>OY282516.1:79886020-81086020 GCA_958296145.1 Hydrotaea cyrtoneurina
CACTTTGCAACGAACGAACAAATTCGTTTTATGGAAACAGGCAGTTAATACAGAAATAAACAAATATAAACACTTTTTTTTATATAAATTGGGTGGGTGATTCATCACAGTCTAAACTGTAAAGCGGCCCTCGCACGATACAACTGATTGAACAACCAAGATGAACTCACACTCTACAATTGTATAACCAAGTTCTTCTCCAGTCTCATTTGCAAATACTTTAATTTTTTTTAATTTTCATTCAACCGACGACCAACCTACGGATCAAATTGTACAACCAGTTGTAACGTGTGAGGGCCGCATAAAACATTTTGTGTTCGGCCAAGGCACTTAATCGTGGAATGACTTCACCGACCGAAAATCTTCGCTGTACGAGGAATACGTTTCGCAATGAGACTCATTCCGGACCACAATTCAGTTGAATAGCAATCCGATGAGGTTTACAGCCAGACCACACATTAAAATGTGCAAGGTGGCGGTGTGATGCGTTGGCATCAGACCCAGGTTCATATCTTAGGGGGAGAACAGTGACAAGCAAAACCTGTTGCGGCCTTTTTCCCTCTCGTTAATGTAGGCGATTTTACCTGTATGAGAGTAATGTAGCTTGCAGCTCCTAGATTCTATTTATCTGGGATCTGTATAAAATGCGAGCGATGGATCGAGTGGACGATGGAGTCCAAAGCGAGTAAGTCGCCCTTTCAGATGACAAAAACCTCCTCACTAAATAAATAACTCTTCGAATACAAGTATTTCTTCAATGAAGCTTTATTTGCTTTTGATGGAATTCTCCTTTTGAAATACAACTTTGAACTCTGATAATCGCGGGTAATTTGGCAGACAATGGAGTGGCAAGCAGACATCACGCACCCATCCATTATAATTATTTTGTCAGAATCTGTACAGGCTCAGCAATGATGAATCGCGTTTAATTGAAACACACAGTTTAGTTTTAAATACTTTTTATTATATTTTTTTTTATTATTCTGTTTTATGTTGTGTTGTCCATGTTTCTCAGAGGCAGACAATTTCAATTATGTTTATATTAATTATTATTATACTGTTTGAGTTTTTTTTTTTTCTTTGAATTTTTCATTTGTTTTGAAATTTTACGATATTCAGTTGTGTTCTCGCTATTAATTAGGCCCGAGAATTTTTTTATTTGTATTTGTTTTGCGTTGAATTAAACTCACAAATGAACGAGATCATGTTTTTCTTCTTTGTTTCGGTTTTCGTAATAAGATTGCGCGGCGTTTGTTTGGTGTTGTTGCTATTTACTTTGTGATGCTTTTATTTATTGTTTATGGCTGACCGGCTCCCTGTCGGCTGTCGGTCTGTCATTCGATTGGATTGGGAATGGCGGATGGTGTGTGATGGTGGTGGGATGGGATAGGATGGATGGCTTTTTCTTGTTCTTCTTCTTCAATGTATCTTCACTTCACTTTGCTTCACTTCAATTGAATTGTATCTGTATCGAGTTCATTCATTAAAACTAATCAACATCATGTTGATGATTCTCGATTCTCTTGAAACAACGTTGACAAACCACCGCACGAAAACAAAAAGAACGCGAAACGAGACGGTCTAACAAAACAAACATAAATCTTCAGAACAGAATTCAGACCACTTCATCATCGTACGAGAGTCACATACGCCGCGCTACTGAACAATTCGGTATTTCATTCTTTATTTTGGAATTGTGCACAATGTGTTTGGCAAAGACAATCGTTCGTTCATACATGCATATATCTACCTACATATACATATATACATATGTATGTATGTATGTATGTACGATTGTATCGTCTATAGGACTAGACCATTCACACACATTTGAATAATATTTTGTGTACACATGTATCCATGGAAGACGGACAAACAAAGCCAAACACCGAAATAGGGGAATTTGTCATCTTTTGTTTTGTGGTGGTATTCTTTTTATTCTCCGCGCTTTCATTTTATCTTTTTCCTTCGGATTGTTTTTGTTGCGTTTTTTTTTTTTGAAGGAAATCATATGGTTTTGTTATATATGTATATATGGATGGGATGTATGTACACATGTACGTATGTTTCATATAAACTGTGTCCGATTTTCCATACACACAGTACAAGGCCATCATATGAGAAATTGTTGATGTTCGGTTGAGCTTCCCATTTGCGTTATACATATGTAGAATGCAACAACAATGGAAATACGCTAACTGTTGTTGGTTTCCGTTTCCGTTTTCCAGACCGGAGATTCTGTACTCATTAGGATTCAGATTTCACCCATACACATACATATGTATATTCAAATATAATTTTAAAGAAAACAAATATAACGAAAAATGGATTTTCGAATGAAAAAATGTCCCAGACACGTGTATCCCATATGGTGAACTATAGTTTTCGTGTTGCTCTGTGCCCATTGGCGTATTCAGCCAATTCTAAGCATCCCCCAGCACCCCATTTCCTACGCCAATATCTGTGACGGCCTCGGAAGATGTTGGCCAATCGAAATGGATATCACCGATTTTATTTCAAATTATTCCAAATCCTGGAAAACCTGAAACAGCATTTATTTTCTTAATTCACCTGAGATGATTCAAGATTAAAGTCACATCATCGCAACAACGAAATTACAATTAGAAAACCCCAAGTTCTTTCTTTTTCTGATTTTTGTTAAAATACATTCCAATACTTACTTTTAATGGCTATTTTTCAATAACCTTAATAGGTGTTTAGTCTCATTTAAACTAGAGTTTTCGGCTATATGATCAGGTCTCGTGACCCCCAGTTCGTTACGCCAAGGTTCGTTAGATCTTCTTGGAGTTGGTCTCTCCACCTGAGTCGTCCGGTTAGTCCTATGTAGTTCGGGTCGCTGTGGTCCCTTGAAGATTATTATTTCAATCAGTTCGCAAATGAGCAAATATTGTAGTTAAGTGAGTCCGACCAATTCAATGTTGGCAAACAACTCACTATATATCGTCGATATTTGCCGTTCTCGCAGGTAGGTTCGACGATTTTTTTAATGCAATTTCCTACTGTGCGATAGTCGCACATATGTACGTACTACCTCACCACACCACGAAAGGGCTAAATGATATCAATAAAATGCAAAATCGAATTCGACTCGCCACAAATAGTATAATAGAAAAAAAATATTTAAAGCCTCACCGAATTTTGAAATATAAATTGCCAACCAAATCGGTCCCAATTTATTGGCTGTGTACTGTACAGGCACACAAGTGCCTTTATGTGCGAACAGTGTATGGGTTTAGGGAACGGCGGCTGATAATATTTTGCGTGTGTAAATAAATACAAAAGTGTATTGACAGCTGCGGAAAGAACCAACTCTCGAAGGGGATGTGTAATCGAATGTGTAGGCGACGACGCACTGTCGTTCTCATTTAACATTATGCGATCAAGCCGTAGTACGATCTATATCTATGTCGGTGTGTGTGTTGTCCAGTATTGATCCCTACGAGAAATTGTCAAGAGAACTCACCTCGTTGCAAAAATGTTGACAAAGAAAGTGAATCACTCAGAGAACTCTAACGAACAAAAGTGGAAGCGTTTGCTGAGTCAACGTCCACAAGTGAATGAAACAAAAGAAAAACGCAAACTTTGCAATTGTTGCAAGCGATACAAAAGAGGAGATCATTTAAGATACAGCGCGCCTTGTGATATGCTATACAATTGTTCAAATGTCTCTTTTTGTCACCGAAACGTACATATGGCAACACTGTGACATTCTTAGGCCAGAGTAGCCGGAGGGTTAATAATAATATTGAGTATAGGGTTAATAAAAAAAGCGCACTGAAAAGACAACCAAAGTTAAAATTAACTAGGCCTAACATTTGGTTGTTTCCTTGTCTGAATATTAAAATGTAACTCGCTACAAGATAGTGTCACAAGCATTTATTTCATCAAAATTACATCATCCTTCAAACCTCCAGAGCGGTTCTGATTATTGCGAAAATCTTTCATTGTCCGGTCGAGTGCTCATCCCAAATGATAACCTGCGTATGCTGAAGTACTTGAAACTCAGTCACACATTGTCATATCGCACCTAAAATACAAAAGGGTAATAACTCAAAATTTTCCAAAACTATTTTTTTATCATGCATAGCATAGCGATTCTTAATCTGAACAAGACGACAAATAACTAGTTTGGAGGAAAATGGGTTTTATCAAAATTAGAGATTCGAAAGTCACTTGAAACTATTTGGCCAGTTTTTCAGCAACCATAAGTAGCACCATATTTAGGACTACCTTTAACCACCTCAGCGCTGTAGGCTTCTATCATTTAGAAGCAAAAATTTTCATAAGTGGCACACCACTGGCTATCACCAGGGTCTACAGGTCACTGGCATAAATCGTAAAGGTGATCTTAACAATTGCAGGCATACAAAGGTTTGTAGTTGATTTCATTGAATATTCATTAAAATCTTGGCATGCCGATAGCCACCCGTTTGCTCCAACTCAGGGTTAAATGTTTCATCTCAATAGCTGCAGTCGTTAATGAGTTATAGCGTTTTCTATTTAAGTGACATGTAAAAAAATCACCTACTTCAAATTTCTGATCGTCTGGTATTAGCTAATGGAGAATTGACTGTTTTCACTGATTGTTCAGTCTGATTGTAAATTAGACTGCATTTCAAAGCATACTGTAAGGCTGGAATGTTTATATTCAATAGCTGACCCATAAAATAATGGGTTTATACAGCTGAAAAATAATCAAAAGCGGGATGGCTAACGAGAAAAACAAAAGCCAAACAATTGGCGAATATGGCTATCAGCATAAAACGGAAGAAAAACAAACGGCAGAGATCAGCCGAAGTCGACAGTTTGGTTACGAGCAGCTAAAGAAAATCAATAGCTGAACAAAAACTGCAGCTAAATGAAATCTCAATCGAAGAAATCGTTGGCTTCACGAAGTGACAGAAATGTTTCTATTTCGATATAACCAACTTCTGTTTCACATACACACTTGCTGTAGAGCTAGAGATCGAGGGGAATCGGTCCAAAGAGAGGAGAGCGAGGGAGTAGTAAACATTTCACATTTGCTGCCAATTTGGTTTACGTTTTTTATTTGCGAAAGGTTGTCACCACAGCCTGCTCGAGTCTTTGAAATTATTTTCTGTTGTTTTTTAGCTGTGCAAATCGTTAAATGACAGCCAAAGAATTTTTTCAGCAGCTATGTATGTGTGTATATAAAAACAGCCGAAGCTGTTTTTGATGACAAAGCCCTGAAATTTTTGTGGGATGTGCATTTGACCATGGTCTACCAAAATATGTAAAAAACGCGTTTTTGAAAAAAAATTGAGTTACGCCCTTTCTAAATTAATCCATCGAAATGTTGGCTGTTTCAGGCAAAGCTCAACAATGAAAATTAAAGTAACCAAAGTCAATGGCTGTAATTGTTTGTTAATTGCAATAGCTGAACATTTTCTTTGGCTGCATCACTGTCAGCCGAAGCTTAAAATAAATCAAACTTGATCGGCATTTGTTTTTCTATTAACTTGTTCTTGGAAAAGTCATACAAACCAGTGAGGAAACTTTAAAAAGCGCTGGTAAAACTCAATGTTGACCTATACAAGACTGCTCCAGTATTACGTATATGAAGGCAGAAATCGTCAATCGTAGTAATGCTGAATTTTATATTTCGAATACGATTACGATCCCGTTCAATGTCGCGGAGTTATATTTACGAGGAAGCTTTATCAAACCATGGACCGATACATTCAAGTTCCACATGTATTGGTTGTGGTTCGACGATATCATGTTACGCCAAATTTAATCGATATTGGAATGACTATGTGGCTTTGCGAGCAACAGGTTCTCCAATCGTTTCGAACGTTGGTCTAGGGTCTACATGGAATTTAGTCAATGGGGTGGCCGTCGTGAGTTAAAGCGATTTTCTCAAATTCAGAGCATCCATTCTGGAACCAATTGAATTGTCATTCAGATCAGACTGGAATTACTAGCTGTAGTTTACATAGAATCTTCAAATGGACGCCAGATGGAAGGATAGACATGTTGGTGATTTGAAACACGATAGTTACAAATAAATGCAATTAAAAACTCCTGACCTCGAGCTAGAACTCATTAAAATATTCTAAATTCAATATAGTTAAACATATTTACAACAAAATAGTTTATTCAAAAGCGCAAACAGTCCCAGTGTTTTTTGCAAGAGGTGGTGTAACTGCCTGTCAACCCACCTAGGTGATGAGTGCTGCGTCTATTTCACGAATGGCTTGGCTTATATTCGGCCGTGGGTTCCGATTGTTCGCATACATCGACCACACAACCAAAAACAAATTGTTGAAAATATTCCGTTTTTTTTTTTTAATTTTTTTAATTTTTAGTTGTATTTTCTTCAATATCGGAATGAAACAAGTAGTCACAGGCAGGATTCGGTCAATTTTTATCAAAAAAAAAACTCGTTATTAATGTTAATCATAGTTAGCTCTAAGAGGTTATTACGTGTAGTTCGAACCGTATTTTTTAGCAGAGAGTTCGAAAACGTGTCTAAATAATTATAGTCTTACATTTGACATACATGACTTAACATACAACCCTCGAACAGTACAAGATTTTGTCATTCAAATTATTTGGTTCAGTTTAAAATGAATGGTACAAATAATATGTAAATCTATCATTTGCGAGAAGACCGCAGTAGCGGCAATTTCTCCCCATATACAAGTAAATCGCCTTCTGAGTGGCAATTCGGACGGAACCATTTCCAAATTAAGGAAGCTTTGTTAGCCGATTTTACGACGATCTTCTCGCAATGGTCTGGTGTATTTTTAAAATGGACTCTAATCTAAACGGAAAATGTCCAATCTGCCGATGAGCTGAATGCAGTAAATCAATCGATGCCCATCCACATCCCCCCGATCGTTGATTGCTATGATGCGTATATGTTCTTGTAGGCCTTCCAGTGTCCGCGCCTGCATGATTTGATCTTCGTTTCGGTTTTCCAATTAAACGTTACAAAAAAAAAACAAAAAACTAAAACGGAATTGACTATGGCCGTTCCAATGGTACAGAAACATTCATTTTAATTTAGAAATAATTAAAAAATGCCAATAAAATAAATATGAAATATAAAATTACATACTAATTATCTGTGTATGTATGTATGCATATACATATATTGTTTGTATTGTGTTGTGTATGTATGAATGTAGTAATATTGTCTTTCCGATAACTCCATCTTAATGTCTAGAGCATTGAACCTCAACAACTGAACATCTTAAAAATAATCTAAAAGTACATTTTAAATATTAAAAAATTGTTGTGTATCCATGTATGTATGTATCTAGGTATGCATGTATGTACGTCACAGTAAATATGTACAATGTACACACACGCACACATCTGTTTGTATGCACTCGGTACGCCGTGGAGCAAATAACTGAACAAACAGGCAGCGGACGACACTAACCGCTTTTTGGTGCTCCAAACTTGTAATTGTCTTTGCCCACATAAATATTAACGTCGGGCGCCTCTTTTTGTGCTGCGTCACGCACGAATGCCTTATTATTGGTCTTATTGTACTGCATACCAACACTGCAAAGAGACACGAGCAAACAAAACAAACGAATTTATAATAAGAAAAATTGGAAATCGCATATGAAAGACCTTGGACGATATTATTTAATTGAATGGAATGGAATGAATAAGCGTCGGAATTCCACATACACTGTGTTCTTTCGATAAAGATATTTTCATTAAAAATTGTCGGGGGTTGGGGGGAGGTCATATGTCAGTGTTGTTATGTTGCTCCAATTGGATGTACTTATTAACCGAAATATTGTGGACTGGATGCCATAAACAATTTTTTGTTTGCTGCGATCCCACCCAAGACGCTCATACAATTATTGTGTGTGTGGATCATTTTTGTAATTGTTATTAGTTCCTCTG
Organism: Hydrotaea cyrtoneurina; assembly: GCA_958296145.1. Classification (NCBI taxonomy): domain Eukaryota; kingdom Metazoa; phylum Arthropoda; class Insecta; order Diptera; family Muscidae; genus Hydrotaea; species Hydrotaea cyrtoneurina. Next base: position 79,893,932 of record OY282516.1, read on the forward strand.
TGGTTAATTAGTTTCCCTTAACATTCCACGAGGGTTACAGACAGGGGTGGGGGGAGGGGGTGTATATCTCTCCAATCTGTGAGCTGTGCACTGATCGTTCGTATTTTGTCCCCGAGGACTTGGCCGATGGTCGTCAATGAGAATATGAAATAGTAAAGGAGCAAGGCGATAGAACCTTCGAATCCTGCCAACACAATTTTCCCTCTGGCTCTATATTGCGAATGGCCTGCTCGATATTCACGTTAAGGTCCTAAATCGTTAATGGTCTGTTCGCATAACATGTGTTCCACACATTACAACTCTGAGGTGGCCAATTAACATCGCCGAGACGCCTGATTACTTGATGCGCAAAATGTCGTTTGTAGCGTGGGCTGTGTGGCATGGCCTGTCATCCTGCAGAAACCACAGATCGTCCAATCTTCGACCACAAAAAATGCTTGTTTCTATGCCGCTGTAGCGTTCAACGAGACCTGACACGGGCCAATGCCATCACCGCTCCAAAATCTTCACCAAACTTTCAATCTGTAAGGATACATCACTTGCCTCCAGATGTGGCAGTTTTGATTGTTATCATGGTCGCCGAGATGTAAGTCCGCTTCGCCAGTGAAGATGGTTTTTTGCCGTAACCGAACCGGGAGTCAATTCGACATTGTAGCGCCTCGAATTGTGTTGAGTTGTTGAAATTGTCGATGACGAGTCGCGGTTCCACACTGACTCCCAAATTCTAGTCAGTGCGCAGCGTACGACGACAAGAACGTGACATGCACACGCGAGCGTACAGCATGTGCCTCATTTCTGGCAAAAAGGTCATTTCTTCAAAAATGCTCTAACCCCATTATTTCCCAACTACTGTCGTTCGGGGAAGTTTACGGGCGGAACAGAGCTGTCACCATAACATACAACTCAATAAATGCCCAAGATTTTGCGATTTTTTTCTTTTTAAAAAATTTTGACAATGGATAATCCGACACTGTGTATGCAAAGTGATTTCGCTACAAATTGCTTTCCAAACTTACATTCGAATCGAGTTCATATCACTTGTACTGCGCTCCTTGTCCAACGATTTGACCCGCAGGTATTTATGTTTCACGTCCACTCCAGAGGTGTATTCCTGAGGACAAACGGAGAACAAACGGAATTAGTATACGGAATGCTGTTTTGGGAAGTGGAACGGACTGTACTTACATCCCTCATTATATAGGTAATGTCTAAATTGTTAACAAAGCTGTCGAAGAATTCCGGATACAGATGCAAGACATCCAATAGATCGTCTCTATGGATTTTGTGTAGATCACAGTACGTTAAGGCACGGACGTTGGCATTCGATTTGCCAATGTTTGGATACATACAGGGATTCTCACCGAATATGTCATCTTTACCTATAATTGCAAAATCATATGTATGTCTGCATGTATGTATGTGTGTCGGTACGTCTGTTTAGGTTCATGCCACATCACACCAAAGACCATTTAGATGCAGATGATGGAAGCACCGCTCTCGCCGCGGTGTTTACATTATCCTATCGAGTCGCTCCCAACCATCACACATGCAAAATACAATACACACACAGTCTGTCAAAATAAAAGAAAACTGTCTGATTGACAATGAACGAAAACTGCACACGATCTGTTCGATCCGATGAATCGACTCAACCGAATGAGATAAACAATATTTAACATTTCTGTAAAAAAAAAAAAGACAAATTAAAATTCTGTACAAAATCCATAAATTAAATATTTTGAAATCAGCCAGTCTGCTTGGAAGTTTGTGGCAGTGATATTTTTAAGAGATATCAACAAAGGGTCTCTTCGGGCAAACCCAGTAGGAACATTGTGGTTGGCATCTTTCGATTATTGCGTTAGCACAATTTTTCAATACGGCTGTCTGTCTTTTAATTTTGAATCTCTTCAGTAAGAAATTCAAGACCAGCGTGATTGTAATGAATTTTCAACATTGACCCAAAAAACTGACGCATTTCGTTCACATATTCGATTCCACGCAACAAAATGTCGCAAACCAAAAGTAAATATCGTCTTCTAGCCACGACATCTATGCAGGGCGTTCTTGTCTTCTCTTGTTGCTGTTTTATTGCGGCTTACACGCTTAGAATTTGTATGATTTTGTCACATTCACCCATTGCGACGAAACTTGTTTTTTTACAAATAGATTTTTAAATAATTTTGGGTTCGTTCGATTCACAAGTCATGCACCTTGATCAATGTGCGCACTGAGGAACTGAACCGAAATTGAGTTTTTCTGTTAAGAGTACGTTGATACTCGAATGCAATCAGGGTTTTTGTTGTTGTCAAATGTTTCTCACCATTGATGCGTCAGCGCCGATACTCTGTACACAACCACAGGTAGACGCGTTTCGTCGTTGGTTAAGCGACATATCCAATAACTTCGTGCTGTAGTATAAACGACGTGCCGTCATACTACTACTTCATTGGTCTCTCCTTGCGGACACCTCTCTTAAACGGACTAAGGTACTGTCCGCTTATGAGAGAGTACACTGTATATTACATTTTTTTGTTGTGTCCTTATGAAATGTTTTGATTCTATCAAACGGGCGTTCAGGAATACGACGCGTCGGATAAGGTTCAGTATTGCCGTGAGATTGAATCCTTCTAATTTAAAAATATAAACATACAAATTATGACCCACCCGTGCGCCTTTGTTAGCATTCGTCTTATCCGACTTAGCTAAGGAAATCAAAAGTTTATATATTTTTCAAAAAAAAAAAAATCTTAGATTTAAAAAAGAAAACGAAATAATAATAATTTTGTAACGTTTCACATAATGTTTTGATCAAGATAATTGCAATTGTGTACAAGAATAAATAATACTTGTAACTGATCGTCGTATTGGAATTTAAATACTCTCCACGCAGTCCGGCCGATGCTACTTAGAGGTGCTCACACAAGTTCTCAATTTGAGCACAAGTGAATTCGTTGTTCGACATGTGGTCATAAAATTCCTACTTTTCTCAAGCCGGTGGAACACTTTAAACTAGTATCGTCCTGAACGACAATGTTACATAAAATGTCCATAAATAGTCCTGCTGACTTAATGCATAGATTTAAATTTTAAATATTGTCAATAAACCAAAAAATATGACTGCTGCGATTGTCATGCGATCAGCAACCGTTTCGGTTGCTGACAGATCGCGCGACTCGATTGGAAAATGTAAAAACGGCTTGAACAAACATTTCAGCTGATTCATGCATTCCATTTTAAGAGATCTCTCAGAATGACACTCCTTTTATGTTGTATACGCCCCTGTTCTGTTTAGAATACTTCAAGAATCAGAGTATTTGGAAAACGTTTCGTATTGAAATTTAAAATACGGATATCATATAATCCGACTATCAGTTTCAACTACATCGAAGCGACAATTTAGAATGCAATTGAAAATATTGTAATTTGCCACGGAATTTTGCTGGTTTGCATTTCGATGGTAATGAGCAAAAAGGGGAAATAGAAATAGAAACGATTTGGATTGGGTAGCACTGTAAATCTGAGAACAAATTGTCCGCTTATGTTTACAAATTGCACTTTGCCGAACATACAGCATAAAAACGAAACATTTCGCACTTGAAATATCGGCCCGAACCGTAAGACCATAAGAAATCTACTCACAAGCGACAGCCCAAAACCTACCCGAGCCTAGTGACCACACACACACTCAACTCGATGACAAAAGCTGCCGAAGAGGAAATTGATAACAGACAGCGGCCTGAAAGCAGCCACTGGTTCAACGGCAAGTGTTAAGCCGCGACTAAAGCAAGCGCGTGGCAAAAGAGAAATCGATAGCAGATTGAGGTGTATGGGAATATAACGATCAAATTTTCCATCTAAAGACTTACTCACTGGCATAACGTCGTAAAGAGATAAGAATGGGAATCAAATAACATACAATTCACCGAAATATTTAAGCCCGAAACTCAACGAACTGATTCAGTGCTGGTGTCAGTGTGACCAACAAATCATCACACTCCCCAAAATTCGGATTACAATATTGAAGATTTTGACCAGATTGCGACTAACCTAATTACTGATGTCTTGACACTTCAGAATAGTGTTCTTTTTTAATGAAATTCTAGTTAACTAGTTAACTCTCCTTTAATTACCTAATTCAACCGGTTTGGACTTGAACGAGTGTTACGCTTTTCTTCAATCGCCAAATAACACTACCTTAAGGAACACAATCCAATAAATGGTATAACAAGTATTTACCACATGCTTCAAGTAGTTGATAACAACTACAATATGTTTTCTAATTATTTGCCATCGCTTACAATAGATTGCAGTACCACATTCTATTATTTGCGTCCAAGGGCCTGATTCGAACTACAGAACAGGGACGACAAAGACAAAAGATCTCGGTTGCAAATATCATACATATGTATTATTTACGAATAGTTAATATCTCATAAAAACTAAAAATGTGTCATTAAAAAAATTAGAATAAATTAAATAAAACCAACTACAACGCGTTTCTATACTTGCATGCAACACAGAGAATATTTGAACATGAGCATGCACCTCTCCAAAATCTATACATACTTAAATAGTCTTTGTTATCGTATACTCTCTCTCTCTCGCTCTCTCTTGGACGGAGGCGCAGTGGGACTCCAAAGGAGTAACAAAGGAATCGTTTCTAATTTAGCTTTAAGCGATGAAATACAATACTGACGATTGTCGACTTCCACGGACATTCCCTTTTTTATGGGGCTGATCATTTCCGTAGTATGAAATATCTCTGTCCCATAAGAAATGCCGGTAAATTTGAAAAACTACTGGGCCAACTAGTCGCTCTCTCAGTGTTGACCACACTTGTGATTACACAAATTGTTTAGTTGACATCTACATGCGGATAAGTGTTGCCGTTTTGGTAATTTCCGATTTAAATTTTTTGCATTTGGTCGGAGGGTCGCACCAATCCAATTTTTTATCGGTTTAAGCCACTATTGATTGTCTTACTTGCAAAATTATCAACATCAAACTTTACAAAAAAATCTTTTTCAAATGATGATGTTGTCACACTTATGGCCGGAAGTGTGGATTAATTTGAAGTTTAAACTGAGTTTTATTCGAAACAGAGTTTTATAAATCTGGGATTTAACTACGATCGTATATACCAGACCTTGGCAGCTCTGACTTTTACATTCCTTTTCAATGAGTTTACCCTAAGTAAATGTTTTAAAATTACTGCAAGAAAATTTTAGTGCAAATAATAACTTGAAATGGTGGCCAGCAACAAAACATTGTCCCAATTCACAGCAGATTCGAAATGTAGATGGTCATCTTTCAAACCTGATTAAGTCTACACTATTAATGTGGTCTGAATGTCCCCGAAAATTCACCTATTTTCGAAATTTAAATGCAGCTGCCGGCCTATGTTGCCATGTGGCTCACAAAACTCCAAGTGTCTGAAGCGAAATGCCACGATCATTGGATAGTTGATTCGTCGATATCGAAATTGTCAGTCTACCAATAACAACGAGCGAGAGTGTGCTCCTCCAAAACATCGATTTTTTTTGTGCTGGTTAGGAAAACGTTTTAACAATTAATTAACAAAATATTATTAATGGTATTATGATCTGATTTGGCGATAGTTTTTTTTTTAACAAACTACTTGAGAAAATTTAAAATAATTGGCCCCAATTTACGCCCAAAATTATGATTCTAACAACATGTTTTGTATTTAGAACCCATGGTGGTGCATGTTTTAAATAAAGCTTTCAAACGAAAATCTATGCAAATTTTGTGCACAGAAATGAAAATACTTAAAGAAACTTAAATCATAACAAATTGTTTTTTTTTTTTTGTGATAAACAGATTATAAAATAACCCTTATTGTATGAAATGCAACGCTTCAGTTCACGAATAGTTGTCAGTTCCAGCGTAACACATCTGAAGCTTGTGGTTTTATGTATTTTGCTCTTGCAGGGCTCTTCATCACTTGAAATCCCAAGTCATTTACAGAAAGAACAACAAACAGAAGTTTAAAGTAATCCCTCAAGTAATCGGCACTGCGATAGCTGCCCATGGGAAGATATCGTTTGCAGGACTTCAAGTCAAATTTCAAACGAGTAAATTCGACACAACAAGAACAAATCAAACCGAAAACTTCACAATGTGCGTATGTTTTTGGAAAAAAGGAAAATCCGAAAAGTTTCGTCGAAGTGACTAGTTGCGTTTTATAGAATAAGGGTGTTCGTGTACCATGTAACCGAAAAAATTTTACAATTGCACTACGTTTTTCATCATTGGTCGGAACAAGAGGCGAAGATGATTTCAATGATTCCTCTATGGGTTCGGACGGTAGTGGCGATTGCATGTTTTTCCCGTTACAAATGATGCGACACACAATATTCAGTAAAAAATCACCAATTGGAATAATAACAAAAAAATTGCTGATTAAGATTAATTCGACTGTAAATGGTTTGCGAAATATTTACCTTCTGTTCTATGTTCCGAATCTTTTCATGCGTCTGGTATTTTCATGCGGGTAAACTTCGGTTCTACGTTCCGAATAGTGTAATGTTTTCTATCTTCAAATGTTTTCCCTTACAACGACGATAAACTGTATTTCTTTCCATACGAAAAGAAAAAATCGGTGTAAAGCGAAAAAAAAAACATTTGAATTGTGCGAAAACGGCAGAGGACTAATGTGCGAGTGTGAATGTTCTATTGGGGGAAACGGCCTACCGCAGGGGGGGGGGGTGGTTATTTTTATTTTCGCTCGCATCGTATACCACGAACGTAATCTACAGAAAATGCTAAGAATATTTCATACAAAAAAAGCCCGAACCAAAGCCCCTGGTGGGAATCGAACCCACAACCCCCAGGCTACAAACTCGTCAGCCTGAACGCTCGTCAGCCTGTAATTTACTTTGTTTGCGTTGAAATCAAATTAAATATATATACATACAGTGCCGGTCAAAATAATAGCACCAATAGCATCTCAGCAGATCGACCTCTTGAAAAGTGAAGAACTATTTTATCTGAAGGAAGGACACATGGTCGTTTGCCGAATATAAACAGAGCTCTACCACATAACCTGTAAGACATGGGTGGCCCAGCATAATTCAATGGGAAACCTTTCGGCGGCATTTAAGAACCAAAGGACATTCAACCAAGTATTGGCAAAGGTAATTTACTTTGTTCGCGTTTAATAAGCAAGATTTCATTTCTATAATTGAATTTGGAACAGATAGAAACCAAACAAAAGTGAATGGACAGACAGGTAGACGGACAACTCAACTCAAAAGACGTGTGTAAAACATATAATTTTTGAAGAATTTTCTATATGCCCACTGATGTGGACTTAATGCTCATGTTTAGCACGTTGGATAACCTTAGAACGTGTGCCATCGATTGGAACTGGCGATAATCAAAAGGGAGCAACGCCTGCTGAAAAAAATGGGTATGACAGGTCGACAAGACGCTTAGAAACTGGATATCCTATTGGATATTGCATTTGTTTGTATCTTCTGTGTATAAAGAAAATATTCTGTATTTAAATAACAAGGCGAAATACTTCGGTGGCCTTAAATACCTAACAAACTTAAAAATCTCATATTTCAATAAAAAAAAAAGTATTTTTTTCTTCAAATACTTCAAATTCTAAATAGGCAGAATACTTTTGAGACTCACTGTGTGTATAACTCTCAAAATTGGTTTCAATTATTAAATTCTAATGGAAACTTGAGCTGATTCTACAATTAATGTCCACTGACCTCCAAGAATTGGCCAATGCGATTGCTGCTGAGCAACAATCAACACACGCACTGAAGGTCTTTCAAAACTGGGATTAAATTTACCACACGCCCATGAGGCGTTTGCTTTTGTGAGTAGAAACTTATCTTTCTAGGTCAAGATGAGCCACATATTTTGATTGTATTTTGACATTTGATCGTTTTAAGGAGACTGGAGGTTAAAGCCATAAATTCAAAGAGAAAAGAAAAACCATACCAGCGGTGTTTACTTCGTTCGATACTGGTTAAATGTGACACACATATCGCCCATTTACTTCAATAATGTCACAATTCAAAATTCACTTTTTATTTTTCTGCTCAAGAAAAGCCTGTAAATCTGTTATTTAAATTGACTCTGGTTCTGCAGAGTATTATGCATACGTATGTCAGGGCTCTAGTTTATTCGGGAGACCTATGAGTTTTTTCTTATATTTGATAAGTAAGACCAAGTTGAAATGTATTTGGGGTCGATTGGCGCCCGCTAGGGATTTCGTTTCGACCCATTGTTTCTGGGTGAAATATTCTTAGAATTTCGCATAGTTTTCGTTTGTTTCGTATACCATACGCTTGTGTGACCCTTGGCCTTTTGTCCTAATACTGGTATTCCAGGGAGGCATGCATATCTAAGAGAGGTTGGTCGGACGCCCTTTGTGAAGGGCACCGTTGTCCGGCTTATTCATCTTGTAGTTAAACAACAGAAAAAAACAAACAAAAAAACACCACATACAGACAGAGAGAGAGAGAGAGAGACATACACACAAACACACACAGCCAGATGATGATACACCGAAACAGAGACGGAGGGAGGAGACCATGCAGTGGACAGTGGAAGAGTCTATTTGTTTTGAGTACTTACCTAAAATAACTATTGTTGTATTCTCTCTTTGGATTTCTATAGATCCTCTAGCTATAAAAAATAATGAAGTCAAAACGTCGCCCTTGTGTACCAGGACATCGCCGGGAGGAGCATGGGTGGTTTTGAATTTCAAAGACAGAGCTCTGGAAAATAAGAGGCGGAAAGTAGATAGATACTGCATGATGCATATCGTATATGAATAGTTAGTTTTTGTCAGACCTCAAACAACCGGGACTAGCGCCCGTAAATGCCGGACAGTTTTGCAATAGTTTGCGGTTCAAGTGCAGGCATATGTCGGCCTGTAGGCATTCGGGAAATCCTTTGAGCACCGAATTCATATCGATGCCATTCGTATAGGTCCAGGCGTGTTGGAAATACTCTTCTAAGCGTTGACGCAAGGGATTTGGAATCTTTTGTGGTGTTATGCAAGGAATAGAAAAAACATTTGTAGTCTTCTTTGCGCATGGAAATGATCTCAGGGCATTTTGCATGATTTACCTGGTGGAATCTTATAAATTCTCTTACTCTTAACATTTGTGTATGATAACGAGCTGTACCCGAATACAATCTTTGTATAATAGCAGAGACGTTACCGAATATACTAGCATACATTAAAGCTGAAATTATATTCGAACATGAATACAATTGTGTGCATGGATCAGTCACAAACATGAACAGAAAGTAAACTTACAGCCCACCAACATCACACAAATGGTGAAAATCTTTTCAGCGTCTGTATTGGGTGCCACATTGCCAAAACCCACCGATGTCAACGATGTGAACGTAAAATATAAAGCGGTTATATAACGGGACTGCAAACAGAACATGCACGGATAGATTGCTCCATTAGTTTTGTTGGAAAAATCACGAGGCGATATGTATGTACATAAATCTCTTCTAAAGAGTCACTACATATTTTCTTATGCTTATGTTTATTTACGATATGTATGTATGTTGTAAACAGTGGAACACTTTACCTTGATAGATGGACCTCCCGTTTTGTTTTCGAAATAAGGTTCATCTATATCATTGCCCAACGTATGTAACCACCCTATATTCTTTGTGAGCATAATGCGTTCAGCATTGCCAATGGCATACCTAAAGAACACAAAATTCAAATTCAAATTTCACGTCTATAACGGTCAGCCGCGCCACATTTTTCTGTGGCGCCATTTCTCTTTCACATTATTTAGATACATATTTCCACAGCGTATTCGACTTGTTTCATTTGACCACGACGAAGGACCACACCAACAACGCCCACCCACCAATTTTCAATACAGTGTGCACCCGATAACTCGATGAATAATGTGTAGTTTCCCAATCGCGATTATCCGACCGGATCAAGTGACCCCTGGTGTACTTGGGCACAATCTACAAATGCCCTTCGGAACGAGACAAAGTGCTGTTGCCACAGAATGACACTGTGTTGGCATGACCCAACCAATTATAGAATAGCACGTACGAGAATGTACTGTGAAATTACAACGATTCACTTTTAATGATTCAGTTCGAAGTGAGAGTAAATTATGTGTCCATACTCGGGAGTGCTGACATTTCTTATTTAATATTACATTGAGAGGACGTTGTTCTCACGAGGAGAATTTGATATTGGCAAAGGGATAATCAATGTTGGCATTCAGTAAAATAAGTTCGCTTTGTCCGACAGTCAAGAGAATGCGCTACGGCATTGAAGATCTTCAAAGGTTTGCACATGTGTAGGTACGTGCATACATATACATATACGTATACTCGTATGTGTAATCGAAAATCTGAAGTGTAGAATATATGCAGGAGGGTACTGACTGATAAATACTTGTGGTTCGGAGCTTCAGATTATCCCGATGGGAAAGTTCGAATTAGAGAGTCCACACTGTATATACGAGATGTTCAAATATCACGCGCCCGCACATTATTTATTGGCTAACAAAACAAGTCCAATATCTGACCTGAAAGAGCAAAAACTACAAAACTACTAGTAACGAAAAAAAAAAATCCACATCTATTTCTAGACTAGAAATTATAAATCAATCGAAATACGTTATTTAAAGTTATAATTATTAAGTACACAGTCCAACAGACATTGTTGGGCATTAACCGAGCCCATCCGCCTTGGATCCAAACGCATTTTTTAACTTTGTTTGAAATTGTGCACAAACACATTTTCGTCGCATTCAGCTGAAATTTTGAAAGAGACGGCCACTTTCCAGGTCGTTCGGTCTGGTTGAGGCCCTGCTAATATCCGAAATATTTGTTGCACTGTGATACACATATATAGAGTTGAACTATGAAATACGGTCGACCGGGGCCGACTAAACCACACAGTCGGCCAATGCCGACCATATATCTTACCGATTTTAGTATAATTGGAATTTTTGTGGTATGCATTTTGATACGATGTAAGAATATCGAAAGGAGTTGTACATGAGATCGGACAGTTTTCCCACCCATTTTATGCACTTCACTCATTGTAATACCCCACATCACGCTGGATAGGCAGAGATTAAAATGATTTTCGCTCCATTTGTGATGGAATCACGGAATAAATATTAAATGTGTAAACATATGTATGTAGATCTACGACACGCTCTCGCCCTCGCTAAGATTAGAGCAGTGACAACAGATTTTACACGTCACTTGTATTGATCGGATACGATTAGTAACCGATACTACCAAGCCACTGTATTCTTTGCTATCGATAAATTTCTATGCCTATCGTTCGATATATTCTTTGTAAACAACTGTAACTTTGTTCCTTATGAAGGGGTGTATAATATTTTAATGGACGGCATCAATGGGCCACCTCGTGTATTTGAGATGATATGGTTTATTTGGTAGGCTCTTGATATTGAGAACGGTTTCAACAATTCAATTGTTTTACAAAACCGTATCGTGCATATCTCAGGGATTTGAGAGAAGTCTATTCCGGAATGTTAAGGAAAATGCGTAGCCATTTTCCCCTCCGTCTGCAATACTGAAAAAGTTTAAAATATGGAAATCCAGTTGGATTATATCTAATATCCTAGTCCACACAATGATGTGAGGTATGACAAAATGCATTTGGAACTCCAACAATTCATAGAAGTTGAACTTCTATCAGGCTCATCTCCAACATCAAATCCAATAGTATAATTTGGTTTTTTTTTATTAAGTGGTTTAAAAATTAGCCATCTTTCCGATTGCCAATATCGGATAGACACTTTCCCCGTCGACAGTTATCGTAAAAAGACTCAGGTGGTATTCGTTTCTCTGAGGACATCCTTCGTTTAAGAGACACTTGTGTACTGTATATTTGGTATCAAACGCCAGAATCCCCCCCCCAAAAAAAAAAAAGACATGGACAGACAGAACACGGAGGGACGGACATGACGAAATAGACCCAGCTTTGCTTCAGTCATACTATACGGTAATACAGTAACCACGGACCCAGGGTCATTCGGGATTGTGCGGTGATGCAAGTAAAACTCGTATCGATCAATCGTCAAATACAACACAAATAACATTACCATATGCAGGCCAACCAGTGAGCAATGAGAACAAAAGTGGCCATGAGCAGTACCAAGACAGCAGCTCCATATTCCGAGTAACGATCGATTTTCCGCGCCACCCTCACCAGCCGCAACAAACGGGCCGTTTTCAAAAGCCCAATTAGAGTTGTTGTCTGGGTAATAAAAGATAAGACAAAATGGCATTCCGTCAATATTTGCTAGTTCATTCAGGACATGCATCTTCAACTAGAGTAAGGAGGATGTTTGTATCATCATCAAAACAAAACGAATCAAACCAAAACAAATCAAAACCAAACCAAACCAAACAAAGAAAAAAGCTCTCAGGTACGAGTTGATTGGCGATCTTTGTCACCTTCAAAAAAACTATGTATGTGGTCAATAATGTCTCTACATACACACATATGCCGGTGTGTTCTATCTCACATACGTACATTAGGGTGTGCTAATGTTTTTCGAGTTTCACTCTGTTTTTTTTTTAAAGCTCGTGGGGGAAAGTATTTTTGATTTTTTGTGGGGTTTTTTCGTATTTCAAGCACAAAAAAGCATCGCTTACCTGCCAGATATTGATTTTTTATTTGGGAAACATTACGTAGAAAGGCAAAGTTGTAAGCAATTTGAAACAAAAAAAAGATTGTTGCTTTTGGCGTTTCAAAGTTATGTTAAAGACAGATTCGATCTCATAGCTTTTCAAAATTTCCTGAAAGCAAATAATGCAGTTTGAAAGACGATAAAATTCTAATTAATTTGGAAATAAAAATATTGATTTCACTCTTGCCATTTCAAAGTCATGGCCGTCAAACCACTGTATCAACCGATTAGTCAGTTCACCTAAAATTTCCAACAACGAGCAAGAAAAATACCAAAATTGTGATTTATATACATCAAATTAAAGCTCTAACACTTTTCATTTGAGATGATAACTGTAAGTCTTAGAAAATGCTTTTTATTAACCAACTGGTGCTGGATATACGAAAAACCTCAAAAAAACCGATTTGTGCCACCTCTAAACTAGAAAAATTCTTTACGTCATAAGCCTTCGGACACCCTAACGTACATACAGGCATATGCATGCATACAAGTAATTATTATCTAACGTTTGTACATATTTAGCTTTTCTAGTTTTCGAGTGTAGTTTTGTTATTATTGTTGTTACCTAATATTGCTATTTTTTTTTTTGTAATTTTAACATATTTGTTTTTTTTTTTGTTTGGGCTTAATTTTAGATCCATGTCTATAAAATAGTGTTGAAAAAACAGAAACAGAAAAAAAGTATTCAACTGAAAACATCTGTAAGAAGCATCTAAACACTGGAGAAAAGAATGTACAAAGTAAGTAAATATGTATGTAAATTACAAAAAGAAAAAACCAAATCAATATTTAAATTAAAACAGACACACACACACAGAGAGAGTATACAACACATACACAAAACATAGGTGAGTAGAACGGAACTGAACGGAACAGAATAGAACGGAACGGAACGAAACGAAACGGAACAGAACAAAACGACACTAAATCTTTTCATGACATATTTATTGATTGATTGATTGACGGGAGCTTGAAAACCGGAACACGTTCTTACAAAGCATTTCAAATTATACAAACAGTTACTTTGTATGTTATCTAAGATTCACTCAAAAGCTCAACTTAATAATACGAACCGATTGCGATTGCCAATATGCGCAAGTTTTCAAACTACATACTCGGTATGTACTTGTGTAAGTACTTCGAGTATATTGAAGCATAGAAGGCCTGCAAAAAACGTTAAAGAAATCATAAACCAAATGCCTACGTCTTTCGAATGTACGTATGTATGTTTGTTTGGTGGGGGGGGGAGGGGGTGTTTGGTGAGGAATTAGGGATGTACGAGCTACATATATCAAATTTCTATTCGTTTTTCCGTGCGGATATAACAATGGAAAGGATTGCAGTTTTCTCGTTGGGATAGTAAAAACAGATTTACTTGAGTTTCAATTTTTCACTTGTATGAGTTTGTTGTAATGTGGCGACAAGAGGATAGAATGGCTTTAAACGGAAAAACAAAACTCTAAACCAAACAGACAAAAACCATGTTTACCTACAACGAGTGCGAACGCTACAGACAATTACCGCCAACAATATACCTACAAATTTGCTATGTGCAGATTCCGTATGAAAACTTGATAGCTGAAATCGATAAAGAAACGATAAAGTCGGCTTATGAAACCGTTGCAATCGAAATGAAACTTGACAATAGTTTGTCGTGTTCTTCGGAGGCTGCCAGCTAGCTACTTGACTTTTTCCGATCAACAGATTTAGATATGATATCTACATAACGTAAGGTATGAAGGTCATTAATACAAAACCAAACATTTTCCAAGTTCCACTGAGACCTACATATAAGAAATTCCATTTGGAAATCTGCGCCCTAAAAAATTAATTCGAATGAAACTAATTCGACAACTTTTTTGATAAATTCGAATAACTTTGCACAGCGACGGAGTTAATATTATTGAACTGAATTGGTGGCGTTTCATGCGCAATTCCGACCATTCATTATATACATATGTATAATGACGTAATCGAGTAAAAGCACTGCATCGAAATCCGGTCCATTTACGGTAGAAGAGTTAAACTGCATTCAGACCGGCGATATTCGGATAATTATCTGATTTGCATTTGATTGCAAAGTTTGAAGGTCGTTTACAAAGAAATTCGAACTAACGTAAATAAACGCCGCGATACGGTTTTCTAATTTAGCCTATATTTTCACCCCTCACTCTGAGAATCGACCTAACTTGTGCCAACCGGAATTTGTTCCACAGTGTAACCGGAAAATGTATTTCATTGGATTTTCTCTAACAATGCAATTTCCTGCCAAGACATATTCGGATGAAATCCTTACTGCCGCAAAATGGATGTTACCGGGCTCATTACATACACACTCACAAATGTTCTAGTCTAGGTTGATATATTCTCCAAAGGGACAGAAAAATAACATCGGGTGATCAGAAAAAAAATTTATTTTCTAAATGATCTAATGAACGAGAAATATGTATATATTTATGAAGTATGAAAATTATTAAGAATTACCGGAGAATTATTGTGCAAGGAAGGGTCCATGTTGCCATAAATACTCCAGTATTTGATGCGTGGTATACACGACTGACGCGACGTTGCCTTGCTGTCAAGTCGGTCTGAATATTACTTGATGTCGGTAACATCCTAATCGGGAAAGCACGTCGGAATATGAAAAAATTGTACACGATAATTACGGGCAGAACTCGATAAAATCGTCGTTTTACATACGAGTCCTAATTGTTGTTATCACACTTGCATATGTATTTTCGTATGACATAACCTCCAAACGTAAACAAAAGCTGACTTTTAATGTGTATTTTTTTCTAATCAAAAAAATTACATATGAATTTCCACATGTATTTTACATATGCAATGTTTCATATGTATCAGACGATGTCTACAACTTTTACAGACGGAAAATTTGACAAAAAAAAACATATCGTCTGATGGCAGCTTAAGCGATTTTCGATCAGTTAAATGACGATTATTTGCGGACAAGTATTTGATGTAGAGTTTGTCTTTCAGTAAGCATGAATTGACCGAGTTGACCCCCCCCATCTGATCGAATTTCAATATCATTGCATTTGACGGGTTCTATTAAATGTAGACACCCAAATCCATCAAGTGAAGATTGCACAAATGCCTAAATAACCTGTATGTCGTCGCTCAGCTACTTCTGTTGTGGTTTTTGAGAAATTCATCACATAGGCACGTGTGGAGAATGATAAGTGGTCGTGGGTCTCAAGCCATTCACAATAGGGGAGATTACAAAAAATATGGAATTCAATTAAACGGAACGGAACGAAACGAAACGAAAGTAAATCAATCATATGTAAATGTACACAAGTATGTGGAATGTCGGTCGAATCGGTTTTCCTGTCAAACTGTTTTAATTTAATTCGTTGTCCATATCAGATCAGTTTTGTTAAAAAGCAGTGTGTATTCATTGGAAATCAAAAACAATGGGGAGGGCTTGGGGTTTACAAAATTCGTTCAGTAGATGTTCAAACTTATTTGGAAAGTGCGAATTTGTTCTTTTGGAATTTTGTTTTAAGACTGGTGCATTTTGTATTTAGTATTTATTTGTTGTTGTTGCTGTTGTATTTACAGGCAATACAAATTCGGCCACATATCTAAAATACTTACAAGTTTTTATTTTTGCTTTTTTGCATTTTCTTAAATAATTTGTCGGCACACGTTCTTAAGTCGTAAACAATAATTTGTGACAAATTCCGGGGAAAAAAATCTACCACACCTAGTGCCCTAACAGACTGACAGTATATATATATATATATATGTATATGTGTATATATATATTTATAAACAGTATATGTATTCACAAAATTCTTTATGCAAAGTAGTAGAAAATATTGAAAAAATAAAAGTAAATCGTGTATGTAGTGGAATAGTAAAGTTTAAATTGGTTGTTTGTTTTTGTTTTAAATTTGGATTTAAAAAGTAGAAACTGGCTTTTAATACCTCTTCATTATCCAAGCCAAGCTGTAAAATATGTTTGTTAATAAAAACAACATTAAATTCGGAATTATAACATTAAAGTATTTTTTTTTTTTTTCTTTTGTTTGTTTGTTTTTGTAAATTAAGAAAATTGATACGAGTATGAGAATGAGAAAAGGTGGATTACGGAGAAGTAAGAAGAAAGTAAAAAAAGCTTAATGTTTTCATAGGTTTTGAAAAATAAATGATCTAGAAATGAAATACATATATAGCCAATTCTGTTGTTCACTTGTTTGTGTTTCTCGCAAAATGTCTTTCAAGGTTTCATTCGAAACCTTTAATGGCGACTGTCTGGTTAGTTGGTTGTGGGGAATATCATATATGAGAATGTACAGAGAGAGAGGGTGAGAGGGTGAGAGAGAGCCTACTAGGAGTAGTGCGCTGAATGTTGGAATTTGGTTTGGGATACATTGATAATGTACATATGTAGCGAATGAAATACTAACATTGATTCAAGTTATTTGAAGCTACCGTGATGAAAACGGGTGGCTGCGGGTGTGGGTGTGTGTGTGTGTGTGTATGTGTAGCAATCAAAAACGAGTAAAATCGGAATTTTACTACCAGGCCTAACGTAAATACCATTTTCAAAAACAAACATGCACGAGACCGACTGCCAGGACATTTGCAATTTGGCTGTACAATAATTCTGGAAATGATTTTCTTTTGACACACATCGTTCATGAATTCATCACTGTTTTCACAATCGTCCAACAAATATGAATCCGGATGGAATTTAGTACGACAGTGTACTGCATTGAATAAAGGTTTCGTGTTCCCCATATGCCTGCTGCAGAATCAGTTCCATTGAGCCTTTGGGTGAAGATAATCATGTTCATGTCGAATAGTCCGTAACAATTGAAATTATTCACGTGCGTACCTGTACAATGTATCAGAAGTCAAAATAGTGTTGTGCTAAACTCACTATTTTTCGGAGCGAGCTAAGAATGTACTCACATTCGATGCCAGTCTTTTTGTTTAAGAGACTGGTCGTGTGCCTTGCCTTTTAGGGACTGTCAGAAGGCCATACCGAGTAGGCGTTTCAAATTCGGTCACTACATGTGTTGGCAAGGCTAATGGTGAAACGCGACAGCCATCTTAGCCTCTCATACTCCACGAATGGGGGAAAAGTCGAAACCACTGAACCCATTTCTTTTGTCAACCTCAATGTGCTCATCATGAGCAGGAGGGAGGTATTCGTAGGTGATAATCAAGCTGTGGAAATGATCTGCTCTAAGGCGACTTTGCTGAGTGTTTATCGAGTGTTTCGTCCTTTGCTCCATCCGCACAAACAGACAGCAATAACTGCTGGTGAGGTCATGATGAAACTGAAGGTAAAGCGTATCCGCTTACAGACACATACAAAACAGACAGACTGCAACAACGATTGCCAGATATGGGGATCGTGAGCGCATACATTTCAATTTCAATTTACTAACATCAAATTGTGTCTCGAATACATTTTTCTATACACATCGCACATTTACTTGAATAGTGTCACACGAGTTTTTCAGTAGAGCCGTTTAATGTTTTCAAATGCGCCTTACTTAGCAAATGTATGGGGGGGGGGTTCCCGAATAAACTAGAGCCCTGACATATGTATGTATAATACACTGCAGAGCAAAAGTCAACATGAGCAACAAAATGAAAAGTGAATTTTGAATTGTGACACCATACATTGTTGTGTGTTCAGTTTGAGAAAATGACACCGGCATTCGTGTAGATATTTGTGTATGTGGAAAATAGCTCAATGTGGAAAATAGCTCAATCCATATCAGATCCATATTTATCAGTTGACTGATCAGGAAACAGTTCATACTTTTGGTTTTGTTTTGGGAAAATATTTGAAATTTTGCTTACAAAACTTCGATCTGGATGTTGTTGTTCTTTACTTCGATTAGTTACTTTTGGTCTCAAAAATAATATACTCGTGTATATGTTTGTATGTATGTATGTATGTCTATTTACCCCGTCCCATATTTAGAACATATTATTACCAACTATTGTAAAACAAACCAAAACAAATCAAATTCAAGTCTACAATTAAAAAAAAATAAATCAAGAATGAACAACAACGTACTCAAGAACACATATTACAACAGAAAGGAATTTTGGAACGTAACGCTTGGCTTTAAACTCTATCTAGATATTCACAATATATTTTCTCAGGGGTGGGGTGGGGGAAGGTTGGGTGGATGGCGATCTTTCCGTTTCCGCTTTCGTTTAGTGCCAGGTTTTGCCGATAACAAAAAATAAAATTGAAATGACAACATCATGGAGAACACAGTGACAAATATGGAGACAAGTTTTACAATAGTAAGTCCGGTTGGTGGGTTTCGGTTGAATTTGTTTTAGTTGAGTACTACTGCTGTTATTCAAAACGTCATGAAAAGGTTTAAAGTCGTTTAAAGCCAATATATGTAGATGTTTAACAAAAGATGTCCTCAATAATACATAACACTTTTAACTTACGTAGGCTTGACAGTGTCCGATTTTCCTTGTTTTTTCTTTTCTTTTCTTTTTTATTTTTTTCAATACGTCAAACTCACTGATTTGTCCATACAATCGGACCAAGGAACTTGAAAATGTTCTTAAAACGTTTTGAGAAACAATAAATAAATACGAAAATGCCCATTGTGTGTTTCAAAACATTGTGATCGGTGGTTCATCACAATTGAAGTCTACGACAAAGTCGACAACGAATGCAAGGAACGGATGGAACGTACATGTGTACGCCGAAGAACATGCGTAACTCTGCATGAAAGCCAAGATACGACCAGACCAACGCACGATTGATTTAGGAAATAAATCGGAAACTTCAGCTCCGGTTGGAATTTCACACGAAATTGATCGTTTAAGAACTTTGAATGTTCGTCAAAGCTTCGCAACTACAAATGCCCGACATATACGATTTGTGTAGGTTTTGCGTATCAATTGTCAACAATGTGAATGTTTACACGTTTGCCAAAGTGGGTGGAAGGGACCATTATTTGTATGGGAGCTACCCGAAAGGGGTGCGTCTACATAGACTTCAAACTGTATCCTGTGAATGCATTATCAAATACAGAATTTGGGTAAGATTTCGTTGGTCGTCGTAATATTTTCCAAATGGAAGTTGACGGAAATTGGAGTTTGGATTGGTACATTTGTTGTAAAAAATGTATCTAAGACGATTTCCCAAGGAGCCTGTCTAGACTTACAATTTTCTCTCGAAAGCATTTGGATTAGATAACGATGGGCTAATAATGGAATGGTGAAAGGTACCCAAACAGCTTAACCCATATCCAGTTTCAAAGCAATTGGCTAATCATTTCAAAAGTTATCGTCCATTTCAGCTGGACACACACATTCGGAGTCGGATTTTTATAGTCAGGCCCGGCTAGTGAGTCCACAAATTATATCGTGATGCAGAGCTGTCTGTCATGTCATGTTGTAATGTTGTTTTGTTTGTCAATTCCTTAAAATGAGCATACAACCACACCCTTTCCACCAATTATATAACTGCGTAAGGAGTGCGTGTCTGTGATGGGAGTCCGTGTTATTTAGCTTAATAATGGATTGAAATGAGTCATTATCTGCAGTGCATCATTATGTTCAATTACCACATTTCCTTCAAGTCTTTTTAAAGCTGACCAACAGTTGTACATTCCACGATGAAGACAACAAGCCAGGTTAAGGCAACCACAGGTGCCTACAGATAAGATCGTATGAGAATATAAAACACATGCATCAGCTAGTCGGCACATTTTCATACCACCGTGAAATAATCATATATAAGATCATTTCCAGTATTTTGTGTGAACAATTGAAGCCAAACCTCGACAAAGTGATACAAGTGTGAACATAAATCCGGCAAAAGTGCCACGAGAAGCAAATTAATAAGACGCCTTTTCTATTCCGCTCCAATGCCATTGACAGGTGGACAGCTTGACACAAGACCGCAGTCCATGTATAATACATATGTCTTAAACTGGCCCACATCAACAAAGAATTTTCGAGCGAAATGAAGACAAGCTGACTTTTAGAAGAACCAGCTTCCGTTTCCATACAAACTAACGCCTTGTACTGTTGAATAGTCCTACATGTAGGATGGGCAGACATTGTGATAATGATATGAATGAGCATTAGCTCTAAGAAAAACTTCACTCAATTGCGATGCAGTGAGCATTTCTGTGCTAACATCGACGGCAGAAACTTCAATTGTGATCGACGCACCTATTAACTCTCTTATTCTCTAAAACGCAGTTCGTCAGAGTTCTGCACGTACTTTTTGCAGTTTTTAGATGTTTTCTCCGAAAAGAAAGGGTGTTTTTTTTTGTTTTTGTATGTTAGGATACACATCCACTCGCTACGTTTTTCAAAATAAGTGGGTTAGACGTAATGATTTTCGTATAAAAGCTTTCTAAATCAGGAATTTAGCTAAGGATGAACTAAGATATTCAAACACAAATGTAAATCAAAACACAATCCATATAAAAGGAAATAATTGTTACTATGCTTCGGTTGTACTGAATGTTTTAAAAGTATTCAACTCAAATCAATGGGCTGGCATTCAGGGTCAACACTCACCTCGTCGGTGTCACTGCCTACCAACAGCAAGTCGAACGGTATAGCTGCCACCAGATCTATGAGGAACCAGCCACTCAGATAATGTACCGCTATTCTGCCGGGGTGCGATACAACTTCATCCTGTCCGTTCACAAACGTAGTCCGGAAATTGATTAAGATATCAACGATAAAAGTGACGTCAACTGCAAAAATGAAGAGTTGTCTATGATCGAATATGTGCGATGGATTTCTCTGTAGCAACAACCATCACTGGCGTATTCATAACTTGAAATAACCAACAACTATGTACATATGTACATACGTCAAGTCACGAATACACCGCAATGCATTATGTCTGTGTATGTGTATATCGAATACGGAACGGTGCACCATGGATCCGCCAACTGCAGTATACACATCGTATTTCGCATATTAGGTGAGTGCTCTTAAATAAATACCTTCTTACCTGGACCGGCGGCTGGCATTGCATTCGCACATGTGCATTTTAATTGTCAAAAGAAATGTCGCACTCATTAAGGGTCATTAATGAGTTTCCACATTTATTTTGACAATTAAAAGCGTCGGATTTAAATAACATTTGAAATAGGTATCAGAGACCCCATAAAGTATATATATGGATTTCAAGGATCAGAAAATGTTATCCCATACATATCTATTGCTCGTGTTGTGCCCACTTTGGCTTCGGCATGACAGGGGCATTATGTACTCGGTGACCCGTTAAAAGGGCAAAGCGGCGCAAAAAATGTGCCCAGGCATCATGCGTTCGCATTTTCCGACTTAGGGTCGGTTCTCATACAGTCGAATGACAATAGAATCTCAAAGGGCCGGTTATGTGTAGAAGAGGCCTTTTGTACTTTCGATAAATGTCAACCTCATTTGCACGAGTCTGACATTGGCCGATGTGCAAGTTCATCAAATATAACCACAACATATTAGTGGGATATCGAGGTTGGCTGCGATTATACGGTCTGGTTGATCTGTGTCAACATTCGAGTGTGACACGAACAGTCTGAGCAAAACGATCAAAATGAGTTTATCCGGATTACTTGGACCGATTCGTAGAATAAATGTGTGTATACGAATGATGCGGGTCCGCGAATCGTCGATAGTTCTTAACTGAACTAACATGGCAACATTTGCTCAATTCGAAGAACTTGCGCCATTTACTGACCGCAGTTTAAGTACATATGTATGTATGTATGTATTGTCATGTTTGCCTTTGTTTATTCATTGTGTATGTCATCTAGTTTCATCCAATTACCTATAAGATCCACAATAACTATAGGATCACTGTTAATATACTTATTGGTACGTCTCTGATAATCTTGTTCACCCAATAAAAATGCTGCAACATAGGGCGTAAATATAGCCGTATACATAACCAATATCAATATGATCCAATCCCAAACAGCCTTGAACGGAGAGTAGTGTAGAATCGTCCAACGATGGGTTTTAGCGCTCATACTCTTCTGTTCGGGTAGAACATTGGCCCCTAATGACAATACCTGCAATGGGAGTTGATTAAAATGACACAAGGCGGTGAGCTACAAATCGGGAAACATGTCACGGAACACGCGGGAATAGCAAAACGAGATATATTGTAAATTATTTGCTCATTGGATGAAATGAAATTTAAAAAATATGCAAAAGCAGCACAGAACATACGTGGACATATGAACGATGTGCTGTTTAGGAGCCGAGCCTTGACAAACTGAATGGCCCCGTGTACATCGAATGGTGTAGCCAGCTTAAACAACAACGACAGTCAATCGATGTTTGCGTAAAGAAAGAAATTTCGTTGATAATTTCCCAATATCTCAGGAGTAAGCTTGATTAAGTTAAATTGGTTTGTTCGCTATAAGCTGAGTAGTCTAAATTCAGCAAAAACCAAACAAATGTTGATAATAAACTCAGATTTGAAAACGTACTCGCATATAAAACGTATTGTAAATTGTGGAAAGTGATGTATGCAGAAACATTCTTGACCATCTGAAATTTTGTATGTAAAATGTGGCGCATATTGCTTTGGCTTTTTCCAATTTTCGAAACTGGGCTGCCTATTTGTTTTGTATTTTATTAATGCTGGAAAATCGGCAATTATTCGGACATGTCCATGACCGGGCGAATGTCCGATCGTCCTCAAACTGCGCAGAACGTATTTCCCTTAACATTCCAGTCTTGACATTTTGTATACATATTTCTATTACGGCTGCTGAGTGTTCACATGCCGATTAGAACCTGGGTTTGTTGTGTGATTGTCGCACACACTGACCATCACAACACGCCTACTCACAAATCACGGCTTAGGTACACTAGTATTTATATGTAGCTCATCGATGCTGACAGAATATGTTACCAGCGATTTCTATTGTGTAAAAACGTCGGTACAATTATAGGGAACCTTTGCACGTCACTGGTTACGTACACTGTGACGGCCATAGTTACAACTGTGGACCGATATTATTTTTGATGAAGATGAAAAAATCAATATTTTTCAAGTCAGAATTTCATCATATCTCGGGCACTATTCTACGGAGCTTGCCATGGCTAATCGGAAATGGATCAAAATTGTAATTACTCACCGTTTCAACAGGATCGGGAAATTTAATTTCTATTTTTGGACTCAATAACGCCTCCTTATCCAATGTGTCTTCTCCGTGCTCGCTAACATGTTTCGACGAGAGTTTTCTTCCGAATATTTGCGAAGAAAACTTGTATCTGTTATTACTGTTGTTGTTAACGTTGCGTCTTTTTTCGTCCGGCGAATTTGATATAGTTGATTTAGATTGATCGTAGTAAGTGCTATATCCATCGGACTTGGGGAGTTTCTTGCTTTTCTCGCTGATATTATCCAAGCCGGTCTGTATGAGGACCGCTTTGTGACGCTGCTTCTCACATTTATCACAGGATAAGCCGACGGCGGCCCCCGATTTCAAGGTGCAATTCTCTAAAGGCGTTTGGTGTGACCCACCACCTACCTGGGAAGATTGTTGTTGCTGCTGTTTATATAGTTGCTGTTGTTTGCGTTTATACTGAATCGCCTCGTAGGCATTGGAGCCGTACTTCTTGCCCTGCTTCAGGTTCTCATGTAGACAATTTTTTATATTTTCGCAATTCTGTGACAGCTTCTTCCGGTACATAAACTCTTCCTCGCCATCGCCATCCTGATTATTTCGCAGGATCTTGTGGTACATTCGAAAATTACTGGGGGGGTTCTTTTGAAAATTGTTACGTAAAAAATATTTGCCGTTTTCATCTTTGTACGACAACAGATTTGAATTCATTAGAATATCGGATACGAATACGCTCTTCTTGTTCATTTTATTTGCCGTACACATCATGGAAAACAGTTCACGCTCCACGAATTTTTGCAATTTAGTTGAGCTTAAGATCTGGAATTTCTTTTTGCGGCTTTCCAAGAGAGGTGTCTGCTTGTTTTTCGATACGTAAATTTCACATTGACGTAGAATCTCGTCTAATTTACGTATCTCATTCAGTTCAATGCAGGTCTGTGACATAATGTTAAAACATCTGTAAAAAGAAGAATAAGAAATTACAAAACTTTACATTCATTCAAAGGTCTTGGCACAAAACAAAAACTGATGGGTGAGGCAAAGACACACAGCGTTGCATCTCTCTACGTTACTACGGGGGTACTAGGGTGCATTGCGGCGTACAAGGTACAAAGAATAAACTGTAAGTATTTCCCTTTGCACATATTATGTCACCGATGACGATTTTTTTTTTGTTGTTATAAGGAGTTAATATTTCGTCTGAATTGCACAGAATTCAAATGAAACAGAATCAGAT
The DNA here is from genome assembly GCA_958296145.1 of Hydrotaea cyrtoneurina. Lineage (NCBI taxonomy): Eukaryota > Metazoa > Arthropoda > Insecta > Diptera > Muscidae > Hydrotaea > Hydrotaea cyrtoneurina. Next base: position 79,919,011 of record OY282516.1, read on the forward strand.
GAAGGGTTTCATATCACAAACGCATTGCAACATTTTTTGCTACAAAAAAAAAAACATAAATGTAACTCACAATATATTACATCAGCCTTAAAGTATACGTCAAACTTCTTACATATCCACTTGGCATGAATTTTTCAATTTCTTCGAAAACAATTACAATACACACAACTCGTCTGCGATCCCTTTATTTCTTATCCCAATATTTAACACGTCTATTATTTTGGTAGTTATTTATTGGCAAATATTAATTTGATCCGCACAATTTATTTTTTTCCTTTCCCTTGAGAAAATTATTTTGTATGACATTGCCAACACCAACTATCTGAAAACTGTATTGTGTCAGAGTTGCCATTATCAACTAGTATCGACAAAGTTTACGACGCAAAGTTATATAGGTGGTGCTAGTTGCTAATACAGCCCACATTTGTCAATTGCAATTTCTATAATTTCTGGTATTAAAAAAACTTTGACTGATTAGAAAATGTATTGTGCCATGTCCTATACTGTATTTGCACTTGAACACATATGCCAATTTTAGAGCCTTGTTCTGCATTATGAACAAGAATTTTAGTAGATCGCTCATTTATGTATGAAAGCTAAGTATTTAAAATTACTACGAATGAGTAATCAATTTCGTTGATTGTTTGAACTTTTTATTAAACTTGTATAATAAACCAATACCTCGAGACGCTTTGAGGTTCTGAATATAATGAACCCAAGAAAGATTACTTTGGAAGTGAAGCCTTAAATTTGGCACAAAGTCCATCTCCCTGATTTCTTTGCCAACAATATATGATGAAATGTTTATATTTCGATCGTGCTGTTATTGTTTTATTGACATTCTGAGCCTGTTTATATTCGGGCAAATTGCGATAAAGGAGCAGCATCCCGTTCTATGTACGTTGTTACAACAATGAAACTGTTTATGGGGATAAAAAAAAACATACGTCGTCGGCAAACATATACATTTTACTGGTTAAACCTACGTTTGCTGTATCGGTAATACATATCTTGAAGAGTAAAGGCCCAAGTAAGCTACCTTGTAGCATACCATATGTTTCTAGATCTGGGGAACTTTTGTGTCAGTTAATTTAAACACATTGCATACGATTGCATAAATAACTTCCATTAGACTTATGTAATGTATGCAGTAAAATTTCGTCATCAATTAGATCAGATATCTTTGTGAGGTCATAAAAAACACCAATTACGTCTCTATGTCCATTGTCCAGGCGTTTACAGATAGTATTCTTAGTATCAGCTTCCTCAATACCACAACTCTCTAAAATCATACAGAAACTCACTCAATTAACACTTGCTGTCAAAAAAACGATGATGTAATATTCGTTGAAAAATTTGATTAAATATGTGTAAACATTTATCAATTATGGAAACTGTTTTCAAAATTGCCGGGTATGTACTACTAACAACAATGTTGTAAAAAATAAAAGAAGTTTAAAGAGATGATTGTCAAATGCAAAATTTCCAAGGAGAAGTAAACAAACCGAAACAACTGTATTCCATTCAACTGCGGCCGTATTGTCCTACAGTTGTGTTATTTATTTATCTGTTCAAGAAAAAATAAATTCCTTACAAATTGACTTATTTTCAAAAGGTAGAAACTACCATCTTTGAGACCGATGGTTTTTGAAATCATCCTCAGTTCGGATGTTCTGCTTACTTGCAGTTGTAACGAAAAATATCTTTAACAAACTGACAATAAAATATCATTGAAATTATGTTTCATATATAAAATAAAATTTTATTTTTTTTTTAAACTAAAATCACGACCGCTGCTGTCGTACTACTATTAATGGCAAGCTCAACCATGCATTTGTTATAAGGAAAAGTGCAAGAGATGTGTCCGATTACTGGTTTGGGGTGCATTTCATATCGATTTCGTCATTGTGTCAGTTTTTTTAAAAATATTTTTTATTTGAAACATTTAATTTTTTTTTTCTCAACATGTGTCAAAAGGGAAAATTTCTCAGGTCTCGTTCTATGCGATTTGTATTGCTAGTTGTTTTACGAGTAAGGCAATACGTGAAAAATGAAATGAACAGACGGGGAACTCCTTTTAAATCAGTGAATTTTGAAGAAAACTTGCGTTCATGATCATGAATTAGTTTCAAAACTTTCGGCTTCTCCATATAATGAGAGGGCAACACTAACATAGAACTTAAAGGTGACTTTAAGACTCTGATTATAGTCTTAAAATACAGTTTTGCAATGTTAACGTACAGTTGCCAGTATTTAGCGGGTGGAACCGCCCAATTTTTAAACAGCGATTCTTAGCCGTTTACATACAATCTGAAAAAATGGAATCAGCTATGTCCCCATGCTATCTTTGTAACAGTATTAGTAACACATTTTATTATTATTCAATATCTATTTTTGATACATTGCCGGATTGGAGTTTCTTCCTGTCTTTCGAATCAGAAGAACAATTGTCTCCTTGATTTATAGTATTTGATTTCATGCTAAATTCATTAGCGCCTATTGTTGTGTGCGACTCCAAATTGTGTGAAGAAACCGTTTTGTATACACTTAAGGCCTGAGCAACCAGAGAAGATATGTCACCGGTATTCGAAGGAAGAATCAATGTGTTATTGGTTTTTGCTAAATGCTTAAAGGCGGAAATGTACTGTTCAGCTAAAGTCAAAGAGGCGGCATTTTTTCCATTCTAAAAAAAAAACAAAAAACAAATTAAAGTGTTAATATTATATTTATGTAGCTTCTTACCATATCTTGTAGCGATTTTGAAAGTGTAAGAAGACCGCGAGCTCTTGCATCGGCTACTGCCAACATAGCGGCAGCCTCACCACTAGCTTTGTTAATTTGTTCCTGGCGATCAGCCTCTGTTGTTATTAAAAACAGCATGTCTCAATTATATCCTAATAGTTTTAATTAAACAAAACCATACGTACCTGAAGCCAATATCCTTGACTGCCGTTTGCCTTCTGCTATATTGATATCTGCCTCTCGTCGGCCTTCTGATTCCAAAATTGCTGCACGCTTTCGTCTTTCCGCCTCCACTTGCATTTGCATGGCCTCGTGTACTCTCGAAGGAAGCTTTCGAACGAAACAGTACACAGTTATTTCATTTGAAGTAGTTACTATTTCTAAGAGGACCACTTACTCTGATATCTCGAATTTCATACCGCAAACATGCGATGCCCCAAGCTTCTGAGGCCTTGTTAATTGAATCCACAATACTTACGTTAAGTGATTCTCTTTCACGAAAAACTTTATCTAATGACATTTTTCCCAGTTCAGAACGCATCGTCGTTTGAGCTAATTGTGTAATAGCAAACTCAGGATCTTCGACGCCATATGAAGCTGTAAATTAATTTACATCAACATCAATGAATAGTGCCAACAATAATAAGAATGTAGTATTAGTAAGTAAAATAGTTAGAAAAATTGCTACAAAATGTTGTCAACAATGGTCTTGTATTTTTATACTTTTTTACAAAAGTGCTGCAGTATGTTTACGTTTTTATGCAGCAAAGTAGTTATTGCAATACACTGCTGCTTTAAGAGTTATTTCTAATCAAATACTTAGGAATATCATGAATTTTTGTTTTCTACAAATATGTTTTGACATTAGAAGCCCCAGATTTATCTATATTTTTGTTATATCTACATTTCCGTAAATGTGCGTACTGCCACATGTTAAACATAACTTACCACGATATGGATCGATAATGCGCAAATACAATACTCCATCTATACTGAGAGTAACATTATCGGATGTAATGGCACTCTGTTTGGGAACATCGATAGCTATTTCCTTAAGACTTTGTACATACTTAATCTTGTCCATAACCGGTAACAAAACATTTAAGCCCGGCTCCAAAATCCGATGAAATCGTCCCATACGTTCGACGATCCACGCCTGTTGAAGGAGAATTCTCAAATTTTAGATTTTATTAAATAAATGGGATTAGTCAAAATTTAAAGCTTCATGTCGGTTTTTCCAAGTAACGGGAATTCATTCTTATGGACATTCGAGTTTCGTACGACTAATATCCAAAAACATAACCCCCATTACTTATTTAAAACAGACAGTAAAGATCATAAGTCTCAGCACATACAACTCTTGTCTGTCTTATTGCAAAAACCCAGTTTTAAAACCCTTTGTCAAAAGTTTTTCAATATGCGTTCATGTGACACATCTTACTTTCCAAACTGTTAAATTATGGGAACATATGAAAGCCAAGAGCAATATTAATTGAAGCGGTCCACGCTGTCTTGGTGAATGCTTTCTGTATGGATAGGTAAGGTAGAGTATATTTGTCCGGCGAAAAGCAGCAGTGTGCGATGTAATATAGACGAGAGTTCTATGTGTTGGCTCAAGTTATCTAATAAATCATATTGTCAGATACGTTGAGCCTCCATCTTTGAATTAAAAGGATTTAAACGGCATGGCATGTAAGAAGTGGATACCTCCTGTTGTGGAACAAACATGATGATTGTATTCATTGGAGTCGATGTTTTTGTCCTGCATTGTTGGCTGATTAGAGCAGCATTATTGTACCGGCAAGTATTCAGAAGTTGCTAAAACGAAACACAACAAGTTACACAATGATTTCCCACTTTACATTAATGAAATATATAGATATTACCCTAGATAAAAATCTTCCAGAATTAACATAAAACGACATTTTGGAAATAAATGTGCAATAACTTTTTGCAGAATCTCTCTAATCACTGAATCGGTCTGACACTAGAGCAGTAAAAATATCGATAATCGATTGTTTTAATTTTCATAATATCGATGATTGTTATTCAATCTCGATAGTTTTGGTGAAAATGTCATCCCCTTGGTATATTACAAAAACTAAAATATTTGACATTAGAATTTTGAATACATACAAAAAAGTACACTGACAAATATTATTGATGATTAGTTAAACTAGTTAAAATAATAGCTGATTTGACTTATTTTTACAATTCACTATAAAATTCTTTAATTATCGCACTTTGGAATTTTTTGAGTTTAATTATGTACTCAGCTGGACCCAAAAACATCTTAGTTAATTTCAACTATCTGATAGTAGAAATAACACTAACTTACCCTGAGTTGATTGAATTAGTTAAGGTTAACTAAGTCTTTTGAAAATGTACAATTCAGCAAAGTCGTAGTGCAAGTATCATATGCCTATCATATCTCGAATTAACTACAAATTAGACACAAGAAAAAAACGTATTATTTTGAAACTTTATTTGAAGCAGCATTCTTAATAATAGAAATGTAATACGTATTATAATACAATATCACATTTCTTGTACAAAATAATATGTATACCGCCTTTCTTTGCGCCGCAAATTGCATTAATGTGGATAATTTGACCTAAAAAAGAAATATTGTTATAATTATGGAATAAGCTTACCTTCACAGTTTACATCTATTTCCAATTTTGTATGACACATACACTGACAAAATGTAGTTTGCAATAAGTAAAGCGATTTTTGAAACTGATTAAAATCACCTATAAAATTCTTTCACTAGCCTACTATGGATTTTTTGGAGTGTGCGTTTGTACATTTGCCAAAAATTTTCCCATCACTAGAATAAAATCAATAATGACATTTGGTGGATTGGTAGCTACTATCAACAAAGCTAAAACTGAAATTAAGTTATTAAATTAGAGGGATAATAAAACAATGGATTTCATAGACGACTTTATACAGGAATATCGTAATAATCCATGCCTGTGGAAGGCGGAATCACCGAATTACAAAAACCGATCTAAGCGTCAGGAAGCTTACATGAAATTAATAGATGTAGCCGCACGACATGGTGAACATTATAATGTGGAAAGAACTAAGCAAAAAATAAACAACTTACGCTGCGCTTTCCGACACCAGCTCAAAAAATATAATGAGCTCAAGAGTAAAGGAGAGAAAGAGGAACCATACTGCCCAAAAAGAAAATACTTTGAGTCGCTTATGTTTCTGAAAGACGAAGAGACCAAGGATAAACGAACCAAACAAGACAGTGTGAGCGAAACAATCGCGGTGAATAGTGGAAACAATGATAAGAATGGTACGCGTCTTTTGAGTACGGAGACAGAATCGTCGGTGGTTGATGTCGTGGAAGTTGACAAAACAACTGCATCGAACAATGTTGAAGATGCTATTCAGGTGCCCAATAATATTTTCTCAGATATATGCAAAGAAATTCACAAAGAAAACAATACCAATGACCCCGATGATGATACAAACACTGAAGAAGCAACCACAGTAAATATCTCTGTGATATCTGAAAAAATTATACCCCTTAGTCAGGACATTGAGGAAATTGCCATAGCACCTATACCTATGCGTAAGGAACATGTGTTCATTGTCGAGAATTCGACCGCAAACAGCACATCGAATGTACAATCACCACAGAAACAGTATCAACAGCAGCAGAACACAAGTAAATCCCGCAAAAGATCTTCATCATTCTCATCACAACACTCTAATGAAACTACGGACACCACCCCAACACCCATTAAAACATCGAAAAGTGACATTACTTTAGATATAGAAAATTTACTCTCATTTGCCTGTAAGAACTTTCAAAAGAACACAGTGGATCACCACAACAGTTTTGGAGAGATCGTAGCCCACAAGTTACGGTCAATGGATGCGAAACAATCACTGTATGCTGAAAAAATAATATCAGATATCTTGTATCAAGGGCAAATGAAGTATTTAACACCGGCCGCAATTGAACGTTGTTCACATTTGGAACGATTACAACACGATCACAAGTGATTTTCACACATAATAAAAAAAATGTTAACGCTGCTATTTAAAGGACTCTCATAATAACAATGTCTGTAATAATTGTAATCATTAAGATATCATAAGTACCAGTCTTTCTAAATATCGAAGAAAGGAAAACAGAACATACATTTTTTCAATAACGCCGACTAATACCGTTTTAATAAGAAATTTTAAAATTACGCAATATAAAAATGTTGCTAAAGTTTGTTTTATTGTTAATAATGACTCATCTGCAGGGGATAGTTAACAACATGATTGATCGGGCATATGCCCCATCCACATTAATGTATGTGAGAGACGCTTACGGATTCCAAATATTAAAACAAAAATTTAAATAAAAAATATTTCAGTCAGCCGAATGACTGAAATATATCACATTCCGTGAGACCCAAAAATGATTTGTTTAGATAAGATGGTCAAATTAATCAAATACAAATTCCTAAGCAGTTAAAATATGTTCTCACTTTTTGGATCACGATAGTATGGGACCCGCATACTTATTTTTTTGCCGTGCATAGTTTCCAAAAAATAAAATCTCAATTATTCTATTTAGCCCAGAAATCAAGTAAAAATGCGTTATTATTGATTTATTTGAATCTTATAAAACTATTTACAAGATTAAACTAGCTTTAGGTTGTGTGTGCGAATATCAGTGAAGTAAATCCAGGTTCGAAAAATTGTAAGACCATCAAACATTTTTCCACCTCGTAAATGCTGGTCGAGATAAGTAACTTACAAATAAAGTAGGTTTCCACGGCGCGACTACAAGACAAATCGGCCTATTTCAAATAGACTAATCATAGTGTCGACAAATTAACGAAATAGAACAGGTTTCCAGTAATCTTTCCTCAGGTATGCAAAGAAGGTCGCAATTCCAATAACACCACAATTATTTAAAAAAAACTGAAAAAGTTTTTGTTTGAATATATAACATCTTCGTCTTGGCTCTCTCAGTAAATGATTTTCAAGCACTTTATCCAGTTTGTAACTCCAAGGATTTTCATATCATCTTCAACTTGGTCTTTCCTACCTGCACCTTTCGCTTAAGTTGTCGTCTAAAGGCTTTCAATCTGAAGCGTTTGTCCACAGGAAATATATCCGTGGCGTGCACTTAGATTCTACGACCCATAATAAAGTGCAAGTTGAAAAAGTAAAATTTTGCTTTCAGTGGTATTAGAAAATAAAGTTATTAAAGAAACATGTTAGGTGAAATGGACAAAATTAAACAATGTCATCAATTTTGGACAGCTCTTGACTATCTTTAAATAATGACAGTATTCGTATAATAAAATATAATTCTTATTATTATATTTCGCTAAATTACTCTGTGACTACTGCATTCTATAAATTTTTTTTAATAAAATATATTCTGCTAAGAGATCTGGCGCTTAGTAAATCGATCCTAATAAGGGAAGATATTTTTCTATGGGGCCACATCAAAATTAGTCAGACGTCGCCCTTTATTATCGAATGTCGTTAACATGGAATCTAGGTTACATTAAAATGTTGTATTCCGAATTTTCTGCTGGTAATTAAAATAACACAAGCAACACGATTTAATTAACGATTTACACATTTACGAGTCGTGCACTGTCGTAGTATTTCAGAGCTTTACTGGCGTATATAAGCAGTCGGATATTATAACAAACAGTAGTTACTTCAACTTTGTGAGCAAAAATATGAATCTGTTAATATATTCCGGTGGTGAGATAAAATACAAGATTATTTAACAAACCATTTTCTCAAAATACCAATTTGCTATTGCAGTGTTGATAAAAATAATTTGTATAGCGATCGCTGGTGGCATCAATCGGAAGTCATTTTTATCTGATGGTTAAATGTAGACATTGTATCACGAAGAACGGCTGCATGTTTATTTAAAAAAAAAACATTTCTGTCTTGTTTTCCTTTACATATGTATTTATTTTTTCAAATAATAAATTCATAATTTATAAAATGTCTTCGGGAACAAATTTATGAATTTGATCAATGTTTTTAAAAAACTACATCATTACAAAAAAAAATGAAATTACATCTCATTTGTTTTGAAATGAATATCCCCATATATGATTGTGTTTATATTCATGCTTGTGTGTGGCGAAATTCATTGATTTGGACAATCATTGGGTACGTTCTTCTTTTTCTGAACACGTTTTTCCTTTTCATCACCGGACTCTTCATCTTCCTCCTCTTCACCATCGTACGAGTCATCATCCTCATCTTCGTCATCCATAACATCTCCAGTATAATACAAAACGGCTTTAGGAATGATTCTTGCACGCAAGAAATGACCAATTTCGTAATCAGTTGCCAAAATCTAATAAGTATATATGAATTAGATAGAGAATTAGGTTACGCGAATGGAGCTGTTTTGATCTAACTTACGCCTTGAGAATCCTCATCAATTTCCTCATTGTCTTCAGACACTTCGGGTGGGTTGAAGAAGTTGAAAAATGAGTCATTGGGTACAATTTTGACAATTGTTCTAACCGCAGAATGTTGCTTATGTTTCTGCTTCTTCCTAATAGTCCTCACTGTTAAATTCATTTTCTTTTCCCAGTTGATGTTGCACCCTTTACATTTGTATATTTCGGGTCCCTCGAAGCCAAATGGATAGTCCTCATCTAAGGCCGATTTCAAAAAGTATTGTTTGGTCAGCACGTCATTGGTGAAGTACTCATTTTTATCGAAATGGAATTCCAGGGTATACGAATGTTCATTGTCGTATGTAATAGAGATATCAGTGAGTTTCTTTAGTACGGGTTCGTCATGCTCCTGAACCATGTCAGTCAATATTTCCGTATTACGGAAAACAGTCAACCAAAAATTTGGTATACCCTTTGTGTCTTCGGGTATTTCCTTTACTTTTTTTAGCAACTTGCTGTAATCGGGCATGCCTTCGGTGACCTCCTCCTCAGGTTCTACTTTCCATTTGGGTTCTTCTTTGGGTGGTTCTATTTCACCAGTAACAATGGTTCTACGCTTCTCGAATAAGACTTGGTATTTCTCGTGGTACTTCTTTTCCAACTGATACACCTCGTCGAAAAATTCTGTTTCCAATTTCAAATGATCCAGTTGAATATTCTTCAGTGCTGTAATACGATCCTGCAACTTAGGTGGCAGACTCTTCACCATTTCTTGAAGAAACTGACGGCGTAAAATAGCAGTCATATAAGCAGGCCTTGAAAGAAGAGTATTAACGGTAAATTTATCTAGTTTTTTTTTAATATTTGATTCGTTCACATCATTTTGTGATTATATATCTGTATATATATGTATGTATATGGTTGGGTATGTGTACGCTTTTGCGACGGAAACCGGTTTAAGGACAGAAGCCTACTTTAAATGACTTTAAATTTACTTACGCCATTTGGTCAGTGGATAACTCCTTTTCCTCTTCATTCTCACTCATGGATGATCCATCTTCATGGGCATCCTCATCAGTCATCAATGCTCCGGCGTCGTCTTCTTTGCCTTTTTTAGCGACATCCTTACCACCTTTTTTGGAACCCATGTTTTTGGCATCCATGTCTTAGTTTAATAAACCGCTGAAAGTTAAAAAAAAAAAAAAGATGAACAAATGTCTACACATGAATCATATATGTATATATAAAAACTATCATACAAATTGCGTATTTCTAATTCAAACATCCAATGTCAACACATGTATCAGGATTAATATCAAGTATTTTGCAGTCAGTGGGAAACGATTAAAATTTCACATTGAAAATTCTTATTCTTACACATGCTAAGAAAAACGATGCCACCAGAAGCTCTCTTAAAAAAATTGCCCACAAAAACACGTGTACGGGTACAACGTTAGAAAATTCACAAAATTTATAGTTATTATTATCCGCTCTAATTGAAATAAAGTAAGCTACATGCTATTTAGGCGTTTCCTTCAAAACTTACCAAGAAAACTCGGAATTTACTTAAAAATTATAATTTTCCTATCGTCACGGAGACCGATACGACTTACACGATGATACCCGCAAAATAAAAGAGAGCTCAATATACAATTTTAGAGATGTGCAAAATATATTCTCTTGTGTTAAAATTGCAATGACTACTAATCGACTATCTCTCATCTCTCGTGGAATTTGTACTGGCAACCACAGAACAGCAAAAAATATTTTTTACCTTTTGTTTATATGTTAAAGTAGTTAAATTTTGATTTAAAACTGATGGGAATTGTGAATAAAAAATAAATTATAAATTTATTTAGACTGAGTTTTTGTTATGAGAATCTACTCCAGAGGTCACTAACGAATTCAGTTCCCTCGCAAAAAACAACAATGTACAATAAAGGTTGCCCCATCTAGCGCTGAATGTCTGCAAATTTAATTTTATTACTTCGAGATCATTAATTTATTTCTATTTTTTGCAAAATAGAAATGTTTAAAAAAGACTTCAAGCATTGTGTTTGCTTTGATTATAGGCAAGGTATACGGATCCGTTTCGGAGACTACCACACATCGTCATTTGTAGTCATTCATGTGTTTGATTTCTGTCCCAATTGTTGGTGTAATATGTGCCACAGTCTTACGCGATTGAACGTAAACTGCTTTAGAGCTCATATCCCCAAAAATGTGTTTTTATTTTATTGAACGTGTTGAAAAATTTTTCAATATATGTATATAGGGTTGGAGCGTATGCCTTATACGCCACCTCCTTAATCCCCTAACTACAATGGAAGGAAGGAAAAATACAAGATCCTATCCAACTGGCGGATGTTCTCGAGAAATACAAACCTGACATCGATGCAATCCAGGAAATACGAAAGAAGGGACACGCCCGACAAAAATTAAAGATTACGATACACACTCAACGCGATCTGTGTTGGAGCGAAACCGGTAGTTGAGGAGAATCGTCTATCCGAAAAAAGAAGGAGATTAGGGTGTATGGAAGTAGCAACGTTGCCAGAAAATTCTATCTGCGAATGAAGCATCAAACTAAAGACTCGAGTAGTGGCATTTCTCTAGATTACTAGCAGCGGAAGATCCAACCCAAGATAACAACCTGCGACCAATCATAGACGATATAAATGTTCTGCGCATGTTGAGTCAGTGACGTCACGCGATGGCTAATAGTCAAAGTGATAAGCTGATGATTCCTAGCTATGTTAGGTGATAATTGTGCAATTAAAAATAAACCAAGTGAGAAAGTTTCATATAAGTCTCATATTCTAAAGTATCAATAGCAAGAATTTCAAATTTTCTGTCAAAAACTATCTTTAAGATTAGTTTTGAGAAAATATTAACCCATATTCCGAAGCGATTGTTTAACTCTTTCGAAAGTTGTCGTGCGTATCAGACGGGCATGGCTCAAACGGCTCAAAAAATCATGAATCGACTTAGATTCAAAGACACGTAAGGTCTTCAAGTTTCCAATGAGATCCATTCTGAAGAGTGACTACAATTTGACCATGATTTCATTTCAGCCAGTATTAGCCTAATTGGCAGAAATAAAACACCTTCATTAAAAAATCAGAAATGAAAAATGAGCGTGGAAAATATTGAAAAAAAAATTCTTACAAATTGGATCAATATCAGCTGTAAGGCTATGATACGAATACAAAAAATAAAATTTATATTTGTAACGATATTTGATTTATATTTGGAATGAAATATTTAAATAGTATTATTATTAATTATACATCAATATTATATAATAACTAGCATTAAAACATTTAAGCTTAAATTAAACAAATAGTAGAATTAACAAAGTCCACCTTCTTCGTCATCTTCGGCATTATTTTGCTCCCCAGCACTACCACCAGTTTCACCAACACCGGATTTCGATGCCTACACATTAAAATTGATTATGATGTATAATAATTTGAGAAGAAAAGAGTAGTATCACAAACCTCCAAATTAGGTGACGTATAAGAAGCTGTAGCATTTTTAATAACAGAAGGTTTGGAAGCATTTGGTAATCCTTGAGGTAATGGTACAATTAAAGCCAATTTAGAATATTCTACATCCATATGCCTTATAAATGGTGAGGCTAATGCTCGTTTTGCAGTATCTGGGTCCTCGTCATCGTAGGCCTGTAATAACATCTCCAATGTTTGTACCTCCTGAGGATCGCAGCAATTACCCCATTCTTTAAAGGCTTTCTCAGCTGCAACCTGATCACCTCTAGCCAACTGAACTAATACCAAAGCAACCGCTAGCCTTCCAATTTGACCATACGACTCCGTTTGTTGATGAATTCCAATTTCTCGCCTTAACGCATCTGCAGCCTGATCATACCTAAACATATAATGTTTACAAAAACGAATTACAGCCATTATCCATTTCGAAAATTACATAAATCATTAAATTACATTTGTAATTTTACCAAAATACGAGATACTTTGCAAGCATATTCTGCGGCGGTACCCGAGGAATCCTCAATCTAGAATAAAAATAATTAAATTAAAGTTTTTCAAGTGAGCTTTTAAGGGCATTCGTAGTGGTCTTTCCTTTACTATTTATTATTTGTAAGAGATCTGGATGAGAACAAACTGCTGCATTTGCTCTTGACGAGCAATTCATGTTTAAGATGAGCTACATACTATTATGCTAATGACAGTAGTCATTTACAGAATTTCTCTTTTAGAATATGAGCCTTGCCTATATCTCATTATTTTAAATACATGTAAAATGCAATAACTAAATTTTCTGTATAATTTGTACTTATAATTTTTTTGTTTTCATTCTTGTTGTTTTTGCTCCGTTTTATATAGGGACGATTAATTTTAGTAAACGTAACTTATTTGAAAAAAAAATAAATATTCTTACCATACTTATTTCCAGTGCACGTTGATAAAAACGAAGTGCTATTTCTGGATGTTTATGTTCCACAACCTTTGAAGCCTTGTCCAATGCTGATGCAGCCGATTCGGGAGATCCATGTTGTTGATATAAATGACTGGCTTTGCTAGCAAACTCCTCGACACTAAGCAAATTATTTGTCTCTTTGCAAATTAAAATAATCTGGAGTGAAGTAAGCGTGATTATTTTGTGGCCAGATATACATAAGTGAACATTTTTTGTATTTATATATATTCTTACTTGTTCGTAACATTTGGCTGCATGGAACCACGAGTTATTGTTCTTATGGCAATTGGCTGCTTTCAGAAAACAATCCTTACTTTGGTCGTAAGATTTAGCTATTCGAAAGGCGGTTGCTGAAATATATATTTTAATGTTTAAATGAAAATCATTTAATATTGGTCTACCCCGCAAATTACCTGCTTTCGTATAACAATCTGCGGCGGTATCGTACTCTGGACGCCACTTCAAAAGTCCCGTTTTGAGGCTTAAGTAAAGTTTAAATATATGTAATAAACATGAGAAATGTTTGCCAATAATCATAGGTGCGGAAAGATACACATTGACTATTATAATTCATATAACTTTTTCTTTTCATAAGCTTATTCGAAGTTTTAATGTCAAAATTATGTTCCATGTTTAGCGCTTAAATTATATGGCAAAAAGAATCATTGAATTTCAGATAGCATATCGTGAGAAATCCATATTGTTGCAAATAATTGTTCTATTTATTACCCGCGACAATATGTTTAAGAACTTGAAAAGAAAATATTGTATAAATGTTACAATAAGTGGAACAAGTGCTGGCTACGGAAGATATTCCGTGGCGAAGTTTCACCTAAACAAAGTTAGAGACAATTTTAAAAAGTACCCTCAATAATTTTATTACTTTGTTAATAAAAAGCATCGAACTTCATCGAAGCGCCGTTTTGATAATGTATAGCACAGTTCTTACTTGAAACCACTCCATACATCCGTTAGTCTATTGGATGTCTCGAACTAAAGTAAGTATGGCATCCATATGTCCCACGAGATAGCCACATTGGAGCAGTACAACTGACTTGCCAAATTCTAGTAATAACTCATTTTGTTTCCTGATGATGCGAACATTTTTTTAAAGCTAGAGAATGACTTCGATATATTATTCGATATCTGGTGTGGTTAGAATGTCTCCGATTTGTTTGTTGATATATTTTTGTAGGTAACAAAATTGAGTACGATATTTACTTTTTGCATTGAGAAATCTTCGCTATTACAACAACAGTAAATTGACTCATATAAAACGACATACATTAAAAGGTATGCAAAGAATGCTGGATAATACGATGGTATATAAAATCATCATTATTATTAGGTTGCCATTGTTTCCTGTATTCAATAAAATTAAAATAATGTAGATATGCAGGCAATATGACGTGGTCTCCAAAGACAATTATTAACTGTCTGCAATTAGCTTTAATTAATCGAAATGTTTCACTGTTTTAAATTTCCTCATGTTTTGTTTAACGTAATACTGAGGGAAATACAAATGTATTATTATCGTAGGGAAATCCTAATACGGGCCTACTTTACGTCCATCAGCGTAATACAGGGTTTTCCAACAAGAGGTGTTATTTTGGTATTCAAAGAAAAAATAACATTTTTTGAGATAAATGATCGGATGTTATTTCAAATTAAAGAGGAAGGTATGCCGTTAATAATGAAAAACAACATCAGCGAAATGTACCACGCTTACAGGACCATATCCTTGTCATGAAGTTTTCCATAACCAAATCCCAAAGTGGATGTCGTCGATAGCCTCACGAATTCTATCTTAGATATCTTGAATCGACGCTGGGCTGTTGGTGTAGACCCTATCATTCACTTGACCACAAAGGAAGAAGTCGCAAGGTGTTTAATCACAAGATCTCGGTGGGCAATTGTGATCACCTCTTCGAAAGATAACACGTTCCGGAAACTTTTCCCGTAAAGGAGCAATGGTTTCGTTGCTTGTGTACCACGTATCACCGTCTTGTTGAGAGTAAACGTTGTCCAGATAAATATAATCCAACTCCGACCATAAAAATTCATTAATCATCTCCCGATAGCGCAATCCATTCACCGTAATGGTGTAATGCCAAATTCTTTACATCACCGGATGATTCAAAATAACACCTCTTGTTGGAAAGTTCTTTATATAATTTATCGGCAAAATGTACTTTTATGAGACCCACCTCCAAAATAACAAAAAAAAATGCAGTTCTCTACGAAATGACCCCAAAATGACGAAAATTAAATTTGGGGTAAGAGAGTAATCTCTAAGCTACATAAAACTTCTAGAAAAAAGCAGGATCGCAACCCTTGTAACTCTTTTGTCTGTGAACCAATTTGAAAACCGGTCCAGGCCTGATATGATCCACTAAAACGAAACAACTCAAATTCTGAAGAAAAAAATTGTCATTCCAGCCCGCATTAACCAGGACTTATCGATTTAGAGAGTTCATATTATTTTGTTAAAATCTCGATGTTCAAGATAAATTCTTGGAGTGTTGAGGGAATTGTATGTGCGAAACGTAATATGAAAAAGTGGGCGGGTTCGGTTTTAGGCCCATATAGCTCGAGCGTACCTAATGATATCTCCATGACGAAATATTCTGAATAGTATAGCATATTTGTTTTTAAATTCTGTCATCGCCCTATAACCTGCACCGATATGTATTTAGATCTATGACTTTGATAAAGGATGTTTTTTCCACTACGAAGTTCACTTCAATTGTTTTAATGGTTGAAACCTGGTTGAAGAAATCATTTGTTGTTTAGTAGTCAAGGTCATAAGTTAACTGCTATCACCTTTTTCATTTCATTTTTCGCGATTTTTTTAATATACCATACACAAAAGTTGTCACAAAATATGATTAAATATGAAACCAATTTCGGTAATACAATTACTACTTTTCTAAATTACCTTTTTTCTGCCTGTCGTATTAATTCCTGGCCTTCTTCAATTTTAGATGTACTCATTTTTCACCAGAAATGTAACTTCGTTTTTGCAAAATCAATAAACACAATCATCACAGAATGAAGCCAACATAAATTAGCCGACGTCGCAACAAATTTTAGGGCTTGCGGCGGATGACCAGTAAGTCGTCGGCATATATACCGAAACAAATCCATCACTTTAGAAACGTTGGCAACATTATCAACACATTTTAAACAGATCTTTATTTATGTGTATATCGTCACCTGAAATCCAAAATGAGCAAGACCAAAATCGTATTTGACTGATTCTGGTGAAATGGCCAGAAATACATGTCTTTACCAAATTGTACATTTCAATATCTGAAACTTAAAATTTTATATGCGAATTCAAACACGTCAAAAGTTAAATTCGCGAAAACACCATTTCAAGCTACTTTTGATAGTGTCACGTCGCTTCCTTTGCTCCGACAGGGTCTACGTAACAGCGTAAAGCGCCTCATTAGACGGTCATAAGCGGCATGGCAGCATGGTATGATGAGAAAAAATGCTTTGATATTAAACCATCATGCGTGGAATGTCATACATCAGTTTAAAAAAACACCGGACAGTGACGTTTGTAATTATGACAGCTCCGTCACTTTGCAGCGCATTTATTTATTTTATGTTTAACTGAATCAATTGCCGCTTATTTTTCAACTTCTTTTGTTTTTTTTTTCAACTTCTTTTGTTTTGGTTTGTTGTGATAATATCACCTTTAATATTCTAACCACGCCATCTTAAAAATTCGTATGTAAACTTCAAATTAAATTTTGTACTGTACATGTCAACAAAGCTACTACGCGAGCATGATGGCATGCAAAATATTAAACAATTTTTATATCCATCATGCCGTGCTGGCACTAATGGATTTTTGCCTATTACTGGAGCATGATGACACGGAAATTAGATTTTATGTATGTAGTTTAAAAAATATTTGTTTCCTTCCTTGGCCAAAAATGAAACGAGGGGAGAGAAACGCTAAAACTCGCTACAAAATTCATTTCAAGCAGCATGTTTATGTTACAAATTATATTACAGAAGTTTTCTGGATATTTTAATCATATTAATTCTACTATTATCTTCCACTGTTACATATTTATATATGTGTTTAATTTCGTTGCAGATCTGAAAGAACGTACCATACATAACATTATCAGCCCGATTCTGAATAATTCCCGGGGAATTTACATTTTTCTGAGAATAAAATCCTCCTATTGTAAACAAACCGGGAAACAAACAAATCATCTGACTCCGAATAATCGAAATAGTATGTCCTTTATTTGTATTCCCTGGGTTTGTTCAGAATAGGAGGATTTTATTCTCAGAAAAATTTAAATTCCCCGGGAGTATTTAGAATAGGGCTGTATATAAATGTTGGTGTTCTTTTCTTTATAAATAACCCTGTTTACAACCGCAGTGTATATGGTAATCCGGTAATTTCAATTATCCTCCACTTCTTTTCTAATTCTTATGGGCGACGTTCGGGTTTCTTTCCTCGACTTCAAACTCTGGTATGAGCCCTTTTTACACGCCACAGTTGCCAGATCAGCGATAGAAGAATTAAATCGGCTGTTTTGACAGTTGTTCTTTTTGTCATCGATTACTCGATAACTTCTAATTTGACAGCGTTTCTTTTCCCTCTTTTGTCTCGAGCAAGGAAGACGAGATGGTGCGTAGTTAAAGTTTAATCTTTAAATATTTACGGAATCTTTAAATTTAATAGTTTGATGATAGTGAAAATACTAATAGAAGATATTGAATAACATACTTCCAATTTTAGGCGGCTCATAAAACCTTCAGAATCAAGCAAAAACTTGCCAAAAAGTTGAAACAAAATCGTTCCGTGCCTCAATGGATTCGTTTGCGTACAGGCAATACTATTAGGTCAGTTGTGCTTCAAATTATAAGTGTAAAGTATTAATATCTATTATAACAAATGTGCATTGTTTACAGGTACAACGCCAAGAGACGTCACTGGAGACGCACCAAGTTGAAGTTGTAGATTTCATTCCGGATTTTCTTCAGCCAAACTGTTGAATTACTGTTTGTATCTTCAATGTGCGTGTATGATGTGTGACATACACGACAAAAAACAAATAAATCGTTTTCTTGATTAAAAAATCTGTTGGCATTATGTTAAAGGCTAAGTTGGGTGTACTGAGGAATACGTGGGAAATTGGGGGCCTCAATATATGACTGTGGGATAGAAAAATGTGATGTTTCTCGATCAGTAAATTCGTAAAACTCATTTATTTGGAGTGATAATTATGGAAATTTCACTAGTGAATGTCAACTCTTTAATTATGAAACCCACGTAGTTTCCACCTTCGGCATGTGGGGTTGTAAATTAGTCTGTTAACAATGTACAATTATGAAGTTTAATGACTGTTTTTTTTTGTATTGCATGTAATGATCGAAAACTTTCTGGGCGGGGGGCTAATTAGCCCCTCCTCCTGCCACCGTCATCACTTGGACTAGCTTGGATCTGCTCGATAAATAACAAAACTTCCTTTAAAATGACAGGCTGACTGCAATATGTGTATACTGCAATACGTTAGTGATTGATCTCTTTTCCATGTCAAGATTAATCAATGGTTACACATACGATAATTTCAACATGAAGGACGCAAATTGCTAAAACTGGATATATCCTTATACATGTTTACATACGCAATAGTTATGTGCATTGAATCGATAATGCATTTCTTGGAAATAAACAAATTGGAACTTCGTATTTTGAAAAAAGTTAGCTTATGATTTAAATGCACTCATCTAGCTTTGTGATATACCACCTTTTTGTCTTTCCTGCCGGAGCGAAAGTGAAAAGCGCCGATGATTTAACGACTGTTGAGCATGTTCGTGGGAAAAAAAGGTAAAATCTAGGTTTATTCCACAGACTTGCAATAATTGACCTTGCGATTTATTAGTCGTCATTGCGAATTCAAGGTGAACAGTAAGCTGGATACCCTTGAATTAGAACGTCAAGTCGGTTGAAGGCATTGGTATCCTTGATATCAGGTACTCATCAGCTAGGAAGCATCAACTGGAATTTCCCCATTGCCAATGTCTAACAGTTGGTTTGAAAACACGTCCGCTGATTGATCATTTTGTTACTCGACCAGTATATTCGATGTTATCTTGAGAGTTTTCACATATCTTACAAATTCGATTACATTAAACAATCATTTATTTATTTTGAAAAAAGTTCTGACTGTTCATTACCTAGGGCTTCCAACATACGAATGAATCGAAATGAAAGACGTTACCGGTCAATAAATTAATCATAGTTAGACATTGACATCCATACTGTTCTCTGCACAATAGCTGCGGGTATTGTAATACATTATACGAACGATGGGTTTTAGAGATACTCGAAAGGTTATCACCATCACGCAGTCGAATAGGTTGTGCAATAATCTCTCGCTTCCCTGCTCGATAGATGACACAACGTTGATTGATTCCATCATTAGAATGTCCAAGGAAATAAATCTTAACAAACTTGTGATAGCATTCACTGGTGGCGTCACTGTTCCTGCACGATGATGAATTTGTCCTTTAATCTGTAAATTTAATAACAAATTCCCGATTATTGTTCCTATTTTCTCCCAAATGCTGACTGCACATCGCCAGGCTCATTTGCTTTCCCATTATGTCGTTGGATTGCTGAACGTGTACGCCCTACTGGTGTCATTATTACAAATAATAAATACGAGATAATGTCATGTACTGAGCAAAATATGGCGATTAAAACACTTATTTTTTAATTATATTGTATTTAGTTTGGCTCGAGGTCATATGCAGAAAAAACGATGAAATTGTTTTCGTTATTATTTTATTAACTATTGGAAAAAATGTTGTATTGTTATTAAAGTAGTCCCAAACTCCGAAACTTAAAGTCACACATTGTCATATGCACAAATTTTTCAGGAAGTTTATATGAATTTCAGTAAAATCGAACTATAAATAAGAATTTTCGAAACAATCTCAGCGCCACCTACCGGGTCCATTGGTACATAACATTTGTTCTCATTACCAAACAAACATTCATTCTGAAATGGAGTTATATTAGTGAGTACATTACAATTTAGATATAAATACACTACTGTCAGTCGAACATCAAATGACCCACGGCGTTTATTCGCAATTTGGTATACCGTATTTGCCGGACGATAAGACGCACCTTTTTACTCTGAAAATTTGACCTAAAATCAGGGTGCGTCTTATGGTCCGATGCGTCTTATCGTCCAAACCATACTTATTTCTTAAAATTTATAGATCAAATTTTGGGGTGCGTCTTATGGTCCGATGCGTCTTATCGTCCGGCAAATACGGTACTTGATTTTTTTTGTCAGAATTTTACACACCGATTTTCCCATTTGATTTATTTAAATTCAGTTGGTAACTGAGCCTCTTGTGCCATTAATAGTTACAGAAAACTTCAAATAAAATAATTAATATAAATAAATTAAAACTAAAATGTAATAAAACAATATATAACAAAATTAATAAAAACGTTGACAAATTATTGGCCCTATATATCCCAAATGTGCGCAAAAAAAAAGAAAGCAATATAAATATTTCACTTATATTTGTACTACCCACAAATAATGCAAATACACATTTAATAATCAAAACTAAGAATCAATGATCTTCTTAAATGTAATGTATTTTAAAATTACTGTATAAAAAATGAGTAAATACGCATAGTGTAAAAAAAGTCAATCGCGGAATAACAAGCTGGGGATTCCGAACAGATCTTCCAAAAGCAAAAAAAAATAAACTTTAATTTTATATACCTTGTAAAAATGTAATAAATTTCTAATACCAATGAAATCAGAAAATGAACATCCAAAAAAAATCGCTTAACATATGGAGATATATGCTGCCGAATGCCAACCGAATATACCTACCGCATTACACGATTAAATGTTAGATGCAACTCCCTTATTATGTATCCTAAGGCACCGGAGTAAATATCAATGCAATATAAAAACAATGGCATTTTTACAGCATGAACTACTTTAATTTTAATATGCAAAGGCAGGAATAAATACAAGTTGTACAACTTTCTCAAGACAAAATTTACCTTCGATATTAAAGACATCACATGAGAATCATATTTTAATTTGTTATTCAGCAAAACAAACATTAGCACCCGATAATGTAATAGAAATATCGCTCCTGAGAGTGTACCCAAATGACAATGCTTTATTCTCATCAACATTTATTGAAAGATCATTTTCAGAGACCCAATTTTCAGAAATGAAATTTATTACAAAAATAACATAAAAAATCATCTTTTAAATTTTTTGATTTCTCACGCTTTTCCGATGGGTTTTGTCAAAATTGTATTTCATACGAACCTTGTCCTACAAATACAACAGTAAAGAAATTATCCAAATACGTATAGCCGTTCTGGAGTTATTAAGTAACATACATGCGCCAATTCATTTGTATTTATATAATTCGTGTACATAAATTATATTCATTTTTATTTATATAATTCGTATACTCAAGACTTTTGAAAATGATTCGGAGATGCGTTCGGAGATGTTCCCAAGTCGGTATTAGTCAAAATTTTGAATTTGTATACGGTCAGCGGAGATGCAAAGGGCAAAACCAACTAAAAATACACTTCATCACAAATTGTTCAGCTTCCTACATTCAAAAATCCAGACTATTTAAAAAATGTTTATAAGTGGTTGTCGTGGTGACCGGCACATTTGTTACTTATCAAATCTAAGAAGCCTACACACAGACAACATATTGAAACAATCGGTTGAAAATTATTTCGCCACACATTGTGGATATTCAATTTTCATTTGTATTTTTGTCGTCAAAGTGTAAGGATAAATATGAAAAAAAACAATTGTTGATTTGTAAAATAAAAATATGTACGTTGTTTCTAATGCGTTTAATTTTTCAGCAACCGTTTCAATTGTGATATCTTTACGTACTGTGGCTCAGGCCTAAAAGAGCCAATGACAAAATTTTTCTGTTTAGATTTAATATTTGTGTTAGATTTATTTTCTAGCTCTCTTTCAATATCAAATTTAACACCGAAAACCCTTTAAATGGGATGTTAAATTATTTTTCCTAAGCTGTACTAAAAAGAATTTTTTGTAAAAACCTTCAGTTTAAATTTTCTCAAAAGAGAAGATTTTTAATCCGACGCTTTTGGCAGATACCCATTGATATTTCTAGGAAAAAATGTATTTATTTATATGTCCCTGTTGTTGAGTGCATCATTTTATTAGATATTCTTCTGCCAATGTGGACTCCATTAAAACTCAAACGAGATGACGAAAATGAAAATACGTATTTTTATGAAAATATCCACGAAAATAACTATTGCAGAATCGAAACTTGCAACGATTCTAATTTGCAGTTTATTATTTATATAAATCTAGTTTGGTTTTCTATTCATGTTTTCAAATACTATCAATTGCTGAAAAAATATTTTTCATTCTTGTGAATTGTTCAAATTTGTATTTAAATTCTTTTGAAGTCGCAACAATACCAAATCGATTAAAAACGTTATTTGAAAATAAATCTTCTAGAATCGTAAACTATCCCTTAACCCTCGAACTGGCACATGGTTCTGGCCAGACATATTTCATTTTCATGCTTCAATTTAGCATACTTCTATTTTAGGTACATGGCTGTAATTTCAGGTAATCTCCCAAAATATTGTTGGCTTTCGATGTATAAATTAATAATTGAAAAAAGCCAAATAAACGTTGAAAATCGCACCAATAATCCGCACATTGTGGCTCAACCAACAACTCGTATAGCATTTGAAGCGTACTTTGGGAGACCTCTCAATATAGCAAACCTTAATGTGGCTTCACGCACATTAGCTGCCAAAAAAGATTGCAGAATTTGCCTGCAGCAAGGTGACAAAATACGGCGTAAGACACGCTTTTTTTGCTGCAAATGCAACAATCATGTTTGTCAGCAACATTCAAAAGTAGATTATTTATGTTTTTGTTGCCTTCCACAAAATTCTGAATAAAAAATTCAATGTATTCTTCATAAATAATAATAATAAAGAGAAATATATATAGAACAAAAAAAGTATTTCCCTATTCATTCCAAAGATTTTTTCAGGTCTATTTTTTCTTCCTCAGGTAGCTAATAACATAGTAAAAAGAAATAGAAACACAAAATATAACAAATATTTTCCTATCTTAGTAAAAAATTAAACGGCCAACAGCCCTTATTTCCATACAAATGCATGTAAACGGTTGGCGTAGTCGTGTCGTAAATTTTTCGTTTTTACAAAATGGTATTACGATTGGCGAATATTTCAAAAAATTCAACTTTATTTTTTGTCGTTTTTGCCAACCGTAATACCATTTTATACAAACGTCAACTTTACGACACGACTACGGCAACCGTGATCAGGCTGCATGTGTGTTGGACAAAATTAACAAAGCGATCAGAATGCTGTACTCTCCGATACATAGAAAATTCGCTCTTAACACGGACAATAAATTGCTACTGTGCTCCTATATGGTCGTCGACGGAAAGGTGTCATGTTAAAAAACGTCAGATAGAGCAAAATATTTTTTTAAATCTAATGCTAAATTAAAATAAGAAAATAAAAATAATCTGAAAAAGCTAAACTTTTCACCATAAAAAATCTACACGGAAAAACCACAGGCAATTTTATCGTTTGGTCTTTTATTTACGTAATTATTGATTATTAAATGGTTTGCTGCCTTACATAAATACAATAGGTAGGGTATGTGGGGCGGGCAGTTAATGAGAAATACTTTTTCATTTTTTATTACTTTGCTCTAATGAATAATTGGTTATGTCAAAAAAAAAAGATTTAACTTAATGTAATGTACACTACGCTAATTTTTCAAAAATTAAATGAAAATGTTTATTACTGTGATACTATCGGGCTCTTTTTATCTATGTCGGCCATATTGGCATTATTCTGTACTGACCCACTTCCGGGACTAGCTGGTATTGCACCTGACCTATCCATATTCCACGGATTAGCACCAGATATTGGTGAATCTGAATGACCAAAACCAGTGTGATTTTCGTGATCCATCGCATTCGAGCCGTCATATTGGGTATTTTCTAACCGAGTTATTAGCCGTTCATCCTCTTCACCGAACTCACCACCCATTAATGTGGGCTCTCCCACTACCATAACATCTTGTGACGACAGTGAGAAATTATGACCGGACGGGGAGCGTTTTTGATTACTCACTGGCGGCGTGTTTGCGTTTGCGCCCCCGCCCGAGTTTGACCCCTTTCTTTTGCGCCTTTTGTTGGCCGGCCTCTGCGGGTCTTTTTTCCCAGGGGGTGCGACCATCCTTTGCCACTTCTGAAAAAGGGTCGTCTTAAGACAATCGCGAGGACTTAACGCATATGCTTTGTGGCGTGACATTAGCTCTTGCATTGGTTCCAATATGACACAAAGCCTTAAATAGTTCAATGTAGAGTTAGTAATTCCAGCCCGTGTTATATTTTTGGTTATTTGTTCCAAAATCATTGGATCAGATGGTAGCGATGTTCCAATAACCGATCTGGGTATGAGTTCCCGGTGTCCTTTGATTGTCATATGCCATGATTTTATTCGCATGTAATCGTCGTACATGAACTCCAAAATAAGGCGAGCATCCGCGCACACCTTAGTAAAAAACGGTTTGCCATGTTGCGTGATAACAGTACACTGGTCGCAATCCAAGGTGATTGAAGTGTTATGGAAGGACTCCTTAGCATGTTTCAATTGAAAATATAAATCAGATACGCCTCCCTCATAAATGCTGCGGAAAAAGCGTGGTATTAGTGTTCGACCTATGGTATATCGTTTGGGACCGTCTTCTAAACAGAACAAAACGGTCAACTTGGCGTCGTCCTCAAAAAATTCTGTGGTAAAAGAGTCCCACCAACAGTTGTCACTTTCCTCTGTCCTCTGCTGGAGCCGTTTGTTCATTTCAAATACTCGATGTTCGGTGTGACTGAAGTAAGAATTGTGACGTCTATAGCCCGGGTCAATACGATCCATTTGAGGTCCACCCATCATTGGATGTCCGCCGCCATGGCCACCAAATCCTGAAGATGGGGGCATTGAATTAAACTGACCGCCAACATTAAATACCGCTTGACCCGGAAAGTGCCCACCTTGACTGTTGAATGGTGTGCCAGAACTAGCGGGACGGCTGAACTGACCCATAGCAGAGGAGGGTGAACCAAATGGACCTCCCACAGGACCGTTAAAATTTCCTGAATTTGATGGCTGTGGGTATGGACCTGACATATTTTGCTGCGATACTGGGCCAGGCGTTGATGAACCAGATGGTGCCGGTGATGATGTGTACTGTGGTGTATTCGAACCTGTAGGATTTGCATTCGGAAACACTAGTGGCTGATTACCGGCCGGCGAGTTTTGCCCGCCCTGTGAATACGGTGTGTTTGAGCCTCCATAAGGATTCCCTTGAGCAAAGCCTCCCTGATTTGAACCATCCTGATTCAATGAAGGATTATTACCGCCACCACCCATCATTGAAGGAGTTTCGGGAACATTTACATTTTTCCAACTGGCATCGTCCATGACTGATTGTGAATTTATATTTGTATTTGTGTTGATACCTCTGCGATTCATAACTAACAATAGTTCATTTCATTCCTGGAATACAAGATATTTTAATTCGTTTCAATCCAAATCATGATAAATTAATTACAAACGAAATAAAAAGGAGGTGTGTTCCGAATACTGGGACCCTATAAGTGGGTTCTTAGATATATATAACGAATGTATGCACCTATATTTGCTAGATGCTTCTTGCTTAGGATAGTTTGTATGTACGTACGTATGTACATATGTATTGTATACATATATTATGTACATACAACATACTTGTGACTTTTATGTTGATGATTATTATGTCCCCTTTCCATTCTTCATTGTGTGGTATACATACGAACGGAACTATTCATGTTTTCACATTAATTTCTACCAAACATTAAAATATTCGTCCATTTACACAAAAGAATTTGTGCTTTTACAAAGTAAATCACCTTATTTTGTTCACTCTTAAGAATATGTCGCAAATTTTCCGATATATAAGAAAAGACCTGCGAAGACAATTAAAACCACCACCAGACGAAAGAACCGAGCCGAGGTAATTATGCCGCCGTCGGAGGGGTGGCCGAGCCGCCGAAAATAGGGTTAAACGGCGGCTTGTTTGGTCGCATAAATTATTTAAGTGGCAACACTGGAGCGGAATAACAAGTTTTTTCTATTGGCAACCACACACGGTTGCGAAGAAGGAATGGAAGCAAAAACAAACAATAAGTATAGGAAATCAAAAGCCTTCTTCCCCGTTACGATTTTTATGTGAAAACGTAAAGCCCTACAGAAATTTGGTTTTGATGTAGAGAGCAACGTAAAAGAGAACGAGGGAGTACAAAATGTTTAAAGCGTGGCATTTATTAAAAAAAAATAGTTTTATTTTGGTTGACAATACCGGCAATTAACCAAAAGAAACATTGATTATTTGGTGATATAGTTTAGTTGAACAGAGCCGCATTGGCAATCTGTACATTTCAACCGTGAAAACCCTGAAATGCTTTAGTAATACTTTTTATATGTTTTACTTTCAGATTTTATTTATTTTTATTTAGAGGTTGTTATAATTTTCTTTTAATATTCTGTGTATTTGTTTTTACTAGCAATTTTATCGTGTAAACATCGCATAAAGGGCTATTACACGGGCGTACATGTATGATGACATCTAATAGCATGTATGTACGACAGACGTTGGATTTTAACTGCCATTTAACAACTAAAGTTTCTGAGAAGATAATATAGAAGCTTACCACAGTTGTGGCAGATAAAATATCATTTGTACGGCAACAAACCAATAAAAATTAACAATAGCTGCTACAACTTTCCGCTTCAAAAATTGCTGCGTACTGAAGTATGCCTCCAGCGTCCGAAGTGTGATATCAAAACGAAAAGCCACCATACATGTCGACAGACAGATATCGACATATTTCAACAATTAAGTTCGCAGTTCTACTTCTAACTGTACTTTTCCAGTGATGGATATTTAACGATTATTTTAAAAATGATCGATTAGTTAAACAATTAATCGAGAGAAAATCTACGATACATTAAAATCGTAAATAACCGATTTAATATCGGTGAATCGTGCCATCACTAAGATCAGAGCATTCAGTGATTAGTAGAGACTGAAGATGTCGACATTATTTCAACGATTTGTGCGACGATGCAGTAGTATCGCAAATGCAGAGAAAATTATACAACAGACTTTATCGAACCATTTCGAAAAAGAGGTAATTTTGCCGTAACATGTCGAATTTACCTAGAGAATAATTATGAAAGGAAACGACGGATAGATTATATGGGACATCTTAGAATTGATATTTGGTATGCAGTAGTCTTAAACATCTCTTTTCTTTAAAGTCTACCCTGCATTTACGTGGTGGAAATGGGACTGCAGGCACTGAAAAATGTTTGGTGTCTTTAAAAAGAAAAAGGTCCAAGTAATTACTTCCACACCGAGGATTCATCTTTCCTCTGCAATATGTGGGAGGAAACATTTTACAAGCATTTCACTTCTTGAAGTATCTGCTTTACTAACATGCATGATCTACAAATTCCCATAAAAAAGTGCAAAATTTGGATCGATGTTGACAACGATGATATATCATATTATATGTATGACCCAAAATTAGAATATGAAATTTACATTGTATTGTAATTAATAATATGAAGTTAAATGAAATGAAATTTGAGGTTCTCCGTTAAACTTCAGTTCAGCCAATTTAGATTTTATAACCACCGCTCTATTAAAGTTGGCTTAAACCCCCAAATCAAAAGTACTTGCATGTTTCGCCTTGATAGGAAATTTACAAATCGTTTTTCGTCCCTACATTTATGGTATTGGTCCCTATATTTATGTTATTTTTCTAGTTTTGCCCCCCATAAACTGAAATTTATTTTATAACTGATGTTTCTGTTTGTAGGCATGTGTCAGAGTTACGGATGTTTCTGGAGGTTGTGGTGCTATGTTCGAGGTATTCGTTGAATCAAAGGAGTTTATTGGTCTAAATACGTTAAAACAACACAAGATGGTGACAAATGTAATTAAAGAACAAATTAAGGAGATGCATGGTGTTCGAATTCAGACCGCTATACCAACTAAAAACTGACTGCTATTACATTAGATTTAAACATCGTGCTTTTAATATGTGAGTAAATTTTAAAATGTCAAAGATAAATAATACAAAAATTGGTCTGGCTTCTGGAATTGTAAAGTATGGTATTATTTTATTAAAACTTACAACATCACCGGATTACATCATAGTCTAAAATATGCCTAGTCGCTATATTTTTGCTTTTTGACTTTTCTTAAAATATATTTCAATAGGTAATGGAGGTACGCTGACGTCTTTAGTTGGTGACATTTTTAAAGATTTGGAATTATTTACTGTAAACAAATAATCATCATCCACGGACCTCACAGGTTTTGTTGTCCTAGTTTCATTTGAATCTCTCATATTTTTCATAGTTGTTGTCGAAGTTTGAGAAATCAGAGGAGTCGTTGGAGTTGTTTTTATCGTTTCAGTCGTGAGCTGATTCCGTCGCCTGATGCTTTTATTTTTCTCCCTTGTTTTTGTGGTAGAAGCTGTCCGGGGTGTTTCAGTTGATATATGACCTTGCAATCTTTTGGTATTTCGAGATTGATTTGGCCATATTCTTTGCTGTACTTTATTTTTCTGCACTTTGGTCGATTCTGAGGAACCTAAAATTGCTTGCGATTTCATTCTCTTCAGGCTGATAGCTTCGATTGTAGAGGTTGTTGTGGGTGATCGCGTGGACGAAATCGGTTGTATTGTCGATGCGTATTTGATGTGTTTATTTTTTTTCGACTTGTATTGGCGTTGATATTTATGTTTTTTTTTCGTAACTGGTAGGGATGTTGTTGTAGTTTTAACCGGTAAAGATGTAGTACTCTTGTAAGATGTAAATAAACCTCTAACTGTTTTTTGATATTTATGGACAGTAGTTGGCGTTGGATGAAAGGGTCGCTTTAAAAGAATGACTTTTTTAAACTTATTATTTTTGGTTGTAGTAGTAAATAATGATTCAGCCGTAGAAGTAGTTGCGTGAATTTGCTTTTCGGTTGATGCCAAAGCAGTTGTGGTGTCTATTTCTTGCCTTTCATCTCTGTTGGTATATGTTGTAGTGCCGGCAGGCGAAGAGTATTTTGTCACCATTGTTGTGACATTCCTTCCGTTAAAGAGTTCAAAAATGTCGGGAGGTGGTACAACCGTTGTGTTTTTGACTGTGTTTATATAATTGTATGGGGTAGTGTTAATATTCACAGATTTGTATTGATGTGAACTGCGAAAAACAGGATCGGAATCTGTTAAATTATTATGTATTATTATGAATAATTTAGTTCGATTTGGTTTTCTATATCCGTTGTTCCTGTACGAAAAATAAGTTATTGGTTTTTCATTGTCATGATAATTATTAATCATTGAATGATCATCAACAAGCTCAGATTCTGAAGTATCGTAAACGTTGTCGTCGAAAAAGTTTTTGTATAATCTGTTTGCCGTTGTCTTTGGGGTCGTATTTATTATTTGTTGAGGCTTGATATAGTGTTGCTGGCGTTTACGAGCATGCTTATAAGCTTCATTAGGATCGTTAAAAATATGGTTTACTGCGGGAGCTTTCGTAATAGCATCCTCAATAGTGAAGAAACTATGCTGTTGTGCATCGTTTCTCGTCGGTCTAAAATTCGAAATTATTTCTACATTTTTTTTCAATGGAAGAGAAGTCGCAAAATTTGATGCAGCAGCGACAGTCGTTTTTACCGATACGAAGCCTATGGGGGTTGGTAGAAAAATCGGTTTCTGTGTTGTATAACCGTCCGTATCTGACATCGATGATTTTACATTTATAGTTGTTGTAGAATGAGCAGCTGGTGACGATGTGGATAACATGACATCGTTGTGTTCTTTATGGATTTGTGGGTGTGACTGGCTTTCATTTTGTTTTGTTGCATTTTTAAGATTACCCAATATAGTGCAGAGATAATGTAAATTATTAGAGCTAACTGGCAGGGAGTCATCTGCGGATTTTCTGCCACATTGGAATAAATTAACTTTATTTTCTATATTCGTGCTATCCTGATGTTGGTGTTTGAATGAATTCAATAAATGGGATGACTTCTTATCAATAGCGCCGGCAGGGGATGCGATAGCGGATACTTTCTCGAAGGTAGGCTGGTGTTCGTCTACCAGATTCTGCATTTGTGATACTATTGGAATTCGACTGTAATTATCATTTTGCCATGCTGAACCTGGGTGTTGCGTATTTAAATATTGATGGTACAACTGTTTATTGTTCCTGTATTTTCGAAATGACGTTTGTAGATGTTGAGTTGGAGGTGTAGGGGGTGGAAAGTATGGCTTTGGTATAACTGCATTTATTATCGTAATATGATGAAAATTTCCGGGCTTTCTGTTGAAAAAGGAAGTTTTATATATACAATTTTATAAAATTTAAAATATAAGTATATGTATTGTAAATTACGATTGCCGCGCTTTTATTACCACACATATATACTTTGTGAATGCAAAGAGACAATCTTTTTCTAAAGTGCTTCTAGATTCACCTACCTTTTGTCGGCCATATCTGTTACTGCATGGTAAGGATACTTGTTTGCCTTCGTAGTAGGTATAGCAAACATATAACTTTGATGATGCATTGGAGCAGCAGCTACGTGTGGAAATCCATAACGATTGTAGTTGTTAATTGACATCGGTGCTGGCACTAGTGTTTTCGGACTAACATACATCTGTTGTGGTAAAACTGGCTTCCATACAAAAAAACGCGGGTGTGTGTATATATCGTGACGTTTATGTAGGCGCCATTGCTATATGGAACATAATGTTATTGATATTTATAATTTAAGTTGTGCGTTTAATGGAACGTACGTTGTCCTTTTTATGTTGGTGAACATTTTGTATACCATTAATTTCAGCTAATAAAAGAGATACTAAAGAGGACATATAGATAAAATAAAACACATTTAATTTGATAGATTTAATTACGAGTCCGTATGCCAAGCAAAAAAAATAATATAGTAATTTGTATTTATATTACTGTCGTTTTTGTATGGCACAAGTTTAAATTCCAACAAAATATTCTTAACTTTATATTTACTATTGGACTAAACAATATACGTGGTTTGTTCGCCTAGTTAGCGAACAAACAACTACTGCTACTTCAGAAAAAAAATCTTGTCAAATAAACCAGAGAAATTCTAACGTATTCGTTCACGATATTTACTCTGAACAAATCTTTATTTTTGTTTGGTTTAATTTCCCATATTTTTAATTAATGAATATTTTTTTAAATATACAAATTTTAAATATAAAAGGTCCGCTATCTAACGTTTTTTTTTCAACTAGTGCTTATTTCGTTGTCGTTATCGCGGCATGTTGAACGAATTTTTGTTTACAAAAATTGAAGAGGAGTATATTGACAACATTTGGTTTCAGCAGGACGGCGCTACGTGCCACACAGCCGAAGCTACACTCGATGTTTTGCGCCCTGTTTTTGAAGATTGCATTATCAGCCGCAGAGCTGATGTTGTTAGGCTACTGCATGGCCAGCTGAGGCAGCCATTTGAATGAATTTATTTTCCATTATTAACCGGAAGGATTGTACTTTCAAATAAAAAAAAGAAATTGGAGAAAACATCCAGTTTTTTTTATAGAATTTTCGAAAAAAAAATGTTATTTGGCGGACCCTGTAAAATAAATTGGTTTTTAATGGATTTGTGTTGTATTTTTTTTACTGCCTGGCATGAAATGTAGAATGTAAAGAAAATAAAATAAATGACAATGAAATCTAGTTCTCACTTATTCTTGATAAACAAAATGAGGAACAAAACTTCTTGCACCCTTTCGTCCATCAAAAAAAAAATATATTGATATCAAGTTGTTGAAGGCGACTAAAATGTATTCAGTTGTATCTTGCTTATTCATTTAAAAGTTTGTGTATTTGTCTTTAAATTTCGTATATGAGATATGTAAATATAAAAAACGAAAAATGAATCCATTTGTAATATTTCTAATATATTCAGAAAATTTTCCACACACTAGAGGCAGTCTTATAAACATATATGTACATACATAACATTGTCCCACTCATAAGACCAATATTTCACAGGAGAACAACAGATGTACACAATTTTTAACAACAACCTATATGATTTTATAAAAAATTACATTAAAAAAAATTCCTTCTCATATGAAGCATATTAACGCTTATTCTGTTTTGAGACTTTTCTATTTATTTTAACCATGACCTTTATTTCTTTTTATCACAAGGATATATTTTATCATCTTTACCACCAGTTGCAATTAACAATATAAATTCAAAATCCTTCATCTTTTACAAAACTTTAAACTTTCTTTACACACGTTGTGCCTTTTTCTCAACTCGATTTAACAGTGTTGTGTGTAGCTCCAAGACAAAACTAAATAAAGAATACATTTTATCTATTCGAATAGCTACAAAACACGATCGAGTTTTCTGATGCGTGACGACATGAGTTTTCACTGTATACATTCACAGTCAGAAGATATCAGTATGATTTTTATGAAAACTAATTTAAAATACATCATTTACGATACGTACAGTTAAGAAAAAAAGTCTACAATACCCCTATTTCTAAAATTGCAAAATAAAATTGTAGACCCTAATTCAACCACAAAGAAATACATGCTCAAAATAACATGATGCCTTAGCTCTCCAAACCAAAGACCGCCATGTTTTAATGTAAGGTTTTTTGAGTGTTGTGTTGATGTTCTCTAAACTTGAACATCACTTCCAGACAAATTGTGCTGTAAATAGAAAACGATTCTGCGCTCAGACTCCGATTTAAAGACATTATAATACTAATGCGTCTTGTATAGTTCAAACATAATTAACAGTCTGAGTCTGTACGTAGATTTTTTTCCTTGACTATACATAGATATGTTTTCTTAGTAAAGTAATCTAGATGAAAAACGAAGAAGAAAATAATTGTTAACTGTGTTGGCCTTTTTAGTCACGATTGATGGGAATATATGTATTTTAATATAAAAGTGAGAGTGTACATTGCCTTCATGTTGGGTAGTTTGCTAAAGTTACAAGTAAAAAATGATACGTAGAATCTTCGAAAACTTTGAATTTATTACATACCAGCGCACATATTTAACGCAGCAAACTTCTCTCGAATCAGAGAAGTTTTACATAGCTTAGAGATTACTCTCGTACTCGTTAAGTCGCCAGCATTTACGAGGTGAAATGATGGTCTTACCGGGTTATGAAGCGAGGGTTA
Source organism: Hydrotaea cyrtoneurina (assembly GCA_958296145.1). NCBI lineage: Eukaryota > Metazoa > Arthropoda > Insecta > Diptera > Muscidae > Hydrotaea > Hydrotaea cyrtoneurina. Next base: position 79,953,005 of record OY282516.1, read on the forward strand.
CTTGTGTGATAGTAGAACACCCTACTTACCACACCACGGTCGTCCACATTCAGAGTTTTACCGGACCAACTAATTTAAACTCAAACCAAATCATTTATGATGTTTAAAATAACACAGTACGTGCACAACATGTTCATTGAATCACACACTGACTATTGTTGAGAAATAGATGTATTAGTCTACTTCATGGTAAGGTGGACTGTAGTAGTAGCCTGTATTTATCTGAAAATAAGTGTATATATCACAATTATTCTTGTAATGCTTATGCATCCTTAATCAAGCGTCATACCCCTTTTCTCAGACTTAATATTCGCTGCCTAAAAAGTCTTAGTCATCATGTTTTCATCAGTTCACACACAGCTTACATGTTTACTCGAAATTCATGGCAAATCAAGGACATTAAAGGAATAATAATTCGCAATTGTAGCATTAGTAATAAATTCACCCTCATGCCCAAATATAATCAGCGGTTGTGTGTCACGAAACGAATATCCTGGCAACGATAATTAACGCCATGACAACGAACATGGTAATTTCGTATTCACCCTCATGCGAATTGAGTACAATGATTTTTCTAACCGACTTTCGCCTGAATTCCCTTAGTTATTACTTAAGTCCGTAAATGTCAACAACGAATTCTAAAATGTCTCACCTGCAAAGTAGCACCTACATGAAGTTTATTTTATTATTGCTCCACATCATTGGCCAACACATGCCCACAACATATAGCTTGGAAGCGCCCACTGTTCATTTACCGAATCAAGGTGTCATTGTGGGAATGTATATGAAAATGTTTCGTACGCAAAATATAAAGGCATATCTCGGAATACAATATGCCAAGGCTCCGAGATTTGCGCCACCCGAAATAAAAGTGAACAAATGGAATATGGTCTATAACGCTACATCATACGGACCAAAATGCTGGCAGAAGGATAATAAACAATTAGACAAACAAACATCGCAAATTCAAGAGTTGCTGATGGCTTCCAATACAGTGGGTGCCAGTTCTCGCGATGGTTTCGACGAGGAGTGTCTCTATTTAAACATATTCATACCAGACGGTCAGTATAGATATTCGAGTAGTCCATTTATTGCTTCCTATCCATGTTAGCATACAATAAGAACTCATAAGCATACAACCCAAAGCTGAAAGCTAAAATTTATAGCATAAGTTTTAAATTGAACACGACAATGAGTTCGTTCGTGTGTGGACACTGTATTCCTATAACATGGATGGATCGGAAACATGTGTAAATAAATTTACTGACTAATTACACAAAGTTTTTTTAACATATTAATAATATGTCCCATGCTCTTAGAACGGTAGTTACACAGTGTAGGAGAAATCCCCAACATAGTCGGACAAAATTAACATGACATCGTTAATGTAAACTGTACTCAAAATAATTTAATTATACATATTACATGCTAACCGTGCATTATAATCACTAGGCTGTAGTTGAGGGATATATTTCATTTACAATGCCAATGGATGAACTTTGACTCTATACTTTTATCCTGTAGTTCCGAACTAGTCTACATTAACGGTTACATGCAATTTTTCGTATATTTCCGCTTTTACTGGGGTCAAAAATTTGAGCTGTAGTAGAATTCATATGCGTCTAAATGAAATTCAATTTCCAAAATCACATTTTCATCAACATTTTCCACGTCCTATTCGCCTAAATACAAAATTGGATTTTCACAAAAGTTTGACATCATCAGGAACTATTTTTTTTATAGATCAATTATTTAACTATGTCAATAAATGACTAAATGTTTACACTTGTTGGTAAGATCAACATAAATCAGTTTCTCGTATTACTGAATTGTCGAAATGCAAATCGACAATTTTGCAAATCGATAATTTCTCATACTAACGAAATGAGAACGGCCTTTCGACCACTTTGATGGTGGTTTGGCATCCAAATTACAGGATTTTGGAATTGATTTTACCGGATGTATTTAAATTGGCGAAATGAGTGTAAAACCCAAATATAAAAGTCCATGAACCATCTAACATACAATTCGGCGGCAGGACTATATAAATATGTAAATGCTTCCAATATTCTGAGTGTGAGATTACCAAAATGTATTATTTTGTTTATAAAAGGAACCAACCTTAATGTCATACTTATTTATTTTATTTGTTTTAATCTTATGAAACTATTTCCAAGATTAAAATAGGTATAGTTATAGAGCACTATTTTAATATTCTATGTTTTAGTGATGCTATGAACTTATAGATAATCTCGTAGGCGAAATATAAACAATCTTATTTTTTTCAAATGAGGAAGCTAATACTTAAATATTTTTCTGCGAAGGCGAATGATCTAAAAATGTTTTTTGCTAATGATCAAAATGACTTCGTTAGATCCCTAGTGTGGACACATATTTCCCTCGTAATATACATATTTAAATTCATAGATAGAGCCCAAAGAAAAAGTAGTCTGGCGAGTAACCCTTCCGCGGAATCTTTGATATGGCAACGAGTACACAAAAAAAAACAGAAGCTCAGCAAAATATATCAACAATAGCTGTCTGTGAGAGATATCGGAAGGTAAAAAGGGGGAAAAGCGTGTAGGTGGTATTCCGCACTGAAGATTCCTGTGAAATTACTGTCTATGTGTATTTAAATAGGGGGAAATAGGTTCTTTGTAGTCTGATAAAATACTGATTTGTTGTTCAAAAAGTTGTCTACCAAAGTGTTCAAACGTCATGTTCAAATTTACATTATTTTTTTTTTGTTTTACTTTTATAAAAAAGTATAACACATAGGTGTCTTTGAAACAAATTTGTTTCCCGACTTGTTAACTAATTTGAGCCACGTCCTGTCTGTCCGGCTGGTTCGCACGCAAAATTTCGAATTATTAACCAATTGCTTTGACACTTGGCATTGCTTTATATTTTCTCCACACTACTTATGGTATTGCATATGGACTATTTTGCCAGACCCAGTGTTGCTGTTCTGTGACTAAATTTGAACACTACGTGAATTTATGTGCGACATTTTTTACCAAAAACTACGTGACAAAATATTGTCAAGGATAAACATTACTGTTACTACACATGTTTTAAAAAATGAAAATTATTTTTTATGTGCATAAAAAAGTTATAAGCAATATTGGTAACTTTTATTAGCAAAATCCGTTTTTTAATATTTTCAATAAAGTTGACATTAGCATTTTTTTTTAATAATTTTCCAAACTAACTGCCTTTACTTGACTTAAATGGCACTGGAAAGAGTTCAGATACAGGCATTTATCTGAAACAGGATTGAAAAAATATTTTTTCAAAATTAGCATAAATTTAATAAAGGGGGCATAAGGGAGTATAAATACAAATTTGGCGGAAATTTAAATTTTTCTGAGAACCGAGGTTTGTAACTTTGAACCTTATAACTCATCTCTGGTTAGGCCGACTAGATTTATCTTCCAGACTAATCTAGAACATACTTCAGATTGGCTTGTGTGACAAGGCAATTGCAAATGGCGGATGTAATGTTAAAATTTTTTTGAATTCCACTACTGTACGTTGTTAATACATGTGCAGCCAATTTGTATAAATGGCTATGGCTACACATGAATTAATTTTACTTCACAGAAGCGCGTGTGCTGAACTTTTTTCTTCTAATGTATGATTAATGAATTAAAAGAAAAACTAGCTAGATACGAAAATAGAAGCCAAAATACCAAATCAAGCGTTCTCGCGAATAAGCGACCTTTTTTTAAAAACTATTTTTTTGATGAATTTTCTTTAGAATTACTATTTCTAAGAGGAATTCATCAAAAAAACAGTTGTCAAAAAATGTCGCTGAATGTTCTTCAAGCAAAGATAGATTATGTTTTAAATTATTTAAGCGTATGGATGCATTCAAACATAGCTACAATTAATTCATCAAAAACTAAGGCGATGTTATTTCCTTTACACTCTCCTATTAATTTCTGTTTACATTTCAATGACAATGGTATAGAATTTGTTCAAAGTGTGAAATACTTAGGAGTCATCATAGATGAAAGTCTATGCTTTAACCAACATATTCGTAGTGTAGCGGCACATATTCGTACTACTCTTCCGTAGCTTTAGAACACTAACGCATTTTTAGGGATTTCATTCGTGGATTTTGTCAACATTCGTATTTTGTGCATTTTTAATAAAATACACCAAGTTCAATCTCCTCCTTTCCTTACTAACTCGTTTGTATTTTTTCACTCTATTTGTAATAAACATTTAATTATACCAAAAATGACTCCCCTCCTTGTTAAATAACGTATTAACAATTTTAACGAGTCTCCACTCACTTTCCGTAAAAATTTACTTCAGCAATTTAATTTGACCAATTTTCGTTTATTTGTTTTTTTTCTCGTTCCTTACTAGGATTTTTCTCTCTCTTGCCACTTATATGCTAGTCTGAATTATATATAATTATTTTTATTATACATACTTATGTATATCAAGTACATAATTAGCTTTCCAAGTCCATTTTACTACAGTATGAAGGTATTGATAAGTCGGCTAACCGACGACGAAACGCGTCTACCTACGACTGTGTATAGTGTATCATTGCTGACCCATCATTTCTCTCCGTTTGACAACAAGTATCAACATACTCTTAAAACAAAACATTTTCTTTTTTATTTAACACGAATCTTTAATCTGATTTAAAATTGACCTTTTACTTTTTGAGATATAACGGTTTTAAAATATTGCAAAGAATACTTGTGTTTTTAATATTTCAATTGAGACTATAAAATATGGGTTTGGGTTTGGTATTTTTAATAATGCAGTAAGAATCGAATATTGAAAGACCAGTAATAATTATCTCCTTTATTGAATATAAGCCTTATATATTTATGGACCAACTCCATATGAACAATAATATTAACACTTATTTTATTTACTACTACAGGGTCTCCTGGTCTAACTGGTTATGCAGTAATGGTTTGGCTTCATGGCGGTGACTTTTCTTCTGGAAGTCCTACTGATATTGATCCATTTCAAATGGTTTTTAAACAAAAGGTCATTGTGGTAACAGTGGCCTATCGACTGAGTATAATGGGCTTCCTATCGACTGGAGATGCTGAGGCCCCTGGCAATTTTGGTTTAATGGATCAATCAGCAGCACTGTTATGGATTCGTAAAAATATTGCACATTTTGGTGGTGATTCAAAGCAAATAACCATCATAGGTCATTCGGCTGGTGCAATAAGTGCGGGGCTCCATTTAACCTCAGGCGATTGGTCAAGAAGTGCTTTCCACAAAGTTATTATGATGTCTGGTAATCCTCTGACTGAGGATACGGTAAAAACATTTGATGCGTTTAGTCCACAGTTGGATTTAATAGCTACGATTTTCGGATGTAATCGCAAACCAACATCAATGCTGTTACAGTGTTTGAAAAGAGCCGATGCAAAAAGGTTAATGGACAATTTACCGGATGTAGAATTTAGTCCAATCATTGATAAGGGTTTTAGCAAACTATCTAAAGGATTTATCGAAGACTATCCAGTGGTATTATTGAAAAGCGGAAATTATCACAAAGTACCTATAATGGTAGGCATGACCGACATGGAAGATGTTTTGCAAATTTTAGATGATGAAGAACGTGATGGTACTCAAATGTCTAGTGAAGATTTCGAAACATTTGCTTCCAAAGTGGCTATGGATGATATTCAAAAGACTAATCAAAGTGATTTATGGTGTACTGACTACCCCATAGTCTTGGATTCCATAAATCTTATGTATAAAAATGAAGAAAATGTTAATCAGGAAACCGTTCTAAATAACTTCATTGGCTTCCATACGGACCGGATGCATTTAGCGCCACTATTTCTATTAGCTAACCTTCTCAGCACCGACGAGGACGTTTATGTTTATTACTTCAACATACGTCCAAAAACTGAATTTTATACAATACCAACTTGGATAGGGGTACCGAAATATTTCGATCAGATATTTATATGGGGTGTACCATACATGAATAACAACATGTTCATCAATCGTTGGAATTCAACCGATAAGAAAATATCCGAAATTGTAATGACTCTGTGGGCAAATTTTGCGAAAACCTCGAATCCCACATCGTTCAATATATATCTAAAATGGAATGTATACAATGTTAACAATCAATCATATTTAGTTATTAATGAGGACTTTAATGTGAGAGCTGTTGCCGAAAATCATAAAATTAATTTTTGGAATGATTACTATCCAAAACTAATTGAATTCGCTATAGAATGCTGTTCTTCCAGAAATGTCGGAAAATCATTACTTTCTTCCATAGGTTTCCATACGACAACACTGTTTATATCAACAATATTAATTTTACAAAAGTTTTTAGTGAAAAGTTGTTAATATTTTATTATATACAATATTATAACTGTGAAATACATTTAATAAATAAACTTTTACTACACCGACGTTTATTTCCCAGTCTTTTTAATTAAAATAAAAAAATTTATTTGCCGAATATTGAAAATATAACAAAAATATATAGCTAAAACTGTGGTATAACGACAGAAACTCAGTATTGTGTTTGTTGTTCAGAGAAGTGCAAACGACATAGAGATGTTTGAAAAATTATACTAAAACATTTTTTTAAAGTTGTTTGGTTTTTATTATGATATGTTATGGTCATCATCATTATTACTAATATCATTATTATCGCCATAGCCGTCAAAATCATCGTTGGCGTTGTCATTGGATAGTCATTGCTGGCAAATGACTGTCATGGATGTGTTGTTTCTTTATATACGAAATACATAAGTAACATTAAGTTTAATCAGCACTATTTTAGAATTTCCTTAGTTTTCTTATGACAAACTAATAGAAAAACAAATCTCTGTTAAGTTTATAAATTTCAAGCTCCGTAGCTTTATTAAATTCTTTTACTCTAACACGGGGTAGAAGTCTCTCTATATCTTATTAAGTTAGTGAGTTTTAAGTTAGATAACATATGCGCCTGGTACGACGACACTTGTAAATTTATCTATCGCTGTTTCTACTGAAACGCTGAGTGCAGGTTATTTTTCACAGTAATTCAAAGCATAATGCTAGGCGCGAATAGAAACATTATAGCCTTAAAGAATGCTTTGAATTGAAGTCAATTTTACAAGAACGCATATGAAATCAAACCAGTGAAAAAGTAGATGATTTTTTACATGTAAATCAAATTGAAAACGCTATAACTCGTTAACGACTGCATCTATTGAGAAACCTTTACCCTGAGATAGAGTAATGATCTACTTATGGCACGAAAATTCAATAAAATCATCGACAACCTTTTTTTCTTTACAACTGTTTACCTTCAAAATTCATTCATGCCCAATTCATCCCAAACTATTTGTTTAATCTAAAAATTAAAACATCGTCTTTTCAGATTACCAACCTCAAAGCATGAGCAAAATTTCAACAAAATCAATATCTATTTCAAAAAAATCTAAAATTTTAATGGGTTAATAGTAGTGAATATGTATTGGTTATATTTGCAGTTCTAGTTCTAACTGTAGTTGTATTAGTTGATGAAAAATTGGACAATTTATTTTTAAGAAAAATCAGTTTTCTCAAGCAAATTTCTCCAAAACTATCTTCAATCTAAAAAAGAAAACGTTTTATTCAGATCAATGCTATGCATGAGCAAAATTGCAAAAAAAAATCGAAAATTTGGATTTCTCCCAAACTATTCGTTTAATTTAAAAAAATGAAAACCGACTAAGCGGAATCGGTTGTATTTGGAATCGTAAAGAGTATTATTAGTATTACTATTAGAATTAGTATTTGTAGATGTAGATGTTGTTGTATATGTACTTGTATTTGTTTTGGTATTGTATTTATATTAATTGCTGAAAAATTGGACAAATAGTTTCAAGGGAATTTAGAATTTTTAATTTTAAGAAAAATCAATTTTCTCCAAAACTATTTCTTCAATCGAAAAAAGTAAAACAACGTTGTATTCAAATCAATGGAGTATTAGTATTAGAATTAGAATTAGTATTTGTAGATGTAGATGTTGTTGTAGATGTAGTTGTATTTCTTTTGGTATTGTATTTATATTAATTGCTGAAAAATTGGACAAATAGTTTCAAGAGAATTTAGAATTTTTAATTTTAAGAAAAATCCATTTTCTACAAAACTATTTCTTCAATCTAAAAAAGTAAAACAACGTTGTATTCAGATCAATGTCTGCTATGCATGAGCAAAATTGCAAAAAAATCTATTTTTTTTAAAAAAATCGAAAATTTGGATGGGTTAACCCCTTTGTTTTTTTTTGTGCAAAATTTTTTTTCTTCAATTTTCCAAATCTTTTGCTCTTGTATGTATTCTGCATTTAAAATGATGCAAATATAACCCTATACAGTTCACATAACATTAGTCGTTAAAGATTAGTGTTAAAATAATACATTTTGAAACTGGACCATCGGATACCCAATACATACTATGAAAATGATCGTAGCATACAACTCTGAGAGGGTTAATAATAGTCCTAAAGTATATCTATCTCGTTTCGATACCTTAGACCGTTGCTGAATATTTTGGGAAATAATTCAGAAACCAATTTCTCCCAAACTATTCGTTCAATTTAAAAAATGAAAACTCCGACTAAGCGGAATCGGTTGTATTTGGAATCGTAAAGAGTATTATTAATATTAGTATTAATATTAGTATTTGTAGATGTAGATGTTGTTGTAGATGTAGTTGTATTTCTTTTGGTATTGTATTTATATTAATTGCTGAAAAATTGGACAAATAGTTTCAAGGGAATTTAGAATATTTAATTTTAAGAAAAATCCTTTTTCTCCAAAACTATTTCTTCAATCTAAAAAAGTAAAACAACGTTGTATTCAGATCAATGTCTGCTATGCATGAGCAAAATTGCAAAAAAATCTATTTTTTAAAAAAAATAGAAAATTTAGATTTCTCCCAAACTATACGTTCAATTTAAAAAAATGAAAACACCGACTAAGCGGAATCGGTTGTATTTGGAATCGTAAAGAGTATTATTAATATTAGTTTTAGTATTAGTATTTGTAGATGTAGATGTTGTTGTAGATGTAGTTGTATTTCTTTTGGTATTGTATTTATATTAATTGCTGAAAAATTGGACAAATAGTTTCAAGGGAAATTAGAATTTTTAATTTTAAGAAAAATCCATTTTCTCCAAAACTATTTCTTCAATCTAAAAAAGTAAAACAACGTTGTATTCAGATCAATGTCTGCTATGCATGAGCAAAATTGCAAAAAAATCTATTTTTTAAAAAAAGGCGAAAATTTGGATGGGTTAACCCCTTTGTTTTTTTTTGTGCAAAATTTGTTTTTCAATTTTCCAAACCTTTTGCTCTTGTTTGTATTCTGCATTTAAAATGATGCAAATATAACCCTATACAGTTCACATAACATTAGTCATTAAAGATTAGTGTGAAAGTAATACATTTTGAAACTGGACCATCGGATACCCAATACATACTATGAAAATGATCGTAGCATACAACTCTGAGAGGGTTAATAATAGTCCTAAAGTATATCTATCTCGTTTCGATACCTTAGACCGTTGCTGAATATTTTGGGAAATAATTCAGAAACCAATTTCTCCCAAACTATTCGTTCAATTTAAAAAATGAAAACACCGACTAAGCGGAATCGGTTGTATTTGGAATCGTAAAGAGTATTATTAGTATTAGTATTAATATTAATATTAGTATTAGTATTAGTATTAGTATTAGTATTAGTATTAGTATTAGTATTAGTATTAGTATTAGTATTAGTATTAGTATTAGTATTAGTATTAGTATTGGTATTAGTATTAATATTAGTATTGGTAATAGTATTAATATTAGTATTAGTATTAGTATTAGTATTAGCATTAGTATTAGTATTAGTATTAGTATTAGTATTAATATTAGTATTGGTATTAGTATTTGTAGATGTAGATGTTGTTGTAGATGTACTTGTATTTGTTTTGGTATTGTATTTATATTAATTGCTGAAAAATTGGACAAATAGTTTCAAGAGAATTTAGAATTTTTAATTTTAAGAAAAATCCATTTTCTCCAAAACTATTTCTTCAATCTAAAAAAGTAAAACAACGTTGTATTCAGATCAATGTCTGCTATGCATGAGCAAAATTGCAAAAAAATCTATTTTTTTTAAAAAAATCGAAAATTTGGATGGGTTAACCCCTTTGTTTTTTTTTGTGCAAAATTTTTTTTCTTCAATTTTCCAAATCTTTTGCTCTTGTATGTATTCTGCATTTAAAATGATGCAAATATAACCCTATACAGTTCACATAACATTAGTCGTTAAAGATTAGTGTTAAAATGATACATTTTGAAACTGGACCATCGGATACCCAATACATACTATGAAAATGATCGTAGCATACAACTCTGAGAGGGTTAATAATAGTCCTAAAGTATATCTATCTCGTTTCGATACCTTAGACCGTTGCTGAATATTTTGGGAAATAATTCAGAAACCAATTTCTCCCAAACTATTCGTTCAATTTAAAAAATGAAAACTCCGACTAAGCGGAATCGGTTGTATTTGGAATCGTAAAGAGTATTATTAGTATTAGTATTAATATTAGTATTAGTATTAGTATTAGTATTAGTATTAGTATTAGTATTAGTATTAGTATTAGTATTAGTATTAGTATTAGTATTAGTATTAGTATTAGTATTAGTATTAGTATTGGTATTAGTATTTGTAGATGTAGATGTTGTTGTAGATGTACTTGTATTTGTTTTGGTATTGTATTTATATTAATTGCTGAAAAATTGGACAAATAGTTTCAAGGGAATTTCGAATTTTTAATTTTAAGAAAAATCAATTTTCTCCAAAACTATTTCTTCAATCTAAAAAAGTAAAACAACGTTGTATTCAGATCAATGTCTGCTATGCATGAGCAAAATTGCAAAAAAATCTATTTATTAAAAAAAAATCGAAAATTTGGATGGGTTAACCCCTTTGTTTTTTTTTGTGCATAATTTTTTTTTTCCAATTTTCCAAATCTTTTACTCTTGTATGTATTCTGCATTTAAAATGATGCAAATATAACCCTATACAGTTCACATAACATTAGTCATTAAAGATTAGTGTTAAAAAACTACATTTTGAAAGTGGACCTCGGATACCCAATACATACTATGAAAATGATCGTAGCATACAACTCTGAGAGGGTTAATAATAGTCCTAAAGTCTATCTATAATTTGATCAACAGTCGTTTCGATACTTAGTCCGTTGCTGACTGCATTTTGACAAATAATTCCCGGACTTTCAAATCTTTAATCTTGAAAAAACCTATCTTCAGAAACCAATTTCTCCCAAACCATTTATTCAATCTAAAAAATGCATGAGAGAAATTTCAACAAAATCTAAAATGTTAATGGGTTAACCACCTTTTTTTTAATTTTTTCGAATTTCCAAACTTTCGCTCTTGGATGTGATGTAATTATAACCACATATAGCTTATATAACATTAGCCAATACAGATTAATGGTAAAACGAAAACATTTTGATCGGTGTATACAACTGCCAGTGGTTTGACATTTAGTTCCGCAAAGATTCCGCAAAGATTTGGTTCATTTGTTTACACAAATATTTACTACAGCTAATATTTTATATGCGAATGCCACAACTCTGTTGAGAGTACAGTTATTTCTGACATACTTTATATGGACATTATCTCCAAACGCCGTCCGTATTTCTGCTGTACACATAAAGATTCAAATCTTAATGTATACTTTGAACTGCAGTCTTATTTAGAAGCAAACACACATTCGTGGAACGAAATCAAAAACCACACAACCAATAGTCTCTGGTTTCGACTGCAGCTATTGAGATGGAACTTTTACCCAGTTTTGATGTAAAGGTCAAGCTATCGTATGTATACAACTAGTATGACACGCCCACATTCACGCCTACAAATTGAAATCGACATTTAGCCTTTTGAATATTTTTCATATTGTTTGGCTATCAATAGAACGCATTCAGATATTGGACAATTTGTATTTATTATTACCCCCTACACTAGTTAGAATATGTTACTGGAATATGCCAAAGGTAATTCTTTACCTTTTTGACTCTTTTCCTATTCGATAATCATCCCTGTCATCAAAAATCGTCTTCTTACTTTGTAATATTCCTCTCACTTATTTATATTTTGCCCGTTTGCCCATATTAACCCTTTATTTAGGAAATTCACTTAAATGACACCCGCAGGGCAGTCTAAGATGTGGACGACCGAGGAGTACATGGCGCCGAACAATGCGGCTAGAATTACAGAAATTGAACATGTCATTTGATGAAATTAAAGTAATATGTCAAGATAAATTAAGATCGAATAGTATCCAAGTGGAATACTTGTTATTAGTTCCTGTTCAATTAAAATCATATTTCATACTTTTTTATGTTTCTCCATTGATCTCAAGTAAGGCAAATTATCTTCAATCAATAACAATATTTTTAACACACATGTTTTCACTGAAATACTCCTTGGTTGAAAAACGCTGTACGAAAACCACAAACAAATTGGCTTCATTTTCCCCCTATCAGTTAAGCGGAATCGATTGTATTTGGAATCGTAAATGACATTTTCTTTAATTTTGTCCCGATTATATAAACATCCATTCAAATTAAAGAGAATAACGAAAATATAAATATTTGGAACTAATTCATTTCGTATAAAACAAATACTTTATAAAAAAAAATTAATATAAAAAATTCATTAAAAACTAACAGGAAATTCATTTGAAGAAACTCTAATACATAAATTAAATTAACTTTATATTTCATTTTCCGATTCTTTTAGTAATCGTATAACTCGTTCGATTTCAGGTCCAGTATTACGAATTTTAGCCAAGCAATCATAGGCACGGTTGTTCTGTTTGCTTAACAAACACCTGTAGTAATTAGAAACAAGTATGTACTGACAAAGGTTACATGTATTTTAAAATATGTATGTAAGTCATTCCATATCAAACCGAAAGAAAAATTAGGTACAGTAATTTAATCTTCTGTACGGAACTATGAATTCAGTACGCAAACACATTCATTACAAGAAATACAAAATTAACAACAACAAAAAATAACCGTACGCTACGAGTTTCACATGACGAACACAAACGCAATTTGTTTGTATGAACTTGAGTGTCAAACAAATACAATAACTTGCAGCAATTTTGAAAAAAATCCTCCTTTAAAAACGACTATTTCGAAAATAGCTAGCCTTTACAGCCCACCATTTACTAAACATATTTAATTTTAATGTGATTATTAAATGTGTAACCTATGAATCCAACTTGATAAAATAGTATTTTTTCGAAGAGAATAATTGGAAGTAGAACAATAAATAAAATATTAAACAAATTGTTTTTAACAATGAAACTTCAAACTTACGGTTGTTGTTGTTTTTAAACATAATGCACATTTAATAAGTGTGTGTAAACACGAAGCAGCTCAACGTTGTTGAACATATTCGTTCTCCATACCCGGAGGATCTATATGAAATGACTCATATGAATTATTTGAATAACTTACAATAGAGCAGCGCCAGTTAAATTTCCGTTATTATAAAGATGTGTAATCCACTGCTCAGTGATCTTATCATTCAATGGATCATCTGGTTGTAAATAAATGCGTGCTATTAACAAAGCCTCCTTAAAGAACATTTTTTGTATTAGTATTTCTATTGCATCGTGTTGCAAGTGAATGGCCAACAAATAAACAACACTTTGTAGCACATATCCTTGTTCTATCAACTGATCAGCATACGCCTGACAACATTTCTGCCAAAAACTAAATAAAATTAATGTGTGTGTCATGTACATATGTAACAATTATTGTTATGTCATACTTGTAAGAGATACTGGGGGCAAGTGAAACATGCCACTCACAAAGCTGTTTCGTCTGAGCACATTTTAGAATTTCGTCTTTTAGATTGCCATTCAGTTGAGGCATAAAAAGACTGGATATTCCTTTGGCTTCACTAGTTTGATGGTTTTTTACTATTGAAAATGAATGTTTTTGTAAACTGTAGTACGAATTTTACGGAAACAACGTTAGAACTAACTTACATTCTTCTGCCAGTAACTGTGTAGCCTCAGACTTCGAACCAAACAATTTGGCACACAATGATTTACTTTCTTTTAATTTACCACAAATAGGTAAAGTCAAAATATTGTACATCATTACAAGAGCATCTTTATTTAGTTCTTTTGTAGTGAGGTATAGCAAAGTCGAAGGAATCTAAAATAAAAAAATAATTTGTAAATTGGATTCGATTTAAATAAATAGCAATCACCTTCATATAAATAGATGCGGCACCAGCAGCATTATCCATTTTATGTATGTTCAGTTTTCCGAACATTTTTGACACTTCATCGCTGTTCGGACCTGCTGGATCGATCCTATCGGAAGAAATGTTTTTTTCACTTCCGTTACGTGCTTCAGAAGTGAGTTTAATATCCACATTTTTATTGACCTTTCTATCGCCCTGTACTGTTTTTGCGTCATGGCGAGTTGAAGCTTTAGTCGCCCATTGTACATTATCCAAAGTTCGTTGGTTTATACGTTTAGATTTACTTGTTATTTCATCCATTGTATCTTCTTTACGCATATCAATAAATTCCAACGAAGTACTTGTACCTGCGCATAACACCACCTCCTCATCGGTGGGCAAAAATAGGCCACACTTCATAGGACAATGGTATAATTTGAGGAAACGTTCATTGTCCAATTCATTCGATAGATCCCAAACACGAATCGCTCCATCGAATCCACATGTTAATAACAAATTCTCATTGCGATTACTCCATTTTGCGCAAGCGTTTGCCGCTTTGCTAGATTTTATTTCCAACTTACGAACAATATCTAGCTCTCCTCTATGGTGACAAAATTCAAGGATATGTATATTGTTGGTGTTTGATATCACCGCCAGTTTATTCGTGGCTATTGGGCTCCAAACAATATCTGTTATGTAGCGATTTGACAATTCCAGTTCTTTTTTAAATTCATACTCTAAGTGTGATTTTCGTTCATACAATTGGAGTCGACCGTTTTGGGTACCCACAAAAAGATAATTGTTTAGAACAGAAAGTGACGAAACATTGAGAATAGTAGGTATAACGTAAGCATCTGCAAAGAAATAAAAATAAATTTATAGAAGAAAACAGTCCTAACTCATACTTTTCTGCAGAAACATGTGAATCTAATACACAAAAAAATTTCACAACACACAATTTTTTGAAGAAAAAGTCCTAACTTACACATTTCTTCAGAAAGATAAGCGTTGCATAAACTCTTCGTTTAATTTTAATAGAAAAAAGTTCATTTACAATATTTCTGTGCCTAAATTATTTCTACTTCTCCTGAAAAAAGTGTTTTTTTTAATATCTCATATCAATGAGATCAATACTGGGTAGACACATTAGAAACGTGTGTGTAATTGTCCAGCATACACAAATATGTTGTTTAACATTCATTCGTTGAAAAAATTGGTACTTGTCTGGGAATGAATCCTCGTATTTCGAACTTTTACCGTGTAGCATATATTTTCATACCTGTATATCGTTCGAAAGAAACTGAAAATAGGTTAATAATCAGCTAGGTTGCAGGCTTATAAGTACGCAAACCCAACTTTTAAACTGATAAACGAGAACAAGAAAAATGGAATGAATATTCCGGTATTTCACATTCATTCATTCTCAAAGTGTTATGGAAAATGTGCGTGCAAATGATACTATTGCCCATAACTTCTACAACTACGGAAGTTCCAAAAAAAAACTGATGTCTGACTGAGTTCATTTTTTTTAGAATTACAAGAAATTTTACACTGAGATGTTAACCATCACAGTACACACATGTCAATGAAATAGTTTCAGTATAATTTTACTGTGGAGTTTTACCTTAGTATTTAGTTATTTTAATAAAATTGCATTAAATAGGTTTTGAAAAATGTTCCTTCCATTATATATTAAGAAAATGTTTGAGCAAATGTGATATTAAGTATTTCCTTGAAAATACAAAATGGAAAATGAATAAAATTCCTAAACTCTTTAATTCTTGTAGTCAAATGTACACATTAAATATTATAAGAAACAAAATAAAATTAACTGAAAGTTTCTTTAAAAAATAATATAAATTGTAAAAAAAATTAAAGTTCGGTTAATCCGTTTCACAATCAAGATTTTTAGTAAAGCCTAAAAATACATTTATTTGCCTTTTTAAATTTGTCAACTATCAAAAAAAAAAGAGGCAGTAATTTAAACAATTATGAATAACAGTTTATTTGCTAACAGTTAAACTTTTCGAGCAACACAATTTTTCAGTTATATTAAATATTTTGATGATCTGAATAGGTAAATAAATACCAATCTGAAATATATCTTCCGATATGCTCAATCGATATGCTTAAGTCCAAAAATAATCGCCAACCAAAAAAATCTCATAATCAAACAACATCAAATACATAAAAATGTTCGACATAAATCCACCGCAGCGCGATCTACCTGGTCCAAACTGCATATAAACCTATTCTGGCTTAGACCGAACCAATGGTGTAAATATGCTCGGACAAACAACGTTTTTTAAAAAATATTCGCGACTAAAATTAGATAAAAAAAAACCAAAAAGTACATAGTCAATCGTGCATAACTCGAACCACCACAATCCCGTAGAAAAGTTCGAGACTCGTGAGTTATAGAATCACTTATATTACTTATTAATTTATACGAATTTATTAATTTTTACTTTATGTATACAGTTGTGTTTACTTGAAAATCTGAGTAATTTTTTTGTTTTGAATAGGGAATTAAAAGTTTTTAATCTAACCAGCGCAGCATACTCTAAAAAGCTACTAGACCATATGCATTTATCTAACCTATAGATAAGTCTATTGTTTTATTTAAATATTTATTAAACACACTTTCGCCTCATACTGCTACGAACTACTTCAACACATTTATCCAAATCTCCTCTTATTTCCTAAATGCACTTAATTTTTTTGCCTGACTGATAGTTTTTTTTTTTTATATTATATTGTTCATTTGTTAATTTCTATATTGAATTTTCCATTTATGAGTAGGTGCTATATTTGGTTGATAACTCTTAAACTTTGTTTATGTTTAATTTTATATTATTTATTTATTTACTGTACAGTTTATACTATTATGTTAATTAATAAGAAGGAAAGCATTGTACATATGTTGAGTAGGTGCGAATTGCTGTTTTATCAATGCATTTTGTAATTTATCTTAAATTGGCAAGTAAAGATGAATAAAAATGAAAAAGTAATTTGTTAAGGACTTTGTAATGCTCATCAGTTGTCGGGAAGGTTGTATAACAAACCTCCTTATCATTTATCACGCGTTCCGCGAAGTAATCTAATAAACTTCTTCATTATCTTCCTCATATATTTCTGAGCAATGTATTTTTTTAAGAGTAATTAAAGGGAATTTGTCTGCTTAACGCTACTGACACTACAAGTGCTGCGACTTATGGAAGTTCGACTGTATGTACACATTGATAATCCTAGTCACCAATTCATTTTTTTATATTATTGTAAACTTTTAGGATAACTTAGTTATGGCATAAGAAAAACATTGCGGGAACTACTAATGGTAGTTGGAAGAGATACGAAATGTGTGTTACTTTGAATTGGCCGTAAGGCTTTAAATTGCAAGTAAAGATGAATAAAAATTAATATAAGAATTTCAAATAGTGACAAAATGTGTTTTTTCAGTTCTACATCTCGAATGTCTCATAGAAATGAAACATGGTGTACGAATTGTAGAAACAATATTCAGAAGGTTTCGTTCATGCAACATTTTTGTTTCAAATTTGTTGTCCAGTGTAATCAAAAAATATTTTGTATTATTTCGTTTCCCAGGGAACGCGTCGTTAGTTTGTGACGAGAATCTAACCAACACATTTTTACGAAACCCGTTGCCAGTTATTAAAATATAATAAAAATGAGTTATTCTTTCATAAATATCATTGATTTCTTACCTGATTTTTTGCAAGAAATTAGCAACGGATTTCCGAACATTAAATATAGTTTTGCTCACTATCTACTGCATTTGATTTTTGGAGGTTCTCGGGACTATTTGAATTACTCGAATACACTGCGACCATTGACCGTAAAATTTCCAAATGGGAATCAGGAAAGTGGGAATAGAGAACTCTTCATAAAAGGCGTAATTCGAAAATATAGACCAGACGTGAATTCTTTTATAACCGTAAATGAGCTGGTGCCCTATTTTGTTGAAGAATGTGCACAGAAATTCTTACGTATAGATCAATATTATGCCAGTTATCTACTTCATTTGCTAATGCGCGATATACAGTATGGCTTAGATTTGGATGTAAATGTCAATACTTTGACAGTTTGTAAGCTAGAGAATTTTTTGGATAGGTCATTAACAAAATACGCCGATCCTTTGGATGCTACTTTATGTAACACAAAGATTTGTTATTATTTCAAAGGATGTCTCGAACTGGAATTAAATTACGTCAAGAAAAAATATGAATTAAATTCCAAAGAAAAGTTAAACATTTTATGTAGAAGTATACTGCAATATCCTGAAACTAGTAACCGCAAGCAGCTGGATGAAATGTTTGTGAAGATGCAAATTTTTATTATAACAAACTATCAAATCGGCTGTCCGAAAAACACTGAAGTAAGTAAATAAAATATATTAACGAAAAACCTTTATTCATACACGGATGCAACAAAATTAGCTACTGAAACAAACGCGTCAGAGTTTAGACAGTGTTTTGGGTAAAGGCGATTTGCAAAAATACCTTCTAAAGAAAAGGTTCCATCGATTGGAATACCTGCAGAGATTGGGTGCAACTGTATGCGGCATAATAACCTTCAACAGCTATAAAACCCATGGAAAGAACGAAAACATGAGGAATAGTAGGTTTCATACTTTTTAACATATTTGTAGTGAATAATGTTGATATAATCATTTTGCCAATCATTAAGTTTTCCTAGATTTAGAGATGGCGCAACGCAACACTCAAGAGTCTTTGGATGTAGGTTTTAAAAGAGCTTCCCTGTGCATTCAAAAAGGGACAGATACTATTCAAAATATTATTAAAATTAATATCAAAAAGCAAATTCTTCAATGCAAATGGCCCTTAACAAAAGTGCTTGATATCAATAAGTTCATTATACTTTTCCACGTCTATAAAAGATGTCTCGTAGAAATAAACGCTGTTTTTGAAAAAACAAAGCTTCAAATTGGAGCTACTCAAAAGAAGTTCGACTGTGTAGTGGACAAAATTAACGAAATCCTTAAATTTCGCTGTGCTATTGAATCAGAGCTCATATTCGTAAGTATACTAAATCGTATATAAATACAGTCAACCACACACTGTTATTTTGATATATTTACACTATCTTTTTAGCCTCACTTTGTTTATCTCTCCGAAGTGTGGACGTCGTTGGTACTATATTTGAACCATTTAGTGGAAATCAATAAAATAAAAGACCATTTGGATGAGTTGTTAAGCGAGTATTTGGAAAATCATTATTATGCAATTTTAGATGATATTTCTACCAGGACCAAACAACTTAATTATTCGATAGAAATGACTTTTGAAGAACTAATGTTTTTACCTAGCAAAAGAGAAGGAAAACTAGATATTTTAAAACTAGTAAGTTACATTCAACATACATATGAATATATCTTATATAATCTAAAAAACATACACATTTCTCATTAGCAACCGATTGTAAAAGATTACTGTGTTTTAACTATGGCGTTAACGAAAGGTCTTTTGCTTCCATCGAAACTGGAAAGGAAGATATCCGAAAATCAGGATATACATTTGGGCTTTGACAATATTGAATTCGCCAAATATTCGGAAAAATGTTTTTCTACTTTCATAGAAACATTTGAAAACGTTATTTTTGCTTCGATTGATCTGATACTACTGTTTCAATTAGATGCACATGTATTGCAACAAGACTTCAATTTGGTGAAAAAGTTAATGTCGAAAAAAAAGACGTCATGTACACAGACGTCAGAATCCAATTTATCAGCAGCCAAACATATCAATGTTACTTGGAACGTATGGGATTACCATAGAGAAATAATACGTTTAGCTAATATAAGGCACCAACAAACGAATTCAACTCAAACAAATGTTTCATTCGGCAAACATAATTCCCAAAATCAATTCGGTGGGAACGCATACGACGGAAAAAATAACTAGTTTTGGATTTTTTACCTTTATTATTTGGGTTGTCTTCGTAAATGGCTATGCGATCATTGCACACCACAAATAAATATTTTTCCGACCAGCTTATGGAGTATATTGTTTTCCCACCACATACGGAATTGAATGTAAGTGGCGGTAACTTGTGTCCACCTTCGACGGTTATTATACCAATCTGAAAAATAAAGATATGTTCAATAAACATTTTACTTAATTCAACATTTGTTCACCAACATACTCTTCCTTCCTGTGTACCATAGGCTAACTTTTTACAATCTGGGCTCCACACTAACGACGTCACGGCAGATTCAATTCTTTGAACAAAATTCTCAATGTGTATAGAATCCGGAGCAATTTTCGAAATGTCAACTATACCAATTCTGCGGTCCGAAAATGCCAAAGCAATTCTGAAATAATTGCAATTGTGATATAAACTATTGACAATAATATAGAATCATACTCACTTATTCATATCATCGGGACATTCTCGTAATGCAGATATATTTGTAGAAACACATCCGTAATGTAGTTTAATTGTATTCGTTGTCATATCTTCCATTGAAATTTCTCTATTAGATGATATAGACCATATATGTTGACGATTTTGACAAACTGCAAATGAAACTATCCAACGTTGATGCCAGCGCCGTTTACTTTCCTTAAATTTGTATCGTTTTATTTGAGACACTGGACCGTTTGTATCATTTGGCAATGTTTGCATCTTCCAGAGTTGTAGATCGCCAGATTTGGTAGAGACAATGAATGAAGTTGTATTGAACCAAGATATTTCAATATTTGTGTCTAAAAAAATTAAGTGAAATATAAATTTGCATATTTCTGTATACTCATAATATCACTATTACTTTTCTTAGGGTTTCTTCCATGTGAGCCACGCATTTTATGATGGTCACAAGAGGCTCCCGTCGAAGCATTCCAAATAGATATCGATCCATCGATGCCGACCGATGCTAGTAAGGTATCTGCACAAATGCCTTTTACTTCTTCCACTGGTTCTGAAATGCCTTTACTGTTCTCCCCATATAACGCTGCACTTGGCCCAATTTCTATCGAATTGGGTATAGTTTCTGTTACAAGTGCAGCATGAACTTCTGCTTGACATACGAGCTGCTTCTTGACAGCACGATCTACACCATCAACATCCACACTTTCTTCAGATGAGGGAGTTCCGCATACCAAACGCACCAAACTGCCATCGGAAGATTTTTTATCGGACCGGGGATTTTCCTCATCGATTTCACTGTCACAAGAAGAACTGTCACCTCGAGCACTAGCGTTTCTACAATCTTCTAAGGACACCACGTGCTCCGGTGACATTAGAGGTTCTTCTTCTCTCAAAGCATTGATCTCCTCCTTAAGACTTTGACAGGCTTCGGCAAAGTCAAATTGTGCTGCAGCAGAGGAGTCTTTAGACTTTTCAATGCCTACAAAATCTGACATAATGAGATCCGATTTCGGTTTTGGATCTTGTGGTGTTGCACCAAATTCATTATCCAAGTAATCATAGTCATATATATCAAAGATGTCGTCGGCATCGACGATGGTCGTGTCTGTTCTTGTTAATTTAAGCGATTTTGCTGAGGGTTTTTCTAACTTATCTTCGCTCCTACCAGATGCCCCCGATTTTTCTGTTGTCAAATCGATACGATTCCAAGCCAAAGAAGTAATAGCGGCATCATGACCTCTAAGAGTATACAATATGACCATTTTTTTCAGATCGCAAAGTAAGACCAGTCCACGACTAGTTCCTACGGCAAACTGATTTTCATTGTAAGGAGAGCATTTCATTGTAGTCAAATTATGATTTCGCGGCGACACAAACATGGGTCGCCGGCAAAAAGAATTGGAGGCAACGCAATACACCACAATATCCTGATTGTCCACTGATAAAACGTTACGATTGGTCATGTAACTCACAAAAACATCCCCGGCATGTTGAGGGGAGGGACCATTTCCCTCCATATAACGCATGCAAGCTAAATGAGCTTTATGACCTTGCAGAGCACAACCTTTATTGAAATCCCATATCTGCACCGAATTATCCTGCGACAATACGACAAAAAGCTTTGGGGGCTCCTTGTCATTAGCTCCATCACAACCGCTTCCTTGGTCCTTGCTGAATTCTCCCCAGTGCGGATCCAGATCTATACTCAAAATCATTTGACGTGTGTGGAATACTCGTATGCGGGGTGCATCTTGTTCATTTTCAATGGAACTAATGAAATTGATACTTCGAGAACCCACATACAGCAATCCGCCATCCGGTGTAGAAACACAGCCATTGTTAATGTTCCACTGTGCAACAATGGGAAATTTCGCCATTCCTAACCTTTATGTCCACTTTCCAAAGTAAAGTCCTTGCGGCTCGCCGTACAAGCAACAGAGAACCGAGCCGAAGCAATGACGGCGACGGCGGCGGAGTGGCTGAGTACCATAGTTGCCTGAAAAAGGGAACGAAATGGAAAGAAATTATGTTCTTGATTCCTCCATTCCATGTTACTCTAATCGGAAATTCTGCCAAATATATTATGAAGGGCGTATCTAAATGGAGAGAAATATGATAAAATGTATTATTGTTATTTAGGTAGAACATGTGAGCAAAGACATTGATGCCAAATCTTGGGAAATTTGTCACCCTTAGAAATGGGATTGTGTGATCATTTCTTTTTTTTTTTTACTTTGTTTTAATAATATTATAAAACCAAATAGTAAAATCTACCTCAAATGCTAAAATTAGTAAGATTTTCTTCCAAAAATGGGATTTGAGATATGTACAGGGTTTTCCAACAAGAGGTGTTACTTTGAATCACCCGGTATTTCGGTAGCTGACACATTTAAAGCTATTATTCTTTGACTTTTGACAAGTAGAAACTACGCCGTTACTTTCCAAAGTCCTTGCCGTACAAGCAAGCGTGATATTTAAAATGCCGTTCTTTTTGCCAATTTAAGCAATATATTATATTTGTGGGATTATTAATCCTGCCATTACACCTACATCAAATTTGTTGCCAGTTGAGTACACATATTATCTTCGAAACAGAAGAAAAATATCAAAAATCACCTGAAAAAAAACGTAGGGTCTACACATGGTACAATAAACAAGGTAAGGCCAAGCAATCAGCTGATTTACAATTTTTTCTCGCAGCGCTCTAAATTGTCAAAATTGACATTCGATGTTTTTGTTTACATTCAGGCAACTGTTGAAATTTCAAAAAACGTTTATTCAAATTATTGAAATTATTTTAATAAATTCAAAACAAAATAAACAAAAATATCCCAATCCCAACTGTGTTATATTTTAAACCGCAAATTAAAAAGAAAAATAAGATGCGCTCATGCTGCATTTGCCATAAGACCGTTTTAGCTGGAAATGGTCCATTTTTTAATATACCGAATGACGAAGGGAGAAAATGTATATGGGCTGTTGCTTGCCAGATGACATTTAAAAGTAATGACCGCATCTGTGGTGATCACTTTTTACCCAGTGATGTAATAAAGGGAGCTAAAAGAGATAAGTTAATGCCAAATGCAGTGCCATTTATTATATCAAATCCCGGTCATTGCGAGTACCCTGAAATGGTAAATGCTACTCCTGCGAAACTGTCAGAGCTAGATCAAGTGCCGCTTTCAGAGTAGGTATACATTTATTTTCCCAATATCAAATATTTACAACAATAACAAAAATTAACTGTCAGTAACTTTATTTTATATTCTTGACATATACAACTTTGACAATATAGAGCACCAGAGTTGTATCTGATTATTTGTTGTTGGGCTAATGACCTTACCTTGTTTATTGTACCATGGGTCTACATGTGCACGTGCATGTTCATTTCAAAAACGTTTTCGCAAGAGTAACTTCTCTTGTTGCTGTTGCCCTCCACAGCAGCAAACAAAAACACAATGCCACAACAAAAATTGTCAAAACATTTGGGGAAAAGTATGGACAAGCAATTTTTTTTCACATGATATTGTCAACAGATATACGCTTTGTCGAAAATCATGTTTATTCATTACTTTTGTTGTCTCCAGTTTAAATTTGAAGTGAATTACTGAGGATTTCAAAGTCGTTTTGATATTCCTCCGGCATGTTGGCTCAAACACAAAACTGCATCTTCGAATTGTTCGATCAACTGGTATGTATGTGGGTGTAAAGTGCCCTTAATAACATATGTTTATGAAATATGAGAGACAGTTTTTTCCCTGATTCTAGAGAGGTTCCCCGTTTCTTCATGGAATGTTAAGGGAAATAAGTAAGAAGTATGTTCTAACGTTGTCTTCTGTTTAAGGACATTCCTATTATAGAATTACAATCACAGCACCGTCTTCAATGTTGCTGTGACAGTAGAGATGAAAATCGAGGAATTTTTAAAGTTATGAAACGTTTTCATAGAAATGTTAAAACTTAATATTCAATGAAATCGTTGTTAATTGGTTGCCATGAAATTCTGCTTTTTTAGATAATTATGTATGGCAAATTAGTAAAGTCGGTCCTGCTTGGAATTCCTGTCGGAGTAACTTTTTTAGACTGTGTTGGTTATGTGGCAAGAGTTGATGGTATGTTGAATAATATGAAGCAATAATTTTATTGACAAAACAATGTATTTCAGGTGTGTCCATGCAACCTGCCCTAAATCCTGAATCTTCTAATCAAACCGATTACGTTTTCTTATCTCGTTGGGCTGTAAGAAGTAATAACGTTCAGCGAGGTGATATTGTCTCCTTGATTTCGCCAAAAGACCCAACACAGAAAATAATTAAACGCGTTGTAGGATTGCAAGGAGATGTGGTGGATACATTGGGTTATAAACAGGAAATTGTTCGCGTTCCAGAAGGACATTGTTGGGTTGAAGGCGACCATACAGGACACTCATTAGATTCCAATACATTTGGTCCGATAGCATCTGGTTTAATGACTGCTCGAGCAGCATTCATTGTATGGCCTCCAGAAAGATGGCGCAGCTTGCCATGTGAATTACCGCGAAGAAGAAAACCTTTACAACTTGCCAAATCAACAAATTACCACTAGAATGGGAGACCCCAAGAGGAATTTTGTGGGCCAATGAGGCGACTGAAATATTACTCTATTGTAATGACGGTGACTGCTTTGAGTTCTTTTAATCTGTATGTAAACAAAAGTTCTTTCATGGATGAGACTTGGAAATTGCCTTTAAAATAATACATAGTTTGTATTTAGACTAAAATATTAGCTGTACATAAAAACTTAGAATGAACTATTACAAATTATGATAGAATGAAGTATGACTACGTTTAAAAATAGTGTGTTACGCAGATTCAATTAGGCCATGTTGGTGTAGGACGTCCGTAGTGTAATTCAGCGCAACTCCTTTACGAACTATTTTATACTGACCTGGAGTAGATAAATCGACTACAGTCGAAGCAGAGCGTCTTTCTTCTGTCAAACCACCAATTGGCCCTGCATCAAAAATTCCCCCCAAGAGAGGCCATAAACATTCAAATTCATTTATGCTTAAACTACTTCTTTCTGATGATCTGTTTGCGCTAGTTAAAGCCAGTGGTTGTTCGTGGTATAAGCCGCATAGTTGATTAATAAATTGAAAATCCGGAATCCGTATGCCAATTTTGCTTGTACTGGGATTAAGAAAAGGATTACTCAAATATGTTGAACGTTCGATGACGATAGTAATAGGTCCAGGCAGCAATTTCTCTAACAAAGCATCCCTTAAGTGTTCGGCACGTCCATATTTCCTTAGATCTGCCAAATTGCGTACGCATATACTAACTGGTTTATGGAATTCGCGTCCTTTTATAGTATACAATTTCTGGATGGATTTCTCGTTATTAGCATTACATGCTAAGCCGTAAACAGTGTCTGTAGGCAAGGCTATAACAGCTCCATTTCTGAGGTAATTAGCAGCAATGTTCAAAGTGTGCTCCTTATCCACATTGTGAATTGTAGGTATTTTATTTGAGGATTGCATGATGAACGTTGCAGTACGTCTTCTTAAAGTATCTTCTCTAAAAAGATGTAATATTTTTGGTAAAATTGACATTAATGATAATGTTCTTTTAGATATAGCCGCTAAGAATATATTAATCTCTCCAATTATGACCGCACAACTGATTGGCACATTTATAAAATGTCGTCATTGGCTCGTCCGCAGATCGTGTTTGCATTTGCATGAAATAAGCTGTCTTATGCGAGCATGTCGGGCATTCGGCATCTGTTGAGTCAACGTTCTCCCATGCAGCAGCGCCGCCCATCACATGGTCCACTTCCTACAATATATTGAGTATATATTTATATTCCAGTATATCCCTCCCCATATTTACCTTCAAACGTGGGTATGTCTTTGTTGAAGACTTCTTTTTGATATTAAAGATATAAGGGCAAGTATTGCATGAGAAACGATAGCCTGTAGTACCTTGTTCTACCATTAAAATGTTACTGCAATGAGGGCAGAACAACAACATTATTTAATCGTTAAACATTAAATTGCTCTAAAGCGTGGTGATTAAATGCGCCTGGCGCCTTGTTCAGGGCAGAGAGCCGAGCCGAAGCAATTCAGACGACGGCGGCGGGGTGGCTGAGCCGTCAAAATTTAAGCTAAACACCGGCTGGTTAGGAAAGCGGAAAAACAGGATCGGAATAGTACGTTTTTTTACATTGGCATCCCCACACGGTTACGAAAGAGGGATCGAAGCAAACAGAGAGAATACGAAAGAGTATCAAGGATTGTTTACAAAGTTGATGCCAACTCTCGATCGAGAAAAATAAAAAAAGAGTAAAAACGGGTACAATTTAAACAAAAAATCAATTAATTTGTATTTAGTATTAACCTTTAACTGATGAGGTGGTGGTAAATTTTACACTTTTTAGTCCACATACTATGTCCAAAAAATTCACCTCATCAGTTAAAGGTTAAAGGACAGTTTTAAATTCTGTACTTTGATACGCTTTTGGTTTTTAAGTATGAACTTGTAGTATATTGTGATCTGGCACTATATTGGTATGCCGATCTAGCACTACGTCGTGAGGTCGATCTGGCAATATAACGTCGGTAAGGACAATTGGCACCACTTTTACAAGATATCAGATGTTTCCGCCAATAAAGAAAGCCTCTTTTACAACGTAAGTGAACACGACTCAACGTGTTTTATTAAACCCTCAAAGAAAAGCGTATTTAGGAACGCAATACCCTAGTCCTACAAACTAAATTCTAGCTGTGAAAACACAGACTTGTATGTTGACTAATAGCGAAACATTTAGCACGATTTAAGCCTGTCTTCTTCTTGTACGAAAATAAATTTGCTTGTCCATAATTTTCTCAAAATGCTTTGAGAATGGTATGTTTGTTTCAGCCGATTTGAGCCATAAGCAATGACGGCGACGTGCCGCCGATTTGCCCCAACTCAGCTCGGACTTTTGGTTCAAGGTTTAGGGTTCATCCTGTAATTTAATAGTCTACCGGCCTCCCTTAATAAATTAAATATAATACTTATAAGAAATAAACTAAACATTTGCAGAGTAACACTTTGGTCTTCCCTTTTTTAAAAATTAAATTAATTTTAAAAATTACACTATATAAACTTGGTCATTTAGATAACACTAATGCGTTTAGTATGAACAGATCTGTGTTCAGCAAACACTAAATAAACCTGACGTGGTCGCTGTCCAATCTGGCAATACCGTGCCGTCTGGGAATGGAGGAATCGCCGAGTACACTACTAGTGGAATGGAGGAATCGACGATTAGCGAACCATGTTATGGAAGAATCAAAAATAACTGTTTCATTCCATCAGTTCCATTTCTCAGGCGGAACTAAACTACGTGACGAGACGCGGAGCGGTGTTCAGTTTACTTTAATTTATTATTAAACTAATCTAGTATTCCAACCTTCTCATCCTAGTCATCATTAGGATGTGTTCCGTCATCAATTGCCCTTTTGCAGCAACACGTACAGGAAGTCGCATATAGGGCACTATTGGCCCTATTTGGGCACCTTTATGTGCATTGTGGCACAAATTAAAGTTTCCAAAATACCAACACTGAACCTGACGTGGCCGCTGTCTTTTTCTCACAAATAATCAATTGTTAACTAACTTTCGTCGGAGCTACAAGGAAGTACAATTCCGCTGCGTATATTCTATTGGTACAATAATATTGCTGTACAATGCATAAAACTATCACTATCTTAGTTTTGTGTTTAGCTATTGCCATTGTCAAGGCAGCTGAACAAGATGTACTTGATTTAACCGACGATAATTTTTCGTCTACACTACAACAACATGACACTACATTAGTTATGTTTTATGCTCCATGGTAAGTTTAAATACATCTAAATATTATGCTAATCGTTCACAATGAATTCGATGCTTTTGGCCATTTTATTTGTGTAAATCTGTTTTTGGGTTTGGAACACACACGTTTTCAGAATCATCCACGGCGTGATTTTAGATCTTAGTGAAAGTCGGAACAGGCCCAAACGAATAAACTAGAAAGAATAAAAAAGTTACACGTCATCCCATGAATTTTAAGACCGGTAAAGTTTGATTACATGAGTACGTACACATAAATTGCCGGTTGCCGGCAATAAAATACATTTTTTTTGGAGAGTGTATGAGTGTATGTCTGTGTTGGGTGTGTACTTTAGTCCAAAAAAAAGTTTTATAAATGTGTCAATTCGATTTCAATGATACGTGGTAGTCCAGCATGCCATTTCTTCTTATACATTTTGATTGGGATGGCCACCTAAGAAGTAGAGACATCAGAAGAGAAGAACAAATATGTCATCCCTAAAATGGCATCAAAAAGAAAACAATCACGCCCACTTATAAATTCTGTGATCGCAATTAGACCATAGTTTCTTGGAGGCTCTTATCGGTAATATGTAGGGATTTCAGCAGCTGATAAGTGAAATTATTTAGACTCTGATAGTCTATTTCTATATTTGAATAATTTAGGGCATAAAACATATTAAAGGTGGCAGATAGACGTCGTGGGATGTATAAAATTACTCCCATTTTCAGTTTCATAATATTCAGTAATCAAAAATATTTGTAACGTTATATACAGAATATTGGCGTTAATATCCTATACAGCATCTTATACTTATTCTCTCTTATCAAAGTTAAAAAAACATCCGAAATGTGTTCTCTCTTCACATGATCGCTATCACCAATTATGTCCACATGATTTTGTGGTCGCGTGTTCTCTTAACATTTAAATTGTATTAATGTTCATTGAATAAATGGCAAATGTACCTTTTGCTGCAAACACAAAATGGCTTTACTCTGAAGAAAGAGAAAGATTTGTATGAAGAGCTCAAGAGTGTTGAGTCAGCAAAAAATAATGTCGCTAATGGGAAAACCGCCGATATTGTTTTAGATTCTAAAATTTAGAACAACGGCGCCATATCATAGTTTAATCAGCAGAAGTTCGTCGTAATTGCCTATCGCTACAAGTGATTTATTCTCATTTTTACTCAAAGGAACTTAAAGACAGGAATGTTGATCCATAGTTCTGCTAAGACCTACACATATTATTACTATTCCTTTCATACCACCAGCTAAGTTTCAAACAATTCATTGTCGAACATTTTTATCAGATTTAATTGGCCTTTTAGTTTATTTCGGATGTGAACAGTCGTTTGGTGAAAAATTGATAAACAGGGGTAAAGTAAAAAACTAACAATTTGTTAAATAATTGTTTACTTGCCATCTCGAAATATATTTTTTGTTGTCAATCTAGATCAATAAACAGGGATAAAATAAAAAACTAACAATTTGTTAAATAATTTTTTACTTGATATCTCGAAATATATTTTGTTGTTGTCAATCTAGAAGACCTATTAATAAAAGTAAGGGCGGAAGTGCATAAGTGCGTTAAATGCTGGTATAATTAACTAAGCATCCATTCTCTTACTTAATAAGTGTATATATCATCTGTATATGAATCTGGATTTTTCGATAGTGACGATAAAATAGTGACCTGAATAGAATTCATAAATTCAAATATCAGCAAACGTTCAGACAAAAATGAAGATATTAAACTCCGAGATGAATTTGATGTTGTGGCTGTTCTTATTAGTACATTTTATACGTCAGTAATTTCGATATTAAAACACAAATGTTACAAAAAATAGATAAAACAATGAGGGCAACATAGTCATTTATATACTCGTCGATGAATAAGTTTTTTCAATATTGAAATAGTTCGTGATAACTAGTTACTGATAATATGAATGTTTTCGTGAGTATATTTTATTTATTCACATAGTTTCTATATTTGTATTATACATGTTAATAATATGAAGTTATTGCATATTTATTTTTTGTATATTAATAGTATTTCAGAAAATTAATATTTTAACTATTTTAAAATTACATTTTTAAAAGTTGTTTACCATAATGAGAAGCATAACGTCAATTAACTAGGTTAAGTCAATGTTACCTGGCCAAATTTAGGGGAGCACTACAATTTTTGTTAATTTATTCGGCCACACTGATAAAACTGGATTAGTTCGTAGAGTTTAGGCTTCAATCTGTAGCACAATATTGATGATAAAATCTTATATGTGATGGATAGGAGACTTCGCGCTGTAAGCAAAGTTCTTTAGTTCTGTAACGGCTTTAAACTAGTGCTATGCAGTTGGAACAAAAAGTCGACTTTCCGACCTTTACACCTACAATTTACAAAGTCGATTTTTTTTTTGCTAATAAAATTCAATTTAAAACGAAAAAAAAATGGCACAAAAAGACAAGAAATCAATTTTGTACCATGTACCATTTCATGGTACAAATGATCTATTCAAAAAATGCTATGTTTGATTTACTGAAAACACTAAATGCCATTTTTATCTTAAGGCTCAGCAAGTTCCAACACTTGCACATCCGTCATGAGATATCTACATGGAATAGGCTTAGACTGTAGGTTCATCCCTATAAACATGAAACTATTGCTAAAACTTTATGCAGATAAAAAGAAATTTAAAAAACTTAAAAAATTAATAACATACGCCAATGTCAAAGAAATTACAGAGGTTAATTTTTTTGAAGTATTCGAGAATAACTCTCCAAAGTAATATTTCTTTTATCTGCACATGAAGAAACCAAAAATGTGACAGACCTACTGCGCCAAGCAAGCACTAACCAATTTTTTATTTAGTATTTATTTATTTTATTTAGCATTCATTTGTTATATTTTAGAAAATAATAATAATAATTTGAGTGCCTGAATAGTTTGAACACCATAACAGGATATTAGGTCAGAACTAAAGAGATCCATTATTGTTGTGAGAGCTACGAAATACGTACTGTTATATTGCCTAACCCGAATTTTTTTATTCAGCAACATATAAATTAAACATTGATTTTTTTTTAATTTTAAGGTGCGGACATTGCAAAAGGTTAAAACCTGAGTATGCCAAGGCCGCAGAAATTGTTAAAGATGATGATCCACCAATTGCTTTGGCTAAGGTAGGAATTTAAAAGACGTAGAGAAATATAAATATTTAAATGAGTAACTATGTAATTCACAGGTCGATTGTACAGAGGCTGGCAAAGAAACCTGCAATAAATTCTCTGTTAGCGGTTATCCCACATTGAAGATTTTCAAAGGAAACGAAGTCTCACAAGATTACAATGGTCCTCGTGAGGCTGTTGGTATTGCTAAGTATATGCGCGCCCAAGTTGGCCCTGCTTCTAAAGAAATCCGATCTGTAGAAGAGTTGGATAAGTTTTTAAATGCCAAAGAAACTACTGTTTTTGGATACTTTAAAGATGCCGATTCCAAATTGGGTAAGACCTTTTTGAAGTTTGCCGATAAGAATCGCGAAAAATACCGTTTTGGCCACAGCAGCAATAGTGCAGTTTTAGAAAAATCTGGTGAAACGTAAGTATCAAGATTTCTTATGTCTCAAGTATCTAAGACATTATGGATTTGTGTTAAAAATGATTTACTCTTTTCAAATTGAAGCGACAAAGTCTTACTTATTCGCGCTCCTCATTTGAGCAGTAAATTCGAAGATTCGGTAGTAAAATTCGAAGGAACATCTGAATCGGACTTGAGTTCTTTCATCAAAGAAAACATGTAAGTGGAGACACAAACATTTCAACAACAGGTATAACATAATTCTGTTTATTTACTTAGCCATGGGTTGGTAGGCCACCGTACTCAAGAAAGCGTTCGAGATTTCCAAAATCCTTTAATTACTGCTTACTATTCTGTCGACTACGTAAAGAACCCCAAAGGAACAAATTATTGGCGCAATCGTGTTCTAAAAGTAGCGAAGGAATTTGAAGGCAAACTTAACTTTGCTATATCTTCCAAAGATGACTTCCAACACGAATTAAATGAGTATGGCTACGATTTTGTTGGCGACAAGCCTGTTATTTTAGCCCGCGATGCCAAAAATTTGAAATATGCTTTGAAAGATGAATTCTCTGTAGAGAATTTACGTGATTTTGCTGAAAAGCTGCTGGATGGCGAAATAGAACCATACATTAAATCCGAACCCATCCCAGAAGATAACAGTGCTCCCGTTAAAGTTGCAGTTGCCAAAAACTTTGATGAAGTAGTTTTGAATAATGACAAAGACACATTAATTGAATTCTATGCACCTTGGTGTGGTCATTGTAAAAAATTGACACCTATCTACGACGAATTGGCAGAAAAATTACAAGACGAAGATATAGTTATTGCAAAAATGGATGCCACTGCTAATGATGTACCTCCAGAATTCAATGTACGAGGATTCCCAACCCTTTTCTGGTTGCCTAAGGATGCCAAGAATAAACCTGTTTCTTACAACGAAGGCCGCGAGGTAGATGATTTTATAAAATTCATTGCTAAGCAAGCTACTAACGAACTGAGTGGATACGATCGCAGTGGTAAACCGAAAAAGACCGAACTGTAATCTATATAATCTATTTAATTCGTATATAAATAATATTTAAGTTCAGCAAAACCGGAAGGGGAAACTTCACATACATTTCCATCAATCAAAAAAAAGGGGTTTATTAAAAAAACGTACTATTTTTCCGCTATACATGTAACACCTTCTGTTCTGCAGTTTTTTTTAGCATTTAATGTAAAAACGAGAATATTTTTTAAACTGAATTTAATTAATAAAATGATAAAAAAATTATGAACAGTTCAAGATTTTTATTAGGTTCATTTCGTCATGGACTTTTTTTTGAATGACGTCGAATTAAATTTACGTACCAATCGGGAATGAAGGAATGTTCCGTTTTGCCTTTTAGACATTTGTAATTAATTCGGCCTGCATCTGCATTAAAATAAAATTCGTATACCGTGTAGGGACAGTTTTCATTGACCATTATGGATTTTAAACGGCACAGAAATTGTTGTAGAAACGTAGCACAGACCCAGGGCATCCAGTAAAGTTGCTGAAAATTAAATTAATCTAAAATTGATAACTACTTTAATAAATATTCAATAACTTACCGCTCCTTGTTTAGGAAGAGACCTCAATTCAACATGTTCTATGTTTCTAACGAAGCCCTTTTCATTGCGAATACCCACATATAGATCTTCAATACCTACAAGAAACGATTGACACCACCAGTTTCGTGTCTTATACCTTAAATAAGAGGTATGTTGGCGATCATTTAAATTGCCCTGGCGCAGTTTAAGCTCCACAAATTTTGAACCGTCAAACATTGGTTTGTCGTAATTTCTGAAAATAATTCGTAAAAACGTTCCAGATGATAAATTCTTCCATATTACACATTATAGGGACATTTTGTTAAATCTCAAATATTACCGTACGGAATACGACCCCAAGGCATTTTAGTTAGACCCATAAAACAGTTAATTGTTCTATAAAAGTGGCATGTGACAAATGTTGACCCTGGAGCCTTGAAATATTGAAAGTAAAGACCATTTTTTTTGTTCGAGATCATTGACTAATTTCAATTTTTTTTGCAAAAAAGTCTTCAAGCATTGTTTGCTTTTACTGCAGGTATGATATACGGATCCCTTAAAAACGTGTTTGAACTATATTTGTTTTGAGCGATAACTGATAAAAGGTAACATCTTAACAAAGATAACATGCATTTTATGGGCTTAAAGTACGAGATATATAAAACAATTTATTCTGACTCCGTATGAATGATTATATGTAGCCAATGTTACCAAAGAAAATCTAAACAATCGCTTACGCCAGTCTGAAAACTAAATAGGGTGAGTATAGATGAATATGATACTAATTTCAAATATGTAAAATAGTAGACTATGTTGTAAATATCACGAGGCGTAAGCTAGCTCTGGTGTAGTCTTCAAGAAGAAATTGACTTAGTCCCGTGTCTGTCATATGTCATGTATTTGTGTCGTTTTATGATAGAATGATAAAGAGTTTTTGTTTATTGAATATTCTTTTGTATACAATTTGTTTGCCTATTGAATTCAAAGAAGTTCCGTACAGAACATTAAATTACCGTAATGTTTTTTGGAACTGGGCCTATTTCCTTATATTTTGATAAAGACAAAAACCAAAAAAAATAATGAATCACCGAAAAGGGATGGTGGCATAATTGTGAGCCAGTTGATTGAAGATGTTGGTATATTTTCTCCATCGCTTTTAGTTTGTAATTTTTAAAATATCCTTAATTATTGCCCTGTATCTCGACAATTACTGCGCATTCTTTAGAAAATAGTCGTTATTTGTTTATATTTGCCGGCATATTGCTAGATATTGTTTAATGTGTGTCGTGGATGAAAAATAAATGTTTTTGGTTTTCTCTTCTGAAGTTTTAAAGTTTCTTGCACTAGTCGGTCATATGCGAAAAAGACGTCATGTTTTTCATTTTAATTAAAGACAATGTCGTTTAATGTAATTTGTAGAAAATGGCCAAGGCTATTTCATTTGAATGTAAGCGATATCTTTCAATTTCATAGTAAATTTGATTTTGTTGGGATGGCTAAAAATGTATTACGGCATTGTCGTCAACTTTTCTTTCACGAAAATATTTGAGATTCATCAAAATTCCTACCTGTTTCGATATACATGATTATATATGCACTATACTTACAACTGGACAGGCTGATCACTTACAACACCATCCATTTCCGCGCCATACAATAAGTTCATTCCGGCTAATCGGGTATGGAAAACTAAGGAAAATTCTTCGCATTCATTCACAGGTCGACTTGTATCGGATTCTCTAAAAGGATCTTCGGATAGACAATATTGTTCAAATTTAAAACCCCAAGCACAATAGGTTTTTTGTTGTGTGGTCTCCTGTGACCTTTGATAGACTTCCTGTTCAGTCTCCTTTTTGACCAAATATATGGTGTTATTGAAACGAGTCACATGAATACACCAATCCTGTCGGTGTTCATACGGTGTACACATTATGAGACGCAATAGTCCTCGCCATGATACAAATTCCGGAGGTGGACCATTCACAAAAATTCTATGGTGATGGTCGTAGATGAATTTTAGTAAATGATCTAGCAGTTCATTTCTCGCAGATTCGGGTTTTTTTACTGCTATACTTAAACCATCATTCAAGTCTAAAGGTAATTTACTAGGCGTTTTAAAATACCGTAACTGTGTGTCGTTAGTTTCAAAGCAACGATCCGAGTTAATACTAAAATATCCCACTGGTTGAGGCTTCATTATCTCCGGAAATGGATGTTCACCTTTTGGAGGACGTACACGTAAACCCATATCGATCCCGAAATTATTCATCATGTTGAGTGAACACAGACCGTACTCAAAGTTTTCAGCGTCCAGAGCAAAACTGAAATGATAATAAAATACAATATAAAATTGGGATCATCGGCGTGCCCGCCAACCTATAACGACAACATTGTGGTTGGTGGGAAATCTCGACAAAATCTTTCTATTTGTAGTAAAAGTGCAGCAGCAAATTTCTGCAAATTACAAACAGGAGTCGTTGCAGGAATCGGATGGAAGACAGCTTTGAGAGAGAAAAACAGAATATTTTTCTTATTACCTGGAATCAGACCTTTAAAAAACAAAATATCATTCGTCAATAGTCGTTCGAATCAATGCTTATATCTTAGTAATATGATCGTCAACTATGTTAAGTTATAAGGTTCAAATTGTATGCAAGGTGTGGCGTATTATTTGAATTGTATTAACAAAATCGTCAGAGCCTCGTTAGCGAAAACAGGGGCCACCAATAGTGGGTGAGGTTGACTTGGAAAGGAGTGGCTTTTAAGTTCGCATCTTCATTCTTCTTACCATTTATTAGAGTAAAGCTTCTAAAAAATACATTCCTCTAAAATTACCTTGGTCGGCAGCAAGCAGAGAAATCACAAAAATCAACCGCTCAACAATTAGAGCTGATCAGCTGGTCGTTAGAGATGTAAAACTATCGATAGTAAATTTTTTGTGACTATTACTTTTTACAAACATCGCATGGCACAATAACTAACAGTTAGAAAGGTTCTTATTGTCAAACGATATTTCTTATTGTCAAATTCTGATATATAAATGCCAGACAGTTACAAATCGCGGCACAATTTTTAGAGAACTATAAAATTATTTGTAATAGTTTTGAAAGTCCCAAAATTCTTTGCTTGGCTTTTTGTGTTGTATTCTTTGATTTGAATGTTTAATACGAAAATGTATTTGACATTCGAAAAAAAAACTAAACCAACAATTGATATTGACAATGAAAATTCTGTCAAAATGAGAAAATTGTAATCAGCTGTTTGCATGACTCTACCTTTACGTATTGTGCCATGCAAACATCGTTTAATATTTGAAAACTATCGATATTTTTCAGTCATGCAAATATTTCAGAATATGCAAATTTGTTTTCTAAATCGGGGTGGAGATGAAGGATTGCAGTCCGAATAGGTTTTTTTTGCATATTTGTGTCAAAAAAACGTATAATTTGATTCTTTTTGGAAAATTATATAAATCCAACAGTCGGGCTCCAATTTAACTATTAACATAGGGTTCCACTATATTGAAAATATGTATATATATGCGCAACGGCTTATATCTTTTATAAAAAACGGTTTTATTTGTTGAAAAATATTTTTTATTCACAAACACTTTAACAAAAGTATTATATAATTCCATAAAACAAAGTTGTAATGGTTAACAAACTATTTGATGCTTTTGATAACAATACGCCGGCTTTATAAGACAAAATAGCAGATATAAACGATGATAATTGTAATATAATAGATAATTGTTCATTTCTTGAGACAGTTCCAAAATCAGAATGTGTCTTTAGTGATATGTACATACAAAATATTACCAAAACATAACTGTGGTGTATTTTTGACTACTTACAGGAGACTTTCTAAAACAATGATTAAACATACAGTTATAAGGAAATCTGCAACTCGAATCATCAAAATTGTATTGTTAATTTCCTTTATCAGTACTTTTA
Source organism: Hydrotaea cyrtoneurina (assembly GCA_958296145.1). Classification (NCBI taxonomy): domain Eukaryota; kingdom Metazoa; phylum Arthropoda; class Insecta; order Diptera; family Muscidae; genus Hydrotaea; species Hydrotaea cyrtoneurina. The sequence continues at coordinate 79,990,626 of OY282516.1, forward strand.
TCACCAAAATCGGTTGCAGTATAAAAAAAATGTTAATCTAAATGTTACCGCAATTGATTTTCATATTGAATTATGTAACTTACTAGCTTCCCATCACATTCCATGAAGAAGTACAACTCTCAAATAAGTGATATCAATTGTGTACTCAGTGGCTGGATCTGCGTTTTCAGCCGGCTCCGAACGGCTAATGCAGAGAAATTTTACATGGATTACAGATTACTCTATTAATCGTTATGTCGCAGACACTTACGATGCCAAAAAGGCAAATGAAAATTTGTTGATGGCCAACGATGATAATTGTAATATAATAGATAATTGTTCATTTCTTGAGACAGTTCCAAAATCAGAATGTGTCTTTAGTGATATGTACATACAAAATATTACCAAAACATAACTGTGGTGTATTTTTGACTACTTACAGGAGACTTTCTAAAACAATGATTAAACATACAGTTATAAGGAAATCTGCAACTCGAATCATCAATCGATGAAATCCATAAACGCATTACTTTTGCACATGATTTTCAATTTGGTTCACACGAATCTTAAACGTTCATGATCTCTTACCGAGTAGGGTTAGCATATAAAAATAATAATGGGTACAAATCCATTGACCAGGTTTTGAAATACTAGTAGAACGTCACAGTCGAATTGATCTTCCCCGTCGTCAAGTTATGTATGTGCTTGTTTTCAAACAAAATTGTATTGTTAATTTCCTTTATCAGTACTTTTATCACCAAAATCGGTTGCAGTATAAAAAAAATATAATGTTAATCTAAATGTTACCGCAATTGATTTTCATATTGAATTATGTAACTTACTAGCTTCCCATCACATTCCATGAAGAAGTACAACTCTCAAATAAGTGATATCAATTGTGTACTCAGTGGCTGGATCTGCGTTTTCAGCCGGCTCCGAACGGCTAATGCAGAGAAATTTTACATGGATTACAGATTACTCTATTAATCGTTATGTCGCAGACACTTACGATGCCAAAAAGGCAAATGAAAATTTGTTGATGGCCAAAAGGTCACTACCTACTGCACCTCGGCCAATATTCATTGGAGTACCTATACATTTTTCGTTCCCGATTTCGTTAAGAATGTATTTAGTCTCATTTAAAGCCAAGTTTATTTGATTGAGATCAAATTTAGATGCGATCAAGAGATAGTCCTGAAAATCCTTGCAGTTTTAATGTCCGAGATTATATATTATAATCATTACCACATAAAATAAAAACAAATACAGGTTGATTATAAATTAGAATTAAGTATAGCATTTACGGATAACCAACCTCATGTGCATGGTGTAATTGTATTTTTATCATATATAATACAGTACTAATTAATTCTAAGAACAATTACAAAATGACTAATAACTTCCCTATATAAAATTTTGTCGTCCCAATATGTTCAAATCATCACTCCTTTCATTGTTTGCCAGGATAACAACTACTTATTTTTTCTCTGTAACAAACGTTGCTCCTCCAGTTTTTTGTTAATGGCAACCGGTATATGCCGCGTTCGAAATATTGTCCATAAAGAGACAATCCAACTGGCGATAATAGTAATATATAATACAGTTGGATGAGCGCTTTCATTTCCAATAGGTATTTCGGCATGTAAGGATGATTTGAGTTGAAATGCTATTTTAACGCTCTTCCAATTGCACTTTTCCGATTCACTTCCGAGACTTTTCGAATTTGATTCTTGTTTAAAGTACTCTCTGATACTGGGCACTGTCTCACCCAAGCAATATTCGGGGTTGGCTTCAATTTGTAATTCATGTTCTATTAATGCTTGTTCCTCCTTTTTAAGACATCTAATATACATTGTAGGAGTGATGAAATCCACCGGAAGATGGGAACTAGAAGAAAAATTAATGAATTTTAGAAATAAGCGACACCATGGCTATTGATTCTCTTACTTTTCATCATTTGGTGCATGATAACGAAAATGTATGGGCAATACTATAGTGTCTGTCACTTTGGCCGATCCTTTGATGAAAACCTCAAAATCACTAGATTGTTCTGTAGGCTTTTCTATATCCACAAATTGGGGATAAATCGCATTCAGCTGAAAGTAAAATAAAAGTCAATAAATCTGATAGTATATGATAGAAACATTAATGCATTTTGGAAATGTGGTAAGTAGGGTTTGTAATCCATTATTTCCCGCGACGTATTTCCCGGGAAAATTTACTACAAAAAAATATGAACTCTGTTTTTTGACAACCCATGGACTTGAACCTTTTGGCTGTATTGCAGAGCTATGTACATTTCATTGTCCACGGTACCACGGGTATTTAAGATCCCCCGAAACTATTTTGGGTTTAACTAGTAGGTTCGTCTCCTCAAGGAAAATATCTCGATCCCTACCCAAAGGAAGCCATTGAAATGACAACAAAACGGGGCTGAAATCTTGTCCTTGCCTTGATCACCAACAATCACTTGCGCATGCATATGCATATGCCGTGCAAATTATTTCACTAGTACGGAAATTTCGACAAGACTATGAGTCCGGGAACATAATTTACGACCATTTCTTAAACAAATGTTTTTCAACCATTAACTGCATGGCGTAAGGTTTTTTTTTTTTTTTACAAATATATAACTTTCGTATATAATCTGTAATATTTAAGTTTATTTTTAAAAACAACAAGAAATTGAATTACGAAGTGGAAAAAGTGGCAAATTTTGTATATTTGAGAACACAATATTGCGGTCGAATAAACTGTGTTCCGAATATTTCGGTTGATAATATGGTTTTTTACATTGTCCAAATATAAAATACTCAAAAGTTAACAACAAATTTAAATTATTCTTTTTTTACATTATCCAATTGAATTTTACCTTCTTCAGTCTCCTAAGTTCATCCAACTGATCCACACTTATATACACTGATGCAGGTAATGACTGCCTTAGAATGTATTCACAATCTTTGCCAGCCAGAGGATAATCGAATTGCACTGTATAAATAAGATTTCTGAAAATATATAAATAAAATCTATTATTTTTAGTCAAATATTTACAGAGTTTTATTTTGTAAGTTGCCATTTCCGCTACCTTAATAAATAAATAATTATCAAATAAATAATTGAATTGGTATTTATTTACGTTGTTATTGCTTCCGACTAACGAGGCTCGATTATTGCAAAACACTAATAACATACATATGTTGGTACTCCAAAATTATATATTAATTGTAAGCTATATAGGCCAAGGCCAAGGTTTTTTTCCGCATAGCCTAAACGTATTCCAGAAACGGATACATGTTTGATACCCATAATTTACACATATGTTTGGGACTGTTTTGGGTAAGAGATTATTCTCTAAACCATATGAAACTTCTTTGAAAAAAAAGAGTACAAACATTTCGAAGATGGTCTTTTAGCAATAGGTCCAGATACTCATCTGTTCCATACACATATAACGTGGTTTATCTTCTCTTCGAACCTTGTTTGTTAAGACATCTTTGTGGTTAATGGTGCAGGGACAGATGTTTTTTTATCACAGACCCATTCCCACTCTCAATAAATCAGTGCAGTGTCGATGTTGTTTTTAATCTAATTAGACACTTAACGCCAAAAAAAAACACAGAAGGAAGGCGGAGGCGTGGTAAGGCATCTACATACCGATGAAAGCCAGCTTCACTCAGCTCAATACCAACAATGGGTGTGGTCAATAGATCTTTTTGCTGTTGCGTAGGCATAATTGTTACTACAAAATAAGTTATAATTAATAATTGTTTCATATCAGATTCACTTTTAAACTAAAAAATAACATTTGTGTGAAAGGTGATATCAATGGAAGGTGATGCCAATTTTTATCAGCTGTTTCTTCTTCTTTATTTGACATTCCTTCGGTTTTCCTGATTCCCTTTTCAGCGACATTCGGTATTTCTGGTATTCATGGTTTCCACACATTTGCAATTAAACACATAATATATTGGAGACTGTGTTCTATAGATAACGACAATTCGCTGAGTTTTCGCTTTTAAAATAGATTATAGAAGTAGTCTAATCCTTGACCCAATTCCCATATTGAAATTCATACACCCATTTCCTGAGCTAATTTGATTAGTTCATTTATAGAGTACAATGAATGGTAAAATACGTAATGACGTCTAGAATTCGTTCTGAAACAAACAAATTTTACAACTTAATATGTGACATGTAAGAAATACCCATTTCACTTCAAAGAAATTCTCCACATCTTTTTCGTCATAGGCCAGCGTTTCTTTAGATTTTTTTAGCAGAGATCGCCGGCTACTATTTGACCACCACCATTATAGCCATTGCCATACATATTCATTCCCATTAGTATTTTACCACGCTTCTCCACCATATTTTTGGATTTTGATGGAGCTATATGTTCGATAGACTGCCTTATCCAATAAATTGGTGAATTTGCCCCGGGACGTTGCACGTTCGAGTAGTCATATGTCATAAGAGAAAACTTGTCCGCGAAACAGTACTGATTCACTATTGACTTTGTCACCAGTACTACTGACCGTTCATATTCCAGACAATGCTGTATACTGTTGACATTCACCATGTGCTTGTCATTGAGAATCCACTAGTGACATTAGAACTATTGACTAGGTGGTTCTAATGGTACCACATGGAGACATTAGAACTAGTGATTCAGTAGTACATTTTCATAATTATTGTCTACACTTTCGGAAATACTATTATGAGGAGTATAATTAAAATCAGATGAGTTTGTTTCATTAAAATTATATAAGTTATAACTACACAAAAAACAACTTAGCATACACACATACTCGTGTGATTAATTGAGCATAAAAACAAAAACGAGAAAACAAAAAGTAAAACGTACTAAGCATGACCAAATGAAAACTGACACAAAATGCCTACTGCAATGAAGGGGTTTCCTACAAAATTAGAATTTATTTAATAAATTGTTTGTTTTAGAATTCAGGTAGTTGCAATGCTGAGATAGGGGTTTGTTTTATATTATTTGGGTTGCTTTTGTCTGGTAGCAGACATATTTAGACTGACTTTCAATAGATATGATCGGGAAATAGACTATGTCACTTTTTAATGGATTGTAAGGTGGTTGCAACTTATCGCTAGGAATTACTCATAATAGATTGTTAGTTTGTATACCTTTATGTTGTTAGCCTTTGTTGCTGTAGTTTTATTATTAAATAGTTTTAATTAATTCATATAAACTATCCCGAACTCCCCAACTTTCGTTGGACACTGCTTCATCAGACGGTTGTCACACAGAAAAATGCAGGGAAAATGTTCTTATTGAGAAAAACATTTATTGCGAAATGTTATTTTCGCCATAAAATATTGATATCTTGTTTTAGTTTGTCTTTTTTTTTTTATTATTTTAGATGGCTTGTCGGTCGTAGATATATTGTTGGCGATGGGAAAAATAATTGCTGTGTCTTCTTTTTTTGTCGGTCTAAAGGTCAAGAGTTGGCATCACTGATCAAGAAAATATATGAATTAAAGAATGGGAATCAAAACAATCTCATGGAAATGAGAATCAGTTGTGGCCAAACATCTGTTTTTGTCGATTCCCTTTTCAGTCGCCTGCTGTTTTCCAGATTCCTCCATTTCACATACATTTTTGGACTGTTTTTTTTCGTTATTTTGCCCACCATTTTCTCAACAAATATTGCGGTTGTTTTCAGTTATATTCCAGCCCGAGGTGCCGCCACCTTCATGTCAGTGTTTTTTACTGTCGGGAAAACATAATCGACATTCGGGGATAGAAATTCGATTTACAGATGAAGTCTATAGAATGGTATAGTGTTTTTATTAATGTTATAAAATACCCTACATCAGGGTAACCTAATTGCGGTAACAGGTGGCGCAAAAGTAAACTTCCGTTTTTTTTTGGCTGTAATTAAAAAAAAATGAAAAACTTTGGGATTATTTTTATTTGGTCTTTTAATTTTTTTTTACATCAAGTCGAGAATATGATGTCATGTAAATGGCCGCCGCCAGAGTTGCCACTGACATTAGGGGCCAATCGCAAAATTTATATCATTTTCTGATAGGAGGATTACTTTTGCGCCACCCGTTATAATCAATACAGAATTTCGCTTAATTCCTTAAATTTGAGTTCAATGAATAAACTGTAATAAGCTTTCAGGGCTAAATATTATATTACGTGGTAAAAATCAAAAACAGTAACATAAAAAAATAAATCCAAATCAATACTATCTTGAATCAAAATGTGTTTTGGGCGTATATTTCAAAAACCCTATAATGTTTCGTTAAAATATTTAATCGTCGGTGCTGGGTTCAATATTTTTCATTTTACTTTTTTTTATATGGAAATTTATTTGTACATTAATTTTATTCATTTGAAATATTGGCCTCAGCGCCGAAAAGGCATTATTGATATGTTCTTTAAACTTTATGACTTTAATGTTTAAATTCAATCATTCAGAGATCATGTAAAAAAGTTGTTTCACAATTGTTAATCCATGAACGGTACGAAAATGTCTTTGCGTTCACTCAATAATTGTCCGTATAATAATGATTAGAAACAATCGCTAGTTATGTAATGATAGAATGAAAAGGCTGAATAACTGCCGGTTTCCATAAAACGAATTTGTTTGTTCGTTTCAATTTGTCAAATTTGAAAGAGTTATAAAATGGGTTTCAAAAATTAACTGTCTGTTTCCATAAAACGAATTTGTTCGTTCGTTACAAATTGTCAAAATTGAAGGCGCAATAAGAAGGATTCTTATCAGTAATGAGAGCTTATTATATTGGGATTGTGTTCCATATGTCGGTATCTAACATATATCTGAAATCCAGAATTAAATAATGCCTTAACCCATTTAATAACGTTTCTCATATTGAAAATTTTTTAACGAACGAACAAATTTTTTCTTCGGAAACAGGTCGTAATTCTTTTATTCGGTTACGGAACCAAAATAAATGTTAGCATACGTTTTTAGCTTGTTAAAAAAGGGTTTGACGATTCATGGTATTGTTTTGTAATGCACCACATATTGATACATATATGACAACATAATTTACATGAAAAGTTTTAATAAAACTTTATTATAATTTAGGATTTTAAATGCAATCTTCTGTGAGTTTCCGAACCTTCACGTGCCAAACGGTCTGCCATTTCGTTGCCCTTTATACCTTTATGGGCCGCGACATAATTCTGGAATTGTAAAATAGATTTCAGTTAAGCAGTTGTAGTAATAATTTACTAATTACCCATTTAACGTCTATTTCACTGTCGATTAGTAGCTTATCCAATTCCTTGAAGTCTACAACGTTTTTTACAGGATCACCATTCTTTAACGTCCAGTTTTTAGCTTTCCAGCCCTTGATCCACATAGTTATGGAATTAATTAGAAATTGTGAATCTGTACATATGCACAATTTTTTAATCCCTAGTAATTTTGCTGTTTTGACTGCGTAAATCGACGCTTGGATTTCCCCCACGTTGTTTGTGACTCGACCTTCTACAGGCTTTCCAACATTACTAAAATTACAGATAATATTTTCGATTGGAATATACATCAAATGTACAATAATATCTACAGGGGATGGTCATCGCCAAAATAAACTCCATAACCAGCACATGCATCTTTACGACCATTATTAAAGCAAGACCCGTCCGTATAGGTAATCACGTATCCTTCCGAATCAATCTGGAATTCAAAGTTTCCTACGTGTTTCAATCCTGATGGTTCACATATTTTCGATTCGTGTTTAAACATTTTGCTTGAAGAAGCTTGATCGCCGTCACCCTTACGCTTAAGAGCTTTAGGCGATTCTGGCAATCCCTCGACCTCTGCTAATGCCATTAACTATAAAATAATTTTGTTACTGAAAGGCAAAGAAATAACAAATAGTATACACTACCAAGTCTTCATCGGTTAACTGACATTCATCGAAGGTATCACCATCACTAGGTGGCCAGAAATCGTTTCCTCCCATTGGTGGTGCATTTACTTCTGCTTTGGGTTGGGGTGTCAATGTTCCCATTTTTAAGGTATAATCCCGGGGATTGTATGTATTTTTCTTACTACTCCTATCCTTATTGTGCTCAAAAATAAATGATTCAGCATCTGCAATTGTCGGGAATTTTTTGTACCTCGCTCCTCTATAGCCCTTTATTTGTTCCTCGCATTTTGCCCTGATGGTATAATAAATTATTTTCAAGATATATATTTCCAATTGCAAATTACCAAGTATCGAAAATGCCTATTTCTCGTCCAATGGCCACTGCGTAGTACGACATTATTCGTGATTGGAGGACTAGTTTGCAACAATTTGGTACTACTAGATTTAACATTTACGATGAATGTTTATTTACTTATTGTTTGTTTCTGTAAAGTATAAAGAAAGACATCTTCAACAATTATAAAAGTAGTTTCGACATATGCATATACATACATATGTTTTATGTTAAGAATTATCTTACCAAACATAAAGCACATGTATGTATATACAACATCTTAGACTTTGCGATAATAGGCGACACCAAGTCCCGAAATATTAGGGACAGAGTGTGTGGTTGGCCGATATTATTACGCATCACTTCCCATTAGACCTCCGTACCTATAAATATTATGACAAAAGAAAGTAATCCGTAATGGATGTTATCATGGAATCGTTTTTTTCAAACTTGCAAAGACTAATTAACATCCCATTTGACAACACGTCGCATGCGTGTGTACATGGTAATTGCGAAATTACAATCTTAGTCGGTTTAATATTGGCCGAGCTTAAATGCAACCATAAAATGACTTCCATAATGTCACAATAGTAGACACTAGTAGTCATAGATTTTTCAAAAAAAGACGTGTGCAACGACTTCCATCTTGATCAGAATCTACAATATACATATGCAACTAATTGTTATTGTTTTAAAGTTGCGAGGTTGTCTGATGAGGTTGCCGTAGATTGCAGTTGCTGAAATTATTTGGTTTATGCTGGTGTCAGTTTTCTAACTGGGTAATTTCATTACATTTATTTCTTCCAGACTAGTAATTATAAGCCTGTAGGCCAAATTAAGCAAATTACAAAATGCATATACAGAAATCTTTCTTAGTAAGCTAAAAAAAATGTAGCTGCCTGATTTATTTTGTTTATTCCTTGTCTCAACTTCTGTGTTCTTTGCTTTTCAAAACCAGAACTGTACTACTGAATACAATGTACTCTCTCTTAAGCGGACAACTAAGGTACCGAGAAATTTGTCCGCTTATGAGAGAAGTACATAAGCTGACTGATACCGAAAAAATTGTCCGTTTACGCATGGTTTCGTTAGGATTGTAAATGAGTTTAAATGTTTTTGCTTAAATTATTTTTCATGGAACTGCTATTTATGTTTACATACCATTTAAGTAAACAATGAACAATGCTTTCGAGGATATGCTCTTGGCATTGTTTTAAATGTTAGTTTTTTGAGCATGTGCGGTGATTAATTGATGTAACTTTGAAACATTGCGTATCGACGAGTAAGTAATCAAACTGTAGTTAATTTCGGCTGGCATTTATACGTTGCTAAAAAGTAAAAAAAAAGACTAAATTAAAGGCTAAATGACAACAACAACAAGCTACCCCAACTATTGAGTTATTTAATAATTACGATTTACTTAATTCGCATGCTTTCGAAGTTATAATATATTTCGAAATGCTACAGGTAATAGTTAATCGCACTGGGAAAAATATCAATAAAGTTATCGGGATGCCGTTTTTTTCCTTCTGAAAATGAAACAGATGTGTTGACGAATGACAACTAAAGGTGTCAAGCTATCGATGGTACTACTGAAAGTTGATTTGCTGGTGATTACCGATTGAGTTTTTCTAACATCGATTAATGCGTGTCATGACAGCATTGTATGATGAGGAAAATTGCTTTGCTATTATGCGCGGCATGTCATACATCAGTTTAAAAGAAACACCGAGCAGTGAAGTTCGTATTTATGTACCTAATTCAATACATTAAATTTGGTTCTACTCACGCCGAATTAACAGAATTAGTGATCTATTTCCACTATTTTCACTTTTTTTTTATTTTTTGGCACAATCACATCTTTACTTCAGTTTTCTGGTATAGTGTAGGGGACTTATAAACGGACCCTTCTTCCAGTATCAGTCCTCTACAAACAGACAAAAATATCAGTTTAAGAGAGAGTACACTGTTATCAGTAGTATGTCATTTGGTTTGAAAAGCAAATACGAAAACAAGGAATAAACAAAATAATTCAAGCATCTACATCACCTAGTTAGAAAACAGACTCCAGCATAAACCACATAATGTATAATCTAGTGGTAGAAGATTACCTTTAGACGAAAATAAAAACAATATAAAATTTGTTGCTAATTATTTTGGACTTCATATTCTTATTCTAAATATTCGTACTGTTTGTGTACTCAGTTTGTTGTATACATTGAAACTTTAAGTATTTTCCATGGTACAATAAACAAGGTAAGGCCAAGCAATCAGCTGATTTACAATTTTTTCTCGCAGCACTCTAAATTGTCAAAGTTGACATTCGATGTTTTTGTTTACATTCAGGCAACTGTTGAAATTTCAAAAAAACGTTTATTCAAATTATTGAAATTATTATTGTACCATGATATTTTGTATCAAATATTTACAACAATAACAAAAATTAACTGTCAGTAACTTTATTTTATATTCTTGACATATACAACTTTGACAATATAGAGTACCAGAGTTGTATCTGATTATTTGTTGTTGGGCTAATGACCTTACCTTTTTTATTGTACCATGGTATTTTCTTTGTAATCCGAATCCGATGATTCAACTTGTTCACTTGATTTAAACTAACGGCACTTCCGCAGAAATAACCGTAGTTGCAGTAGAAATTTTATTTAGCTAGACTGTTTAAAAGCAGAGCCGAAATCGTGAAAATAAATATATTTAAAGATGTGTCTTACATGGCCAATACTCGATACCACAAACTGAAGCAATCAAGTGATTGTACCATTATGTTGGTGCAATATTCAATTATTCACGAATAGTGTGTGGAAAATGGTCGTTGTAAAAGAATAATTATATAACACAAACTTCTGAATGAGTTGACAATAAGTGCCAAAGATATTTTAAATAATTTTTTTAAAGGTTTATCATTTTTTTCTTTCATTCTTTTTTCAAAGTCGGACGACTATGCCTGACATTTGCTACCTAAATGAGACAATGTCTCTAGACATACACTATACCCCAAATTGGTACAATCATAAAAATATCAAACATTTTTTTATATAGCACCAACAACTGACACAATCACAACACAAGCTCATACACGGTCTATAGGCTGGCACAAACACGATATTTTAATCGAAAAATGAAAAAACAATTGAAGCAAAATATTTTGTTATTTTTCTTTTTGCCTGCAGTTGTAACACTAATATTGGTCAGAATGTTTGCATTGTGTAAGGAGAAAAATTGTTTAACGCAGATGTTCGATAACAAAGAAGAAAACTATTTAATCCAACGTTTCAATAGATTGGAATATGTCGGTTGTTTTCATATAAACGATGTTAGCATATATCAATCGATAATCACCATCAAATCAACTTGCAGTAGTACCATCGATAGCTTGACACCTCTAGTTGTCAGTCGTCAACACATCTGTTTCATTTTCAGAAGGAAAGAAAAACGGCATCCCGATCACTTTATTAATATTTTTCTCAGTGCGATCAAATATTAGCTGTAGAATTTCGAAATATATTATAACTTCGAAAGCATGCGAATTAAGTAAATCGTAATTATTAAATAACTCAAAAGTTGTAAGTTGTGTAGTTGGGGGTAGCTTGTTGTTGTTGTCATTAACCCCCACACACCCCTACCCCACACTCAGACCAAAAAAGATGCATTTGAACGCTGCTATTGTTTACGACAGAATATGTAATATTGTTTTTTTTTAAATGCGTGTCATTAAATGTTTCATTCGAAGCGTTGTAAGAGTGGCCTCACCCACATTCTGTCTTGTACACCAGTTTTTTCCATTTAGAAAATTTACTTCATCAAATTCTTCTGAGTACTGAGGTATTTGATTCAATAAATCTCTATTCAAGATGTTCGCCTTACCAATGCCAATGTTTGTGTCTTAGGCCACTCTAACAAATACACACTACCGATTTAAGTGTGACAACAATCTACTAAATTTTTATTTCCCTCTTATGTTTCCATCCCCTTCAACTTTTAAGATTTCCATTTAGCATTTTATTTATTTTTGTTATTTTACTTTTTAGCAAAGGATAAACAGCCGCCAGCCGAATTTAACTGCAGTTTGATTACTTACTCGTCGATACGCAATGTTTCAAAGTTACATCAATTAATCACCGCACATGCTCAAAAAACTAAAATTTAAATACGATGCCAAGAGCATATCCTCAAAATCACTGTTCATTGTTTACTTAAATGTATGTAAACATAAACTTTAACAGCAGGTCTATGAAAAATAATTTAACCAAAAACAAAAGAACAAAGGCCAGTTTCACATACATCACTCATTTACAATTTACGGTATAGTGAGCTAATTCATTGTGGAGGGCCCAAAGGAATACACCATTGCCACAACATCGAAAAGGAAAATACGATATTACAGGAGAATTGCAATGCTGTTTAGAACAAAAAAGCACTTCATTGTAATCCTTTGTTGCGTTGTGGCCACAACTTTATTGTTTATTGTGCTGGGAGCCGGCGAACCTAATGACTCTTTAAAAAATATCGTTTCACAAACACATCAACAATTAAACAAGTTACAGGTATGAGCTTCTACTTTATATTGTCCCAATTATATATTCTGATTTAATAGGCGCGGTGAGACTATTAATTTACAACAAGGTTTACATTTTTTGCATATCATTCATCTGTGAGTATGTGTGGGTATTTCGCATGCCTTTTTTCAGGCCAGACTACATTCATAAATATGTACATAGTATATGATATTGTCGGTTCGGTTAGAATGGAACCTTTTTGTTCCGCTCATCTGTTATCAGTAATGGTCGTTTTACATTATTGAGAGCTAAGGCAATGGAGATCTTATAGCAGATCTTAGAAAAAGTTAACAAACAAAAGAATAGTTAATTTACACAAAGAAAATAAAATGTTGCAAAACACTTTCACGGCCCTTCTGATAGTATTCCCTTAGATATATTCTTCATCACATTTAGATAGCTATACAACAGCTGCTCCACTGTCTTAATCACATTGTAATCCACTAATTACTGACAATATAGGGCTACTGCCGCCTGCTAATTTATTGTCATAGATCTAATATGGCAATGTCCTGTCCTACGAGATTCAGTTCTGGTTCTATCCAGTATCAGTCAAGCTATGCATGGTGTATATAATTATGGATCATGGTTTTTATAGATACTCTTGAACCTTAGGTTCGGTGTTTCAAAACTGGTTCGTAAATCATGGCAACAAAAATATTTTTGATGTATTTTTTTTTTCTTAAACCGAAGACGACTGTACTGCAGTATAAGACATGCTCGGCCCACAGAAACTTGTGTCGAAGCAAGTGACAAAAGAACTTCAGCAATTTATTTAAAATCATCAATGTGATTTCCCGAAACTCAAACACATTTTCTCTGGCGAACCGAACCATTTTGCTGTTTTTGGTTTGGTTCGCGGACAAGGACGATTTTCTTTTGTGATGCATATTATCTGCTCACCTCCTCCAGTCATATACAGCTCGCCGAAATCTGCAGCCTTGTTGTTGCGATATTGATACCTTGACTCATGTTTCGGTGGTGGACACGAATATCAAATGGATCAAATATTCTGCTAACAATTTGGAAATATGTTGCTTCTCAATCCTCAGCACAGTCGACCAGATTCCCATTTTAAGTTGGCGTTTTTCTTCTATTTCTCATTTGTAAAAGCATCTTCCCTTACAATTTATCAATTTAGTTAATGTTAACATGTCTGTAACGGCTTAAGAAGTCATGCAGGTGAACTTATAAAAAATAAAAAAGTTAAGTCGGTGGACGGCTTTATTGGCGACGTGTGCATACTTGTGATAAACGACTTTTTCATAAAACACAGCCGATGAATAATGTAAGGGCCATTGCTAACTGTGTTGTTTTTTCATACTAACAATGTGTTATCTGTAGTCAAATGCGGGTCTATTTACGGTGGTGAATCACAGTTTCAAGTTTCCATTTAACAATTACCTCACTGTGTTATTGTATTGTAGAAGTAAAATGGATATACACGTGTGGATAGAATTATAGGTGTACACTCGGTATAAAATTATACGATGTTCTGTCGATATCCTTGTGGATACCATAATAAAAAATCTATGAGTCTTAAATAGCAGGGAGTACATTGCTATGAAACGATTGGTATTGAATAGTTGCGGTTCAGTCCTTTCTAATCAGTGAATTTATCGATCAAAAAAATGGACCAACCGTAGTCAATGTTTAACAGTATGCAATCATGGACTATAGTATGTTTTTATGTTGATTGTAATGTGGTTAACGACCTATTGAATTTGAATTTTATTTCTATTTTGTAGTTTAAAGCCTGACGACCAATTAGAAAAAATTACAATATTCAACAATATAACTGCATGTTTCCATAAAACGAATAAGTTCATTCGTTACAAATTGTGAAAATTGAAGGCGCACTAAAATAATTTTCAGACTTACTCTATCCAAATAGAGAGCGATTGTAGTATTTAAAGCAAGGGACTATTCATACACGAACCAACAACGGTATACTATTTTTTTACCACAACAACATTTAATTGCAATAATGACTGATTGGATGTTCATTAATGGTCTTACTATTAATGCAAATAAGACGAAGGCTATGTTTTTTTTTTTGAAAAGTAGCGAAAATATGGATGTTGTCAGTAAATTTAAATGTTTGGGATTAATTTTGGATAATTGGTTAAGCTTTGAGGCGCAAGTGAATTCGGTAATTTCTATGATTAATGTCACGTTGCGAAAGTTATATAATCTTGGGTACACCTAGTTTTGTTGCAGATCTTTTTATATTCAGTAGGTCAAAAAGGAATACGCAAATAATCATTCCTAGGCTGACGTCTTGTTTGGAACGTTCTTTCCTTGTCCGTGTAGCCCATATCTACAGTAAACTACCGATGGCGTTGACAACTTTTAGCTTTTCTGTTACCACATATAAGATGAAACTCTGTGAATATGCTCGTCTGAATGATATTTGAATTGTTAAATTGTATGTAATTAGTTACATTATGTTGTAGTAGTATACTTCGTTTCCAATTGTTTGGGTATTCAGTCATTAAATTTACTCTCTAATATTATAAACACAGCATAGCTTGGGGTAAAAAACTGTTATAAATGGAATTAGGATCTTTTAAATTTGTATAGTATAAAAATGTGAACTTATTATAAATTGTATTCATTAATTGGAGTAGTGACTCATTGTAGTAAAGTTGGTCGTTATAATATACTGTAATTTCATATTATTATTTATATATTTAAAAAAAATATCAATTGTTGTATTGGATAAATTGTTGAAATTGTCAACCGTATTAGGCCTTATAGGCTTGGTTAAAGCTTGATGTTAATAAATTGAAATTAAATGTACATACATTTACCATAATCTTCCTTGACTTTTTGAATCAACAAATTCAAACACAGTCCGTAGAACAATAACTCTTAAATGCTAAAATGAAAATTAAATAATATTCGTAGGCTGGCTCTCTAGAAAATAATAGTAACCAGATAAGGGCAAAATATAACAGTATATTAAATGTCAAATTGTGAAGTAGATATGGACGATTCCACGTCCCTCAATTCCATTTTAGCTGTATCAGGGAATTGCCATCGACTATACTGATTGGACAAAAGTATGTATATAATATTCGGGCCGAACCTTGGTTGCGTTTAAGTGAAAACCTTTTCAATCAACTGATATATTGTTTCCATCTGAGTATTACATTCTAGGGATTTTAGTAAATCATTTTCTTTAATCTATCTTATTCTTCTTATGGACTCATCTGTGTTAATGAGCATTTTGAAATAAATAAACTCATGTTACGTAACAGAAAACATTGAAAGGTAATTACACCTACGCATTTGTGAACATTCATTGTTTTAGGGGCAAAGACCATACAGAGGGCAGACGTCCTTTATAAACGTATTAGTTCGGCCATACACTCTAGATTTAAAGGATTTTCAAAGCAAATAATGTTTTTTTCTAACAAATACCTAATTTTTTAAAACAAATACTGTTTAAATACCCTAATTAAGATGTGTACGATATGTATACTCGCAGACTAAAAAGAGCAGTTAAAAGTTTCATCTTAAAATGCCTTAAAATGTTGAAATACCCACCGCATCCGAAACGTGTTATTATTAAAAAGTTTCTGCCGATTTTTAGCTTGCATTTCGTGATCATTTTTTAATATACATAAATATGAGTATATAGTAATTTCATATTGTCTAATTTCATTCTTATGATCCTTTTTTTTTCAGGAAAATTTACGAGTTTCTGAACAAAAGAAGCTCGAAATTGACGATAAGTACTTATCAATTTTGGGATTTACGTCATTATCGCCATCATCCGTAATTCACACAACAAAAAATACAGCGGAATCTCAGTATTATAAATATGGAACGCATTATAATCAAAAGACGTACAAAGGTCCGGAATATTCGGTGGAAATGCAACACTTACATTTGCAACACGATCAACCAAATGCCGATAATTCGCATTCAGCCCAGGCTCATTTACATATGACAACGCCACATTTATTCAATGGTACTAAAGTTAATTTCACTATTGTTACTTACGTACAGGAGGGTCAAGCGCCCTCAGCTATATTGCTATCACAGAATATAGCTTTAAAATTTCCAAATGAATATTTGCTCATCTATGATTTGGGTTTATCTGAAGATGACTTAAGAGCACTTAGTACATACTGCAACAACTCACGCTGTACTGTAATTTCATATGACTTATCAGTATTTCCCTCGTACGTGTCAGATCAGCGTATGCATGCATATCGTCCAATTGTGATAAAAGATGCATTAATGCGTTCCAAATCGATACTATTTGCTGAAAATTACATGCGAATACGTGGTTCCAGTCGTGATTTATATGATCTACAAAAGAAAGTGGCGGAGACCGGTGTGCTAGGTTGGAATACACCGACCGCTGTCTCGACTCGAACACACCCCAAAATGTTCGATTATTTTCAAACTGACGCAGATGACTTTTTCTTCCTCCGAATGGTAGGATTGGATACCGTTCTATTTGTGGATACATTTTTGGTTTCCGAAAAGATTCTATTGCCATGGATAAAATGTGCCCTTACGTTAGAATGTTTAGATCCTATCGGTAAGTACTTTTTTCACCACTAAATTCTTTAAACATATTTTATTTATATCATTTGCGTTGAATGCATATGCATACATTCTCATACATCTTTGTCCAATCCAGGCAGTTTGAGAAAAAGTTGTGGTTGTTAGCACCTAAAATGAAATATTCGCCCCTCTTTCATTTACCACCTGGTAGATCCATTTCACTACCCCTGGCTGTAGTCCCCAGTTCTTACCTATGAAAATCCTCCATGCGAAGTAGGCATTAAGTTTCTGAATATTTCTTTCATATTCCTTTCCAAGAATGTTAACTATCCAAAATAATCACAGTAATCAGCTTCCGTAGCTAGTTTGAGCTCCACTCCGTCCACCTACGCACATGACGGTACCATACGACAGCGGTTCGGAAACTGCTAATTATCGTGGTAAACCCTGAATTTTTGAAACAACCACTTTTCAAAAAGTAATTAAATATTTCATCAATTTTTTGAGTTGATTGATTTATTGGCCTTGTTATTTTCTCACATACTACATTTTTTCTGTAAGGCGCATACATGTTTTCCCTTATTTTTAAGCTTTTTACACATTTTAATATTATTATAAACTAATGTTTCTTATTGAACTGCAATGTATTTACCATGTTGAATAGTTTATAAATTGTTCAATGTATACGTTTTTGTAACTTATTGGTAATTGACCGTAAGGTTTTAAATTACAAATTAAGAATTAATAAATGAAATAAGTATCCTGAACAAAAACAACTACTAACTACAGATGTTTTCTAGCGAAAAAGATGGTTGGTCTCTAACCAGCAACCAGTTACTTTAAAAAAAATTGCTTACAAATACCCAAACTGCTAAAACCTTTGTCCCAACTCTACTTAGTCCGTTATGTTTGGGCACCACTGACATTTGTTAATTTTTGTTTTGATTACGATGAAAAATTAGTTGTAGCAGCTGAGTCAGGTTGTCGTGAGTTTTACATGATTATCTACGTCTACAATCGCCTAGTAACACCTCTGCAACTCTATCGGTTAAGTTCGCAACTGTACGCCGAACCGAACTCTCGCTGCGATTTAGGTGAAAAACCGAAGCGAAAACCCCAGATGGTCATGTTAGGACAACAATCCTGGGGCTTATAAGGCTCCGCTGAAACCTCAAAGCATCAAGCAGGGGAACTACATGGTTCCACCTGTAAGTATAAATTCACTGACGTAATACAGAGAACCCCAAGTTCTTTTGCAAATGAAAAAGCTTTTTCGATCAATGTGCACCAATTGTTTTAGACAGTAAATATATGCTTTCCAATATACATAATATAATTATGGAACTGTAAACATGGTTGTGGCCAGTCGTTAGACAACCGGCAATACGACAACGATTCAACTCTCAAACGCAGTTATTTGTTTGGAACACTCCCTCGTTTAGACGAAAGCGGTGCACATTAGCTCACTAGTACCAGATACGGGTGTTGATAGTAGCTACCGATGTAATGTCGGTGGTCAGTTATCCATTATCAAATGAAGTTAAACAGTCAGGATAATATTAAAAATAATTGATCATTTTCAAGAAAACTCTAATTTATTGGTACTGAAATGGAATATTCTTTATTACTGTTAATAAAATGTTAAACAAAGTTTACAATATTACGTTATTATTACATATGAATAAAATAAAAAATATGTATAATTTCTTGTGACGAGGCTAAACAAATATAAATTCATAATCAAATATAGTAGGGAATGCTGAAGCGTTCGTATAAGTGGCTTTTCTCACACATATATGTTTAAATGTATGTATGCACCTAAGAATAATTCAGATTCGTTTGTTGTCTTATTTTTTATTGCCTATCAATTGTAAAATATATAAAAATATACGAACAACATCCATATAAAGATTTAAAGCGGCAAATATGTATTCCTCAGGGCTAACGCTATATTTGTGATCTCCTCCCATCATCGATTGGGTGTCGTAGATAAGAAAACAGCACGCTAAAAAGGCACCACAGCCCGCATATAGTGTCTGTACAATATGATTTCTCCAAAACATAGCGACAATGCCAAATATAAGTAAGCAAACCAGGGCAGCGAGAAGAAATCCACCGCAAGCGGTGAAATCGTATTTTGTTTGCATAGCAAACACCGTTAATGCCAAGCACAGTATTGCAGTTATGCCGACAGCCAGGAAGACCTACAATAAAAAATAAATATTTAGTTTTCTGGCGAGTTAAATGGGAAATGTTGATGCTTGATTTTATTTACCGCTTCCGAATTGTAACGACTCGATATTGCTCCGACCAAAAATGATTCCGCCAATGTAAAGATGCCCAGACAAATAAAATTGGTGGGGAATGTACGACGAGCTGATTCGCAGCATGCCATAGCTATTACCACAACTAATGTGGTGATGGCGGCTCCCAATACCAAACCTGGATTTCGTTGGGAGAATTCTAGGGTGGGTTTATGGAAAAGGAAAAGTGCCACCATTCCAAAGGTGAAAAGAAGTTGAGCCTGTGTTGAAGAAATATCATAGTGAATAGTTCGTAAAGTTATTCCTAGCATGTGAATAATTCTGAATGAATGTAACAAAACTATTTTTAACATACTCAACATTTAACATAAATAATTTTATAATGTAGTCGTCACCAATGAATGTCGACGGCATTTTATGTTATTTATCTTATTGGATATTTGAGTTTTAGTTTTATTAGATTTGGGCTCACCATTAGAATAAGGTAGACTTTACGAATGAATCCTTTGCGAACACTTTCATCATTGAAAGAAAAATTCTTTGGTTGTAAATTTTCCGGATCTATGAATCCCGAATCAGAAGCATGGCTGGGCTTCCATCCATATGATTGGTCTAAAAATAAAATATATGTACAATCACATCAGGCTACAATATCCATTTTTCTACACTGTTTATTGTGTATACACAAAGTGTCAAAGTGCGTCACTAACGAAACCACATTTTGCAGTAACTGTTCCGGACATACCTGGTGCAGGATGCGGTTGTCCACTAAAGGCTTGTTGCTCCTGCTGATTCATTTCGTTGTTTATTTGCGGACTCTAATTAAATAAAAAAAAAACAATTTTACCCTGAAACCAAACAAGGCAACGTTAATGTCGCCGACAAGAGGATTACCAATGACGTATTTCTTCTTTCTTTCACTTTCTTCGGTGATTGTTTACTTGTTTTTGTGGATTGAATGTCGTTGCCAACATACTTAAAACGCAAGATTATCTACACACAATGACTCAGTGTTGTCGGGTCTGACGATTTTTTCACTTTGTTACAGCGTTTATCGAATAATTTCAGTGATGCCAAATAAGCCTTCGTTCTTTCTAATTTGCAACATTATAGCATAGACAGACGACAGCGTTAACGCGCATTAAAAATTCGGTAATGCAAATTAATTCAGAGCAAATATTGTCATTCCTTCCATAGAACTTGATTATTAAACAAGTATTTAAATTTAGACACACAAAATAAAAAATAAACAATAGAATATTAGAAATATCGACAATATTAATAATAAAATAGTAGTAATATGTTGGCGAATTGCTCAATTCCTTTGTCGTTTCCAATATAAATAATATTTTAGTGGACGGCATGGACGATGTAGATGTATAGTGTAATAAACTACAATTTACTCCATAAAAAAATATATACAGTCAAACTTCCATAACTCGAACCTCCATTGTCCCGTAGAAATGTTTCGTCTTTTGAAGATTCACTGTATTGGATATAAAAACTATTTATTAATTCGTCTGTATGTGACCGACAACCTATAACACTACAATATAATAATTTGATTCTAATAAGAATTTATATTTAAATTTCATTTCAGGTGCTCAGTCAAATGGTTGCAAATACAATAAAAAACCACAATACCGTTATTCTGGTTGCCACAGCTATGATACATCTGCGTTTAATATTGTCCTAGGTCTGACATGGCACCTTGATGATACAAAATATTCACTGCCAAGTGAAAATTATAAAATTTTTTATAAAGAAACGTTGGAACAGGCTACGAGGATTCTTGAAAATCGAAGACGTAATAGTAGTGAAACCTCAGAGCACCCATTCACGGAAGATTAAATGTTCGCACATTTTTCATCAGACAACAAAACCCTAATTTTTTGTTCATACGATCAAATCCAAACAATATTTTTATGTGGGTCTATTATATCTTACAATTAAATAATAAACTAAATAATATTTTTTATTTTAGTAACAATTTTCTTAGAGAAAATTAAAAAAAAAAAAAAATAAAGCTTAAGAAATAACAATGCATACAAATTTGAATATAATTTAATAAATTACATATATTTAAACGCGAATAGCATAGTAATATTGTAGCATTACAGTATTTATTTTTTACATTGTAAACGATTTGAAATTCGATTGATAGTGTACCATTTTTTGTTGATATATTTTGTTGTTTAATTTTCAGTTAATAATTATTATTGTATAATTTCTAAAAGATGTAAAAAGAAGTGATTTAGATTATAAAGTTTATTGTGATTTTCTGTTTAATTATAGTTTTACAATTAAAATTACAGTTGTAGTGTAAAAGCAACCGAAATATTCCAGCTTCTCGTTTTTTCTAAGTGAATGAAAAGTAGAAGAACTGAATAAATGTCATCATTTATAGCTTAATAAAAAATATGAAATTTGAAATAATATGTTTTGAATGTGTTACACTTGAATTCATCCGTGCATGCGGTCTCTTGATATGCCAGAGCTAAGAATCGGGGCTTTCGTAACATATTTTCTAGAAATAAACCAATAAAGTGGCCAATGTAAAGTAGTAATTCGTTGTTAAAACTAGGTTATTTTTAAATAACTTATATGTTGTATTAGTTAATGTCATTGTAATCCCTGTAAAGGCATTTGTCGACTTATTTGTCCGCATACAATCTGCATTTCGAATATACCTATGTTTATTCAGATGAGATCAGAACGTAGAACGACTTACGGAGACTGAATTATGGAATTACTGATAAAACTGTTTAAGGGAATTTGTCTCCTTAACAGTTTCGAGATATGTGATTCAAACTGCAGTATGTTATATATATAGGTCATGAATTGAATTTGCGAAATTGGTTATGTTCTTAGAGTTATACTTTTGGACTTTATAAAAACGTATCAGACGTAAATAATGGATCGATCATCATAACATTTTAACAGTGGAGTTATCATATAAGAATTTATTACGACCACGGAAATGATCGTTTTGAACAGAATCGCCCTTTTAATCGTAGCAAATCATGTTGGATACACGCTAAAATTATTATAAATTCATTCCATTCCGTTCCATTTCTCAGGCAACTATGCAATGAACACTGTTGGCCCTATTTGGGCACATTTAATTTTTACCAACTCTGCTGTCAACTTACATTTCACAAATAAAATTTTCATTGGCTGGGGCGCTATGTTTTGCAATTAAATTGTAAAAAAAAAGATTCTTGTGATAATTCTCTGTCTTACGAACTTCGGATTCATTGGTAGACGAAGTAGGGAACAGCAAATCTAGGAAAATGCAATTGCGTGCTGTATTTACATTGAGAAACTGGCAGAGGTAAGTGTGGGAATGCCGACAACCGATAATATATTGAATAACCTCAATCGTTTTAGTGTGAGACGAAATTTCGCCACAAAAACATCTGCTGATGAAGTAGGAAGCGGCACAGGTATTGGTAATATTACCGGCGCTGTGCGTAAAAACATTGATGGTTATACGGTTAATGAACCATCGACGGATGTTGTAACTAAATTACCGCCATTGACGAAGCCACTACCAAATGTAGCAGACGTAGAATATGCCAAACCTTTGAAAGAGAGTAGTATGACAAAAGTTACCAAACTGCCGAATGGTCTGCGAGTTGCGTCGGAACCCCGCTTTGGACAGTTTTGCACAGTTGGATTGGTCATTGATTCTGGGCCACGTTACGAGGTCACATATCCAAGTGGCGTTTCACATTTTCTTGAAAAATTGGCGTTTAACGTAAGTTCCCACCGATTGATTTGAAAAATTTATTACATTGTGGGAAGTTATGGATTTAATGACTAAACTTTTATAACATATAATGTTATATTCGCCTTCTCGGACGCATTAGTTCGTCTAGAAAGTAAAGTTGTCAGTAACTAGCATGACACTATTTGAATGATATCGTCGGAAAACACATACGCCCTCTCGGAAGTAGTCAGCAAATGACTTTTGCTCTCCTCTCTCTATATGGTCGTCGACCTACTGTTGTTGTAATGAATCTAGCTGGCAAATATTCATACTTTCAATCCAAATGCCTGACAATTTTACGAAAGGCAACAAGGGAAACTATCATTCAATGGGTAATGAAATAGCCAGTGTTATTCCATTGATGATTCCATCAATCACTAGATTTTTTATTTTATATGTGCGGTTTTTACGTTTTGCGTTTTCAGGTCATAAATATAGCTTAGATTATCGATATTAGGGATTAGCTTTCTTGCGAAGATTCCAAAATGATGCGAATAATTCGCATCAAAAATTCATAACATGCAGTCTTACTTTTTCCAATGAGAAAGCGAATACTGAAATATTTTTTGCGAAATAAAGCGAATAAACTATCTATTTCCATATTCAAACTTAAAACACATTAGAGTGCAAAAGTGCTAGGTCCACTTTTCAACGGAATGTTTTTATTCAAAACGAATAGAAAATAAAAAAGTTTATTTTATTTTTTTTACCTGTTGACGGAGTTATCTAAAAGATTCAAGTCCATGAGTTGTCAAAAAATGAACATCTTAGAAACGTATTTGTTCTTTCACTTTAACAGTCTAAGGTAGCGATATGCTAATTCTTTTCTATACATCTTAATGTACAATCTACCATGTTTTCTTTTTTAAGTCGACCACCAATTTCCCCAATAAAGATGCCATTCTAAAAGAATTAGAGAAAAATGGTGGAATCTGTGATTGTCAAAGTTCTCGCGATACTTTGATTTACGCCGCAAGTATAGATAGTCGTGCTATTGAATCTGTAACACGGCTTTTGGCTGATGTCACACTGAGACCCACGCTGCATGACGAGGAAGTCTTCATGGCTCGCCGTGCAATTCAATTCGAATTGGAGACGTTGGGTATGCGCCCCGAACAAGAACCAATTTTAATGGATATGATTCATGCTGCTGCTTATCGCGAAAATACGTTAGGCTTGCCTAAGCTGTGTCCTGCACAAACTTTGGATGGAATTAATCGTGAAGTTTTGATGAACTATTTGAAATATCACCACGCACCCGAACGCATGGTCATTGCGGGAGTTGGGGTAAGTACATCAAACGTTTTTAGTTTACATACTAATTCATTTTAACAGATTCTGTGACAAATCCCGCAATACTTTTTTTTTGTAATATCTCGTAAACCAATTTGTATTTTACTCATAATTGACTTTAAGATTTGAAAGGTTTTACGGAACATATAATGACTTATTGTTCCAATTAAATTTTTTTCCGTTAGGTCAATCATGATGAATTGGTACGGCATGTGGAGAAGTTTTTCGTACAAGATGCGGCTATCTGGGACATGGAAAAGTTTGGAGGGAATGGAGCACAAGAAGTCGATACATCTGTGGCACAATATACGGGAGGATTGCGAAAAGAGGAATGCGAAATACCCATATACGCAGCGGCTGGACTTCCCGAGCTCGCCCATGTTGTTATTGGCCTAGAGGGTTGTTCACATCAAGATCCTGATTTTGTGGCTTTATGTGTTCTTAATATAATGATGGGTGGTGGTGGCTCATTTTCCGCTGGCGGACCTGGCAAAGGAATGTATTCCAGATTATATACAAACGTGCTAAATCGCTACCATTGGATGTATAGTGCTACTGCTTATAATCATGCCTATTCCGACACCGGACTCTTTTGTATACACGCCAGTGCACCTCCCAGCAACGTGAGAGATATGGCTGAAGTTATCACACGGGAGTTGGTTAATATGACATCAAATCCGGGTCGAGAGGAATTAAGTCGTTCAAAGATTCAGCTCCAATCTATGCTGTTAATGAATTTAGAATCAAGACCGGTTGTGTTCGAAGACGTAGGTCGCCAAGTATTGGCGACAGGTCATCGCAAGCGACCAGAACATTTTATTAACGAAATTGGTAAGTTTGTCCTTTATTTTGAAATGATAAAACCGATACTAACAATTTCATAATCTAGACAAAATAACTGCAGCAGACATACAAAGAGTGGCGAAAAGAATTTTGTCCACACCTGTTTCCATGGCTGCACGCGGTGATATCGGCAATCTGCCAGACATTAAGGAAGTACAAAATGCTTTGCACCATGATGGACGCCTAACGACTCGTAGACTGTCGCTGTTTAAATGATAAAACGGACAGAACAGCTAGAACTGACACTTTTAAAAAGCGTCATTTAAACATAGAGTAAGGGCCGTGTTTTTTTTTATTGATTTCACAAATGTGGGTAATTAATAAATTTGGCATTCAATTGTAAGGTAAATGCTTTTATTTCACCAATTGTTTTAAAAGCGATAGTCAAATGTGTGAAGAGATTGTGGGTCATAAGCTATGAACTACTTCAAGCCGAACTTGCTAATTATTTGTTTCAATAAAACTGAGATTAACAGTAATAAGTATATGTTGTATGAAACTGTATGGAAAAGTTGGGGAATGCGTCTCCGATTTTAACTGTAGTCTAGTTAGATATTTCCCCAGGTTCTAGGTCTGATGATGAGGATATATCTTCTACCAAATCTTTTAAATCACTCAGTATTAAATTTGGTTTTACAATTCTATCGCATATTGCTGTTGGAAAGGACAGATTTTCTGGCTTATGGAAATCGTCGTCACTACTGATATCTTCACACGGTAAATCTAAACATTCTTTAGGCTTTTCAAAACACAGCTGCTTTTTGTCCGTGAATTGTACGGGAGAGAATTTTGATCTTTTCTGTGGAGTATCGTTGCTTGCAACAGATGTCAGACTTTCGGCATCGGAAGGCATATCGTTGGAGTAGCCTGAAAATAAATATATTATAATTTTGCGATGTTGTCTAAGTAACATTGCATTATGCCTAACCTGTAGATTGACGTTTATCGAGTTTCTTATGTATGAGCGGCTCTTCGGGATACTCATCTTCTGGCAGTTCGTCACTGGAAATATCTTCGCGTTCACGATATTGCTTCGGTAAATGCGATTCATCTTCAATAGGCGCTTTGTACCTTTGCCTTTGTTCTTCCTGAGAGTAATGATCCACGTCGTGACTGATTTCGCGCCCAGTCTGCTTCTTAATACTCTTCGCAATGACCCGTTTTTGGTGGTCCAATTGAGGGAAAAGATCTCTAGAATTTTCCAAGGCTTGTTTAGCTGCATTCATTTCCGCCTGTTGTATGGAGGAGCCGGTGGCCGTAGCTAATCTTTTATTTCGGAAATAAACCGCCACAGTGTATACTCTAGTGTTTGTGGGACCCGATGACTCAATGACTTTGTATAGAGGAATATCGGGTTCGCCGCCATCCATGGTGCGGAGTGTTAAACAACATTGCTGCAATTTTGACTTGGGATCATTCCAATCCTGATTCATAATAAACATTTGGAGGCGAGGAAACAAACAAACATGACAAAATTGTTCGCAATAAAGCAGACCTTTGTCCACATAAAGGGAACCGAGGAATGCTTCCAGCAAATCTGCCCTGTCTTTGGTTTTGAGTTCAGCTTTGGGGTTTGAATAAACAGCATACTTTGTCATACCCAAATCATCACACACCACAGCTTGTGTTCGATTGTTAACCAATGAGGAGCGCAGTAGGGATAAATGACCCTCATGATGTTCAGGGAAGTGTCGATACAGATATTCCGAACATATTAATTGCAATACAGTGTCTCCCAAAAATTCCAAACGTTGATTGGATCCCAGGGTCAAATGTGTAAAGCCAATAGACCTATCTGTGAACGCTCTTGCTAATAGTCGGATGTGTTTGAACTGGATTCCAATGGAATCTTCGAATTTTGTTAGTTCCTGGAGCATTGGATACGATGATATACAGTCTCTATCCCCCATAGGTTCTTGTTCTTGCAGTGGGTGCTCTGGCATCTTTTTCCAGATTTCCCTCAGCTGATCGTCTTCTAAAAATAAAGCGTCCATAAAAACATCATCCGCGACTGAAATGCCTCCATCCAATAGCAAAGCGCCCATTAAGGCTTCAAAACAGTTGGCCATGGCATGTCGTAATTCAAGTTCATGGCACAAATCGGATCCATGAGCATACAACATATATTCCTCCAAATGAAGTTTCTTGGCCAATAACGCCAAATGTTGATTCTGCACAATTGCGGCTCTATACGTTGCTAAACCACCTTCCTCCAGCTCGGGAAACATAAAAAACAAATGAATGGAACTCAGAAATTCCACCACAGCATCACCCAGGAATTCCAAACGTTCATTGTGTGTGATATTAGACATTGTCTCATATTCTTTTCCAAAGCGAGACATGATATTAATCAGAGTGTTAATGCCCCTCTTGCGAGTGTTCATATAATGAATTTTACGGTCTCCGTACTCAGGTTGTCGAATGCCACAATTAGTAAGTGAATTACGGGCATGATCGGGATTGGTGCCATAATTTTCCTTGTATGAGGGATGCGTTAATGCCAGCTGAAGTAAGTATCTACAAAAATCGTTTTAGAAACGGATCCATTAATTATTATGATAAAGTGTACAATTAAATGCTAATGTTTTAATCAAATATATCGATAGAGCAATATATTTGAGTTAGTTATACTAATGTTTGTATAAGTAGTAGATGGGATAACACCTCGTGTAAAACCTCCCATCCAAATGATCATCTGTACCAAAGACGTTGCTTATCGAAAAGTGAACGAATACCTGGCATTGATTGTAGTGTCATTCTTGCAACCAAAGTGCCAAGCATCCTGTATCGACGATCATCGCCTATTTATGTTAAACATGTTGTCAAAATCTTGAGATAAGGCTGTTCTGCCATGAATCTATTCTATACACTTTTGTCTGTACCTGTTGAAACATGATTCACACTCGGCAATTTCCATGATTCCGTTTTGAACTTGCCTCTTGTGTTCCCACAACGATATACCGTTGTGGCAATTTTTGTTTTCATTTTCAACTACAAATACCATTCAAAATATCAAAATACGACAAACAAAAAGGGATTGTCTTGTGGCAATTAATATTGCCTAGTGTGAATCGGGACTAACCAACAATAAGTGGGTGGGAGTATTGTTATGACGACATGATAAGATCAAGATAGCATAAAATATTAGAATTATTATTAGTACAATCACGCATACCAAGTATGTTTCTAAAATACGTGTTTAGCTTTTGAATGGCAATCTACTATCCATAGATAGATATTTGAGAATATTTACCTGTTTTTGAATTTATATTCTATGTTCTGTTCCAGCTGGTCTAATGATCTGTGAAATCGTAGATGTCCTGTTAAAACAGGCACTAGCATGGCATGCTGTACGAAATCGCACATGACTCCGGTACGATGATAACCTTTCGAACTTACAGCTACTGTAACGTTGCGTTTCATCCGACCCTGTGTGCGCATTTCCTGCAAACGAGCCTCTTTCTCCTCCAGCTTACGTTTATCTTTGAAAGACGGCTTTGACATATTGGCCATTAAATGGCGAAATTTTACATATTCTCTCCAGGCCTTTTGATATTCCGGATTACCAGCATAACTGAGCTGAGGTGGACGTATTCCGAAGTGTACGATAGCTGGATAACATACTCCGGATTCCGCGTCGTAGCATTCTGGCAAATCTCCAACATTTCGATCAAGCTGGTCCACGCGTATAGAGCTAGGTTTATAACCGGGTTTAGTGGCTAACATTCCCTTGAAATTGTCCACATAATCTTGCCATTCGGTCTGCGGAATATGATTGAGATTATTCAAACGCGGTACATCCACTAGAGGACCGGCATTATCCAGCAGATATTTTAATACTTCACACATTGCCAAAACTTCTTTGCCGTTATCTGGCAAATCGCGTACGAAACGCGGTAAGAAATGAAAAGCTGGGCAAGTGTCATTGGTAGGATTATCCAATTTTGGAAAAAGCGAAAAATCCACCAATTCCAAGAGCTCGTGGAACATGTATCTAGCTAAAAAACGAAATCATAAAAAATTGCTATTTAGATTGTAGCGGACTATTAGACATTCTGTGGTCATCAATACTTACAGAACAATTCTAATTCTTTAACAGTGAAATTTTCCGGCATCTCTTCGGACACGTAAAGTATGGTGTACTCTATGTTAAAACGGATTACTTTGCACGTGGGCAAATCCATCAAAGGGAAATGGGAAAGTAATGAAAAGCCTTCGAATATAAATTCATGCTCGTCGTGTTTGATAATAGTCGGCGTTTTTGTCAAAAAATTCGTTGGAGGTGAAATGGTGATGCGATAATGATGCAATTTATTAGCATTATTTGAATTAGGATCGCATTTTTGATAACCGTTTTCGCCGGGATAAATGCCGTGTCTAATTCCAACCCTTCGAGATTTTAACGAACATCTACAAAGAGGACCATCATTCATTTCTCCGGCTTCGTTGTGCCATAAATCGGCATGTATTCTTAAAGGATGTTGGAGCTTACGTGATAATTCTTCCATACAATTATCTTGTTCCAACTTAAATTCCTCATTATCGGACGAATCTGAGCCTGACGAAGAACAACCCTCCGATTTGTGCTTACATACACGCCTTCTAGCTTGCCTGGGTGCAGGCTTATGGGATGGCAATTTATCTCTTATTCGATCAGATCGTTTCAAAAGTTCCTCTTCAAACAACTGGCAAAGTATATCAAGGCGATTTGTACCCTCGACCTCATGGACAACATGCGTACGGCGGTAATACGGGTCAGCAGGAGACGACCTGATCCAAACCTCACGAAGGTCTTCATCCATATCAGCCAGTTCCTCCATTTTTCGCTGAATTTCTTCAGGCGTTTCACAATAATTTGAACGCCACATCCTTAACAAACGATCACGTTCTGTTTCTGGTTTGGGAGGGCGATCGTCGCGTATTCGTGACCGTCTTTCTTTTGTACTATGATCCGACTGAGACGTGGAGTGACTTTGAGGATCGTAACGGTCTGTACCGTAAGAGTAAGACGACGACGAAGAACGCGAATAGTAATCACTTCGCGATCGAGAT
Source organism: Hydrotaea cyrtoneurina (assembly GCA_958296145.1). Classification (NCBI taxonomy): domain Eukaryota; kingdom Metazoa; phylum Arthropoda; class Insecta; order Diptera; family Muscidae; genus Hydrotaea; species Hydrotaea cyrtoneurina. Next base: position 80,021,142 of record OY282516.1, read on the forward strand.
GACGACGAATATCGATTACCTTGAGTGGGGTTGTGACTGTATGTCTGGGTAGGTTGTTGCACAGGCTGATAGTAATTACTACCGTAATTACCATACTGATAACTTGGGTAGTGGTAAGCATCGTAGGTCGAAGAATATCCAGAATATCCTCTGCTATAAGTAGAACTTGTAGAGGAATTCGAATTGTATTTGGAATATTCATCCTTATCGCCCCTGCTATTTGATTTGCAACCGGACTTTACAGATGTTGAAGGTGGTTCAGAGTCATACGAGACTGGTGTATAGGTCTGATGTGAAGAAACATCCTGAGAACTCGACGATGATGATGGCGGTGGAGGAGGAGGTGGTGGCGGCTGTGATGGAGGAGGTGGCGGCGGCAAATTGCAAACCAAATTAAACAGATGTTGGGATCGTGAATTTGCAGTATCTGCGCCAATTCCTCGTTGTATTGATTCATTACTCGACGGATAACTCATTTTTTCATCCATTCCATGGGAGGAATTTTATTGTTTACCTTTGATATCTAAAGATGGCAAATATACGATTCCTGCATTGAAAGTGTTATAGAGAATATAGACATACAAAATCTTTGTGCAACAACAGTTTGCACAAAACATAATATTGGTTGGTAAACGTGCGTTTATACTTTTACCCACATGTGTTTTGCACAAATATTTTGTCCGATAATTTGGCCTTCACCACAAGTAGTCAACCAGTAAACGTAGCAAGTAATCTGCTGACAACGTCAAAGAGATAGACTGAGTAAACAATGTATACAGCGTTGCATTTATTTTAAAAATTATAAAAAGTTAAAGAATATTATTACCACATTGTACAAAACGGACGATGACTTTACGCTACCTAATTTATTGGTTGACTACTTGGGGTTTAAGTAATACATTTATTGAAACTTTTTCATTTCGGTAACATAAACAATGTTGTTGTTTTGCCTAGAATACTAAAAATAAATAAAAATATTTTTGATTTTTTTTATAAAATCAAATGTTTCAGTTTAATTTAAGAAAATACTTCAAATGTAAATCGTTTAATTAATGCTTTGTTATATACATAGCAAATGTATGAACAATATTTGTTGTATCTCCATTTTCGGCAAAACAAATTAATCGTGGGGTTTACCAACGAGCAACATGAACATTGTAAATCCAAACAGCCCTGACCTTGCGCCGGATTGATTGTTATCGGAAACTGTACTCGTTAAAATTAGATTGGCGCATCTATCGGAATCGTGGAAATTCTTTGTAACAGAGCGTGTTCTCCTTTGAACTATACAGTGACTTTTGCAAAATTTTCTTAATTATTAGTCTTGTTCCATTGCATAGTTTCGGCGTATTGAGGTTCCGCCATAAAATTATGGGTGATCTATATCCAACGAAATGAACAACAAAATTCGGATGAACAATTTACAACTTCATTTCACCATAGTAATTGATTAGAATTTGAAAATTGATAACGTTTTATTACTACAACCTCTGAGAGAGTTTTTCCACTCCTCTTGGTCAGATCATGACATAATATAGCCTATGGCAGATGTCTGGTAACAAACTTTGACAATTTCAAAACTATCGGACCAGTAATAAATTGACAAAATTTTGTTTTTACTTGATTATATAATTTCACAATAATTTTGATGTTAAAAAATGTTTATAGGCAATTGAATCAAGGGAGGACGATGACTAAATAAAATGACTAATAAAAAAATTATGTATATCACAACCCATATAAACACAATTTTCTTTCCGTTAAATGTTCCTAGACATTATAAATCCACGCCAGCACCATCTACCAAACTACATATAAACCTAATCGGCCATGAACCAAACCTATAGCGTTCAGGTACTTTATGTGGATTTATTATATACTATAAATTAGAGTTGCTAATCTTATTTTTTGTGTTTTTCTTTTTATCCTCTGTGAGAACCAGCTTGACATTGTATGTAAAATTGTGACATAATGTGTATTAAGTATACAAGACTGGTAAGACGAGTCAGACCAGTTGTCGTTTATTTCTGATTCGAATATTGGTTGCAGCAGGATGTTTTTATGTGTGGACAGCCTGTGGGCGATAGAAATTTCTTTTGTGCGCGTCGCACACGAAAACATCCCTGCTACTGTTTCTTGAAGTATGGAAGTTAAATTTAATATTAGATATTTAATATTGGTTTTAAATTTCAATTTCACCGCCATTTGTGGGCGTTTTCCTGATGCATTCCAAATACATATGGCTTCGGATTTTGTAGCGCTGATTATTATGTCCCATTTTTTTTTTGTAATAATCAATATTGATATTAGGCAGGTCTCCAAGAACTCCATATCTGTTTGGATCATTCGAGTTGTGATTCGCCAATTTTTGGTACGTAAATATGTCAATGTTTATTGCGCATAACGCACTATCCATTTATTGTCTTTTGCGTTCGTTTGCTTTAATTGTTGTATGTGTAGACAGCGGTGGTTGTTGGCAAGTTGTCGCCTCTACTTCAACGACATCGCAATCCAGTTGTAATATATTGCAATGTGGATGCCCGAAATATTAATGAAATTTCGTGTTTTCAGGCATTTACAATTTATCGTATGATGTTTGTCGTCAGACATTTATTGATTACATTGCACCCTACTACCAGTATTACCTTACACACACCGTCTCTCTCTATCTCTCTCACGGTGTTATGCAACACTTTCACTAATTTATGTAAAATAAAACGAAGAAATAGCAAAAGGCGGTTTATTTTGATTGGATTTGTTTTTCGATTTTAATCAGCTAGTTATATGTATTATCGATCGGTGATTTGCAGACATTAAGCCGCTATTTTACTTAATTAGCTTCATTTAATATTCACAAAAATCTAAGCGGCATTCATTTAATTTCCGTTTGTTTTGTATTTAATTTTTTAAATTTCAAGTTGGTTGTCATAGCGACAAAAATGGAACGACCTGATCACAAAGGTCCCCGATTCGAAACAATGTAAATTATTAAAATATTGCGGGAACAGGAATAGACTTGTAACAATATCCAATATACGGCGGGCTTGTCAATGAACCGTGGAAGTTTTGTACTTGTCTTTTTTTTTTTTTTTAATTCATGTACATACATTCATATTTATGTAGGCAGTCGTAGCATAGACTCGGACATAAGTGCGTTTGTTGGTCTGTGAGAAAGACAACACGGCATTTAAGTATTTTAAGGCCAATAGCAATTTGTTTATATTGTTGTGGTCTATCAGTGATAATGTACAACGTTAAACGATTATGAGTGATATCAGATTTACTACTGTTTGTACATGACATTAGGGATTCCAGTCGAAACTGTTTAAAAACTAACATGCGTGCCCGTTTCTGGAATGTTTTCCTCATTTGTATAAACAATATAAAATTATTGAAATTTCCTAAATTTTCATTTCGCGACTGTTTTCCTACCCCTCCTCATTATCTACTCCAGTCGCCAACAATCGTCGAACGTCTTGCCTGATGAACTTGGTTGTAAATCCGGGCATACTCTATCCCACTGCTACAGGTCGAGTCGGTAAAAATATAGCCAATGTAATGGCAGAACTTTGTATGCGAACTATGGAGATACACTTATAATAAATAATTCCTCGACAGTTCGGTGCTGAATTTGTGGATTTTAGAGCGGCATATGTTCTAATTCCTCAATAGGTATTTATCTGTCAAGCAAATGGTTCTATTTCCCCAGTTGTGCTTAGTTTTGTAGGTAAAAAACGTCAATATTACCGACAAAACGAATTATAACTATTTAATATTTAGCAGCTATGAATACAAGTATATCGGAAAACTAACTTTGTATTTTGGTGGTACACTCGTACTTTTACTAATATCTAAGAAATGCCTAATATGGTTCACACAACACCGTTGAGTTCCACAAAAAGAGGCGGCATTACATCGTACTTTTTGAATGTACATCTGACATCGCAAAGATCTTAACAGACTGTTATGACTATCATGGAAAATTGAATACGAAAAATCTGCCAATAAAATGGGTGCCGTGTTTTTAAAATCGATCAAAAATGCAAATGTCTAGTTATTTCAAAGCATTTTACATTGAGTAATAACCAAAGTAATATCCCGGGGCTGGTTCCAGTACACCAATGAATTCAAAAATATTGCACTGTCTGAAGTGGTTATGGCAAGGGTTTTTTGGATACCATTTCGTTTCCGAAATGCGACGTATTTTTAGTATTCACTAGATAGGACAGTTCCACAAGTAGCCGATCTGCAATATTAAACCAAAACTGTTTCCCCGCAATTTGTCCAGTACTGCCACATAATAATATTCTGTGATTGTTTTTTGTGTATTAGATAATCAATCAATCAATAAATTGTTGGTGTATCAACATTTGAATGATTTATTCATTCACTTATAAAAAAAAACTTTTCGATATATCTTCAATATTTAAATTATATTGTTTGTAATTTGGAGAACAATGACTCGTCGTACTCGTAGCAGACCTTAGCCATCATTATTCTGTTGTAAAGGCTACACATCTACACAACTGCAATTCAATGGAGAGATCAACATACTCTGGGCGATGATTGTGTGTAGGCATGTCTCTAAGTAACAGCTTGATAAGCTTGAATGTATGTACGTGGTTTCGACAACATTTGAATAAAAACGACTTTCCGTAAAAACTACTTCGGATTCTAAAAATCACTTCAATTTAAAGGTCAAATCAATATCGGATTGGAGTCATCATAAGTGGCCTTAGTTATATGTATTTATTTTGTTCTGTTCTACCTCGATCGCCTTAACAACTGTTATTGAGTTACTACACCGAAAAATTGGCTGATCCACGAAACTAATAAATTCTACATAAACTGACTTAAAAATCTTTTTTTTTTGTGATATTCTTCGTGTTGAGATAAAAATGGGAATCTGGCGACAGACACGTCGAGTGTGCAACAGCTTGTTAATTACCATAGAATCCTGTGAAGAAAACACGCCTCAACCTATCGGATTCGGTCAAAGCATCAATTGCCTGGCTTAAGAACAACAATGCCGGCAGAGCATCAGGTGGAACCTCATAAGAACGAAGATAAATCTGTTCGCACATACGATCTGTTCAACCATATTGTGTGAAAGATTAGAGCCCAAACTCGTCGAGCTGTTCCAGCCGTATCAGTGTGGCTCACTATTTTTGTAACAGAGATATAACTTTTTTGTTGTTGTGTAGAATCGGCGAAGAGGACCAAACTTATGCTCGCTACTTGCAAGGCAAATGTCGCGACGACAGAAAGGCGACATTGTGAAGGTCGGCATTGTATCTGCATCAATAGAAATAATGATGTCAGCATGGAAATAACGCGAAGACAAATGGATGCTACTTTGGGTTAAGCAAACAGTTCATATAAAGGCTTTCAAAGTGGTTTTTAATTTGCAACATTATCTATATACAAAGATATCGCCAAAAAAAAAAATGTCACCAGTCTATGCAATATATATAAATCAGTTATTGACACATGTCTACAAAGTTTCAAACAACAAACTATTCACTTTCGTAGAGATGAGAAAAGTTGTGTATCGCCATCCTATAGATATTGAACATATGATGTTATGATGTTAGAACATAGACGTACTGCAGAGAAAATTCGTTCTTCAGCCGAACTGTTTGTTTGTGGAATTCAGGGCCAACGTCAAGCCCAAATTTATTTTAAAAAAGGAAATATAATGAGAAAATGTAACTGCTGTAACGAAAAACGACAACGAATGACACTAACGACATTTATAAAACTTAACTTTGTTTGAATCAGAAACAGTGATTGTTTGTTGATTTTTTTTTGGGGTCATAAAGCTGTTCTTAATGTCTGCGAATACTCGTAAAAACATACATATTGTGCTGTCATTCATGCGATTTTATGGTCCTCCCTCTCTTTGGTATTGAGGGAAATCCGTAATGGACTAACACAAAAATATGGTTACTTAGTTAATGGTTACCTTTCAGCAGATGGCAAAACTATTAAGTGAACAACAAAAAATACTAATTAATTAGTTAAAATATTAATAATAAAAAAAAACTAGAACGGTCTAGAATGAAATCATCTTTCTGTTATGCTATGTTTACTTTTTTTTATCACTCATTCTCCAGGCATTCAGTCATCGCAGTCTAGACACACGTAGTCATTCGTACGTATTTTAGGAGTAACCGGAAGAGTAGCAAAGTCTGTTGCAAAAACCCATGGTTTTCGATGTTAGGAATTTGTTGTTATTGTCTATGTTCTTGTTGCTGTTTCTCAAGTTGTGGTTACGCTGAGGACAATGATCAATGTGCCGGAATGTTCATTATTAAAAATCAATTTATCATTTGTTTAGATTTTATTGAGCGAAACAAAATCACATGGATGGCTACAAAGGAACAAAATAATCATTAATTAATTTAAATTTATTTAATACGATTTCAGAGTTGCGTGAACAAATTTGAATGTAGTGCAAGTACACTTGAGTATTTTCTTGAGTCGGGTGTAATAATGCGGGTCGGTAATAGTCTGCGAAAACTAGTGGTCACATCTACAACGAAGCTTTGGTTTGTTTTTATGACTATCCATAACATACATGGGTTATGCGAAAGCGATTGCGGCTCCTGACTTAACAAAAAAAACACCAGCAGTAGGTACCAATTTTAACTCTAAAATGAAAAATGTTTAGTTGTGCCTCTAGTAGAATGTGTGCGATATCTACATGAGTGTTGGTATTTTGAAAACTTTAATTTGGGCCGCAAAGACACTTTAAATGTGTCCAAATAGGGGCCAACATTAACGTTTCTCTAATATAATTTCAGTTTACTTTGGTAGAACTTAAGTCATTCCTCCTATAGGGATCCAATCTCGCATTTGCAGGGTTTTTTAAATCGTTAACAGTTTCCTCAGTTTAGGCGACATCTCGAAAACGTGTGATGATCCAGGCTTAGATACCATCCCATCCGAGTTATGTAAATAACTGTTTACAACCCCCCACCTCCCGGCATCAGACATGAGAGTTGGGAACTTTAATTGATTGATAAAATCGTCATTCTATGTGATGCGATCAAGTTTAAAGAATGTGGAATTCGTTACGACGAATCTAACCGCTCTCCGACTTGTGTGAAGCGGATGTGATTTTGGGTTTTTTTTTACTGAATCGAACAAAGACTAAAATAAAAGAAAAAAAAACAAATAGAAATCTTAGTTTTTATTTGCGGTTGTTTGCGCCCGTATCTGTGGCAATCGAATGTCACTGGCTGGTATTATCTACATTCTGTGACTTGCTGGGATTTTACTGACTGGGAAGAGAATGGTTTGGTTTAGACAACATTTTCATTGTTTCAATCGAGATGAAATGATGAGACTCGTACTAATTAATTCAAGTGAAATTTATGTCCGTGTGAGAGTGTGCTCTTCTTTAGGTACGATGTGAGACATACAGGACGGGCCGAAGAGTCGCATGAAAAGATATAAAATCGCATTATATCGTATATTTGGAAACAACAACAAAAAATATATTAAAAGTTCCTTTATAAAATGTACGTAAAGCCTAAAAGGGGAAAGAGTTCGCTTTTCAGTCTCCCATTGAAAGTCGGGCATTGTAGAGAAAATCATTAACATTAAAAAAAAACAGACGCTTAACGATTTTGAACTCCAATTTGAGTACATTTCGTACTCCAAATGAATTGTATGTTTGGTAATCGATTGTCGGTAGGACTAATTCTTCATTGTAACTCAAATCAATAATAATTAATTTAACATTAAAGTCGTATAAAGTCGAAGAAAAAAGATTGGATTATTGATTGTGAATTGCATTCCTTGCTCTGTGTACACACTTGTTGTATAATATTTGCCAATGAATGCCACGAAATTATTGATGGGTTTATTCTGAACACTGGACCGTCAAGGGCCACACCGGTCCCCGGGATTCTCACTTGAATTACACAGAAGTTTTACACATTAAAAGCTGAAGGAATTTAGTCCCAGGACAAAAGACGTGTGGATTAGATGATATACATAAAAATAGCATGGGAAAAATAGCTTGGTGTCAACATTTATAGTCCGTTTATTCACATATCACGAAGTGTTTGGTAGACTTTGGTTCCTCTTTGGTATATCCAGAAATATCTGGACAGCAATTAGGTCACAAAACAATGAACAATGAAACTTGTAGGTTTATGTCAATGTATGTACTTTCGTTCATCTTGTCTCGTCTATAACAATAATCAAATATAATATTCTGGGGTTACTGATTCCGAGTGGATGCTTAAGTTCCACTGCTTTCAAAAGATCAACATGAAATATGTGGCTAAAGTGAAGTGATAGCATTTTTCGCAAAGAAAAGTTCTGATTGTAAATATAAATATTTGGAATAATTCCATTGAAGTAGTGGCAACTCTGCTAGGAATACCAACACCTCCGAACAGACGACCTAAACCAGCTGGTGACGCGCGCAGTGTTTGTGAATCGCTGAATCTCGTGACAAATCCGGGCTAATGCTTACGAGTATTTCATCAAGTTGCCCATAAATTACGTTAGTGCGAGTTTGGTTTATCCAACGTTTTGTCAATCCGCCTGAATGTGGACGGATATGTTTCGTAAATTATCTCGGCAGCATCTCAAAGTCCAGCGCAAGCAATGTTCTTCTTTGGAAACACGACAACAACAAAAACATGTTGATGTGGACGCCAGTGATTTAACAGTCGAAAACGCAAGACATAAAATTAAAATGTCTTTGCCAAGTTATTGGCTTCGACCGAAACACCTTTACCGACTACCACACTACTTCTGGTTGGCACCTGTACTGTCGGGCAGTGTCGCTGCCAGCGGTCATCGGAATGAGCCCCATCATAAAATGAACACATTTTATTGTTCATTAATTATTGAATTGCAATGGACACTCAGAGAAACAATTACCACCGAAAAAAGTGGGCAGAAATGCACTCAAATGACCCATACATGACGAAAATCCATATGAGAAGGGGGGAAGTAGTCCCCCTGGCAACTAAGGGACTAATATATATATATATATTTTTTTATAAAATAGGGCGATTGTTTAAAATAATTTTTCAGCTCGAATGCCATATTCGCGACCAGCTCACTAAGAATTGAACATTCAATCATTCTTACTTTTCTCATAGTTTAGTTGATTGAAACTAATTAGAACGCATTATTTCAGTACTTCCAAATTCATGCAGTCGCACTAGATATTTTAAAACATTCCATTAACATTTAAGAAATATTCGTGTTTGAATTCACATCGAAAATTATTTCACATTTTCGACTACGAAATTTTTTTAATAATAAATTAATGTTTCGAATTTTGTTACTCACTTCCCACAAGAGATCGAGTCACTGTGCATGCCGATTTTTATCCGATTCTACCGATATATAAAAATGTTTTCCATGGAAAATCCAATAAACGTGAATATTAAACAAAAACAACACACACACCGAGATTCTCAACGTTTATTAATGGATTTAATAGTCTCAGTCAAGTACGCAAGAATGACACACTTTAGTGGAAGACAAATGAGCGGGTTTGAACTTGTAGGTGGTCTTTGTCCACTACTAGTCGTTATAAATTCAATGTTTTAGAGTTATGCATTTGGGAAAGCGAACGAGAGTTTTAGCAGTTTAAATAAAAGAAGAACTGAAGAACAACAAGTTCTACCCAATACAAAAAGTAACTCGAAGTGTAAACAAAAAAGAAGATATTCCATCTCTCTTCACTTTGCAATTACGCACCTGAGTGTACAGTGCGTTAAGCGATAGCTGTATACACATTTCTACACCGATTCTGGTATCAATTAAACAATATAAATGGAATTTGGTATTGTATTACGATTATAGTCATCTCGCGAAAACATGAATATTCTAAAACGTGAACGACCCAGAAAAATGAACACCATATTGTCTATACAAGTACACAGATCTTGAATAGGAGATAACTGACTTTTTTTTAAAAATTACTTACTTATTTCCCTTAACATTCCACGAAGGAACAGACGGGGAACTTCTCTCGAATCCGTGAGCTGTGTACGATCTAATTTGTATACTCACTAACCGGGATTTACTGTTTAAAGCCGAAGGTTTACATGGCCAAAACGTTTTAGTCAAGCCAAAACGTTTTAGTCATTCTTTACACAAAATAATTCGTTTATAATTAATAAAACATTTTTATACACTCCATCATAGGATGGAGTATATACTAAGTTTGTCATTCCGTTTGCAACACCTCAAAAGAGTGATCTGCGACCCTATAAAGTATATATATTATTGGTCAGTGTAACATTCTAAGACATTCTAGCGATGTCCGTCTGTCCGTCCGTCCGTCCGTCTGTTGTCTGTTGAAATCACGATAGAGTGCCAACGACCAACTCTAAAAAGCTGAAATTTTGTAGGAAGATGTTTTTTGCCCATAAGCAGGTTAAGTTCGAGAATGGGCCATTTCGGACCAAAGGGGAAAAAGTTCCCCTTTACGGGACTAAATATATTCCGGCCATAATCAAATATTTCAAATATTTTTTTTCACTACATCTTAGTTCTAAGTTTATATAATTTATAGATGGGAAAAAAATCCCAAAAATGGGCGTGCTCATGGGTTCCGTGGACCCTTGGGGCCCAAAAAAGGGCCCATGATAAACATGCGCATATGGGTATCGAAGTGCAACGAAATTTACTCACGAACCCAAATATGCCTTTATTTTCATGATTTGCCTAAATTTTTTGATCCGGTTTCTGGGACTATCGGGTCACCAGCGGCCCAAAAACCGTCCCTTGACAAACATGGACATATGGGTATCGAAATGCAACGAAATTTTCTCGCGAACCCAAATATGCATTTATTTTCATGATTTGGATAAAATTTGTGATCGGGTTCCTGGGACTATCGGGTCACGAGCGGCCCAAAAACTCAGTTAGTTTTCTTATTTATTGACTTTTTAAGGATCCATGATGGAGGGTATATAAGATTCGGCCCGGCCGAACTTACTATTTGTCCACTTGTTTTATATTGAATTTATTGATAGAAGTTCCTTTCGGCGACAAAAAACAGCACTGCCTTGTCTGGATTCGAAAATGTTATCGAATCGTAAACGTGAACACCCTCAGCAATAATTAGTTCACGTTTTTGCGAGTTGACTGTACTAATGTTAGGTCTTGTCGACATTTTGGAAGCCGTGTCAGTTCCGACAGTTAGTCTAGACAATGATATTTCCCTCAATATTATTATAATAATAATTATACCACCTCTCCGTTGCAAGCTACCTCTTCAATCATATTATCCAGATTTGGCTAGGATATGCATCAGATGATGGTGCAATTTCTATTTGAGCATTTCCAAAAGTCTTATTATACCAAATTTAGGATGTCCAAAAAAAAACGTATGACCAATTCAAGAGTTGGGTGGGTTACCAGGTGGAAGTCCATGTTCAATTGTAAACAATTATATTGTGTCACAGACATGATGTGCATCGTACAGAAAAGTATTTTTCAGTATCAAATCATGAACAACTGAAACGTGAACTCTCGATGATTGGGCCCAATCACGATTCGAAATTTACAAAATAATCTTTATAAATTAGACGTTCTTATTCAAGGCTAGAGTAAACTAGCATGTAATACAGTCGGCCATACATAATAGTACTTAACATAATGCAGGTTAAAAAACATTTCAAATGTCAACTTTTAAACTGTTTAATGTTTAGCAAACAAACCCAAATGTCGTCCAGAAGTCTTCGAGAAAACGAATGATGGACTAAAGAGATTATGTTGAGTTACAAAATGAGGTTTTGTTTCTTGGCTAACAACATGCAATGTCATGTAGTTTTCATACAATCCTTGAACTACGCATAGGTACATACTACATTTGTCCACGTAACTGCAATTAAGACTTAGACTGCTGAATCAATATTTCAATAAAATCAGAATTGGAAAACCCATAAGAATTGATATGATTTTGAGAGAGGGTTGCAAACTATAAAATATCGTTTTTATTTGTTAAATTTTCAATAATCTCAAAAGTGCAACACAAATTCTTCAATTTATTCAACACTAAATCTGTTCGTTTCTTGTTAATCATTCAAATACATGTTTCTCAATCTGGTGCTTTTCGATCATTGCCATCGTCTAATTCACTCTGTCAATGGCGGTTGATAGCTTTAGACAGTAACTTCAATAAAAAAAAATGGTAATTCACATTACTCATACGGTGGATGCTTTATTTAGATCCGGATTGAATGTAAAGCAGAAACATTTCGGATATTTATTGGCTGACTGATTATTTTACGGCTTAAATCATTTAGAAATTATAATATCTTGACCACAAGTTCCAGTTTCCTCTTCACTGAGTCACTTGAACGGCCAAAACAAGAAGAAACAAACGAAATAGAAGAAACCGCTTGTGCCGGCCAGCCAGCCAGCCAGCCAGCCAGCTAGCCAGCCCGCCAGCATCCAAAAGCGACATCATCAAAATAATTACAATGTTCAGGTTGAAATCAATCGGAACAACAATACAATAACAACAACAAACGAACTAATGTGAGACAAGTGTCTGTCCGCCGCTTTAGTCTGCAAAATGTATGACGCGTGCTTTAGTCAATCAATATTGAAGACACGTACAAACACACATTTCAGACATACCAATGCCTACATACATACATATGTACATATGTACACACAAGTACACATGGACTTACATAGAAAATGAATGTGTGTTTCGGTTGCTGTTGACAAAGCCAAAGCCCAAGCCAAAACAACTCGTCAAACTCACGAGGAATGCGCGCCGCTGCAGTTGGAGTGGTGAGTGTTGGCAGTTCGAGTAGCAAAAACGGATTTTTGATGCACTTCAGATGACACCTCCCAGTTACCAGTTACTGTATGAGTGCGTATGCGCTTGCGTGTCTTATGAGCCAATCAACTGGAGCCTTCTTCGTCTTATGCACGCAGAAAAATAGATCTGTAAAATCGAACAAAAATTGCACAAATTTATTGTAGCGCATGCGAATTGATGGGCGTAAACAATGGAGTTCGAGCCTTTGAATCGTACATTTCGCCACGAAACTCTGGTTTTATTCTGTCAATTTATTATCTGTCAATTTTCACAGAAAATTTATTTGGATTTCGTGGATTGGTGGTGGATATTGAAACTCTACCAAATATATCTACAAACAAAAAACTGTAATTCGTTTCTTTTGGAAATTTTTCCAACTCGGTTTTTTCTGCATGTGTTATTGTCGTCCGTCTCCGTATGACGATCCAAAAGATACATCGAAATGATGTTATTAGGAAACACTTTGAAATATGTACATGCGTACATGTAGTACATATGTACGTTCGTCGGTATATGTCTGTGTATGTGTATGTACTTAAGCATGAACATGTGCTATGTATGCACGAGTATGAATGTGGTTTCGTTTTTTTTTTTTTGTTTTTTGTTTTTTGCACCTTGTGCGCACACATTACAAGAGTTAAAACACGTTTGCTTACAAATCTAACTCAGCATGCAATCTTGTAGTTGATGGTAATCTTGTCTTGTATTCTATTGATGTCTGCCTGTCTGTTGGTGGTGGACGGATGGTGGATGGCTCTGTTCACTACGGTCGGAGACACTACAACCACATGCACATACTCGAACTATTGACAGCGACTGTATTATATTTAAACGTCATCGGATGTGGCATGTCTGTAAAGACTTGCTGAAAGCGTTGTTTAGCTACTGAAGAACTACTGCAAGTGCACGCATGCGCAATGCGTATACGCACATTTGAACATATCCGTAGACATATACGGATGAATGTGAATGTTTTGAAAACACCAGAGTTGGAGTTTTTTTTTTTTGTGGAATTTTTATGGGCGGCAAATAAATGTTAGCAAACGATAAATTGCAAATGCCCAAAGAAAACGACAAACGACTCATCTGCTCAAAACACAAAACTGACATTCTCAGTTTGAATGAAAACACACTAGTGAGAATCATCCAGAGAATGATCGTCTTTCTATCATCCAGAAAATACGTTGCACTTGTTGTAAAGCGATGCCTTCACGCTGCTGCCACCTCAATCCATTGGTGTAATTTCAATTAAAGGTCTCGGCAACTTATTCTTCTGGTGAAATTCTAGAGAGAGATCCACAAGAACGTAAATAAAATGAAAATGTCCTTGAATATGCGGAATTCCGTCATGATAATACGGACTTTGAGGACGAATTCCACGAATTTGAAACAATCATTTAACGCTGACATTTGAATATGTTTTGGTAGCAGGATCGCGCCATTAGCATGCTGGCCGAACAAAAACCTCATCAAACATACAACGTCTAGGGAATTGTGTGTAAAACTTAGTAGACGGTCGTGTTGTGTTAGTGTGTGTGTGCGACTAACGCACAATTCGAAAACCTGGTCTAGAAAAAGCAAGCCAGTGATGTCCGAAGCCACAATAGGCATCGACGAAGTAACGTTATTTGGTCTGGAACGATAAATATGCTTAGAAGATAATTGATTTGAAGCAAAAGCAGAACGTAATAAATAGCTAAGCAAATCAATTAAATAGCCACCATCATTTGGTTGTTGTTATGGTTGTCAATTATACGGTGGCCACTACTGTGACCCTGCCACACAATTCCACCGATTCTAATCCATTTTGTGGAGTTCTCGACCTTGAATTAGTAACGTTTCGGGTGCATTCGATTACCGGCCCTAGCCCGATCACAATGGAAGACTAACAACAAAAACTAATTAATTAATTTAGAATTGTTCCATTCTAAATCATTAATGCGTAATAAAAGATCAACGGAATGAAACGTGAGCACCCAGCTAACACTCGTTTTAACTGTGCCCAGTGGGACAAGCTCAACAAATGAGTATGTTTATCGATGTGTGTATGTGTGTATGTATGTCTATATGTACATATCAAAAAAGAAACACTTTAATGACTTCTGCTTACAATAAAGTTGCTAAATGCGAATATAAACATTAATTATGCTGAACGAAAAGAAAAACCAAACAAGAGCAAAGGAACAAGAAAAAAACTACAAACACAAAAAATTAAATAAATAACGCTGTCTGAAGCTGGCAAACGGACGAAGAAACTGTAAGATAATGGTGTTGTTTGGAGGGATGTTTAATGATTAAAATCAGTTTTATGCGTTTCCAGCACGCACGGCCCAGCAGTGTCGGAAGTTACTGCCACTGCCACAGCCACCGAAGTTACACCGCAACCGCAGAGGTGACAAGTGCGTTGACACTGATTTGTATGTTGTTGTGGCTGCCGTTACTTATTTATGGACCTCCATTTGTCGTTAAAAGCCGATCACAAGCCGAAGCGTGTCTGCCGTCTGCACGGAAGTGCTGCACAAAGACGACACTTCGAGACAAAATATTTAAATGGCCGTACATTCATTCATTCAATTTGCATTTTTATTTACTACAACGCATCGTCCGACTATGTTGGATGTTGGCTGTTGATTGTGTGTTGTGTGTTTGCCAAGGTCATCGCTGATACGATCGCACAATAACAACAACAAAAAATGTGTTGAGGCGAAAATAGCGTGCCATCAACAATTTAGTGTTGCCCCAAATATAAAAATGTGGTCTACATTTGTAAACCTATTGCAACATAACTACACATGTACTACACACATACCAACACACATATATACATATGTATTTGTATGAATGTGTGCATGCAACACATACACACTTGAAACACATACACGTATATGTTTACATATGCCTATAGTGAACGCAAACAAAAAAAAAAATGATTTTCTTTCTTCATTATTTGGTAATGAAAATCAAAAGACTTAAGCAACGAACAGCCCGATCATATTATAAATTTAGGGATTACGAAAGAATCGACTAATCCACTAAAAATCTATTTAATGGGTATGCTCAGTAGACCTACAAGGTCTGAAATTCAAGTAACAAACTGTCTCCTCGTTTGAAATCCATTGGAGGACTTGCATATTCAAAAATATACAAATAAGGCGTATTACGCTTCACAGTGTTGGGGGATCAACAGATTTCACTTTAACGTATTTTCTGAATTAGAGAAACGAATAAAAATTCTGCATTCACTTTGGGTTTTCATTGTCTATATTCCATTGCATTATCAATAAATATTTTTATATTATAAATATATTAGCTTCTTATTGATTTTTTTTTTTGATCAGAAATATAGGTTCATACTTTCATAGAGCGGAGGTAACGCCGTATTTATTTTCGTTAGCAAAAATAACATAATGACCACATGGTAACGGCGGTGGTTCCCTTAATTAAATTCGTCTAAAAGCAAACGATCGTCATTCAAGACTTCTTTAACAGGATATCTGATACATGTGAAATCAGCTAAATGTTGTTCTTATGCTGGGTTATTTGCATAAAAACTTGTATTAATTTAATTGCAGACATACAAACAATAATATTATTAACGTATCGCGTCCCTACTGAGAAAAAAACGTAAGCTCCTTTTTTTTGGAATTTCGCTTTTTAATGAAATTCTTTGGAAAATTGTCCAACACTTTTAATCCAAAAATATTAAAAAATTTATATTTACAAAGGTATTGCCAATTCAATTGTATCGTAAGCCTTTACCACGCAAAAAACCATCTCCTGTAAAATTGTCTTTTTGGCCCTTAAGGCAAACAGTCGTAAATAGGATGTGCGATATTTTTTAAGGACATCTCTTTTCTGTTTTTTTTTTTACCTGGTCTTTGTTCACTACTTACCATAGCACCGCCTGACTGAATGTCCCTAATACAAGTTCATTCTTCAGATCTCTCCAAAAAGCCGAAGTTCTCAAAAAATGGTGTTTTGGAATTGGCGCACACAATTTCGCGAAGAGAGAACCCATTTTGGGAATATGAAATTCTCTTTAAGGATGAGTACCACGCAGCGTCATATGAATGCGATGCATGACAGACGTAGTCCGCGATAGTTCTGAATCTGTTAATATGTTCCAATAACCACTATCCAGTCATCATATCAAAACCACAAATATAAATCTATGCATGTTTAATAGCAGCAGCAGTGATCGCCCAAAGATATGCATGTGCCTCGGTAGTTGCTATCATTTCAAATTCAGAAAACGTGATAAGCACGTGTATGTGCATTTTCCATTGATTGTTGCACAGCTCACACCAGTCAGTAATGTGATCTGATGAACAGGCCATTGAAGCATTGAACCTGTCAGACACACGGGCTAGACAGTTCGTGCACTGATCCACTGTTTCCTGTACGTACATATATACATTATAATTATAATTTTGATAATTATCAATGAACAACAGATAAATGTCTGTCCAGCCGCTGGCTGGTACTTGCTGAGCCGAGCACTGGCTTGCGGATCGGATTGTTAGTCGAGTGGCGACCAACTTGCGGTGTGCATCCGAACCTAAACCGAGAATAGACAGCGCCAGTATGACAGCTTTTTGAAAGAACATAATTATCGCAACAAACAGAAAAGTTTAATGATTTCTTTATGTGGGTGATATTCAAAACTGTGACTCTTATGGGACAATAAGAATTAGAATTTATGGATTTGTACTGTTGTGTGCTGGGGTTTTTTTCTTCTGGAATACCGCGAACGACAGAACAATGGCAAATAAATCATAGTCCTGATTGTGGTAGCAAAAAACAAAAAAAGTTAAAACAAAAGCACATGGACGGTTGTAGTTACTGCGGATTAAAAAGAATTTACTAATTAATTTTATTTGGTTTTGGGTTTGTTGCTTTCGAAATATACAAACAGACAATGCATTAATAAATATAAAGAATTTAAAAGAACAAAACGATTGTCTCGAAAAAAGCATCACAACTTTGGTATAGGTCGGTCGGTCGGTCGGTTGAACGAGTATTAAAGTGTTGGAATATTTGAAGTAATTATCTTTTAATTTTGGTTTCCACTTAACAGGCATTCAATAATATTTTTTAATTAATTTTTATGAGTGTCCAAAAAAAAAAGTGTGTGTATGTTTTTGGTTTCTTAATTGTCGTTGTCACAAATATAATAATTTTACGTATCATCAGAATATCGGCACTGTTGTCATTGATACGTACAATTGCAATTGTGCATTCAATTGTTTCAGCGATAAATTTGAGCTTTTATGAAGACATTTCTAAGTTATGGAGTGGCAATGCCAAGGGGAGGGTGGAGGCAAGAAATTCCAAATTCAAATCAAGAACCACCAAAACAAAAAATATATACTAATAATAACCATCATATGAAACAGTTCTAATGAAATTTAAATTCAATTCGATTCGATTCGATTTGTTTTAATTAAACGAGAACTTCAGACACACACTCTGTTCGGTTGTATGCATACAGTGTGACAAATTTGTATTCTATGACAACAACTTGTCCCGCCAATTAATAACTTATTAAAAATAACTACAACAGATGGTAGCGGTAGCAACAACGAGCACCGCACTCGAAATCGACAGCTACAGCTGCCGTATAAACCAGTAATGGATATATCGAATATTTATGTGCCCATGTGTACATACATATTAATCCGGCTCACCTTTCAAACAAAATCTTAAGAGTTGTTCCTGTTGCCTCCTCAAAATTAAACTTGTCCCATTCTGGAAACAGTTGGACTCTAGAGTTGGCCCGTTTACAAGTTAGAACAATATGTCCATCATATATTGAATATCTTGCGGCGAACTTGTGTAGCTTCGCGTTAAGCCCACTGATCCCACCATAAACACATAGATTCAAGTTAAGCAATAAGTATTTAGTCAAATAATCTCAGATTTTTCTTTTTTCATAAAGTTGTTGTTTATATTTTTGTTCTTGGTTTTCGTTAAAGCAACATGTTGGTGAACAGCTTTAGGGGTTGGCCAAAAAACCAACCCTGTGAGCTCAATTCGGCGGAAAGTGTCCGATGTGCCCGATAAACACTTTGTAAAAAGGAAATTCCTTGGAGTTGCTTTGTTGGCTAGTTTTATAGACGTTTCAAATCATGACATATCAATTTCATCCTGGACGTTGGCAATATCAAATGAGAAAATGACACGATTGATTGTTGTTATCCAACATGTCCATTCATTGCTAACCTTTTAAAGACCCCCCCTAGACCCGTCGTTTACGTCGACATTACAATAACACCATCATCAGTGTATCCAAGTGGCCACTAAAGACCTGAAAGATCTAACTCCGTGTTAGTGTGTATGTGTGTGTGTGTGTTGCCGTTGCTGCTGTTGATTTGTGGAAGAGTTACACTTGACATTTGTTAAGTACGACTCGTATCTCAGCATAGATACCCACTGAAGTGGCTGACTATTATGCAGAGACGGACGCAAATGTTTGATGGCACTTGTGCATCGATGGCCACATGACTTGAATGGACGCACGCGTTGCTTCGCCAGAGGCTGTCATATATTGATATTTCGACAACAACAACAACAAACATATTTATTAAAATTGTCTATTTAGCGAAAGAAAAAAAAAAAAACATCGTCAAGCAATCGATCATAAATAATTTCATGCTGGTTGATGGTGCTGCAGTCGAACAGCCGATGGGCTCATCAGAATCAGAATCGTCACCAGTTAAGATCAGCATTGAAAAGAATGTCGTTAACGGATATTTCACAGACTTGTGAGGTAAATGGTCGGGCGGCAACACTAATCAATTAGCATAAATTTACACTGATAACCATCAAGGTGGTGTGTTTGTGTTTCTGCCTTTGACGCAAACGGAATTTAAGCGCCGCCGCCGACTGTGGGCTCATTGAAATGATCCAAGCATATGTAGATGATGCGTGAACCGCAAGCATACAAAGTGATATGTTTTTGAATATGCGATCAATTTGCATAGAATTGATTGCAGCCAGCCTGCTCATTCGATAGCTACCCATAATAAGTGACCACATAAATCGTTGAGCACGTTCATAATGAAACGAATCATGAAATATCTTTTTGATTTGTATTGTCCAATAACGATCCAAACACACACCTTCACACCAAACACCCTCATCATTTGCCCAATACAGTTGCTCCAACCAATTAGACCTGAACCGTTGACGGATTACAAATGTGGATGAATATTAAATTGTCTTAATAATTCAAATGGAACGCCCGTTTGCAAATGACTCCGTAGCAGCCAATCGTGATAGCTATCAAATTCATTATTAACGGAACTCGAGAACTCTTGTAGGGAAATAGTCCAAATGTATATATGAATATTTATGTGTGTGATATCCAACAGATTACCAATGATTGAATGATTTAAAATATCCATCGCTTTAGACGTTCGGTAGGTCCAGGCCAGTGTCTAGACACATTAAATCGAGCACAGCTCACTGTTACCAGAGAAGTTCCCTGCCCGTTTCCTCGTGGGATGTTTAGGGAAATAGCTAAGCAGGTAACTACAGCAGCAACGTAAATAATATCTCAAAACTTCGCAAATTACAACTGCCAACTGCCAACTTCCATTACGCATATGATCATGACATTCCCCTACCCTGGCAAACAAATGTCCCAAGTAAACCACTGTGGGCCAGTAATGTCTCGTTTGTTTACGTACCGTCAGTTGTAGTGGAGATGCTGAAAAAATCAACAAAAAACATAAACTTGATTTAAACAATTTTTTGTTTCTTTGGTATTGATCGGGACTTAAGTACGTACGTACGAGTACATTCAGGCATACACACAATTGGGTGCAATTGATTGCGACAAGAGCAAATTGAGTGCTAAAAAGATACAAAAAGAAAAGTCATCCCATATGCCAAGCGATTTGATTATTGTATGACTTTAATTGCAAATGATTGTTAACCAACCACCACCAACATCACTACCATCACCACCGAACGAACGGACCATTCAGGGTTAAATAAACAATAATACTAAATTAATTGGCACCAACCACCAGCCAAATCGCCAAAAGACAAAAAACACACACACCCGTTCGCACATATGGAGTTCTCCAATAGCCCGACGGGCCAGAGGGCGGAGGAAAAAAACAAAAAGAAAAACTCTTATCAGCTCCACCAGCCAGCATCCTTGACTAAGCATTAACATAATTCCACTTATACAGTCACACACACACACATACATGCAATCGACTATGTGTGTCACTAAATGCACATGCATCTTCAAATACGATTACGACGTCACGTTACGCCGTTGCGACATTTGGTGGTGTATATCTGGTGCTGATTGATTCCAAACCAAAATGTGTGTATGTGTGAGTAAGTTTCAATGCCCGAAAATGCGTATTTAAATCAATTATGGTGTATAGGGGAAATACCTTGATCGAGATCAAAGGAATTGCCCAACATATCGAACGACCCAACAACCGATCAAGCGACTGAAACACATTAGTTCCGCTTCGTTAATAACATTTAGGGGATTTCGTCAAAAAAAAAAAAAAAAAATACCACACATTAAAATATTTGAAATTTTTCTCTTGCCTTTATCTTTGTTTGGCTGGCCATTCGGATTGATTATATGTATTTAAATGACCACCCTCCATAAACACATGTGGTTGTTACATATGTATGTATGTATGTATGTATTTATGTGGGCTCTAAATAGCGTTGTCATGTGACTGGCCGCCCTTTATATTTCCAGGAATTCCACATAAACATACACATACCTGAGCAGATTTTAAACTCGATTAACCGCTAGTTGTGAGCGACTATGACGAAATGATTGAAACCTCAGCCAACCAAAGGCCACTAAAGGAAACTGGAAAATCAAAAGCTCTCGTGCCATAAACTTTCCACACCCAGTTGCGTCGACATCGAATGACAATGAAGCCGACAATTGGTTAATCCTTAGCAAATGTATCACAACAAATGAGCCGAACCCTTCATTTCTTATAACAATTGGTTGAGAATGAGATTTGGAAATTCCCGATTTTTTTGTTGTCTTTTTTTGATTCATAAATAATATTTTTTATTTTTTATAAAAAACACTTTGTTTAATTTCAAAAAAAAAAAATCAAGCAAAATGTCATAAAACAATTCAAAACAAGTTCGTCTACAATGTTTGCAAATTGTGTCAAAATACGCACATAAAAAATTAATACGTGCCAAGTATTAAATTTTTATTGTTTAGTAAACAAGTCCAGACGAATTTGATTGCCCCCCTCCGCCCAAATTAAGAATGCAGACAAGCCGAACTAAGGAAATGAACAAATTAATTTGGACTCTGATATAGCGACTGCAGGTTAACACACAGACCTATTTTTGTCATGGATACACAGAAACAGTTGTAAATCAAATAACCACAGAAATCGCAATTCGATATATTTGGGTTCTAAGATGATTTTCACAAATAAAACTAGACACAAAACTATTTAAAAACTTTAAAAATTCGAATTTAAACCGATTAGTACATTGGTGACTATAACGGAAAACAGTGAGTTTGTCTAAAAATTGATTTTTGTGATGACCATCTGTAGACGGTCTTAGCGTTTAAGGGGTTAATGACTTGGAATATCAATTGAGTCATTTAACATATCAATTAGACACACAATTAATACATTTTTAATTGATACAATTAATTTTGTTAATTAAATTTCTGATGTTCTTACCGAGCTTCGAGAGTGGGGACTGTAAGTACACACATCTTTTGAAAATAAAATTATTAATATTATACACGTTCTCAACACTTTTGAATTGAGAACTGAACACATGCAAATAAATATCCACACAAGAGTTGGCAGCATTTGGGACACTCTAGAGCAGGGCTTCCCAGGCTTACGCCACCCAAAGGCAAATGAAAATGTTGATGGCATTTCTATTAAAACGACGTCACGGACCTCACTGCACACAAACTCAAACCAAAAACATTATTAAAATAAACAACTGATGATCGACGATAATCTTGAGCAGTAATGAGAAATCGGTACAAACTCATGAATGTACTGAAACAAAAACATATTCAAACATGTGATTATAAATAACTTACATGTCTTCTAAGAAATAAATCGTTCTCCTATTGTGCCAAAGCTCGAATCGGAAGTTTACTTTTTGTTATTGTTCTCATTTGTTGTGATTTGTCAAGAATTTGTCCACAGTACAAATAAGTTGTAGAAAAACTAAAAACTACGTTCTTAAATGATTTTCAGTGTAGTGGTACGTTTATTTAATAGGACAGACCCTTGGCTTCTAGAGCGGTCTTGTTCCTTTCATACCGTTATATATCAATCCATACACCGATATGATTTCGAATTTCAACTGGGCTGGAGAAGTGGCGCCATAACAAGTGATGGACCTATGTAATTTAAAACTTAGCATACCCGGGCTGTGTCAAATTACAACTACTGCGATAATTTATGTAAAATGCTTTTGTTTTTCGCGATGCAAGAACAACAACAACAAAGAGACTAATTAAAATTAGAAGAACAATAAGAAGAGAAGACAGCCCGCCAGTCGGACAGACAGGCAGGCAGTAAGAACGTAACCGAACGTATCGCACGTCCGGAAGGCCATGATGGTCTAAATTCGTTTTGTTGAATGATGTGATGACGTTGTTAAACATCACTTATTGTTCGCCGGCCCGGCTGTGCGTCTTCGTCTGTGTCATTGTCTTTTATGGTGTTTTTTTCCGCGTACGAATTTCACAAGTTTTCGACATAATTTTCGTTAACAATTTGTGTTAAAATGTTAATGTTGTTGTTATTTAAGTTTTACTTTTTTCAAGTTCAAAGTGAGTCTTGACCTTTGGCGCTGATGGTGATAATGATGGTAGTGCTGGTAGTCGTTTGATAGTTCGCTTCGGTTAGGTGGTTTGTCATGCTAATGCTTTATTGCCACCAAAGAATCACACTGTTGACTGGCAATGTCGGACACTGGACAGCCACATCCTTTTTCGGCTGGGGCACACGATCATTACCATCGTCGTACTCGCAGCATTAATCATTTCCCAATGGGGGCTGCTATCGTGGAAGTAAATGACCATTTGTTAAACACTTCAGTAGATGGTATTTCATAAATCTTCCAACCGTTAATAGATTTCTATCTGTTTTGTCACATTGCATTCTATCAAGAATCAGTTAATAACTTATTAAATATGGCATTCCTAAGCATATACCAGTTGCCAGTCGCCAGTCGCCGGCTGGTAGCACCAATAACAATTAACTTAACTCTCGTTTGACCATATGTATATTCCTCATTCTCCGATAAATACTTACTTATTGTAGACTGTCTGCTGTCAAATGTTGTTTTCCAAAAAATATTTGCCCAAAAAGTTAAATTAATGTTAAAACCGACGCGAACACAACAATAACACATACATATGACACACGATAAACCATAGGGTAGACGACCTATGTCACAGGCGACGTACGCTAGACAGAGCAATTCGTTTTCTGTGACATTGAGAGGTTGCAGGCCATCGGACATGATTAGAAGAACTCAGAGTAAGTTTTTCCTAGGAAGGACATTCAATTAATGATTATTGAATTTGCCAGCTTTGTCCCAATTATTAGTGAATAATTCCATCCGGGATGTTCTGTGAATCCCTGTCGGTTCTGAAAGTTTATCCTGAATGAATTTAAGTGAAATGGAATTAGGAAGATCTTCGACGTGTAACACGAAATGTCCGCATGGACATGCCGCATCTCCAAGGAGATGATATTTTTACTCTGGATGTTGGGGATCGGCCAAGTACTATCGATGACGATGACGCTCTCGATATGGATTTCATCGAGCTCGACGACTAGCGTCATCACTGGCACTGGAAGGGGTTGATGGCTGCGTACTGCGGCTAACTGAATCAATTTGTTCTCTCTCGAAAAGAAGTTGTTTCTTATTTGCATCTATCTGCCTTATAAGAAATTTTACGAATTTCTTTTAGTTATTTCATCCATATAAAGTGAAAAAGCTCTACGTGCAACAACAACACACTCAGGCTTCTCACAAGACTCCGTCTTCGGGATCCCAACAAGTTTACCTATCTGGTTTACCAGAAGCATTTTTGTGGTGGAATTTTTTTTCTTGAGCCCATAGCACGAATTCAAATATGCCCTTATCCGTCCTGGAGTCCGCCGTTATGTTGTGCGAGTTCATTCTCTCTCTTTGCCACACTATTTTCATGTTTGCCAAGAAAAAACAACTTTGCGGACAATCGATGAACGGGTGACACCGACCTCAAGTCGTTTATATGCGCCAAATCCAAACAAACAAATAACTATTATCGATCAAAACAATTAATTTCTTTTTTCGAAAATCACATTTTTAAACCAATTAGTCGCCTCTGTACGTTCGGATGGAAAACGCAAATTATGGGTGGTTCACCTTGGAATTGCAGACAAACCAAAAGTTCGGGTTGACCGAAACTCATGAGAGAAACATCATTTTTAAAATATATTGAATGCATGTACGACGAGTGTGTATCGACGTCTGAGTATTGCAAGTTATTTCCCTTTGAATGCGTCTCCTTGCGAAACATGATTTGTGTCCAATTAGAATAAACAATTAACTTAATGTGAAATCTAAAGAACAATTGGAATGACAGACGTTCGACAAGAATTGAAGATATTGCGCAGTTTGGAAATCCAAATCAATAATCATGGAAAATGGTGATTACACTTTTCGGGGCAAATATGCAGTTTTGTTGGGGTGTCGGGTATGTAAGCAAGATACGAACAGAAAATCCCCGGGGGCCAAAGCTCGGGCATATCATCTGATATATCTTCTTTGTGTTGTCGTTGGAATGCTTATGAAAATACGTTTAAAACAATGTATGCTTTTTCGAAATAATTTAACACATTTGTCAAATTACTCAAATTTCATACTTTCTGATCGAACTTTTTGTTAAAATATGTAGTTTATTACATCGAAACATTGGCGATTGTTTTGTTCTGTTCCATATCCAATCGCTCTAGCGGTTTTTTTTAAAATAATTTCTCATTTTGATATATTTTAGGAATCACTCACATCGCTGGTGTTCAAGGGGTTCATTGGGAGTTTATGGTCTCACATTGCAGTGGCTGTTACAAAAACAACACCTTCACATACACAGGTTTTCGTGACAATTAAGTAAATGAATGTTATTTGCTAAAATGGTAGAGGAAGATTTATCAGATTTTATGTCCATGCCTTCGGTGCCGAAAAAAAAACTTCTACTTCACTGATTAAGGGAGGAAGACAACTCGAAGCTGTCAAACTGACAGCAATAGATGTGAGTCCTACTCTGTTGCCTTGAAAGTCTGTGTTTGTATATCTTTTGGCTTTTTTTGACTGTCACACTATTGGCATTGGTACAGAGAAAGTACTAGTTGGACACGGCGCCATCAACTTCAATGATATTGAAATCCATGAGAGCCTAAAATTTTAATTCGATGAAATATGGGACACGACACCCTAAGGTACAAAAAACATTCGTGTACAATTTAGCTGATCCACCATTTCGCTTTTCCAAATCATTGATACATTTCCATGAACAATCCTGAGTTTTCATTCAGAAATGTGCAAATGCTCGGTCTGTCTGTCTGATTATTTATTCAGTTTTTAATTTGTTGGTATTTTCTGTTTTTAGTTTGCGTTGAGTATTTTGTTGGTGTCGGTGATGTTATGTGAAAATACGATAAAATACTAATGTGTGGATAAATATAATTAATTAAGATGTCTCTCTATAGTAATAATAACTTGTCATTGCATTTGTGAATTTGTTTGTTTTTGGAATTCCAATATAAACAAATACCGATTCAGTATATAAATTCATATGTATGTATGTATGTTAATACATACATATGTGTAAGTATATGCATATTAGTGTGTACAGACGAACACGCTGTCAGTCGGACGGGGAGTCATGTGGAATTTTCGGAACTACTTTTAATTTTATTGTTGGTATTGTTTGTATTCCCCCGCCGCGGTGGGATTCCATAAATATTTGGTCATAGATAAAATTAATTTCGTTTACTGTTCTAATCAAATGAATTGGCTGATGAATAGAAAACTACTACAGATTGTGGACGATTATTCTATATGGGAATGAAATGCTGACCACATGATGTACGGAAATATTTAGCATTGCAGCGATGTCGCCTTTGTACTGATCCATTGCACATCCTCCTTCCCACTCACTCTCTCTCTCTCGCTCTGTATCTTTTTGTTTCGGCAGAAACATGAATCTCCATCGATTGGAAATTCATGCCACGTAGCTCTGGCTACCTTCAAGTGCAATTGTTAGTCTTCTTTCAGTTATTTTGAACTGAATACTTTTGTCGAGTGTGAGCATGTCCGAAATATGTCTCGGGTATGTGTGAGCTTTCGTACACAGATGTATTGAATCGATGGCTCTTAATCTACTTATAGTTGGAGCCAACTGTTGTGGAACCAATTCAAATTATTCTATTCTAATTTTTATCGTTTCAAGACAACACAAAGACGTTAAGACGAATAATTTGAATTTTTATGGCGCTCAAACGTGTTTCTTTCCAAACGTTAGAAAACACAAAAAAAAGAATAGAAAAGAAATTAAACAAAACTAAAATAATCCTCAAATATTCAAATCGATATGTTTATGCGGATCCAACATATACAGCCATTCGCCACTACTGGCCTGCTACAGGGCATGGTGAACTGATGTTGGCGTTTGCAATGCGACTCTAACATATGGAATGGAAAATTCCGAATAATTGAATATTTGAAATGTTCAGACAGATCAGTATTTCAAATTTTCCAGCTCGAAACTAAGGGATCATTGGAAAGTTCGCAGAATCGATAACGTATTTATAATCTGCATCAGATCGGCTCATACCCCAACGAAAGTCATGCAAGTGGACTGTAAATCGCAGCCGGTTGATAAAATTGTTTAATGCAGAATACCAGAATGATTTCTGTTAAGTGCAAACAATCTCATAATTCAAAGCTTACGAAATTCGTATGAAATTAATAACATCTGCTCTGGTTTAACATTTGTTAGCACTCATGATTCCGTCATTGAAAATCATTTGATTGAGTTCCAAAAAGGATCAGATACAAGTATTTTGGTGGAGGCTTCAAAATTATACAAGTCATCTCAATAGATCTCAATATCCTTTGGCCCGTTTTCAAAATCTCTCCATAGATGTCAATTTATAACGAATCATGATCGACTAACTATGTCAGTCTCAACCACAGTCGTCGATGATGGTAGAGCACCAGAATCATGGCAAGAAATGATGGATAAAAAATATCGATAGAGTTTCTTGTCATTTGTCCATTAGAATATACTACGCGGAGAAGTAGAAATATAAATCAAGAGAGATATTTACGCAGGCGATATATCTTAATGGACTCCTGTTTGATGTATTGTCAATCGGGTTGGTCAACTGGTCCATTCGCCTATGTATGGATTGCGAGGTCATTTTCGAATTTAAAAGCGGCAGAGGCTACCCAAATATAATGCACCGATGTTCATCAATTCAGCTGGAATTGACCCTCAGGCTAATATAAGCCAATGCAAGTCGGACTCGTTACCTTCGCTGCAGTTACCACAATTAACAATTTCTACGCCGAAATCAGACAGAAATGAAATCTACTTATTTTCTTCATACAGATGAATGAGACAAACTAATGCTACACATCAATCCCATCCAAATGATCAAATAGCGCAGTTTGTCGTCTGCCATTGCCGACTATAATGGGAGTAGGATTTGGTTTCGTTTGATCTTTAAATATATTCTCGTACATTTAGCATTTGTCATTATAAACTATATTCAAATCGTAATGAAAGAGTTGTCAATATAAATGCAACCGCCACATTTAATCAGTTAATCAGTAGCTATTTTTTTATTGACTGGCTGACTGTCTGTCTGTCGGTTTCTGAATATACTTATCTATTTATTAACACTCGAACACATGAAGTTTCATCCATCCATCCATTCAATCAGCCAACCTCTTCTCTATATTTTCAATTAAAATCATCAAAAATGTGAAACGCAATCACGAGAAAAGATTAACAAATCAAAAAAAAAAAAGATAAAGTGCTTCTTGTTACTTGAATCATATTTACATGGAGTGTTCATCTAAGAATGTGTGTGGAAATATGTAATTTTCTATAATTGAAAAAACCTCCGAATAATTTCAAAACGCATTTACTTATGATAATTCTGAAAAATAATAAATCACATGCATATGTCTGTAGCATTTGACTCTATATTGGGTATGGTAGTATGGAAAAACAACTTAAGCAGCTTCTCCAAACCATGCTCCACTACAAAACTTATTCCACAAGATTATCTTGCAATTTCTTCGTCAGTCTGATGGTGAACATATGGAAAAAAAAATTTTATAAAACAGAAAAGGTCATATATATATTCTCCTCGCATATACATACATACATAGATAGAAGGAACTGACATGAATTGACAATATGACTGGAGAAGAATCCCATATGAAGTTATGGTTAGATTAGGTTATGAAACGGATTTGGCCCAAACATATCTTGGGCCATAAGTAAATGTTACATGTACAAGGAAGACTTTGCTCTCCAATACACTTAGCGAGCACCGCTTTAACTGTCCGTGTCTCCGCACTGTAAATATTCGAATTCGATTAAATTCCAATCGAGAAACCTTTTCATATCGAGACCTAACCGCAAAAAGACGAAAGCGCCCAAAAGAAAATTTTGCAGGAGACGGTTTTTTGTGTGGTCAAGCAAAAACGCCTGGGGTGCTTGCAATACAATTGAATTTTCTATATCTTTATAACTATAAATTTTTTAAATTTGGAATTTAGATCGTTGGGCAATTTGCTATCGAATTTTAAAAAAATTACGCTTATGAGCTGGTTTGGAATGCCCTCCAAATGGTTTCGATCTTTCCAATATCGCACCGCTGGTCAAATAACGCTTGTAGCTTAAGTCTTTTGTTTACACAATAAATTCAAATTAATTTTGGACACGATTCTTTGAAAAGAAATGTAACATGAAAATAGTCGTTTATTGTATAACTCACACACACGCACAATACATAAATGTATGTATGTGTCATCGTAATGGTGGTTTGGGCTTCAGCTTCAGCTTTAGTTACGCACACAGTTAGCGTGTAGAAATACTTGAATACATTCTTGTACGCTTGAGTAAGACACGGCGTATTTTGAGTACAATGAAGACGATGATGATGATGTTTAAATGAATAAAAGAATTGAAAAACAAAAGTGATGGCACACCAAATCACCAACCCATCAAAGTAAAGACCCCACCGAGACCAACACACGATTTCATTGTATCTGAAGCATGTTGAGACGAGACGAGACGACCTTGTCGATGACCACTCATCGCCTCGTTCTTCTTGTAGTGTGTGCGTTTGTTTGGAGTTTTTGAACTTTAGTAATGATACAGTTTTCTGTCTACATACCCATCTATTTTTGTATTGCCTTTTTCCTGGTATTGTACACACACACACACACGCACACAGAGGCATTCATAAAACAACGTGCGTACAGTGAGCTTTTGTTCTTCCGATTTTTCATCTTCTTTTCTTACTTAATGTACATTCAAATCATATACCTATGTATGTCTGTCTGTATTAATATATATGTATATATATCTGGCCGAACGTTACATTCTATCAAGGCCATTTCCAAATGAAATGGAATACATTTCGTCAAGAAACTAACGATACAAAATTCTTTTGCAAAGAACCACAGTTTGTGACGATATATTCGGGATGTGCCACAATAACAACTTAATATTTATGATCTTAAATTGTGGTCGCCGATACTGATGATTGTTATTAAAGATTGCCGATATTGCCGGGGCCGCTTTATTTGTGGCTATCAACGCTATTCTGTTGAAAACTTACAAAACTCAAAAAGGAAAAAAGAACACAAACGATTTGATCACGTGTGTCTGATATCACATTCACCACCATAATTATGAATCATCAATGTGTCTTTTAGCCTCCGGGCAATGCTTAATTATACATGCTTGTCACAATGTTCAATTTATGAAAACGATTTTGTCCATGTTATGCTCACACACACGCACGCACTCACATGTGGTAGTCCTTTTCAGTCCGATTCATTTAAATATGACTTAATTTTCAACAATTATTTCGTTTTAAAAAATATACCCATCACGTTGCAGTCATGGCGATTCAAAGGTACAGATGTTCGATGATTTTCGAAAAGCAAAACAATAACAAACCGCTGATTTAAGGTGTTGAACTATTTCATTGGCATCGTATTCAAAACATCGTGCCTATCATTAAAATGTCAGTTTAAAATGCAAGAACAAAATCCGGCCAGATCGGGCAACACCTAATTGGTGCTGGTGTAGCAAGAATATTTTTACACGATAATCGGTGACAACAAGTAATTGCCA
The DNA here is from genome assembly GCA_958296145.1 of Hydrotaea cyrtoneurina. Classification (NCBI taxonomy): domain Eukaryota; kingdom Metazoa; phylum Arthropoda; class Insecta; order Diptera; family Muscidae; genus Hydrotaea; species Hydrotaea cyrtoneurina. The sequence goes on from OY282516.1 coordinate 80,052,392, forward strand.
ATGAAATGAAAGAAACCTGTAGAGAAAATATAAACAACTATTTGGCGAGACGATTTTAGTCGGTTGCGAAATGGACTGACGCTGGGTGAATGTCCGTGGAAAATATTGAATTTTGTAATTTATCAACACGTTTAAACGAACCTTTAATGGGAGGGATGACAACTTTTCGATCACCGGCGAAAGTTTGTGGCTTCAGTCTTTTATAAACCGATAAGTAGTTCTGATTATGTGGCCCGTTGCAATTCCTCAGCGGAGTTGAATAGTTCAAGGATGAAAAGAAAAAACACCAAGTGAAGCCTGACCTTGCAAAATGTTCTCCACATACGTTGGGAAACTTGACATAAGTCATTATTCCCTGACAGAGCTGGCTTGAATTTTATTATAAAACTTCCCGATCCGAAGTACTTGTGTGTTAATAACCCAGCCCACTGCCACAGCTTGGCTGCACACCTTATATACAGACCTCCTCTACGGAGGAGTGTATGAAGTCCACACTTTGAAAAATATTGAAATTTAAACGTTATTTTTTCATAGTCGCTTAAATGTTTTGATTTGTAGCCAACATTTGAATTGAGTTTAGACCTGTCGTTTCAACGGTACTTCATTAAATTATTATTTATCAAACAAAAACACACAGTGTTTCGATCTCAAACCGGTATCAAATCAAAAATTATATAATTCCACCGGTTAGCCAAAAGAAACGTGACTGACTCAAAATCGGATATCAATTTGAATTTGACGGCATCGTGAATGGATAGGAAATTGTTATTGTGCTTTGGACGCCATCCCCTGTTTTTGTACACATATTTCTGTTTTGTTGTCTATGGAATTTTCAAATGCATTTTTGGTAGTTCCAACAGGGAATAGACGAATTTAAAACTCTAATCAAAATTTCATATATTTTCTATGTAGCTTTCAACATTAGTTTTTATTCGGTATGAAAAAAGATGAATGTCTTTCTTTAATTTGTTGGATAAAAAAAGTCGTTGATGGAATCGATGAAGCGAATAAAGGCGCGTAATAGCCAATAAAACCATTTAGGGAAGCTCTTTTACCCCCAATGCGCTTGTTCTTCTTCAAGACGTAACTTAAGAAGTCATCATGTTTACGTTCAGCAACTTAAATTGTTTATTTTGGTTTTTGTTTATCATTTCAATACAAAGACGCACCAACGGAATGTATGCGGGGCCACCACCACCACCACCACCGATGTTCAACACAATTCTTGAAGTCAAAGTTGAATTGATGGATGGATTCAATTAATGGGGCTTGTTGCCCTTATGCGCCACTTACCACTTGACTTGACCGAACGTGTAAGTTGTAGTCAATGGAGAGTTATGACATGCATACAACAAACGGAGTATGGCTTATCTGCTTGATTGCTGCTTCTGTTGTTGTTGTATACGATTTTGCGAAACGAGAGTGAGTGAAACAATTCATGAGCAGCGTACGAGTAGTCATTCATTCGATAGAGTTCATGTTCATATCGAGATAAACCCGATCCTACACCGACTGTTTGTTTGCTATTGTTGGTATTTCCACAATATGTGAGCGTAAGTGAAATCACACGCCTTACAATTAGAACATCGAATGGATGGAAATGGAGTGGGAGATATTTAAACTGTAATGCAGCAACTGCTATGTAAATACGCTTTGTGGGGGTGGGCAAATGATAACCAAATAACAACTGCGCTGGCATTGATTTCTAACACTTGGCCAACTGTCAAAATATGAGTACGTATGTACGTATTTTCCCCCATTGACCACGGTTCATGAAATGAAACTTCAACCACTGTGGAAGGTCAGCAGTAGACAAGAACGCTGGTCATGGTTTACGCAACAAATAAATCGACTGAAGTGTAACAAAAAAAAAAAAAACGAATCAGGAAAGTTCCAGACAAGATTTTTTAATTTTGCATTTTATTCACAAAAGTCTATCTATGATATGAATCCGTATCAGGTTGTGGGCGACATCGCAGTGTTTGCAATGCATAGACATCCTAGCAAAAGAATCGTCCATTTCTTGCTTATTAATCTCAATATTGGACTAGGAGTGTTCAGTTACATATGCGAAATCTGTTAACATTCATCGGTTACATTTGAATTTTGACAATAATCTTAAAAAACTAAAAAAAAGATTCGTATTAAATACATATCTGAAACTCTGATGAAATGCTTATCAACAGTTGTTGTATCTGCTGACAAATGTGTTGTCGTACTTGTTTTGTTATTAAGCGCATGCAAACGTTTCTCCATACCAGAACAGAACAGTTTCTAAGTTATTTCTGACTAGAAATATGAACAGCCTCTGCCACAAGTACGAAATACGGAATGTCATCCTATTGTTAAATCATTCCACATCATTAAGTTTCGACTCCGAATGACTTCACTGCTTTTCTGGGGATATTTCACATGGCTAATGTTGCCATTCCGGAAATCACTTGAAGACTTCATCCATTTCTCTGGCTGGGTGGTTGTTGGCCTAAATTTGACCAACTGTTCGGAACGTCAAAGTATTAATAGACAACTGGAAAGAACAGTAAGCAACAATCGCTACCAAAACAAACGAAACGTACTCACTATCAGTTCAACTTCATGTTACGTGGAATGGATGGGGAATCCACAAGGGGGAAAAACAGAAACAGAAACCGAATTGGCTTGTTTATTATTTTATACGGGTTTATCATCTAGTTAGCAAATTAATTATTAATTATTACTTAGTTTTTTGTTTTTTTTTTGTTTTTATCGGTTCTTCTTTAGTTGCTGCTGTTGCTGAGATTGTTGTTGCTATACTTTGTTATTTGGTAATTACCTCTTTATTTCTTATTGGGCCACATGCAGAAATTCAGAGATGGGATTGCTTAATTACTACGAAATACTGAGATACATGGACCACCACCCATTAGTAACGAAAATACAGGCATCGAAGTTTTTTGTTTTTTTCTCCCAGAATCTATATTTAATGTGATATTACATATTGCTAAATTTCCTTTTGAGCTAAAGAAAAGGCAGTTATATTTATTTATACTTAATAATTATTTATCAAGAAAAACGTCAAAGTGGAATATTTGCAAGGAAATAAACTATGAAACTACTAAACTTTTTTTCAAATTACAAATATATATGACCTCAAGGATTTCTCAAAATTCCCTAATGCGAATAGGCGTTCAATTAATAAATATATAAAATTATTTTTTATTTTCTAAATTTTTTTAATTTAACCATATCATTAACAGCCTGTTCTTATAAACCGTATATAGAAACGTCTGTAGCCGAAACGAAACTGAATTGTGTTTCTATAACTCCAACGAATCCAATTAGACAATACACACACAAAAATACATAAGAATACAATTTTTTGAATTTAACTGAGACTTTCGTGTTACAAAAACCCAAACCGACGAAACAGAATATCTGGTCGTTATTTTTACGAAGCGATAAACCCATTCGTTTTATAAAAACAGGCTGTCATTCATATGAAAACGAACAATTTTCAAAAATGCCAATTAAAATAACGGTAAATCTTAAGCAAGAATTAGATTTGACCACTAACTAGTTCGAACATTGGTTGCAAACATCATTTGTAGAAAATGCTCAGCGACTAAACATATCAGGGGATACCCACGCTTTATTTTCCAGTTTCAATGGTTGCCTGTTCATTTACATCAATTTATTTAACCGCACTTCCCATGATTTGTTTCCCATGATTTTATATGCGTCGCCCTTCGCATGCAACAGTGCTGGTTCGTTTGCAGGCAATTAATAAATTCTAGCAAAAATGACTTCTACATTTTGAGCACGTGTTCAAGCTAGGAAACCTTTTTACAAATGATGTTGCCATCCATTGTCGAAAATGTTCGTTCGAACACAGCCAAGGTAGAATCATTTCAATTTTTCTCGAACAATTCAATTTGAGTCGAACCGAACCCGTTCGTCGAACATATTCGATTGTGGTTTAATATTCATTCGCTGCAACGTTGAAAACAATTGGTAGTATTCTGGGAATCAGTCCTCATATTTGGGATATTGCGAACTTTCACCCCGGACGATCTAATTATTTCGGTGCCTGTACGTACTTTGATGGGTAGATTGTTTACTTACGATTGAATTGAATACATTTCAACTACTTAATGTTGCCAATTAATGTAATGTGTAGCATGAGTACGAGTGCGAGTCTGCGTACAGCTGCCCTCTAATGTTGTCTCCATACTTTTCACTGAAGGTAACAAAGTCGAAATTGCCGGTGCGTCATATACTTGGATCTGACAAGTGATTGTTGAATAAAACTTGTCAATAATCGTAATATCATAAATATATTTTTAAAAATTGGCACGGGCCAATATGTGCGCAATAATAATGACAAATATCATATCAATGTTATTGTCTCAATTTTGAAATGGAGCCAACAAAAAAAAAACGGTAGCGGAATGCAACATTTCAATGTTCCCAGGCGTGACGCCATATCGGACACTGGCAGTGAAACACCAGCACCGCACTCACCGCGCGCATTTCATTTGTTCAAATGAAACGTTTTAGTAATTTCTAAAAATAAGCAAAATTTTTATTCATTTATTTCGTTGTTGTTGCTGTTTTTCTTAACTAAATATTGTTATTAATTATTAATATACAAACTGCATTGTTATATTAATCTAAGCAAAACTAATTAAGAGTTAATGCTGGACTTTTGTGTGTGTGTGTGTGCTTTTTTCTGTCCAAACAATTAAGAAACAATTTTAATTTGTAGCGTTTAATGTCTTTAATCCAAAAAAAAAACAAAAATATACATACAAAATACAAAATGGATTGAAGGCAGCAACAACAATCAAAAAAAAATAGAGAACCGCCAAAAAACACATCAAAACATTTGATTTATAAGACAAGCATATGGCCAGAGAGCAGATTTGAGATACTCGTATTAACACCTATAATGATGTCCATTGTACACTTTTCGAAATTCGAATCTTACCGATCAACTTTGTTGTGATGGACGCTTGATGGTTGTCGTTCTTGCTGTGTTTCGAATTCGACAATTAATCACCTGGATTAATTAAATCGGAAATTAATATTTTTATTTGTGTATGTTAACAATATGTCATGTGTGGACTTGAATGGTTGTATGGAATTCACTAAGCAAAAATGTTTCCACTCGGACGATGAACCGGCTGTCAATTTCAAATAAATTCAGAAAGGGTGTACAATAGCTGTCTTCATATTGTTTTGGTGTTTGAAGCCAGTTTCGCCGTCGTCACATATTTTGTGATCTGTACTGTCCGAAATAAGCAACATGTGAAAAAAGTATTTCTTGCGGCAACAATGATAACCGATCCGATGGAATCCAGCAATATTACGACATTTGTCCTCTGGTCTTCCCTTTTGGAGGACCCAACATAAGCTCACAAGAAGGCAAGTACCAATCTTGCAACTCTTTTTCAGCTCACTTAGTTGGTTTGGACTTTGTTATAGGGATAAGATCCCTAAGTCTGGTCAAGGTCAATTTCTCAAAAGTTCGTTTTCAGGTCAAACAATTCCTAAAACTCCTTCTGCTGCCATGTTCTCTAGGTCAAACACTACTACTTGCAGCCATCTTCCACGACAGTGGCACAAGTATCTACTTGGAATGAACTAGATTAAGAAACTACTTAGGTTTACTTTAAACTGTTGTCATTTCCGAGCTGATTCTTAGACCACAATGGAATATTTTATTGTGGAATCGAACAAATTGCTGATAGATCAAATGTACAGGATAGCCATGGAAGGGCCGAGATCCCTTCACCTGATAACATTTTATGGTAATTGGTATCGTAGGCCAATACAGTACAATTGTAAATACGTTGTATGTATGAATGTATGTCTAACAATGTCGATATTGACGTATGTACGAACCGCATTATATTCGTAGCTAATAGTGTTTTGGGCACAACCTTGTCGGCATGACGAGGTTTATGATTATGTTTTCCAGTGATTTGTTCGGGTGGCGATTTGATTTGATTTAATTTAATGAAGATCTTAAAGGTTGTACAGTAAAATAGACAAATGCTTCGTTAATCCGATTGGTGTCCAACATGCCCACAGTAGTAACCAGTTCCCAACTCATATGACGGGCACACCATTGATGTGAACAAGCACTACGGCCGCAATAGCTGCAGCATCAACCACATCTTGCATTATTCGTTGGCATGCTGCCGTATGCCATTATATGGCGCGTTTGTTATTATGCCGCCGATCCAGTTTCATATTTATTGATTTCGGAAAAAAAAACAACAATGTTGTAAATCGATTGTGGTCAGATGTCGGTCGGCATGGGACAGCATAAGTACATTAAGTGGCGAGTGTGAAATTAAGAAAGGCCGTTTGACTAATTAATTTCTAAATGGCACAAGGTGTCAAATGATTTTACAATCGACTGGAATATTTCACAACAACACCTGCACTGACAACCGCCGCTACACCGAAAAAAACGGGTTCATCGATGTGATGAAGGTCTGGAACATCCAAACCCTACTACACTTTACGTTAATTTGATGAAAACATTGTACGTCAATTATTATTTCTACACAAAAAATAAAACATATCTACTTTGCAAAAATTTCTGAAAAGAAACATTTATATTTTGCCAATAAAAATGATTTATTTTTCATCAGAGTTTCATCCTTTATTTTTTGCTATGATTGCAATCAGGACTTTGGAGTCGAGCCAAAATTGCTCGACTGCGACTCAAGCATTTTTAAATAGCTCGACTCCAACTTCGTCCACCAATCCTATACTCGAGACCACACTGAGATGCGTTTGTATCTTAAAGAGAAAAAAGTTCCGTACAATCCAAATTTAAAAAAATATTAACAATACATTTTATTTACTTGATGAGAAATGTAAGTAAATAAAACTCGGAGTCGGAGTCGAGCAAATTTTTGTGCTTCAAAATTCCAACTCCGGGTAAATTTTTCAGGCCCCACAGCCGTGATTGCAACCAAAGGTATACGAATCCATTTTGGAAGATATCTCGCTTCTACATCAGTTACCTTTGCACTGCTTCCTACTATAATTGTGGCAAAATAGTTCTTATTGTTTAAACGAGAATTACTCTTTAGTAGCGCATATCCCCAAAAAATTCAAGGAGTAGAGCCAATTGAAAAATCTTCGTTGTGTGCCACGCCACTGAAAAAAAATGCTATTGTGTTGTCAAAGCAAACACCTGTTTTAAAATCACCTACTCTTTCATAGCGTTTGTTCTGTTGCAGAATTGATGTAAAAAAATATTCCAATTTGATGAACGCAATAAAAACTAAGAACTTCAAATTGGACAATTTATTCAGCAAGTTAATGAATTCGTTTATCAATTCCATGTAGAACTATTGAAGTATCGTCTTCATTGTTGATGATGTACAGTTTTTATTTTCAGTGTACTATCGGCGATCGGACAACTTCACAGGCACAAGTGCCAGATAGACACCAGAAACTCCATCCACACTCCACCAGTTCCGGTATGAATCTTTAATTATTTAGTGTTTCGTTAAAATAATATTCAGTAGTTCGTATATTTGCCGAGTTATAAGGCCGGGCGGGCCACCTAAGGATATTGCAACACTCTACTCGACTCCACTACAGTGGCAGTTGGTTTCTTTACGCGTTTTCAACACGCACTTACGTGTAGGTTTGTGGACGCACACATACATAGTGACGTCTTTTAGTGAATCTTAACTTTTCTGTTTTGTAATTATTATTATTATGTTGTTAATTTCGTGCATCTTACCATTCATACCAGTTTGGGGTTGGTTTATTTCTTTATATAGACCAAACATGATGTTGGTCACGATAAGTAATATGATAAATACTATCTACGAGCGTGTATCCGTATGTGTTGAGGGGAGATGCGAGTTGAAAAAACAACAAGAGTCCGGTGAACCGACTTTCGTATACCCTCGTTGTAAAAGGGTGTTCCGGTGCACTCTATGTGGACGGATTAGTTTTAAAGTGCCCGATCTTGCAAAATGTTTGTCAGATCTGTCAAACAGAGAGTAAAACATTTGCATTTTGTTTCATCAACCAGTTGTGCCCACTGGTGCCCACTGTAAGGCAACAGGTACCCATTGCAGGGACATGTTAACATTGAAATGGACGTGGGGTGTGTCAATGAGACAACAATGCCATAGAAGCAATTATTCAAATTTTAAACCCATTATGAGGTCCATGAGGGAATTTAATAATTTACATATGAAATATGATATAGATTTTTCATTTTCTTTAAGTAAATTTATCGATTTGTTGAATTTAATATATTTTTAAGATAATTGTAAGCTAGTCTGTAAGGTTTATGTACCATAGACTAATGAATAAATAAATAAATAAATAAATTTAGTATCTTATTTGTAAGGAACTATCGTAGAAAGGATACGACTGTGTCCTCGTCAATCTTCACTTTGAGATTTGTAATCGTTAAATCGATTCGCTGATAACAGTACAGGCGAGGTATCTAAGAGATGTTTCGTGCTCCCGGAAGCGTGACAGTGACCGACTGACACTGTCTGAGAAAATCTTTGCCTCCCACGAACATTATCAGGAGGGTCATTGAATATGAAGACCAGTTGGACAGCCATGTCCCAAACGCCTCTTTCATTTTGCTACACTTGCCGCAGATTAAGCGGGGATTGGGGAAGTGTGTAACAAACACTTAAGTGTACCTATACATGTCCACCCCATGTAGGGTGGGTGTATGACGAATACAACTCAAACACTTTGATGACTGACCGTAATGTGTGTGTGTGCACTCGCTCGTATTTCGTGTGGCTCACTTGCTCACTTTATTAATGATTTCGAATATTAAATAAACTTTGAGAAATTATTCCATTGGCTAATCTAATTCATTTTTGTTTTATTGTTACGGTAGTGATACTTTTTTTCTGAGCTTTTGACAATCATTGCCATCATTTGATTTAACCACATTTAAATTATTTTGTGGCGTTGCGTACATACGTTTTATAGAGTCATCATGATCGTGTACAATTTGCAATAAACACCTCCGCCGCCACTCGGGTCGACAATTAACGGTGGCTAACAATGGATGTTATTACCTCCTTAGATGGAAAAAAGAGACTTTCATAATTGTGTTGCACAAAATCGACTTACAATTCGTGTACTTTTTCAATTCAATCAAATGTTTGCTTTAACAATGCCGATCTAAACATTTGGATGGTTCATTAGCCACATGACCGCCAATGGTCATTTTTGTCAGAGTCGGAGGCCGCTAAAATGTCAATTCTTAAACCTAAGGCCCAAACAAAGCAAATGTTTCATATACAAAATATTAATTAGTGACGAGCGCAAATTGACAGTGGATGAATCACAGCCTCATGCTTGAGTACGATCGCATTCAAATCTCAATTAATATGAGTGTTCTCTGAGAACAGTTGCATAACATCATAATGAGCTTGTCATAACGTTGGCCATGTCCCAAAGAAGTGCGTTACTTATGTGAGGCTGTCTTCATACAGATTACACGATGCTGAAAAATCGCCAAATATTTTATTTGAAATCAAATTTAGTTGCAACAGCAATGTAGTGTCCCATCAATACATTTCCCGTGAGTGAACACGTGATTTGAAACAGAAAATCTCGAATGTGGTATAGCCTACTACGGCATTGAACCCCACATATGTGTACACAGGGCTGTATAGTTGTAAAACAGAACTGTTGGCGATTCCCTGTGGCGTTAGGAATTGATCACAGGACTCCGGAGCTCTGGCTTAGGAACCTGGGAAACCGAAATAGTTTCGGAAAAATGTCTACTCATCGAAAAATATCTACTTTAGGTATTTAGATTCCGTAGGAAATTGGCTTTCATTTAATTACATTTACTATACGACATATGTTTGTATGTAGGTTGCGGTTTCCATATGATAAGAATACAGTACTGATTTATTGGCCTACATTTTCTAAAGGGTCCCAGGTGAATATTTCAATATGGTCGAAGATGTAAAAATCGAATTTCAGGAAAAAGTTAGCTGCTCTTGGATAGGTAAATCGATTGGAGTTACTGGACTAATAATGAGTATATAACGGAAAACCGTACATATGAATGTATATATTTTTAAAATCTTTTTTTTCCCAATTCTTTAATTTATGTCGTATAAAATGAGATGCAACTTCAGCCACTCTGTTCCCACGTATAGACGACTTTTTATTTATGTCATTTTATCGATCTCATTTTGTTTACAAAACTTTCTTTTTGAGCTGATTCTATAAAGGTTTTATTGTACCAAACTATAGACTTGTTTTGGCACTGTTGTTCTGTTGTTCGTTTGATATGAATAACAAATCGACGGCAATCTGTGATCAAAACAAGTTGCCTCATCGACCATCGATCACATGAAGTATTTTAATGCAAATTCAAGACTTTAAAGGAATGTGAACATCAGTTTCACGATATTGTCTTCTTTGGGGCAATATTGGTAACACTGTTTTTGAGAATCGAAAACAGCATGAATAAATCGATTACGATAAACATACAGACATATGTATGTAGGAATGTATACTCTGATCGCGATGTGTTCGAGAATATCCCACAAGACGATGACCAACTTTTAATTATCAGGACGGAATCAAAGAACCTTTGCAAAATGATAATTACAAAAAAAAAGTATACTAATGACTGATGTATACACGTCAAATGATTTGTTTTTGTTTTTTTTTTGTTGTTGTATACGGTTTCTTCTTTTTTTAATTTCACTGGTAATGATAGTTGGGGGATATACGATGACCGCTGATGGTGACGGTGACGTTGAAAATTATTCATCATTAATTGACATAAAGCTGAATCACAGCAATTTAAAGGCGGATAAGAAAACAAACAAATCCAAAGAATAAGAATCCGCATCCCGCTCCCGTACCCATCAAATGAAAGACACGGCAAAACAAAAGTGAAGACTCACCACACACACGCACACACAGCCAGGGAGCCCAAGAATAATTTGTTAAAGAGTTAATAAAACAAAATTTACATTTATTGTATTTTTGTATGCTAAATAATAACGCACATATTGGCGTTGTTGTTGCCGAAATAAATGGGGAATAACAATGAAAACAAAATGCCGTGGGTATTTCTCTGTATGTGTGTGTGTGTGTGTGTAGCTGTGCCATGCCAAAAGTTCAGAGAGTTGAGAGCGCCAACACGGTTGTACAGTGTGAATGGAGTATCTATCAAAACGAGACTCATCTTTGCGTCGGCAAACAGCCAGCAGCGCAGTCAAGCGAGCCGGCTGCAGAAGCAGCATCCAATGATTACCATGTAATGTGTAAGCTGGTAACAGCATTGCTGCGTCTCTGCTCACGGCGTATGGCGCACAGTGACGGTGACGGTAACGATGGCGGCGACGTCAATGCCGACGCCGTTCGACAGAGAAAAATCAAAACACTTGTTTTGCGGGGATCATCAGTCAAAGACTGACCACCGCACGGACCACCAAACAACCAACAATTGTTTTGGCAAATCCCCTACACGAACAAAGCACAATCTATATCACTCCGAAATGGTGTGTGAAATCAGAAGAAGACGTCAACGTCCAAGACGGAGCAATGAAATTCTGCCACAATCTGTGTAAAGATAGCCGGCCAGCAGCCGTCAACGTCGCCGAATCGTCGTTAACGAACGAAAGCTTCACCCACCACCAAAAAGCTGCTGCATATAAAAGGCACGAACTTAGCACAGATAAACACAATCTCAAAATACCAGTGCGCGACGGACGTTGACTCAAACGTTAGTGTCTCACCGAGCAAAGCAAACAAACAAATAAAAACAAGCAAAATTGCCAAGAAACAAACAAACAAATAGGTAAAGGAATAGCACAACAAGCATCCTCAACGCATGTGCAAGTATTTGAACTATGAACTGTATGAAACAAGCACAAGAAATCACAAAATAGAACAATATTCATAATTCAGAATAAAAAGTTTAAGTGTTGAACAAGTTTAATTGAAAATACGTACCACTTTGCCCCCCAAAAGGATTATAAACGATAAGTGTGTATGCGTGTGTGTGTGTGTGTGTGTGTGTGTGAGTGACATTAACAAAAGAGAAGTCAAAGACCAAGAAAGCCAAGACTAAGTGTTTTAAAGACATATTCAAAAATTTGTTATTCAGTTTCAATTGAAATGTTGCTCCAAAGCCAAAAACCCAAAACCCTTCAACATCAGCACGAAGAGGAAAATGTTAAAACAGAAAACAACATCTGCTACACCATGCAAAACAGACATCAACCGCAAGCAAACCAATGGATAATTTAATTGTTCAAATGATTTCATTTTAAGTTATTTGATTGATGGATGATAACATTAAACAAACGTCGGACGGTCAGACGATCCGTCGATCTGTCTGTCTGCCCGACTGCCTGACTGCCCATGCAACAATGGTTACTCGATTGATCGTAATGTTCAACAGCGGGCAGACCCATGACACATGAATTTACGAGTATTCGTTTGTTTTGTTTCTGCTTAAAATTCTACAAACAATGCAATGTACAACATATTTGCAATGCAATCGACTAGAATTTATGACAACGACAATCCTTCCTTCTCCTCGAACAGGGGGTACGACTATTGTATGCATGCTCGTACATGTACGTACATGTTCAAGTACACATGATGGCGATTGTCAGAAAGTTTGTGGCTTGAGTCTTTTGTTTTCGTCTCGCCAGGCACAACAATCTGGGCCCTATTCTTCAGATGCCAAAGGAGTCCTTCTAAAATGACACACAAAAATCTCCACTCCATTTTCTCCAAAGATTAGTTTCAATTTCTGTGGGAACACGTTTAAAATTATCCGGTCTGACCAAGTTAAATAGAAATCCTTCAGATTCTCACACATCCCAATAGGTGGCCTTTAAGACGAATTTCTTCTGGTATCTCTGGATGTCCGTCTATTAAAAACACATCTTGGAATATTTCCAATATTTTGTCAATTCTATTAATAGCAGAAGTCATACACACACGAAGATGGAGAAAAAGATTAGAACACAAAATGCTGATGGCAATTATTTGTTTTCTCAATACTGACGGATTTAAAAGTCTTTTTTTTTTTTTTTTTTTTTGGTATTATTAAGTTTTGGTTGTTAAAGATTACACATAAATTATCGAAAACAAACTGGTTTCTTTGTTGTTTTTGATGTTGTTGTCGTCGATGTGTGGTGTGTGTGTGTGTTTTTTTTTTTCTTCACCGCCAAATAACTGATATTTTTCATTAATAATAGAATTTATAAACACCAAATACAGTTTCTGTCTACTTTCTATTTCTATTAATTAAATCGCAAAAAAAAAACAGAAAATATTTCTTTGGTTGCTTTCGGAAAGCATGCAAGAGGATGGCAAAACAGAAAACAAAAGAAATTCCTTATTAATTTGTAATCAATATGCATAAATATTTATGTTTATGTCTTCTATATATTAATTATGAATGACATACTTTTTTTGAAATGACGGACCGATTCGGATTTGCCCTCCGTTTGTTTGGGTCGTGTACGAGATTTGTTTTCGCCTTCTCTCTCTATGTCTTCCTTGGGAAATTCTATTTTGCCAAGTCACCTTCGGTTATTGTTGACAAAAACATATGCAATGAATTATGATATCTGTTCAGGTATCTGGGTTAGATTCCGTTCGATTAGATTTATTTCCTTTGCTTTGATTTGATTTAGAAATCAAATTGATAGAGGTGACTCACAACAGCGACATCTCCAAATATCGTGACAAATAAATAACGATACATAATAGACACACACACACACACTCAGACCATTGAAAAGACCATTTAGTGTTGTGAAATATGTTATGACATGATAAAACTGTCGTACTGCTGCACTCAGCGTCCATAGGAATAAATTTACCACGGTATTTAAAAATAATTTAATAAAAATAACCGAAATTGTATAAGGTCGCCTCTTTGTAATGTTTAATTCGTAGACAATAAAATGGAAATTGTCGGCATTACATTCTAGAGGGCAAACGGGCTTTAGAGAAGTGGAATTCAGTAGACTCTTTCTTCATCCTGGGATGTTTTAGCAATGACCTTCAGTCCGTCTGTCTCCCTTTTCGATGGAGTTTTAATGCAGCCAGATATTCTATCTGCTGATCACAAGTTTGAATGTTAAGTTCGTTTCCTAAGTCTTTCGTTTTACAACTCACGTTCAATTGCTTACATTGCCAGAACGAACACACGCACACACTCACTCCTGTAATGACCAGTGCATTATTATTTCGATAATATTCCAAACAACAACAACACAAAGGCATTAAAATATTTCATAATATACATATACACATGTATGTATAATCCCATATATACAAAACAAATACATATATATGTGTGTGTGTGTTAGTAAATATATATATATATATATTGAATAGTTCTCATACTCTTCGTATATTACGTTGTCACCTTGCAGCAATTATGACATTATCAACTTAATCACATTAACTTTACCGTATGACAACATATGACTGAATTCTACTACCGACTCCGTCACCACCCAGCACATCACGTCCCCCGCGACCATCGGCCCCCGTCACTTACTTAGGTGTTGGCTAATTTCTGCCAGTAATTCTGTTTCATCTCCAACGTAATGCATTGTAAATATGTGCGCACACACACTCGTACCACTGTCGTCTGTCGTCCTAAGCGCATTTCATGGAATTGCATGTGTGTGTATTGTCCATATATACATATCGGTGTACATATAGCCCCGTATGTAAATTCTGTTTTCAATTATTAGTCGGTGTGATTTTTAGCATTCAACACTTCCAAAAAAAAAAAAAAACAACAACATCTAAACCCATCCAGTTGTCGGAGATAATCAGTTTCTCGCATGCGAGCGCAACAACAACAACCCAACTGAATACCGACAGCAGCACAGCACAGAATATCAATGTAAAAATTACTTTACCTTTTACGAAAAAAAAAAAAACGGCAATCATTTATTTGGTTAGAGTTTACAGTTGTCGCAAACCAAAACGGTGGCGGCAGCAACAGCAGCAGCAACAACAATAAGCGGCCATCAGTAGTTTTTACTTCTTTTTTTCGTTTTGTCTGAAAGATTTACAGATATTATTTGTTATTGTCTGTCTGGCAACCGGCAGACAGTCCAGACCAGGCCGACAGACAGTCTGTCGGACAAACAACAACAACACGTTGTCGTAGCAGCAGCAGATATAACAAATGGTGGTAGAATATTTTGACAAATTTGTTGAGCAACTTTATTAAGTCGGTGTCGGGGTGAACTTACATACATGTGTGTACATACATATGTATGAACATACACACATACACACACCTCGCTCATCGTTTTGGATGTACATAGTTGCACAGCACACAAATTACACATTTTGCACTTATGTATGTATGAATACATCATGTGTGTGCATGCCTATGTCAAAACATAGAAGGAAGTGAATAATTCTGTTGAGCCAACAGATTCAGCGGTTCAGCACAGAAGAAACATGTCGAAAATGAAATGTACACAACGTAACAAGACCCAACCAGGTCGTCGATTTTTCACCCAACATCTGAGACGTTTCCACCTCAAATCGTACATACTGACCCAAACTGATTAAGAACAAAAACGTCTCACAATTTTTCCTTTCCAGCTGCATCTCGCTTGGAATTTTTGTACCTATTCTTTCTAACCCTAAAACATTCAGGAACGCAGGCATGCATTTTAGAAGGCCAAACTGAGTGCGTTGTAGTTTAGTTGTCACACAACTCATAAAGGCTACAAAGAAACATGGTCATTTTAAGAAATGTCAGCAAACAATGAAGCACTTACACCGAAACAGTTTTTTTGTTTCGTACGTGTAATCATTTGACTGTTTCCCGCGAAGCGTATACTTTTTTCGGAAGCACACATTACTTATTTACCCGAAAGTATATTTGTGTTCCCCCAATCGCACATACACTAATGTGGAAGCAAATGTGTGTTTCCTTCCAACCACACATGTACTTACATGGAAGCACATACATGGTTCCTTGCCAACTTATGTGGAAGCACATTTCGCCCATAAATGAAGTTATTGAAAAAAGTGAAACACTAAATGTTGCCAGCAGATCACTGAATTTCAAAGAAAGTCCGTCTGTCTTTTACAAATTTGATTTGTACCACTGAATTTCTGATTTCCTCATTTAGGACCGCAACTGACTGAAATGCAATTTTTAGCATTAGAGAATGAAGGATACAGACTTTTTACGTCGATTCTAATAAAAACTCAAATCCTTTCATTCCATATAATCCAGGGTGCTGAATTTGAAATCTATGTGATTAGGCCTTTAGTAGATTTAACTCAAAATTCCCAAAATTCACACAAGAAGGGCAAATGATAGAAATAAATATTATCCACTTGGAAAACTGAATTATCATGTCCTGATGGTGAGCATAATTTATTGTTGTGCGCTGGCCAAGCAACGCACTGATCCTACAATGCCTCCAGCCTATAAAACTGTGATACTGATTGTGGATGCATTTGTTTCTCCAACTGAACGCCAAATGCCACAGCCGGGACAATTCAAGGAACCACCAAGATCCAAATGAGCCACATTGCTGAGCCGACTTAGTTCAGCATCCACCACACATATTGTGGTTTTGTCGTGAAACGACTCATACTCTCGGTTGCTTTGTTAATTACAATACAATAACAACAACACAAACAACCACAACAACTAAGCTATAAATAACCATTTTCAATTGCCCATCAATTGCTTTCCCATAAACAACAACATCAGCAATATTTGCGAAACATTTTTGGACAATATTTTAGTTCTACCCATCGATCGCATCTCCGCCGTCCTCGTCTGTTTATTATACGTACATATGTATGTTCATACAGCATATACGTAAGTGGATGCTTGTGCCTGTATGCGGTGTGCATACAAACTTACATATGTACATATCTTTTGGCGGCAACTGTGGGTCTATTTATTTGTTTCAGTAGTTTTTTCTTCGCTTAGTAGTCTGGCTGGCTGGTGCTTGTTACCCCTTTTGCTTTAGCCACTTCCATTTTTGGCGGGTGGCGGGTATATGCTCACACAAAACTTATGATGATTAAGATAAGACCAACTTGGCGTACATCCCCGCGTACGAATTGTTTGGTCTCCCTATCAACCACTCCAAACATACAAATTAATTTAAGACCTCCCGACCAGAAGGTTCTGGCCAACGTGTAATTATCGTAAATCAAAAGAAATGTGTTTGCTTCGTAGCTTTCCCATCAAATGCTACTGCTTACGCGTAAACAGTAACGTTCAAAAACAAGCGAACATTAATTAATACATACGTATGTCTTTATTTATTTGCAGCTTTTAATACGAACGGGGAGAGACACAACAGAAGGAGGAGCATATTAAAAACAAAAATATCAGACAAGTCTGTGTGTGTTTTTTGTTTTGTTTTCTTTGCGATAATCACAAAATCATAATCGTCGGCATAAAGTTTTCATTTGTGCGAATTATGTCACGCTGTCGCACATTATCGGTCGGCATTTTGGCCGCTTTGGTATTTGCCGCCACAGCGGTAAATGGCGCCCAATATTCCTCGAATATGTTCCTTAATGGCGACTACAAAAATGGCCTGCAATATCATCCGGACGAAGATTACCGATCGAATCCGGCGGCTGCCTTTATCTCGATGCTGAGCAAGCGCGCCTCACCTTTTGTGGGTCAACAATATCTGCCATCGTTGCTCGAGTGCCGTGGACGTGGCCAGCAGTGTGTGCCCAAAGACAAATGCCAAAATGGCTATTTTACACAGCAGTTGCCCAAAGTACAGGTGAGTGAGAGTTGGGTAAAACCCATTGCCTACCATTGACATTCTAACAAGCATACACACACACGCACACATTATCGGTCATTAAATTCTATGAGAGGAGCACTTGTGCGGCTGTGATCGCCGCCGCGAGTGATGGGTTGGACTAGGACCAAGTGCGATTCAATTCAAACTGGTTTCCATAATTTATTTATTATTATTATTATTTCTTTCTCGCCCAGTGTGTTTGTGTGTGTGTCTTTAAATTAAAAAGCAACAATGATTAATTTAAAATAAATGTGTTTGCCAGCAGTCTGATGCTTTTTGGTAGATCAGGCGCGCGAGTGTGTGTGATCGTTTCAATTACATAATCAGAATTGATTTCGGTTTTACCCATTCAATATTAAAAAAAAAACAACAACAAAAAAATATATATATTTTGAAATAAGCGTTTATCAATTCAACGGTTTATATAAATTTTATGCAGATAAGCCAGATTTAAATTATCGAGATATGTATGAATCGCTGTTGCGCTTGTTGTTGGGGATGTCGCGCTGTTGCCGCTTTGCTGTTTGTTACTGTTGTGTTTTTGGGAGATTTCTCCTTTGGACAGTAGCTGTGGTGGCACTCGATGTGGTAGTCTTAGTTTGTTAAACCGTTAATTTCTGGTTTAACCCCCTTTTTTTTACATCATCCCGTAGATGTTTTGCCTTCTCTCCACCATTCATCACGTTAGCGACACAAAGGTCTTTTACCCAAAATGAAAATTTCGTAACATATGACCATACATTGAACGTTAATACGAACGAAAACAACAACACCAAAAATATGCTACTTGTCGACCGGCCGGCCTGCCGCTTGTCTGTTTTTTTTTTTTGCCTGGAAAAAGTGTGTCGAACTCCAAAAATATGTTTTGTTTTTTTTGGTCTGCCTTTCCTTTGGATACAACACTAAGTTCATGTTTAATTGCAAAACAGGTTTTTTCTGAGGGCAGCCAATAATAAAAAATCAGTCATTTATGCAAATTCCATACATACATGCATATCAATTGGCTTAACCCGTTAAGCAGCGTTGACAGCGCCAACATTGCATAAGAACGGCCAGACCTTTGAACGTTCCTCGATTCTCGAAAAAGGATTGCAGGCGGTTTATCGAAACACAAAATGTAATCGAAATCCCAGTACACTTGATTAGAGTGGCAATAGTTATGGACCATAAAGTCATTTCAATCACCTTATCTCTCTCTCTTCTTTTGATTGTCGAAATGGCTTGATGAAAATTTTGTTACTGAAGTCTTTTGTTGTCCGAGTTACTCCACAACCAAGTACATAGTAATTCTCAATGACTCGTGCCACATTACAGTCATATTTTACAGAGTCAATAAAATGTTTTGATCTCTCTCTCTCACTTTCCCTGCCTTCGAAATGTCCATCGTCCAACAAAGGGTTACACGGATTTCGTTTACTTGGGAAAGGGGGAGGGTGGTTCATTCTTTTTCTTTTTCGTTTTCGTCTTTTTCTCAGTCCCCTTTTGCATACGGCTGTCAATATTATTGCATTGGTGTCACAAGTGCCACATAAATTGTAAACTAAATTGAAACATATGCAAGCATTAAGGTAACAACGTCTTAACCAGGATTTTCTTTACGAGAAAGCAAATGCCCAGAATACACAAAAAAAACCCAACACCAATGTCTTGTTTGATATTCGGTTTCAGTTTCAGTTTCACTTTTTACGACGACCTAAACAAAAACAAAACCAAAACAGACAAGAAACGCTTACGCACAGTAGGACATCGACATTCTTTCTATACAGTATGTCGGCCTTAAAATGAGGAAAACAAAAAGTGCAAATTAAGATACAACAAAGCCGAAACCACCATTAAGTGTTGAGTTTCTCTTTTGGGTTTCTAGACCAAAACCATTAGTTGTACTCATGTGTCTGTTGGAAACACCATCCAATATAACAATTAATCACCATTATCACCAAAACACACACACACAAACACAAAAGATTTCCCTACAACAGACGCAAATAAATAAACAAACCATAATTTCCTGTTGATACATAAAACTTGAGAGCCACATGCATACGCAGACATACAGATACAAATGTTTCTTAGATAATTATGGAAATGACCCTGAGACCATGTACGAACATATAACTGATGAACATTAACATCGTGTATACGTTCTTATGTCTTCCTTGGTGCCGCGTTGAATCTATCGAATACCTGCGGCATGCTGGGTGGTAATGTTCTTTGTTCTTTGAATGTCAACCATGTAATATGAAACGATTTTGATGGATGGATGGATCATTTAGGTGGCACCGCACAGGCCAAGTTATGCCTAACGATGTGCCGGACAAGTTTCGTATTGAAATTCTCAGTTTTTGTTTTTTTTTTATTACCTCGTTTAGTACTTACTTGGTCATTTTTATTAACGGACGGCTAACAGACGTTAATCGTCAACTAGCCCATTTCCAGAGTCGACAGGTATTTATGGACATGCGGAAATTTGAGTTTTTATTTGCTTCAAACGGTAACCAAGTCAGGGTCAATGGAAGTCAGTTGGGTTTTCTATACCAAAAAAATACAAAAAACACTAATCATGCACAGTTCAGTGTAAACATCACTCGAGGCATTTGATTGTCAAAAAAAAAATGGATGAAAAGCGATACAATGACACATCAGACACATGTAAATTGCCATTCAGTTCTCCAACATTTAGTTTAATACGAGTGTCGTTTGGGTCGTTTGCTAAAACATATTGATTTCATGTTTGTTGGTGGTCTAAATATTATTTAACTCATTCAAAGGAATCCAAATCCTTTGACTACACTTGACTTCAAAACAATAGATTTACGTGTGAGACAGTTCCGTCACATCTATGTTTGCTTCGAAATGGATACCTATGCCTTGTGATGGCATGAGTAGGTTTTTGTGGTTTTGCGGCGGCCTACTTTAGCCTGTGGCTAGTATGTGTTTCTAGACAGCTGCAGGATGAAGTTGTTGCCTTACGCAATGATCATGGACAATGAAAACTGCAAAAACCACTTGAAACTATTTAAATCCTAACGGCTGAGGATGGCATGGCGCACAGATGCTCTATATTTGCCTTCTATGCTCTAAACCCGACGTTCCCCCCAGGGGGATGCATAGTAATTCTCGGGGGGCCGCGAAGTCATGCAAATTATTTACAATCAACATGTATGAATAAGGTTCTGTTTCAGAACTTTTATGGTTTTGTACTGCTTTCTCATCCTTGCTCAAGACTGCCAGCCCCGTCGTTGTCGATCATCTGTTGTTTGTTTTAATAATTATTATTTTGAGTTTGTGTGCATCGAGTTCTTCGATGGCGTTTTAATAAAACATACATTGAAAAACAAAATGGGGCTACTTAATGAGGAGTGTGTAAAATTTGGAATCTAATTTATAATCATGGAATCATGGATGAAGAACAACGATAGAGACTGAATAGAGAAACAACGCAACAGAAAGTGTAAATGCTCGTATAGTAGGCGGACTGTCATTGTGATTTGTGCGACTTCTTCTTATGGCTGTGTAAGTACTCAGTTGCCTGAATGAGTTCCTACGAAGAAAGAAGTATTCTGGTTAAAACATTTTGGCCTTAAAACTTTAAATGCAACTCAAATCCGTGTAGTTGATGTGTCATCTGTTTGAAACGATTGTCTTCGATGATTGTGCAATCCCGGAAATCCATTAAGTGGAAAAGTGAGAATATTTCTATTAGCAAATCGATTTTGGTACACAATCAAACCAGACATACCACTCTTCATTTGAGTGGGTTCATTGCTGCATACATATGTATGTATGTATGTATGTATAGGATTTGACCGCATACATATACATATGGATTGCTAATTTGCCGTATATCACAAATGTGGCGATGCCGCCGCCATTTGTTGTTGTGAAATTCAGTGAAGCCTGACATAAATTCGCAGCCGAATGCTAATTTGTGTAAAACACAAATGTTATAATATCTCTATAATTAGTATGTGTGAATTTACCACATTCGACAGAAACACGGTGTACAACGTTGTTTTTTCCGGTGTTGTTTGCTTGTGGGGTATTTCGTATGTTGTGAACTAATTTTTCAATAAACACAAAAATTTAATAGTAATACTTTTTCAGACGTCGTACCATAAACAATACCGACAATAATCACCAGACGGTAAACACACTTGGCGTACAAAGTATCGTTAGAATCATCGTATAATTATAATGACGTCTACCGATAATTATGATGTTATCCGTCCATTTGTAAGAACATACAGTTAACATGGTGCAGCAGCCGTAGTCGTAGCCTAGCGTGCGATCAAACAGATGTTAAGTTTCAGTCAGTAGCCGGCATTGTTTTTTGTATAGTACGTATTGTTAATTGTTAATGCAATCTTACTCCCTACTATCGCACTGTCAGTAGTATTCTTTCTCACATTTGAAATTTCTCGATATTCCCTCCAGCTAATGTAAATTAGATACGATGGACAAATGTATCAATATGGGCTATTCGATACATTATCTGCCGCCTTCGGGCACGCAAGAGTGCCCTGTCAAAGTCAAGTTTATTTCTATGATCTGCACTGCGCAACCAATGTTCGATTCCATTTTGGCATTTTGTTTTGTTTTCGCATGAATCAGAATCAGAACGTGCCATAAACAAATGTTAATTTGCCAGCGTTACATTTGTGTAGTTTACACAGAGAGATTTGCTAACCCCACGAAATCGGAATTGGTTGCGAGTCTTGGCAATCAAATACAACAATAATCAACATACACGCAGCCGAGTCGCTCATACTCATCGACAAATTATTCGTAAGAAGAATAAGAAACACAAACACCACCAGATTTGTTTTTGTTTTTAGTTGTACACAAATAAAATCGCTGAGGCGTCAATAAAACTCCCACGGAATAGTATCTTAATAAAATGATTATTTCATACTGTTAACAGAGACTGGCAAAATTTATTGTCATAGTGACGCAATAAATTAGTAATATTTTGTGTTAATTAATGTGTACATTGACACGTAAATTCCATTGGAGAAAGAGACCAAAAATCGATTGTTTCTCTATTGAGAACGGAGACTCACCACAGATGTTTTGTTGTATTTATTAAGCCCACCTATAAATACCTGTACACACATTTTTACCGGCTATTCACACTTCTGGAAACGTCAAGCGAAAACAGTTAAACCCAAAACTCTGTGACTGAGTTGTTTATACGGAAATTCTGTCACCATTTTAAGGTTTCACCAGTCTACTGATTGGTTGTGTAATGCTGGTCCATTCTATAAACTTTCTACGGCACTTGCAGTGTTGGCGCCTAAACAAAAGAATTCCAGCAGATTAACTTTAAAATGGGGTTTCTAAAACTTTTCACATAAAATATAATTTACACTTTTTTTCACAATTCTACAATTCTTAAGTCACACTTTCGATTCCACAAGAGTTTGCAACTGGTCATTCATGCATCTTGCTTCAGTCTTTTGATAATCCAAATGGATCATTTCCAGTTTGTGGCTTAAGTCTTTTGTTAATTCAAATAGATCATTTCCAGTTTGTGGCTTAAGTCTTTTGTTAATCAAATAGATCATTTCCAGTTTGTTGCTTAAGTCTTTTGTTGCCCTGTAACTTTGAAGCCCAAAACTTAAGACAGAAATTCTAATACTTTTAGTAACTTTGCTACTCTAAAACAAAATGACAGATAAACCGCGAATAACGTCCCAAACGAAATTTTTTTTGACAGATTACGATTTACATGAGTCTTTCGCATTGCTCAAACACCAAAAGTGACGAATTCAGTCACGTTATCGCTCTCAAAACGCAATCGGAAAGTGTTAGGCAGTGGAAACACTGAGCGGCATACTAAAGCGGATGTAAAACCAGTTCTAGATGTGAGAAGTTCGTTTGAAAAAAAATCAAGATTGAATATACAAAATTAAGGTCTGTTGTACCAGACCTACCCATAATTTCGTAGAATTCGATTTTTATGACTGGTCAACAATTATATTCCCCATTTAAATAGGTCACCTAGGTGTTTGCCACTTTGCAATTACATTCAATAGTCGTAAGTGTTCAATCAATGAATCCGACGATTTGATTGATTTCCTGCAAGGCAACCATTTATTTTAGTATAAAAAAAACCCCGGACAGCAACATGCTTTTATTATATTAAATTTGTCAGTTGTAAGTAGACTCAATTAGGTGAAGTGGCGGGGAGGCGACTACCAAAACACAATAACGAACACTACGAAATGACTGAAACATGCATACATACTGACATACAGACATACATATATGTACATGCAGGTATTAATATTAAACTGTCAATAAATAAATTGCCATATTAATCAATGACAACAAATATAAATGATTATATCAATACTGGCAGCAACAACCACAACAACAGCCAACGGACGCCAACAACCAAAAAAAAGAGATGCAATATTGAGACAAAACGAACAAACACTTTGAATTTGTGAAGCAACCGATGAATACATGAATGAATATTTGTATGTTGCATGTATTTGGTGTTGCTACTGCAACCGCTTCTGCCTCTGTCGTGCTTGTTCTTATTGGCCGAATGCAAGTTTGCCTAATTAGAGTTCTCGAGGTGTAAATAATTGATCTTTGGCTGTGGAGGTTAAGCCATGATTCTCGGTCTCAAACTCATGACCAAACATTTGACGATATAGGAAAAATTTACATTTGAAGGTAATGTCGGACCTCATCAGCGGCACCGCCACCACCATGTTCAGGCGCAATGTTAAACAAATTGTTTGAAACAGAGCTCATTCTGTGTGCTGTAGCTTCTTGAGTGGGTTGTCATCGCCTGTACGTAAGGGTGTCCCGCCAAAAATATCTCTCACAACAACAACACATCAATTGTGTAATTTCCCAGCAATGGCGAGAGTATTCAGTGAAACCATTCGAAGCCGGCTTTAAACACTAGGTCCCGGCCAGTGAGTAAACGAATTTATTGTTCGGCCTTCTATTACATGACAGTGTCGCTCGCCAAATCTCACGAATGAACCGTTAAAAGCAACTTCATGTGCAACAATTTGTCCAACTGCGTAGTAATTGTGCAGACTTGTATTTGTCGACATCGATATTGGTATTCTTAGTTGTCTCTTTTTGGTATTACAAACTTTATTACATCTCAATATTATGGTTTGACCTTAGTTTCAAATCTTAGTAACTCTTAGAAGATAACTCTACATTTCGCAGCATCCGGGCTGCACATTAACAGAACAATAGCACTATCGGTTTAGACCACCAATTGACAAGAGTCTCATATGGATGATTGTGCTTTAGGCACGCAAGTGTATTACCATGAATAGTTCAAGGCATTACATAGTTAATGAGATTCTTCTCAGGAGTTTAATAAAATTGTCCATGGTTTAACCACTATGCCACTAAAGGCCTCCAATGACCTTCTTCCAATAGATTAATATCTGAATACTAAAGGTGTATCAATGACTTGCGCATGTAGTCAGCCGTCTTAAGTCTCTCATTGACATTGGAGTTCGGTGAACTCTCCCGAGTATTTCGGTCAGTTTCCTTTTTGAATGCATTCTTGCGGGACACCCGAATGCACACAAAGAAGGTTCTGTTTCTTTATATTAAATGATCATTTATTTTGCTAAAAGTGACGGTTTTTTTTTATGATACACTGACATATGCCAAAGTTAAAGTCACTTAAGCATTTATCGTGGCCAAAAGCTTTACCGTAGAGTGCATTCGTACACACAGACAGACAATCACAGACACTAGAGTGTTGCCGTGGCAGTCATTGGGATTGCAGGCTGGCAGGCAGGCAGGCAGGCGATTAAACAAAAGTAGTATATGGGTGTTGCACATTTAGCAAATGTTGCTTCTTTTTTGTTTTTGTTTTTTAGTTTTAGTGTTTTTGTTTTGGATATTTTGTCTGCTTGAATTGCATAGAATTGAGAATTGGTGGCAGGGAGCAGACGACGTACGTCTGTTTATTTATTCTTAAGCTAGAGAGGTCAATATGAATTGAATACTTAACATGGCAAACCAAAAAATGTACACCATGTTGTACCATGGATATCTGTGTCTGTGTCGGTGTGTGCGTGTGTATGTAAAGTGTTATAACGACTCGCTGAGAATTAACATCTAAACGCTCAAATCGGCAATGACAGATCATTTATTAGTTATGTTGCATCGTTTTTTATGATGTTGTTCTTCTGTATGGGTTATGGTTAACCTTTTTAACCCGTTTTTAATTAACTTACAGGTATTTGTTTAATACAGCAAAAAAAAAAAGAGGAAAACCACCAAACATTAAATGGTTATTAATTGTTACACACTCACACACACGAACAGCAGGCAGAAAACCGCACACCGATGGCGAGCAGCAAATGATTATCTCATAAAATGTCGGGCGTTGTTTTCTGCGCTTTTTTGTGTGACATAAGTTAAGCGGCGCACTCGCGCGTATTCATGATATTCACAACAGTAATTAAATTGAGTGTAATCAGTTTGAAAATGCCCCCCGATGATTGATGATGTGAATTTTACCACGTTGCCATTGGACCCACTGTGACATTTACATACATAACTCATCAATATTGTGTTATCTGTTAGGGGGGGTGTTCATTTTTAAATATTTTTTGATTTATAATTACAAAATTTCATGATTTAGCATTTCAATTAATACAAGGGAAATAATGTAATGATTTGATTTTTGCTTCTAGAATTGCGCCCCTGAAGAAAATGTCTGTTGCACGTACAATCCCCCCACGCCGGCACCAACAACCACCACTACACAGACTCCGTATTCCATTTGTTCCACGAATATGGCTTGTGTGGCTTCCCGTGATTGTCGCAACGGTGAAATTCTCAGCAATTCGGTAGTGAATGTCGAGGTAAGTTTTGATTTTAATAGTTCTACTAGTATAGACATACATACATATTTATGTCGACCGAACTACCCTCATCCATTCGGAGGGCCAAAATGGACTGGGCGGCTTTTTGGATAGTACCTATGCCGTCACCTGAAATCCGAAATGACCAAAACATCAAAAATCCCAAAATCGTGTTTTTGATTGACTCTGTTATAGTTTTATATAGGCCAAATCCAGAATGACATAACAAGGAGAGTGTTTAGATTTGACAACGGCTTTTGCTGCTTCCGTAAAGGTTGTTAGGTCACTTTGGATTTCTGGTGACGATTGCAGGTATAAGCTTGAAATTCCATACGTTACGATCGTTTAATTGCTTTGCCCATTCATAAACTGGGGTGGAGCGAGCAGAGCAATGTAGTCCAGTGGCGACCCCGTCTTGTTATGTTTCAACCTGTTAAATCCTTTTTGCCGCTGCCACCGCTACTGCTACTGCTGCAGCTGATCTTGTTGTTGCTATTGCATAATGTTGTTTACAAGCAAAACATAAACTGTATTTTTGTTGATGTGGCTGGTGTTTGCCTGTTGCCTGTTGCCTGTTGCTCTGATATGGGTTACGGGCCACAAAATGCATGTGTGATACATGTTAACCAGTAAATTGTAAATTGTGAATTATGGCTTAAGCAAGAAATGCTGCAAACAAAACAAAAACCTTAAAGAAATGACACCCAATAACAACTACGACAACAACAACAGAAAAATACAAAACAAAATAACAAAACATTTTTCCCACTTTGGAGGGAGCAGAAACAAAAATCATAAAAAAAAATACCACATCGAACACGCATGAGCCAGCCTAACTGCTGATGTTGTTCGTTCCCGCTGTTGTTTTCTCTTCTGCCGTCATTGTATACATATCTGTGTATGTACACATACACATACTTTATATTAAACATCAACGGTAATTACTATTAACTTGTTAAGGTATGCCAAGCGTATTAACATTATGCATACGTACCTCATACCCGGAGTCATTATGCGCTTGCTCCTGCTGCTGCTGCTGGAGATGATGATGATGATTTTTGTTGTATTGGAAAAGTCACAACAACAACGGGAGCAGCAGCAGTACCACCACCATCCCCACTGGCAGCCACAAAGGCAATAACGACTAAATTGTTTAAAAATAAACTAAATAAACAGCAAAATTTACAACATCCATCCATAGGATACGTATGCGAAATTATCGTTAATGTAAATGTCCAAAAATTCCTTAATTCGCATTCAAGTGCGAAGAGAGAAATATCTTAATGTTAGTTGAAAATGCGTATGTTGGACATGTTGGGTCTCAGTTTAGTGGTTTAGTAGGTTGGTTGGTCGGTTGCCTGGTTGCCTGAACGGCGGCAGGTTGATTGGTGGCAGGCACATACACACAGCACAGCACAGCACAGCACAACTACGAAAATATCTTTTCAAGTCCATTGCCCATGAATTATGTGAAAAATGTACGACAAGGTCGTTGAAGGCCGAGACTGGCACCATAACATACAACACCACCACCGTCCGTCCGTCCGTCCACACGGCCAACAAACAACATACTCGTACGTAACATAACAAACCGGCATGATAGCCGCCACACTCATACGTGCACTGAAACCCACACGCACCTAAAATCCATGATGTGCATGTATATTGTATATGCATGTATGCGCACACAATACGCCAATAGAAAACCAATGTCCGATTTTATAGTACCGTCCTCACCACTCCATTCCGATCAATATCGTGGGAGAAAGCTGAAGGCGGAACAATCCGAACTGCCTCTGCATCTCTGCGAATCAGAAAGTATTAACTAAACTTCTCTAGAAAACCATTAGCCCGATCGGGTTCCGCCCAAAACAACAGTGAGTGTCCCAGCTCACTGATGAATGCATACGTACATATCGCTCATTTAATTCAATAGTGCCACAACTCAAAACACGATTTTTTTCAGGAGATATGTTTAAAGTTTTTAATTGCGTCTTACTGTGTTTCCCGAATATATAAGAGCCCTGACATACTATGTATGTATGTATAATGCATGCAGAACAAAAGTCAACTCAAATAAGAGATTTACAGTTTTGTCTTGAGCAAAAAAAAAATAACTGTGTGATTTTTAATTGTAACCTATTGAAGTAAATGAGCGATATGTCGGTGTCTTCCAGCTGACACCATAGCTTGTCTTCTCAAAAATGCCGAAGGTGCTATTCAGAAAGAGCTTCATGGGCATTCGGGGTACTACAGTCTAAGGATGTTGGAACAAGATTGAATGATAGCATCACTTTTTTTGTGACAGGCCGAAGATATCAACTTCAAAGTAGACAGTGAGACAGATTCAAAAGCAATAAAATCGCACATGTTGTTACTCGCTCTGACCATCATCGGACCATTAGATTCTGATCGGTCCCTAGGCACAGTGTCAACGAAGTCTAGCACACTCCTATACGCAACCGTATGGGTTCATAATAACATAAATCATACATGGACAGGGAGTGAATGTCCGTCAGAGAAGACGTTGTGTATATCTCAGATAATAGTTTCTAGATAGATAGTTCATCTTTTGGAGGATCTGCCTGGTTTTCCTAGCCAAGGGACACTCCCGGTGGATCCTACTGGACGTCCAAGTATGTTGCCATGACATTCTCCTTACTACGGTGTATTGTGTAGGATTTACAATTCCAATTCCGTTTACAATAGGCTGCTAGTGGAATAAATATGGAAATGTGTTAGTAAATATTCGTAATTAATTGGCCAACTGCTTGATAAACATAATGAAATATGAATATAATTAATAAATCGCAAGGTGCTTGCACAGTTGTGCACTCTCGTTGATTCGCTCGTTGGTCGTTGTTTGTTTTTAACGGTTCTCATATGATTCATATCGAAATTCAATTATGCTATTAAAGTTAATACAGAATGAATGGTTTTGTTCATGATGTTGCTGCCACCGACGCCGATGATGTTGTCTTTTTGGTTGCCGTATTTACTGTTACGGTTACTGTTTCTGTTACCGTTGATGTTACTGTTTGTTGCCTTTGGCGCAACAATGAGAATATAAGATTTCATATTTGAACAAATGCTTTTCATGCATTTCAGCACAATAAGATCAATGTAATGCCAAGAAACATAGAAAACACCCATACCCACACACACACACACTCACACATGTGTTTTTTTTATTCATTTGAATGCCAAATACAAAGACTTCTTGTATTTCAATTTAGGTTTATTGTGTGATTAATAGTTTGTTTTTAGGCAAACAAACGAAATAATACAGCACCGAAAACGGAACAACTGCAATGCAGACGGCATTGTTGGTTTTGCATGTGTAGATTTTTCCATTTCAATTTCCACTACACAACAACACCAACAACAACAACAACAAAACGATAAAAGAACGTTTCAAACCGAAATTTAAGATGCTGTTTTATTGAATTGGAAAAAATTGCAAAATGTTAACTATGTATATTCTTTTGTAATTCTAAGTGTAATCATATTTCATCAAGTGAATGAATAAATGAATGAATGAATGAACGTACGAACCAAGGAACGAACGAATGAATGACTTTGCTCGAATGAGTTAACCAACCCAACCAGCCCAGCCAACCGACAAATAAACGAAGTGACCTAACAAAAACAGAAAAACGAAAGAAAAAAAATAAAACAATTGTTGGAGTATTTAAGAGATACACAACTCGTATTACCACCATCATATGCTTTACATATGTGCACACCTACATGGGAATGTTCAATTTCATGAGTACAAGGGCAATACAGACACCGGTGGACATTCGGACATGGATTGAAAAGTGCCAACAATTGGATTATTCCACAACAAGTTATTAATTTTTGGACACGGTCCGTTCACACTAATCGCAATCGTTCGATTTTGTCTCGTCAACTCGAGATCGTCAAGTGCAAATGCAAAATTCATTGCTATTGCGGAATTTGGAATCACTTCAACAAAGACCAATAATTCCTGACCACCATAGGAATTGAATACTTATTTTAAAATTGCACCATCTGGAAATATTAATTTGGAATCGCATAAAGTACATACATATACTATTGAATATGGTACGCCATGCCAGGTCCGACTTCCTTGTAGTATGTATGTTCCTACAAAAATCGAATTCGCTTACTTGGCAGACGACCCTCGTATATACGTGCACCATTTCATCTACAAGACATCACACTGAATATGTTCACATCAATATCATATA
Organism: Hydrotaea cyrtoneurina; assembly: GCA_958296145.1. NCBI lineage: Eukaryota > Metazoa > Arthropoda > Insecta > Diptera > Muscidae > Hydrotaea > Hydrotaea cyrtoneurina. Next base: position 80,083,307 of record OY282516.1, read on the forward strand.
CACAAATCAAAGTGTTGCTTTCAACTTTTTATAAGTTGAACATTCTCGTTTGAGGGGGTGTGTACAGAAGGAGTTGGAGGAAGAATGAAAAGCAAAGCACAAACCGAAAAGTTCGTGTTAATTAATGCCTGCCCGTACTGCGAAATGTTGTTAACACTTCATTAATTATCGGTATTGATCATAACTCGCCGTATTGTTTATCCACAATGGATTTGTGTTGTTTTTTTCTGACTGGAGATGCTGTTTGTTAATGAAAACCTTTAATTAACTGTAATTTCAGCTACCGATTTAAGCTTCTTGCATTCATTCATTGTCTTCTTTTCGCTTAACGCATTATAATTTTGTATAAGTATTTTGTGATTTATGTGCATATTTAACCGAAGTTCGTCATTTCGATTTAACGATCAACTGTGAAATACAAAACCAACCATGCTGGGTTGTGTGTTCACTGTTGCCGCTATGTCCAAATAGCCGAATGAAGATGAGAATCATTGGCCAACATTAATTGCATTACATTCCATGGGTCCAATTGAACCACCCACCGAGCGACCGACCGCCTCTCGTTTCCCACAACATGTGCTTAGTCAACAAAAAGCAGGACAACGTAATCTTAGAGTCGATGCAGAATGATAAACTATGACCATTATTAAAATGGGGGCGGAAATAGAATTACATCAGCACTTTTGTTGGCAAAACGGCCAACAACATTCTCTATAATGCAGTATGCGAATATTGGGCAATAAGTGGCCTGCCTTCGGGGTCCATCACAATTGTTCTTCTTCAGATATCCGTCAATTCGCATCAACTGACATGTATAAGCCTATCTTAAGAATGCACCTGACTCCCCTCCCAACGCCGAATTTACGGACAATATGGCACTTGCGATTGGCGATTTTATACGATTATATGAAATATTTTAATGAAATTGTTATTTTGACTTCAGGTTTTTATGAATCTTGTGTAATTGAGGTATTTCTACAAAATCATTTATTATTTAATTTTATTTGTTCAATGTTCTTATAAATTGTGTTGAACAGAGAGTATCAGACATACATACATACATATGTATGTCTGAATGACCGTCCGTCCAAGTCTTTGCGAAAAACAGCAAAATGCCAAATATACTCACAATGCATCGCCAGCGCATTTGTCTACGATGTGTCGGTAGCATTTTTACATTTTACAACCTGTTGTCTTGTGTTTGAAATTTAACGGCCTTGCATAATTCACTTTGCACAATTTGTTACTCTTCTGTCTTTGTGCCCACCAGCCTGAGCCAGTGCGGTGGCATTGGACATACTTTGTTCCCCACCGCCCTAAAGGAGAGCACTTCAGCCCGATAAGAGTCTACTGATACTTTGGTCGTCATCAGAATATACGTTAGAGTTTGATTTATATCTAAGGGTACGATTTAGTTTTCTATTAGGCATAGACAAATCCATGAAAAATAACTGGTCGGGTAATTTGTTTATGTTGTTATGTTTCAAAAATCACATTGGATAGAGAGATATACCGACTTTCATTAAGTTTATAACATTCGCTGTATTTTGTGACCGAAAAACCTGCAGTGAATTTTGGCAAATATACTTTAAAGCAATATTGGGTGGGAAGGACATCCCCATTATAGTGCCACAGAGCGTAACCTACAATATCCCAAAGGGTACGGGTAGGTACGAGTACACCACTGAAAACCATGACACGACTCATTGCGAAAATTGAACGATTTGTATTCGGCGCACCAAGAAACACCCATAATTTCCAAAGATCTACATACTTCCAGCGGTCAACTGATGATGAATAAGCAAATATGTACTTACCTTTCACGATAATCATATTGTGGAGCATTATACGGTCGATTTTGAATTATTATAATTTGTCGGTCGATTTGCTTGCTGTGCCGTCCCCGCATAAACAACACATGCGTTTGCCCATAAATACCATAATCACCAGCTGGCTCTGGGTAAGAAGTCACTTTTAACGGCTTTTTAACGTTTCCCCTGTTTTTAACGTTGCGTTTGAGCGTTAAAAACACGGTACCAATGTGTATGTGTGTGCGTCTTTGTTTGAAACCGGCAGACTGCCACTGTTAACTTGGCTTTTAGATGGGTTGTTGTTAAAGACAATGGAAGAATCTTGTGGTGATGACAGCAATGATGTGTTGGAAGTATTTATTGTTGTGATTATTGTCATCACCGATCACTGATGTTATTATTAAAGTTGGTTGTTGTTGTTGTTCATCGTTCCTTCTTCAGTATATTTTTGTTTTGTTGAAAGAAACGCACGCCATATCTCGCATGCTGACGATCGTTATATTTGCATATTTATAAGTCTACAATAACAATTTAAAATGTCTTTAGTGTCATAAGTAATTCGTAGCCACATACAGATGTGATCATAACATAGAAAGGGTTAGTAATCTGGAGCTCTTTAGTGTTAAAATATTTGTTTATTTAATTTGGTCCCTAGTCCATAAGAAATGTCCATATAACAATTGATTTTGCTAGAATAATATAACAATGAACAATTACTGACGTGGTTCTCTTGTATCTTTGCAGTCGAAAAAATGCCTTGAGCCAAACGTATGCTGTGGTATTCCCTCAACAATGTTGACGCAAGATGGCTATGTTTTAAAAACACCACCAACACCTCTAACCTATCCATCACCCGAACCATTCAAGCAAACGACTCCTAACAACAACTATTTGCCCCCGGCACCAGTGACAACTACGCGCAGACCACAAACATCAACGCCACCAGCTAAATATATTCCTCCTGCACCACAACCTCAGCCAAGACCTACACCCGTGGCCCCAGTGAGACAACCACAACCGACTCAACCCAGATATCCACAAAGACAACCATCCACTACCCAAACCCCATTCAGACAACCCGCACAAACACCAGCTCCCACACCACCACGCAGAATTCCTTCGACTTCACCACCCAAATATTTACCCCCTGTTGTCGATCACCATGGACAACCAACCAATCAAGACAAAATAGTGATGCGTGGCGAAGATCTTTTGTCTCCTCAAATCTTCCCACAATCACCAATTACGCCCGCTAAATGCGCATCGGCTTTGGTGTGTACCGCAGAAAACTATTGTAGTTCCATTGGTGTCATCAGTGAAACCCCCGTTGAAATTACGCCATTCCGTGTCCCCTTGACCGATTGCTATATCGAAGGTACCGGCGCTCCAGGAAAGTGTTGTCGTGATGCAAACTACGTTGATCCTTGGCCCGTAAACTTAGCTGGGGTGTGTGCCCAAAAAAATAAGGTAAGTTTTATTTGAAATTGAATTCGTTGCAGATTTCGGAAAATAGTTCTATTTACTTGTAGAACACCAAACCTAAGGGAATCAAAGATATTGATTCAAACTTTGCTGAGATCCCATGGCAAGCTATGGTCCTTAAGGAATCCTCGAAATCGTTGTTGTGCGGCGGAGCCATCATTGGCGATACCGTCGTTTTAACCACTGCTTCCTGCGTTCAAGGGTAATACTTTCGCCTGTATGTCTATTGTTTATATTGAATTAACGACGTCCCAATTTCAGTGCGTCTGTGATTGATCTCCGCGTTAAGGCCGGCGAATGGGAATTAGGCAGCACCAGCGAACCTTTGCCCTTCCAGTTGACTAGTGTTAAAAACGTTGAGATCCATCCAAATTATGATGCCAGCAGCGGTTCCAATGACATGGCTGTACTGCATTTAGTTGAGCGTTTACAATTCGCCTCGCATATTCAACCCATTTGCATTAGCGACAAAGACCCCAGTCCCTCGGAAACATGCGTCACCACCGGTTGGGGCAAACAAGCGTTGAGCAGTAAGTTTGGTATAACGTTCGCTTCAATGGTCGTTTCTAACTAGTGTTTATTCAATTCAGTTCATGAAGAAGGTGCCATCATGCATGTAACCACTACCACTCCGTTGTCACGAGGCGATTGTGGAGCTGACAGCAGCGGCGTTTGCAGTTCCACCAAATTCGATTCTTGTGAATTTGATTCCGGTAGTGCTCTGGCCTGTGGAACTGGCAGCAGCGTGTTGCTGAAGGGTATCTACAGTGTCGAAAATGGCTGCGGCGAGGGCCAAACCGTCCGATTCATCAAGCCCGATGTCGCCTGGGTTAACAAACAGTTCCTGCAAAGGAGTAAACCACTGCTCTTAAGAGTGTAAGATATGCACGACCAACATGAACATGATATTCAGTCTGAAATGTGTTAAGTGCTAAAATCAAATACCTAGAACCTATGTAGTTTCCTGATTTCTGATTTCACACTCAAACCTCAAAAACAAAACAAAATCACTGCTAAATTATTTAAAATTTCATTAAAACCACATACACCTCCCCTCCTCCCAGTCCATGTCCATGTCCCTCTTTCGTTCTTTGCCCCTCACTATGTATCTCTTAAGCACTGAGTGCGGCCCCCACTCTCTTCAACAACTCATATTTAGTGTCATTAAAACACCTCCTAACAAAATGAAACCTGCCTTAAATCCCTAAATAAATGTCAATATAAAAATATCTACTCACTCCCTCAATCGATCGATAATACAAGACGTTTGATGACGTAATTGTTATACTTAAGTTAAGCTTTTCGCAATCACACTCTCCCCTCCCCAAACAAAAGATTTCAATCGATATTTAGTTAAACACAATTCTATGCTAAAATTTCTAATTGAGATTATTGTTTGTTTTTTAGCTTAAGTTTAAAACTATTTTTGGTTCACACAAAATGAGCGCTACTTGTGTAATTCTGCTTCTTTTTCTTTTGTTTTGTTTTTCTTAATTTAAACGAAAACATTTATAACATCATTAAGAAAAATTGTATAAAAAAACAGAAGAACATGTATAATTATTTATGTCTTATTGAAAAATGTTGTATAAAAGTAAACAAACTTTCTAAATTAAGTCTATAATTTAATTTTTAATAAAGAATATTTTAAAAGAAACTCTGAAACTCTATGGCGAGTCTATTATTTTCCGAAAGTGTCAAAGTTTGTGCACAAAGGGAATGTCATCAAAAACACAATGCATACACACTTACTTAAACGAATTATTTCCGGGCCTCTTCGTAATGCTGAACATACCACTGTACCGATGTTTTAATGGCCTCATCGAAATTGGTAAATTGAAACTCAGGCAAAAAGGAACGCAACTTCTTGTTCGACGCTGTTTTCTTCTGTTGCCCGTCCGCTTTGCTAGTATCGCACTCCAGTTTCCCTTTAAACCCAAAAGCCTTTGCTATCGCCTCGGCCACCTGGTAGATGGTAACCTCTTGTTGCTCATCAACGCTCAGTATAATGGGTTCAACACTGTCATACTTCCTGAGGACCCAAATTATTAGTTTCGCCAGGTCTATGCTGTATATAAACTGTCGCATTGGCTTGCCAGAACCATAAACGGTGAATGTCTTTTCGGCTTCATTAATTTCGTTATTTTCCTTGAGTAACTTATCCATTCTATAAATCATGCCGGGTATAACATGACTTACGTCGGGTTTGTAATTGTCATGTGGTCCGAATATATTACACGGAATAACAGATGTAAACATATTGCCATATTTGTCATGATATGCGTGATTTTGTACGTCAATTAAACGTTTTGCATAGGAATAACCATAGTTTGAGCTATGCGGCGGACCATTGTGCACCATTGTTTCATCAATTGGATACTCGGTCTTGTCGGGGAATATACAGGTACTGAGACAAGAAATAACCTTCTTGCATCCATGTTCATGAGCTGTTTGCAGAACATTGTCGTTGATTTGAAGATTTATGCGCTAGAACGAAGGAAACATTAAACGTCGTTACAAAACATCTTTGAATCGAACATTAAGATATCAGACATTATAACGAATTTTTGAATTTGGCTTGACAGAGATAACAGGAGATGATTAGATATCTTAAATATATTTCAGAATATATGTATATGAATCAGCACAGAACGACATGTGGAAGATTAAAAAAAGAAAATATTTCCTTCTAGTAGTATAAAACAGTTCAATACATCTGAAAGTACCTATCGTGAATATTTTGGGTGAAACTTGATTTTGAGCATATTTTAAGAGCATTATTTATTTATCCATTGGAAATTGTGTTTTCCTGCCCTCAGGATTATTGTATGTACTTCACAATAGCAAAATTGTGCTGAGATTGTGAATTTGTTGAAACATTTCTGCACATAGTCTTGCAAGATTTTATTGAAATAAATTTAGTGCACCATTATCTTTAACCTATAACCTGAAAAATAAATTCAAAGCATTTACAAGGTGGCTGATGAATGTTTCTGATGGTCTTAACAGGTACCGAACCTGGGTGTGCTGAGTGATGGACGCTCACACTATCTAGTACTACTTTACTAAGTCAATTGTAGGCTATGGCTGTACCACCAAAGAATACAGAACCACACAAAAATGCAATGGTCAGTGAACCACAATAGCGTTGAATCCTGTACTAAGTACCTGAGAAAGTGAGTTTTGTAATGTACGTTCATATGGCTTAAAAAACAAATTTAACTTTACTCTGGATCTAATCACACAATCAGACAGATAAGTAAGATACCTATACACAAATTATACATACCAAAAAATCCAGATTATTGTTCATGTTATGAAATAGTCCGCCGACCATAGCAGCCAAGTGTATGACATGAGTAGGTTTAACCCGGTCAAACAGAACTTTAGTTGCATCCCGATCTCTAAAATTAGGATGTGAATATAATATTTTCACAGTCAATCTGCATACGTACCTCAAATCACAATCTTTCGATCCTGCAAAATACCATTCTTCATCTGTCGAGTTTTCCGCAGTTGTTACCTGTTCCAGAGCCCTTCCAACCAGACCAGTGCCTCCAGTAACCAATACTTTGCGCATCTTAATTTCAGACCAAAAAAAGCAGACTAATTTGTGAAAGTTTGCAAAAAATTATTCAAAACATTTGTCAGTCAGCTGTTTATCCAACTAGTGAATCGACTCCGATAATTGATGTCAATCGATTTTATTATTAAAAAATCGATTATTTATATTTTAATTGAATAATGTGCCGGAACAAGTGTTACCAGAAAAGAATGCATATAAGTCGTCGTATTGGTTAGCATCATCATTTCTGGCAACACAAGACAACATTAACCAACTACAGGATGTGAAGTAAGTTTTTTATTTATTTTTTTTTAATTTGTTTATTGCTGTTATTTAGTAAACAATTTTAATAAGTTAATAAAGATGGACCAAGTCATGTGTTATGTTAGCCCATTAAGAACGGGTACAAATTTAAACTAAACGGAAATTAACCGCTAAATAAATTCTCACATCGTAGCTGGTATTTAGTCGGACTTTAAAATCGAATATAGTTTTCGCTTTTCCACTGTTTAATGGTACCGCCAAAATACATTCTTTGTCAACCAAACTTGAGCACCAGAATGATGAGTGAATTGTTCCAAACATTCATACTACAATGATTTTCCCAGTTCCACCCCGAGCGTCCACATGATCACTCCAGCTCAATCGTCAACATTCATGATATTACCAATTCTCTCAACGCATCGTATAGTTGCTATTTTGCCAATACCCTTGATCGTTGTATTTTCTCGCTCAGTTTCATATAGTCTAGTAAGCATACAAACATATACATATGCACTTGGTATTTGGTCTACATGTAACTATAACACAAATCTGAGCAATGTTCTTAATTGGTGGGCGTTACAGCTGACGACATAACCGCATATTTTTAATTAGGATATTGGTCAGGTACGCCCTGGTTCTTGAACAAACTTTGAGTCAACATGTATAGGTGTTTAAGCTTCAGAATTTTAATAAATCCAAACTATAGTTTTTTGTTTATTAAACACTTGCCTTTTAGGAACAACAAATATAACTATGTCAAGTAATAGTATTTTATAAATTGAAAAGGCTGTGTTAGAATCCAAGGCTGCTAAGAATTAAACAGCGAGAAGTTAGTTTTAAAACGATTAAATAAGCGACCTCGGGAAAAAATATTCTTAAAGTAATGGTTATCGTACATGTTGATAAAGGGACGCAAAATAGGTAAACATTATTTACTTACTTATTTCCTTTAACATTCCATGAAGGAACAGGCGGGGAACGTCTCTCGAATCAGTGAGTTGTGCACGATATAATTTGTATACTCACTGACCGGGACCTACTGTTTAAAGCCGGCTCCGAACGGCTAATGATTTTCTAGAAAAGTTTTACATGGCTTACAGATTACTCTCTTAACAGTCGCTCCTTAACAATACATGGTAGGAAAACTCAATTTTAGTACAATTATTGGCCAAATCTAAATTAGCCGTGAAGCCACGGCTTTTATATCAGAAGCATTGTTTATTTAATTCAGTTCCATAATATAAAAACAATTATCTAGAACACAAAAATTATATTTAGCATAATGACGAATTCTAAGTTAACATAATCACATATTCTTTGCTTAAAAATAAACACATTAGTTTTTTTAAGCATAACTATTTACCTCCCCATTCAAAAAATAACTAAATACCACAGAAGTTTAAGAAAACTGGTTGCAGTCAGTCTTAACAAACTAAATGTAATGGAATAACGTCTCCAATGGAAATCTAGGTATTTCAAAGAATGTTGTTTTACGTAAGTTTTCCTCATCATTCAACTCTTTAAAATGATTTAGATGAGCACGATGTAATTTGTATCGCCACTGTTTTCCGTAAGTCTCAGTTATTTAAGTGATAAAACGTCAGACCTGTTCGAATTTGAATAGGCACTACCTTCTACATAACGGCCTTTTGTATTTGTTGAACATAATTAATAATAAATAATCACTTCAAAACCCGTTTTCAGTACATTAAAGTAGATTGTGATATACACATTTGCAATTAAACACATAATATATTGGAGACTGTGTTCTATAGATTTTGCTAACGACAATTCGCCGAGTTTGCGCTTTTAAAATATATCATAGAAGTAGTCTAATCCCTGACCCAATTCCCATATTGAAATTCCTACACCCATTTCCTGAGCTAATTTGATTCGTTCATTTATAGAGTACAATGTAGGGTAAAATACGTAATGACGTCCAGTATTCGTTCTGAAAAATGAAAAAAACAAATTTTACAACTTGATATGTGACATGTAAGAAATACCCACTTCACTTCAAAGAAATTCTCCACATCTTTTTCGTCATAGGTCAAGCGTTTCTTAAGATTTTTTAGCAGAGATAGGTAGTCGCCGGCTACTATGGGACCACCACCATCAGGAGTATAGTCATTGCCATACATATTCATTCCCATTAGTATTTTACCACGCTTCTCCACCATATTTTCGGAATTTGATGGAGCTATATGTTCGATAGACTGCCTTATCCAATAAATTGGTGAATTTGCTCCGGGACGTTGCACGTTCGAGTAGTCATATGTCATAAGAGAAAACTTGTAAACATGTTTATACAATTTATCCAGGTGCTGATCATTGAACATATTCATTTGTGGTCTATATGGTGGTATGACCAATATAAGTTTCAGATCTTTTGCATTTAAAGCAGCAGCGAGATCAACAGCAAGTTTTACGAGGAATTTATCGGCCACACGACCACCTAATTGCAGCCAATATTCTAAAACTATACCATCGAAGCCATGCTCTAAGCAGGTTCTCACAATCAGCTCCGCAACTTTGACCTTCTCTTTGTCGGAAGATAATAGCTTTGTGAAATCGTCATTACTGAAGTTTTCAAATAGGAAACGGGGAAAAACTAAGAAAAAGAAAAAAAAAACAAAATATACATTTCATTTGGCTACAGTACATCCAATCAATGTGTTGTTATGGTGATATTTACATGATAAAGTTTTACTGCCGACTCTCCCTTTTTCACGAACCGTCTTTAGCCATTTTCCATCTATGTCATGTGCACCTCCTAGTTTATAATCGGTAGCGTATTTTGTAATTTGAAACCACACCGGAGAAATTATGTCAATTTTTTTGGCAAATATCTTGGATACATCATAGCCATGCGAATTCCACTGCAACAATACAAAGCAAAAAAAAAAAAAGTATTTGTGAGATGTGACCACTTGACTTTAGTTTGTTTAGTAGTTATTTCGGGAATTCGAAATCCTATTTGAAACCGGATTTGCAACAAAGACACACATGTAAACCTTGGTTAGAAATCATCGGACCCAGGCCTGATTTACTGACCACCATTTCCTATTCATACTTACCGGTGTTACAAATCCCAAGACGCTTCCATTGAAATATCTAACGCTGGTATCTCTATAGTATGCTCCACAGTTTACCAAAATGTCTTTAGACGAGGGCTCTTTATCTATCAAGTCCAGATCAAAAACACTTTTATCAATAGTGCCGGTTTTTAATTTCAGTTGCTTTGGTTGTTTCGGTTTCTTGCTTGGAGAAATGGTAGCCAGCACCATGCTCGAGCACGTTAAATAAAATGCAAGTACAAACCATATTTTTAGCGACATTGTTTACTGCGCTTAATAATACATTAGTCGGGTTAATTGTTCTCGCCAAGAAGTCCTGGCTGCTGTTGTGGCCAAACATCTGTTTTTGTCGATTCCCTTTTCAGCCGCCTTCTGTTTTCCACATTCCTCCATTTCACACACATGGCCGATCATTGTGGTCTGAAAATCGAGTATGTCGACTTATCATCAATCGATAAAAGAGACAGGGATGATAATGTTGATACTTTGTCACTTTTTGATTTTTGCGGTACTCCTCATTTGATACATTTTCTAGTTTCTAATGTGTATTTGAAGAATGAGGTTTTTGCGATAGTGAATATTCGAACTGATGCGAATAATTCACAAGGACGAAGGAAAATTATTTTATTTAATTTTTATTATTTTATTTGTTTCTGGATTTAAATCCCATACTGTGTCTATACCTTTGCATGTAGCTGCATATAGTTCATAGCTACAAACAACCGCTATGTAGTTCGATGTTTTTGCGTGTTCGTATACTTTAATTTATTTAAGGTGGTGTTTTGCAAACTTTGGACAGATTCTGCTAGATATTTTGGTACGGAGCTCTTGTCTGCAAATGATTTCCAAAGCGCAGCTCGACAGACACGTACTTCCTACGACAAAATGCCCTTTAAAAAGCAGTTCCATATGTTCACCAGTATATGGAGAACGTCGTAGACCACTGGAATGTTAAAAATACCGGAGAGCATGTTTATTTTCGGGAATTCCGGATTGCGGTAACGTTTTACAAATGCGGTATTCTCAGGCGCACGATCACACACAATCATCTTCGGTTTTAGTCCCGCCTCCTTGCACGCAGTGAACACAGCTGTTGTTTTTGCTGCGATGTCTCTATTATTTTCGGTGGGTAGTACACACTCCAGTGATTTGAGGCACAAGTTATTGCGAAACCCAATGCATTGCTTTGTTGGTAAGAAGCATACTCAACGTCAGAGTCGGTAATTTTAAATGCGTTCATTGATATCACGCACATTCTTTCGTCATCAGACATCTTCTCGATGAAAGGACGCAGTGCATTTAGTGACTCGGCTACTCCTTCTGTGGCAGTCTGAGGAGTGCGCCATCCAAGCATTGTTTCGGATGGTGGGACGTGAAGCTGAAATGTATTCCTCATTTCGTTGTACGTTTGTAGTGAATGATGCTGGTGTTATAGCTGATGGCAGCGTTTCTTTTTCGGCCAACTTCAATCTCAAGCTTTGGTTCCCGTCTAATTACTATGCAGCGGTGTTTTTGCTGTTTTTGCATTTTTTTTTGTATGTATTTTTTTCTTATATTCTTTTTTACACTACACTTATATTTATATTTACACTTTACACTATTTAGATCGAATGAGAAATCAATCAATCAATTAAATTAATTAAATTACTTACTTTACTTAAAATTACTTACTTACAACTTACACTTGTTCACTTTTCATTTCAACTAAATCACACTTTTGAATCATTCCAATGATTTCAAAAATACCTGAAGATGGTTGTCCCGCTTCTTCCAATAATAAAATTCAGCAGCGAATGCTGACATTGTGCTGCTGTCTTGCTCATACACTTTGTAATAAATTTTTCAACGGAAAAAAATATTATTTACCGTTACTTTTCTGTATTGCCATACCCATACAATTTGTAAGGTTTTTGGAAGTGGCAACTACGGTTGCAAACAGTGCTGCCATTTCAAAATATATCGCACCTGTTCAACTAGTAATAGTAACTATTTTTAAATTTTTCAGTAGAGACAAAAAACTGTTTATATTAATGTTAAAGGTATACAATAAAATTTATGTCATCGTAAAGATATCTTGTTAACTACATTAAAACACTGGATTTCTTTTGATTTCGTTAAGTATTTGTAGAAATATAACCAATTTTCGAGTTACTAACATTTTGTTGAAAATTCTTGGTTTTGGTAGAGATGTTTATTTATTTATTAATTATTATACAAAGTAAATTTATATTCTAATTTTGGGTCCAAGGGTAAACCGGGTGACAAAGATCATATGGCTTGATTTTTGCAGCGACATCGAACCCACAACCCGCACGCTGATAGGCAAGCATGCTACCAATTCGACTACCGGGGCGCTTAGTAGAGATATTATTTCGACTTGTTTCCGTTTAACTGAAAATACCGCGAAACCGCGATCTAAATGTATCAACTAAAAATAACTACATAAGTAGTTACTCTGAAGACATGAAGTGTGACTACTTGACGAAAAAATATACAAAATAATGGGAGCATTTTAAAGAGTTTGATTAGTATGTATCCTTTTTTAATAAGAAGTCAAAATTTTGAGTTAATACCCTTTTGTTGAACAGGTGCGATATATGGTCGAAAACCATTTCTAGTATTAACAAAATTACACAGCAGCATTATTTATGTAATTTTTTTTATATATTTGATTCAACACTACAATAACGTTCATTTACTTCAAAATATGGTTGGCGAAATTATTTAAGTGGCAACAATAAATTTTCCAATTTTTTGCAGTGGCAATACTGGGGCGAATGACAGTTAAAAATGCTGTTAATTGGCAACCCGACAATTTTAACCCATGTGAAGCAGGGATCAAAGCAGACGGACTAAAAATACGAATAGCGTGGATGGCGGCCGGGCAAGAAAGAGTCCTCATGTACCAAACTTATCAGTTGCCACTTATTGGGAAATCAGAGATGCCACTGTTATACAAAAATTATAGGGTACCATCCAAGTCGCGAACCTAATCAAAAATCGAAATTAACCCCGCCGATAACACATTTATCGACAGCGGTGCTAGTTCCGTTTATACAGTACGTGAGCTGGACACTGTAGCGATGAATTTTTATCTATGATGTACTTCAAATATCCTGTCTATAACGTTTCAACAGTTTCACGACATCTGGAGTCGAGTATATGGAATGGTGGCACGGCATTTGAATGTTCTGTAAGGTTTAATTCAATACCCTATGTTCAGGTTCAGTCCAGTCTGGTGTTCATAGGACAAACATCCGTGTAAATACATATGTATACAGTACATGTGATACAGTACACAGTAGCGATGGGGATGCGACTGTGTCCGTGTGATGAGCTCAAAATATCCTTTTGCAATAAGGAGAATAATTTTCTTCACGGCGACTGATAGCAGCAGACACACCATAACTATTTTCCCTATAAACATGGGAAACTCAACAGGTTTATTCAGTATGCAATGAGCACTTAAAGCGTACGGTTCAAAATTGTGGAAAATATACAAATAGAGAGAATCCAACATAATCCAAACATTTGTCACACGGATTTTGGATATCTGTTGAAGTGTTTAAAAAAAAAGTGAACACATTTGCAGAATATTAATGAGTGCATGAATTGACATCAAAAAAGAGTTTGCCCACCACGAATTAGAAGCAAAAATAATAAAAAAAAACATTTGATTTTATCAAAATCAATTAACTAATTCTCAAAACAAAGTAAATACACATGGAGTAATCGATTTAAACAATTTACAAGTATATGCCAACATAGGAAATTACATATGCATGTGTGTAATTAAAGATCGACATTGGATCGGCTTTAATACTACAACCAAATACTCTGTTAATCAGGAAGTTCAAACAAAAAGATTACGGACGTTTATTAAAACAGTTTAAGCAAATGTCGAAAATGTCATCATTGAATAAGATTTGTTATTCCGTCACAACGGACTGAATCCAAGAAAGGCACGCATATGCTAATATGATAATCAAATACCAGACAATAATTATTGTCGGTTGATTTGATTCAATCCAAATCGAAGTGGATATGTGGTCATTAAAGGACATTGATTAATTAACAAATGAATAATACTCCTAATGCCACATAGTCGAACTTTAGATTATATATTTTACTTAAGGGAAACTATTAACTTTCGCACACAATTCAAATTGATTTCGGTGTGGTATCGTAATAGAACTGAAAACGTAATGTTCAGAAAAGGGGTTCCATGATTCAGTCAATTAAAACAATAGTTCTGATAGTTTCCTGTGCATCAATAAAGTACAAGAACACGTACGTCATATTGTGCGTGGTTTATTTATTTCACATTTGCAGTTATATTTCTTCAAAGTGGGACGAAACATTGGGAAAATTAATTAAATAAACGATAATTTCAATATACAGTGTACTCTCTCGTAAGCGGACACCTAAGGGACTGAGAATTTTGTCCACTTATGAGCGAAGTACACAAGAGGACTGAAGCGGATTGGTACTGAAAAAAGAGTCCGTTTATGAGATGTGTCCGCTTATGAGAGGTGTTCGCAAGGAGAGAGTACACTGTAATTGAAAAGGGTCGTCATCAAACATACAACATTTAAAAAAGTTATGTAAATATCATGGCACACCTACAACCCTGGGTACTTTGATTGTCAAATTCTGATACAAATGGCAGACAACAGAAATTTTTTTTTTAAAATTTTTCACAAAAAAAAAAAAGTGTACTCTCTCATAAGCGGACACCTAAGGGACTGAGGGCTCAATCGGATTGGTACTGAAAAAGTGTCTGTTTATTAGAGGTGTCCCCAAGGAGAGACTACACTGTATGTCTTTCCCTAATTAGTTTTATGTTCCTAGATATTGAATGGCCATTGTTTAACTTTTCGTTATTCCATATTTGTATAAATATCAGTTTGAACGAAATTAACATTAGTTGAAATAAGCAACGTTCAGATCTGCTAACATAAAACACTTGTTCGGGAATGTTCTATGGCAATCTGTTACAGTTTGTAGGCAACGTCATATTAAGAAGAAGTCATATTAATGTCGATTTTGGGGCAGCATTAAGTTTCAGTCATCCTGCAGTTATGGATGCCAAATTCCCCGTAAGCTCACCCGTAAGTTCTTCAAGATGACACGAAATATCATGCAAAAAAAAATAACTATTGACCGCTGTATTATAGGTATTTTTGCGGTCCATCCTAATGTGCCGATTCCAAAATTGTTGCTCGTAGCAACCCAATAGTAACAATGGATTCGTCTCAATATTTGACAAAAAAATGAGATTCAAGGATATCTTTAACTCATTCTTTAACATTATTAATGAAAGGTGACAGAAATTGTAATTTTAGCATTAAGTTTTCGGCTCTCCCTAGTCGCTATTCGCATTATTCGGTGACGAATTATCAAAGAATTTAATTACGCCAGTATGTCTGTTTTCTCGTTGAGATGCAGACCAGGTTGTAAATTATTCAAATTAACAAGAGGACGACGACAAATCCTTTTACTGTTTTATATATGGCGTGCATTAGGCAAATTAAAAAGATTGTTTTGCCGTAACTTGCTCCACACAAAATCTACGAATTGTAAATAGTCAATTTGCATGTACACACACACATACACAACGTCGTACATACATACGTACTTAGAAAATGAAATGAAATATAGTCTCATAAATGATATCAGTTGTGTCCTTACGTCCGCGGTTTATCTGAATTATGTCAGGGGATATAACTTGTTACAGACAATAAAGAGAGTGCAAAGGTCTTCCATTTCAGAGAAGCTGTCGGAAATGCGAGTCGATTAAGTATTGGAAGAGGTCATTTTCGAAAGCGACAGCACGACAAATATTGCAAAAGTCGACCTTCCACGGCACAACATCAGGCGTATTCACCTTTTTTGAACATGGAAAATTCCATACTAATAATTTTCACAATTCAAATGTAATTTGTATTATTCTGCATCGACGTAAAATGAAAGCACAATTTTCATTTCAAGCTCCCTGTTATTATAAAACATTGAGTTGATGTATCTGCAAGCTGATGGTCATAATTCCAGTCGACTAGCCTACATCAGAATGAGCTACAATTAGGATGGAGCTAAAGATCAAACGAACATTTGAACTTGATATTACAGATTTTTATTAAGATAATTAAGAATTGCTGAACAATTTCAGTCTGAAGACCCCATTCGCAGTTGCAGCCGTTTCAAGAGAGACAGGCATAACTGCAAAACATCCTTTCAAGTGTTACCTTCCGAAAGATCTAAACAAACAAACATCAGGCCCATGTAATACGTACATTAACATCGTTTTATGTTTATTTTGTGTCTGTGTGTGTGTGTAAGTAAAATTGACCTCACGAAATGATTCGTTGACACTTAAATGGGTACATAAATAAAAAGCAAATGCTTTTTTTTTGGTGTGTGGTAAAAATTATAATGCGTTACGTACGTAACGTACATAGAGTTTATACACATGTTTGGCTGTGTGTGTGTGTGTGCACTGTAGTAGTAAACTTCCATACACAAACAAAGGAGTAAGTGTATCATTCATACACTCGAAGGCAATTTGTCAACGCAATTTAATTTTTAATCAATAAGAACAGCATGAATGTGAGCATAAAAAAATGAGTAAAGAAACAAAACGAAACAGCAAAAAAAAACGTAGCGTAAACGTAAACATTTACACACCCATCAAAATGACCAACGACATACATAAACACACACACCTATACATACATTCATACCCACACACGCACGAAGGTAATGTATGTATGTATGTATATGCATATATGTATGTATGTATGTCAACCATTAAAAGGTGTATAAATGGGAAAAAGTGATGTACTCCGTCTGCCATGAGAAAAGACACAATGTCAGATTATATTACAACGACGATTATTGAGGTAGGAAGGACGGACAGACAGACTGACGGATGGATGGATGGACGGAAGGAAGTGCTGGTCGAATGCACGCGTATGTTGTACTGACCCCATCGAAGGGGGTGTTAATGAACTTCAACACACAGTACTCTACACGTTCGTAATTAATTATAAAGTTATACGATGATAACTTGTTAAATACAGACACAATATATAGACAGCCGACACTCGCACCCACCCACGCACATACCGACATATTTGCAGTACGAAAATGAGTCAACGCTATCATTTCATTTCATTTCCTCCACACTTGTAATTTTAAGACTGAAGGCCAGCTGAAAGCAACTTACTTAAAACAATGTTCTTAATAAGCTTAAAACCAAAACTACTCCTTACTTCCAATGCACAGATGCAATTATTTCGGTAGCCCGCACGGTTCTCAGCATTCCTCGAACCTTACCAAGAGCGCAAATAATATGGTTTGTGTAAGTAAGCTTGAAATTAAAAGTCAACCACAGATTGGATGTGGTCTACCTAGAGTCCAACTTTAACGCAGTGTTTACCGATGTCTAAACAAGTTCTTCTATAAATAGTTCTTACTTTGGACTGGGTAGCATTGATCTGATTCGCTGTTAAGATTAGAGATGCATTTCTGCTGCATATCGTCTGCATACATTTGGATATTTGTATAAACTGGCCCGTCACGAAGATCGTTGATGTTTTTAATACCATAAACAGTTTTGAAAAGATGTTGGCTAGAAATAATAAAACACCGTATTGAATACATCGTCTGCTGTGAGTACAATCACCAACCTCAAACTCTTACAAATATCTCGGGAATATCAATATTTTAATAGAATGTAAAATCACAATCCAAATATAGAAATGTTTCTCTTGTAATATTTTTAATCTGAATGTTTAATCAACTTTCCGTTCAACTCACTCTGATCGGCTTCTCGAGTTTAATCATTTCTATAATTTGGTTGTGTACATTTATTTTACTTGGGGTTGTTACCCAAAATAAAACGTTAGTGCTGAGTTCATCCTCGGGCCGATTAAGAATAAGAATCGTACACACATTTAATACGATTTTCGGACATAATCCCGGAAATGTATTCAATTAACTTGACACAAACGCAAATAAGTAAACACACGTACACGCACACACATACACGCACATACATGTATATCTGTATGTGGGTATAATTGCTAAAGGATGCCTAATGTGCAGATATGTCTCAGCAAAAAGACCAAATCGATGTGAGTCATTCACTTTTCTTTCTCACATTCAATTATTTGTAGCATCCCCATCTGAGTACACTACAGCCAGCCATTCGATTTATATTTGTGACATGAACCCACGAATGGTTCATGTCAATTTCTCATAGTCAAAATATAGGCCTGATGTTAAGTATACGGTAACGTACGGGAGTATGCTGAGGGGAAACATAATTGATATTGTCACGGCCCAAATTATTGTTGTGTACACACTCAGCAGTGCCAGGGGTCGGTGCTTGTTATGAACTTCAGACACAAACTGAAGCGCCACCTTCGGGTTATCCTACAGAGAATAGTCCTGAAACTGAATGCAATTTTTGACAAATTATATTTGTTGTACTGTTGTTAAAAAATTCCCAATACATACACATGTAGTTTGTTTTATTTAAGCAAAGCCATCGGCTGTGAAAGCGAATAAAAAGAGACATGTGCGTTGTCTTCCCAGCCCCGGAGACCAATTTACACTTCGCTACGATTGTATTAGTAAGTTTATTCTCGAATAGGGATACTCCATTCCAAAAGTGTCCAAATCCATCATTATGACATGTCACGAACTTCCATAAAAACGAGACGAAGCACAGTGGGTGCAAACAAGGAAAACACGCGACTGCAATAAAGTGTATGGAGCATTTGAACACAGGCTCTGAGTATGAAAAATAACGACCTCAGATGTGAACCTTTTGCAGATGTTGTAAGTAGGGTTTTCCCGGGAATTTCAATTCTATCAGTTTCCCGATTACCCGAAAGTCTAATTGAATTGCCCATTGAATGGTTGAGCTGTCATAATACTAACATCTTAAAAGCTGATGCCATAGTCAACACCTTATAGTTGTTGAACGAATGTTTCCACTTTGACCAATTATTTCAAGGATTCAGACTTCTTCAATAACAATCATGAAAGTAGTATACTTTTCTACGTCTAAAGTCCTCAGTAGTTGGTGCAAATAGATGTCTTTTGATTACGATTAGGATTAAGACTCTGGTAGGGAATGTGAATAGGAAAGTGCAAAAATCTAGTGGCAGTCGTATAAAACACAGTTCTGAAATATCCACAGGCAACAAGAAATGACGACAGATTGTTTTCGTTCCGGAGAAATCACCTACATATGTAGTAGGAATTCGTATGTTGTAAAGCCGCCAGAGACCGGGGAAGACGTGGCAGAAACTGTTTTCACACCTAGAGAGCGAAATACCGATACAGAGTATTCTCTCCTTGCGGACACCTCTCATACGCGGACACTTTTTTTCAGTACCAATCCGTTTCAGTCCTCTTGTGTACATCTCTCATATTTCAGGCCGATAGCCTTTGTTTATGCGTGTGTGTATCTAATGTGATATTCGCCAAAAAAAAATATTAATTTTTCAATCCATTCAAGACTCGGTCCACAAGGCGTTAACGAGTACAAACACTTGGAATCAAATCTCTATAAAATCTCTCAAATCTCAAATCTCTCTATCTTGGCCTTTTAGTTTTGATCGGGTTCAGGGACTGTGCATACGAAATCCTGTGATATGCAAATCCATTTGTTTGGTCTAAGTTGGTTTTATTAAATAGATTTTTGCAGCGACGGACCAAAGCCTCTGGTAGGAATCGAACCTCCACGCTGATAGGCAAGCAAGCTACCAACTCGTCTACCGGGGCGCTTTATTAAATACAGTTGATTAAATTACAGTTCTCTTCAAAAATTGCTAACAAACCATTGCAATATCGTTCGTTTTAGTTTTCCGACATTTTCAGCGAATATCCCGAGTTTAATAATTTTTGAATTCGAATATTTTTGTTTGACATCTTTACAAGCCATGTGTTTTTTTTTCTTAGCATTCTGGTACTACATACATAGATTACTCGACTTTTTATTCATTGCAGACTATTAATTTCAATTATCATTATTGCACTTCGACATATGAGGATTCCATTGAAATCCTTTTACTGATTTCCATTCTCAATTGTCCTATTAGCATTTTCTTCCAGTTAACAAAATATGTTGAACGGTAGACCGGGCGATTCGGCGACAACGCTTCCGTCAACAACATCCGTGAGGATTGGAGGAGGAGGTGGTGGATCAACGGACCCCACCAAGACAACAACGACAGCAAATACCAAATCGAAACGTAAAAAGGGAAATGCAAATACCAAAGTTGCCATCGCCAATAGTTGTCTGACCGAGAGGATTGGAGAGGATGTGACCGTGGCGGTTGTACAGGCCACACGTAATCAACAACTACAACAGTCCCAGATGCAACTCGATAAAATGTCCGTCCGTTCAATAAGTTCCGAAGATATATCGATTAGTAGCGGCGGCAAATGTTGCAGTGCGGCTGCACGTAATCCAGCCATAAAGACGGGTCGTCGCATACAACTGATGCAGGTAATTAACACCAGTTCACAATTGGAATGGAATCTGTCTGGCGTGGCATTCGGCTTTCTATAATTGCTGCGAACTTAGCCAACTTTTCGATCGATCCCTAAAAAGTTCCAATTGATTGTTTTCATTACAGATGATTATCTTACCATTTATACCAATACTGGCATTGATTGTGCAAACATCAATATCACTCCATGATGTACTTGATTACCGGGCCGAAGTAGCCGATATCGAGACACAGGTATGCTTTATCTATGTCTGTGAGTGAGTGTATGTGTGTGTGTGTATCTCTGTGTATGTAGGTATAACTGTTGAGATGGGTATTTCTTCTACTCCATTAACGGACATTCGTTGGCTACGAACCGTAGTCTGTGAAACGATACCGGCACATATATTTCAAAACGGACATTATTTGATAGTTAGTTGGTAATTAAAATATATCGCCTCAATTCAATCATACGCCCTGACGGTGTCATTTAAAAGTTCATTGAAGGTTTTCCATGAATGTGTGTGTGTGTGTGTGTAGGTTTTCGTTATCATTCCAAAGTCAATATGTGTCCAGAACAAGCAGTTCGAGCAGGAGAGATATCAATGGCGTGTAAATATTTGCCCTCCAACATCCATTGGCTTCAGTCGGCGTTCCGGGCAGTAAACGGAAAACGGAGAAAGTCCGTATGCGAGTGCCAGTACCAAAGACACTACCAAACAATTTACACACGTTTATGCAATAAACCAAGAACACACATACGTTGTGTGTGTGTGTGTAGCTATCACACATACGTATGGATATGTACAAACACAACAGGGAATGCATAAAGAATCCTACTTGGCCACGAAAGACAACAAATCATTCCGCGTCGTACCTACTCTCCCTCATTCTCTCTCTCTCACTCTCTGTTTCACACAGACTGTCTATCACTTTCATTCGTATAATAACATTTGATTAGCATTAAATCAATTATTAGAATAATTATAGGACCAAATTACAACAAGTATTGGCACGCGGTCCGCTGTTGATACCCCAAAAGAACATCTGTATTGATTTACATACAGACAGAATCGTATCGCAGATCAACTTGCGAGTAAATCGGAATGTGTGCACATTAGAGAAGGTCGCTCAATATGAGTGTACTATGGCACTACTGGACTTTATTTTTATTTAATTACAATACAAAGTAAACCGGGGACACAGATGTTTGCAGCCACAGAGCAAATACTCTGGTGGGAATCGAACCCAACTCGCCTACTACTGTACCAATCAGTCGTATTAAGTCCGATATTTTCCTATTTACCGGAAAATTACTTCTTCCGCAGGAAAATGATTGGGACAAGGTCAAGTTCTGAAAGAGACTCCAACAATCAAAGTTACACACCGGCCCATAAAGTTAAGACTGGCTCATAAACAGGTAAAACCGTATGCATTGTCTTCATCCCGTTTAATTCTTCTTTAAAAAGATGCCATTAAACTGGAAATGTCAATTACTTGAAGTCGGTTTATTGGGCGTATCATTTGTTACGGACAAAATACCTGTCTATTTCAATGGAAACACGCAAATGTAATGGAAAAGATACGATTTATGAAAACGTATTCTTCACTCTCTCCCGTTTGTTTGGGGGGAAATATGAGGGTACACAAAGTGACCCACTCTAATATATATACATATATGTAAATACTTTCATTTAGGGAAACATGCAACTAACTAAACTAAATAACCAATATTATAATTGACCGTTTTCGTAGACAATACAAGCGCACCCAGGGCAATGGCCGCGGCACTCAACATGCACTGTGTACATTTGTTGTTATTAAATTCGTTTTGTACATACATACATACATATATCTGAAGTACATATATTAATAGTATATACTATATCTTAATAGTTTTCCTGCGAGTGGATGGGGGAAAGATCGCAATTTTTCCCGATAGCCGTATTTGCGAAATAAACTTGAACGAAATTCATTTAAATTAGAAACTTAAGATGTATTCTAAGTACCTACAGTGTAAATACATATGCCCACATGGATCATACAGGTCATTCCACATCAATCTGATGGCATTTTGGGTATTTTCTTCAAAGTTTGGCAGACGTAATCTACATATTGAAATAATTATTTGGTCAGAAAATAAACGCCAATGCTTTTTGTTTCTCGTGGCTTTAAGTGTCGATACTCCGTTTTTATGTTTGTCCAGAGATTTGGAATGGGATTCAAATAGTTGCTGTGCGGGCTACACTATTACATACATTTTCCACTTTTCAGTCTGCATGAGACAGTATTGGTGCTACAATTTTGACAGGCACTGTAAGTACGAGTACGCCGGCCTAAGTCTAATGGTATGCCTTGGCATTAATGACTGCAAAGTATGTGAGCACTGACCGCGGAAGTCTGGAGTGGGTGGGTGATGTTGTAAAATGTATTTCAGTTACGACTCTCGGGCTGGCAGAGGTCAGACAGCCAGGGCCGAATTCAGTTCTAACCTCGCGACGGGCTCTGGACAAAACATTAATCTCGGCCCCAAATCGAAAAGTGTTATTTCCAATTTGTTGGCCATAAACTGTTCACCAGAACGAACAATCAATAAAACAATAGTGTATACTGTATATAGACTATTATCACATTGAGGTCACGTTATTGTGTGCCGCAACAATGACATTTCTGTATTCAGTTTCATTCCAATTTTTACTTCTCCGATTTGAAATGTGTAAACCACATTAACCGTCGCTCAGGTTGTTGAAACTGAAACGATTTGATTTGCCATCGCCGTGACTGAAAAATAAAGGCATTTGTTTGCTTCCTACTTCGTACTATGATGGGGCCCATGCAATTCTCTCTGTGGCCCTAATGGCCAATCCGTCTCTGCGTACAGAATTCGAATGGTAAGTCACGTGCGAACACTTCATCTTCATTTACGTACGGAGTATTTTGAAATGTTCCTTGAATCATTATTGATTCATATTTAATCCTCAGATTCTGCAAAAGAATTTACATTCTATATGATGGGACAGGGTCTACGAAAAATGTGAAGAACGTACTCACGTGGATTGGTGACAAAATGATGCTTAATACAAATTCTGATTTCTCCCAATGCCGCTTTATGTTATTTTGTTTTTGTGGACATGTGTCTCTTCAGGTTACCATTGCCACGGACTTGGGAAAAGTTGTTACACACCTACAGTTGGAAAGGTCCGAGGTGGCGTTTTATATATTCACCAACGGCAGCAAAGTTCGGTAAGTCACAACATAGGCACATATGATTTGCCTCCATCAAAGCTCATGTCATGCCCTGCTCTTGCACACATGCCCACGGATGGATGTGTGGGTACGGGCATGTGTCGGTGGAGATATCCGCTCATATCCGGTGTGTTTGCTATTTTCACAGTTCGAATTTGACCCAACGTTTTGCTGTGACGGACCAGGCACTGAACAACATGACCACCTGGAGTGAGGTTAGCGTACCCACGTCACCCGACGATGATGATTACGAGGTTTTATTAAATCGCACGGAATTTCAAAGTCGCCTGAATGAGTTTAGGTAAATCCCCTTTAGAAAACGATTAACATTAACATGTCTACATACGTATGTATGTATGCATGTATGTACGTACATACATGTGTATGGATGTACGTATGTACGCGTAATGTAATTAATATGTAAATTTCCCATCGCTATTTGCATTTGCATATGTGTGTTTGACCTGTCATGCCGTTCCTTGCACAGAGATCGAATACGCGCTGAGCCGGAGGACAGTTCAATCACCGTTGTCATGAACTGGTACACGTCCATCAATAAAGCCCTGCTCCACCACTTATCGGAACAAATCAAGGAAGCTGACAATAGCGGAGTCTGGAGGTATGTACGGTCATTTCAGTTCAGTTCATTCCGCCCCACGAACGTGCGTATTCACATCTTTGGACTATTACAGATACTTGGTGGGCTTCAAAAATCTTCTCAAAAGCATCGAATGCCAAAATATCGCCTCCTCGTTTGGCATCAAATACTACGGTCGTGGTTTATTGGGCTCCGAAGGCTTTGTATCATTCATACGTTACGAATTTCTGGCCAGAGAATTTATAAATTCCACGCTAAATTATGTGCCATCGCTGATAGATATGTACGTCAATATCACACGCACCGAAAAATATAAGAAAATGAAGAGAATGTAAGTGTGACAAAAACTAGTAAATAATTTAAAAGAAGAAAAAAAACATTGACTAGACAGATGCAAATATTTGATCCAACGTCATTAAGGTCAATTGTGAAACCCAACTAAATCAAACTTGAACTAGAATGGAATAAATTCCATCGCTATAATACGATCTGCATAATAACTGTAAGACTTCTCTCGAACAACAATAGTCATTTGCAGCCGGCTCTAAATGCTAGGTCCCGGTCAGTCAGTATACAAGTCCTATTGAACACAGCTGATAGATTTGAGAGATGTTGCCGAAGGTTCCTCATGGAATTTTTATGAAATACGAACGGGCACTGATACGTAACTTTTGTAAGTGATTAGCACCCAAGAATGATAGAAACAAAGATTACGCCATGCCCATGTTTTCCCGTTAGATGGCGTACTTTGTGCCTTGTAAGGGTTCCCAACTCTATGTCTATCTACAACGACTGAAAAGTTTCAGATTGAAAAACAGCATAAGAAATGTTGTTGACAACCCTGCAATTGAAACCACTTTGACTATTAGCCAATAGGAACAACTCGCGTGACGTCATTTGATCAACCTGCGTAGAACATTTCAATTCTCTGCGCGAAATTTTCTATCATTCTTGATTAGCACCAACATTTTCATATCGCATAGCAAATGAGAGCGACAGTTGTTCTCGACGTAGATGTTGTTGCTATTTATTGAATGATTTCGTGGAGAATGTAACACTTTAACAAATTAGGGGGGGGCCTTAAGTAGTAAGTTGAGACGTGCAAAGTTACATCTGAACACACAAGTTTGTATATCGTCATGTGAAATCCTGAATGACCAAACAGGGACGACTGAACGACACAGACACTCTAGTTGTGTTGTCTATTCATGTAAGCAAGTGCAGGTTGTCCATATGAACAGGTTTCAATGAAACTTGTCTTATATCAAGCTAAGGCTTAATACTATTGAACATAGTTCCGCCGTCCATACCAATTTGCTCTAAAAGTCACGTACCACGTTGGGATTTAACCATACCTCTGGAAAAGTACTGCCTCTGTAAATGTTCGATTATGAACAGTTTGGGAAAAACTACTAATTAACTTTAAAGTAACTGGACACTAGTCTGTCACGATGTAAGGTCCTTGATCAAATTCGTCACAACATTTTATGAAAGTTGCACCCTATCGATCCATACACTAATGTAAACCCCATACA
This sequence comes from Hydrotaea cyrtoneurina, assembly GCA_958296145.1. Taxonomy (NCBI): domain Eukaryota; kingdom Metazoa; phylum Arthropoda; class Insecta; order Diptera; family Muscidae; genus Hydrotaea; species Hydrotaea cyrtoneurina. The sequence continues at coordinate 80,109,390 of OY282516.1, forward strand.
AAGGACATTCACGAGTACAGAATACACAAATGTCAGAATCCACATGTCATGTCCACTCCATACGTATAATTGGGGTTAAACTGAACTAATGTCTGTTTCGTTCACTTTAGGAGTTCCATTGTTCTGAAAAATAATCGACGCAATGTTTCTGATGAACGGAGTGCCATTGAATATTACGATGCCATGCACAACTACACCGATGATTTGAGAATCCTTCAAAACGATTTGAGACTACAAATCAAGTAAGTTGTCCACGCCCTTTTCAAGGCATTCAATTTAGAGTAACATGCGTGTACATTTCATTGAAGGGCTTATGTGGGCGAAACCCTAAAGACGGCGGCTAAGAATGAGGCCATCGGCATAGCGATATTGGTGGTGGTACTCTGTGTCTCGCCCATAATCATTATTTTGGTTAAAAATGCCGCGGCCACCATACAGGTACGTATTGATGGCCAAAAGAAATGAAACAATAGTGAGGAGAGATCGATCTCTAATTATCTTGCCTTTATTTGTACATATATATTGTAGATGTACGCTGTAAACTTGGCCCAGAAAGCGAAGGAACTGAAACGTGAGAAACGCAAAAGCGATTCGTTGCTCTTCCAAATGTTGCCACCCAGTGTGGCCATGCAGTTGAAACATACGCAACAGGTCAGTTGGCATACGAGATATGCTTACATGTATGTATGTATGTGTGAATACGTAACGCACATAACGTGTCCGCGTATATATTTGTACATACATATGTATGCATAAGTATGTATAGACATTTGAATGATTTTAACCAGATATCTTGTCGGCAAATCAGGTACCAGCGGAACTTTACGAGTCGGCCACCGTTTATTTCAGTGACATTGTTGGCTTTACCGAAATCGCTGCTCGTTGTACACCTCTGGAGGTAAGTATTGACATTGACATTTACATTTACATTTCCATCACTTTCAACTTTACCATGACATGAAAATGATAGAAAGGCTAATCCGAACAATTCACATTGGATGCATGGTGAGATTAAAAGATAATTTCGGAAATGTTTCAAAGATGTTTTACTACATATTTCATTTAGTATCGCAAGTTTATGTGCTAAATGAATTAAAAGTTCAAGTGTTTGGACAAAGTGAATTCCAGCCATTAACGTAACCTTTCACCATCTAAAACCCATTTCCATTTATATCCTCCACCACTGGGGAATCATTGTCTGGCTTATCACAGTAATTTTTCCCGGTCAACGTAAAATTAGAAGCACTGGAAATATCCCTTTTCAAAAGTACACTTTCGGAATATCACGAAGTGTGTTATGAAACGGTTTAGCTGTTCTGAGATATGCTGGGGGAAAACAGATGCATTGAACTTCTCATAAATGACAAATGGTCCACCCTGCATTTAGTGTGAACGTCGATAGAGAACAACAACTAATGTTAATAAATATATAAATTACTTTGTGTCTGCAACTATGAAATGCCGCAAATAGGTGGTGACATTTTTGAATTCAATCTATAGAGTATTCGATGAACGCATCGAATGCTACGATGTTTATAAGGTGGAAACTATCGGAGATTCGTATATGGTTGCCTCAGGATTGCCCGTTAAGAACGGTAAGAGCCTTGTTTCCATAATAATAATAATAATAACATACACTAAGCGAAGAATATGTGCATGTATGTATGTATGCACACGCACACACACACATACATCCGCATGGAAAATTATTTCAATAAAATTTTACATTAAGCACGTGCATACGATTTCATGTGTGTTTGTTTATTCGTCTTCTGTTTATAATTTATTTCCATAACTCGTTTGGGGCCGGGGTGGATGTGTCACAGGCAACAAACATATTACGGAGATTGCCACAATGGCCCTTGATTTGCTGGACGCTTCATCATGTTTCAAAATACCACGTTCCATGGAAATATTACGTATACGCTGTGGTGTCCACACCGGTCCTGTGGTGGCTGGTATTGTCGGAACGAAAATGCCACGATACTGCCTATTCGGCGATACGGTCAACACAGCATCACGTATGGAATCCACGGGTGAAGCGCACAAAATCCATATTACGGAGGAAATGAATCAGGCCCTGGTCCGAGTGGGTGGCTTTAAAACCGAACATCGTGGCTTAATCGACGTTAAGGTGACCGACCACACAACACTCATGTCCCATCGAAATATCAATTATAACCGCAGCATGTTCTCCCATTTGTTTCTTGCAGGGTAAGGGCCTCATGAGCACCTATTGGCTGACCTGCAAAGACGGCCCGGTCAAGATACGTGAGGAAATTTCATGGTTTGCCGATATGCAACCCGTCTTTTTGGAAAATCTCAAACTGGATCCCTCGTACAAAAGTAGCAAACAGAAAAAATGAAATGAAATGTAACCTACAATTACATCTTTGAGAAATGTTTCATATCCGCCGCCCTCCTATCCCGTTACATGCGCATATGATTACATTCGCACAGACACACGTATGTGTCTGTATGCATGTATGTTTTCCGTTGGGGTGTGGGGCGCTTTTCTAATATTGTTCGGTGACCCCGCAATAGGGGCGACATACGCATATGTACATATGTCTGCACACACATAGACACATATGCACATATACATGTTTATGTACGTACACATACAATTATACTAATGTACGCAAACCATACTAGTTTGTTGATGATGATTAAGCTGTTGATGATAATGATGATGATGATGATGTTGATGATGGCGAGAAGGCGGGATATATCGGAGTACTAGCATTTGAAAGTAGAGAACATCGAAGAAAACCACACTAATCATGAATTTTCGGGAATATTTCTCCTTCGATTTATAAGAATGTGGAACAATTACCGGGCAATAGATTCAACATAGAAATTAATAGCCGTTTTGTCCATGATAGCGTTGTACAAATGTCGTTTTTATTTATTGTATCCGATTAATGTAATACTTTTATAGAATTCCCATTTACAATAAGAACCTTGGGGCTAGAGTGAACAGTTCGATTCGGAATCAGTGCTACGATATACTGGTCAAATGGTTAAATTAATCGAAACGATTTGTCGTTTGAGAGATATCGAAATACTTGGAATATGTGTGGTCCACAGCCATTCCTTAAGACGTGCGAAAGGCTAATTTCATATTTTCAGGCGACAACTCGACCATTTAAATTGTATCGTGTGACAGGAACCAGAAATCGTGTAAAGTGCCCAAATACGTTTGATTCACTCACGCTCTCTACAGTTCAGTTTTAACCATTGACATTGGAATGCAATGGAATCATGGACAGACATCATGGCTACCGGTAGGTGATCCATGCCCTTTATGGAATGCCAAATCAATATTCCGAGGTGTTACCAGCGTATTAATAAAAGAAGAAGCCGAAATCGAATTATTCACTGCTCTGCACGTCGTCATCATAGATGTAATAAAAATGTTCGCATGAAAGACAAATTTCATTCATACAATCGGTATTATTGGGCTCAGAAGTCAAAATTATTTTAAGGATATGTAGTTTAGTCATATGTTGATATACATACATATATGTATCTACCAACACAAAAATATATATGTAATTATAGGGCAAAACGTTGTTTTATGGAAAATGTAATGTATGTAATGTATTGAATATCGTTAATATAATCGGCCCTTGTGGACGCAAAAGTGGTCAAATATATGTGTAGACGAGTTAAGCGTATTGTAATCAATAAAAAAAAAACAATTTATCAATTTGGTCGTTATGTGGTTTTGCATTTTAGTCACTGATTTTTATTTCATTGCATCGTAATTCAAACACAAGTTATGCAAAATTAAATTTTTAATAATTTCGCAAGATTGGCACACGAAGTAATACTCGACGAAGGTTTCTAGGTCTCTTGCATAGAAACATTTGAATAGACAGGATTTAACGATTTTCCACTAAACCCTAGGAACCATGTGCCATGTTCCAAGTCTTCAAGCGAAGGAAAAAGTAATTCCAATGCGATGCTTTCCTTCTTTTTTATTTGCCTATTCGTTTTGGGATTTTTGGCCATCATGAACGAATCTTATTATCATTCAAATATTTCATAATTTGTGTATTATTTCTGGACACGTCCCTCTACTTCTTGATTCGCTTAGGAGGTTTTCGTTTCTGCCTCTGATAGGTCGTCTTACGTCTTCACTCAATTTTGCCTCGAATAATGTTTTGGAGTTGCTTATATTTTTAATTTGAGTGTTACATTGAATACTCGAAACAGAAAACTTCCAAATTATTTCTATTTGTCGTGGTCAGGGATTAAGTTATTGTGCTTAGGGCCATTCCCATTTTAACAAATACAAATACAACACACTATCCTTGTGGACATGATTCGAATGATGATCGCAAACGCTTCACATACACATGTACATTCAAACAAATCACATGCGAGTCTATATGTATGTACACAGATACGTATGTCTGTATCTGTGTACGTCCTTATACGATTTATATTAAATTGGAATTGGATAAAAGTGGGGAATAGAAGTGAAGTGATGACAAAATTACAAAGCGCGTCAAACAAACACATGCATGCAATTATCCATACACACGGAGTACACAGAGTTCCCACCCATTTCCCAATCTATGTTGGAGTGTGTGTATGTATGTGTATAATGATGTAGGATGTGTCCATACAGACACACAAATACAACGATTGTGTTAACACTTTACATTTGGTTTATTGTTTGATTCACAAATGTATGTATGGTCGAGGTTTCTATTAGAGTCCCCGATAGAATCTGTGAGATAATCGGAATAAATTAGTTTGTAGTGTGAAACAAATGCTTGTGGCCACCACTACTCCACTGAGTTACTGAGTTATAGTGTCGCCTATACGATGATGGTCAGATTGTCAGATAGAAACCATTTTTTGCAGTATTAAGACAGTTGGATCCCTGGATCGAGCCTAGTTCTCTAGAGAACGAAATCGCGGAGAAATTTCTGTTTTAATGTGCCTTCAATGTGGACGATACTTAACAAACAATCGAATTTGATTTACGAAAATGATTGTACAAGTCATTCAATTTTAGATATCCATATGTGCATTAGGGGAAGTCATATCGCTCATTTACTTCGATAGTGTCACAACTCAAAATACGATTTTTTCAGGAGAGGCGTCCAAAATTGTCCAATTCGTCGTTCTTAGCAAATATGGGAAAAACTCCGAATAAAATAGAGCTCCACACACACAAGAAAAGTCAACTTAAATAGGAAGTTTACAGCTTTTTCTTGAGCAGAAAAATAATGAGTGAATTTTGAATATTGCCACTATTGAAGTAAATGAGCGATATGTAGCTCGTGTCCAATGAATGGACTCGACTTACCCATTAATTGACATTTCAATTTTGGCGATATGTAAGAAACGAAGAAATTCATTTTACAGAAACCGTCAGGTAGTCTTTGAAATATTAGACTCAGACATACCCATCTATCTTTTAAATGTCCTAATGTCTCACATGTGACACTCAAATTGTGAAAAGGACTCTGGTGACAACATTCGATGCTGCACAAACAAACACTTCGTACATACGTATGTGAATTGCAAACACTCTTTAGATGTGAATACCGACACATCTCTGCGTATGAGTGATACAGGAGGAACAATCAATCATACGCACACAGTCCATTCCGAGTCCATATGAAAATGATCGCGTGCACATGTCATTGGTTATTTAGCTTTATTCGAATTCCGTTTATTTATTTACAAAAGGCTGGCTAGTGTATATCGTAGTTATCCAACTGGCAGTCTCAGCTCAATCTAATTTGATCAATCATACATTTTAAATTTACAATGCTACATATAACACAAACAAACACCATGTGCGATCCATCCAATGTGATGGCTATTTCATTCAAAAGGTGTCTGAAAAATTGGTAAATCCACCATCAGTGGTTCGATCCGGGACAGTCTTTCACATTTAGAACAAAAAAGGAAACGAAAGGTGATTTACGTTAAACATTTTATTTTGTATCTTTATCAAATATAATAAAATATTCTCATACACTATATATATATATATTTGAATAAAATTTTTCACATTTTGTTTTCACTTAACATACATCAAATTGAGAAAAAATCTGTTAACAATAATATAATAATAATAATAAATTATAGACGATGATATATATTTTTACATAGTGTTTACATCATTGCTATCATCTATAACAAAATTCGAATGCACTACATTACATCTATGATTTTATTAAAAAGAAATGAAAAAAAATAAACACAATAAAAAATATGGGTTACTTTCCATTATCTCTCCACCTAAGTGTATTTTAATAATAAGGTATTAATTAATAATGTTAAATATTTAAAGTCAAGCAAAAGTATATATAACTATGTATATATATACATATGTATATATGTATATGTATTGCATACGAATTTCAATCGAATCATCACTGGCTTTTCATCTAGATTGTAGATTGTTAGTTGGTTAGTTAGACGTACATATTTCTTCACTTGCAAACTATGTACAAAAATTTGTTTGTACACAATGGAAAATATAAAGGATTATAATAATTAATTGTTGAAATGTGAAAGGTTTTTTTTTTTTTGTTCCGTTTGTCAGTAATGTAGTGCATTGTAACTAAAAGTATACAAATTTAATTTATTTATTATACGCTACTATGGTTTCTGCTTACAAACAAAAATATTAACTAGGCGGCAGCTGTTTTTCTTTCTTTCCCACCACTGCACTGCGCCACTACTTTAAGAGTCTGGTAATGGTTTTCATTGGGTTTAATTCATCCATTTTCGACAGTTTGGTGCACCACACATACAGGGTATTTTACTACCATCGTCTTCTATGTCGAATTTATAATCGTACGAAAGCTACATGCAACGCGAAAGATATTTCCAATGTTATTAGTTATATTGGGATCAGGTTATTACAGATAGTTTGAAACTCACCTCTTCGCTACGATTTATTCGGCGCTTAGCGAAGATTATAATACGTAACTCGCGGTCAACTTCTACAATTTCGGTAACACAGTTGGGATTGCACGAATGATTGATATAACGAGCCAGGCCGCCACACAATGTCGCATCGACCACGCGATCTTCATCCAAACGAAACATGTATATGCCCCGATTCTAAAAAGATAATACAGTCACAGTTCTCATTCTGTTATATGAACAATTAAAACTTACTCTCGCTTCGTATTGTTTTTCACGTATTTCGGATACCTCTGTGCGTATTACTTCGCCAATGTATTCGATAATCATTGTATGTTTTTCCATATCACGAGCAGCATATAGACCCAAACCTGCAATTTTCGACCTGCAATGGACAAAGACCGAAAATATTGTAAAATAACGTTAGAATTTTTCGATTTTGTTTCGGAGTTTACCTGGCCAAATACACATTATTTCGCCATTCTTGTTTCATTTTCTTGTACTGCGAACTCTTCGAATGCACAAATTGTTTACTGTAGGGACAGGTAACCTCACCGGCAGCGGCAGCGGAAGGCATTGCCGCCTGGTGGCCTCCTAGCGAAGTTACCGTACTGCACGTTCTCTGTGGATGGTGTTTCTTCCAACCCATGAGTTGTCTAAGCTTTGGTTCTGTACGAGCTGCCCCAGAAGGGTTTAAGGCTAAAGGCAAATCCAGTAGGGGATTGCGACCGTATTTGAAACGATAGTTGGTCAACGTCTCCACGCCCGGTAGACTCTCTATAATGCGAACTATTGCGGGTTCGGTTAGACCGAACAAATCTTCACCACTTATAAATTCTGGATACAGTTTGACTAAGTTATGAGATCTGCGCATTTCGGCTACCGATTGCAGAACACGTTGCCACACTGCTTTGGGCGAATTGTCGCGCAGTTCCACGTCTGCTTCGGTGGCTTCTTGTACAACAATGCGAAACTCAGGACGACCAGCCACTTCCGCAATGGAGCACACATAGCGACAACGTTTATTGGGACGACGCATTGACCAATAGAAGCGGATCTAACAAGAGAGATTTCGACACAAATATTATAGGTATTCAGGTAAAATATCTGCTAAAAACCAAAAAAAAACTTACAATTTTATAGCCAATCGGATAAATGTAATTTGACGTATGAAAGGCCTCTAATTGATGCGGCAGCAGTTGGCCCACATTCAAGAAAATTAAACTACCGACACGCAGTAAATTCACCATCTCCGAATGATGCATGATGGCAGCTACTTGTCGGTTTTCATCGCGTTCAACAAACACTCGACGGGGCACCGACAAAGTCAATAACTCCTTGTCCTTGTCGTTACGAGATGCATGCGCCTGGCAATGAATGGTTTTGTTTTGGTAGAAAACACAATGATCGCGAATGGCACACGGTAAATGGAACACCGCGCCACACCGTGTCTTGTAGCATTTAACGGTGGCCCCCAATTGCTGACAAGTGTTGCACGTTTGGTTTAGACCGATTTGTAGAGCCATTTGGAAATGCATCAGGCCGCCACTAATAGTTTCGTATACTTCAGAAGACCATAGGGCGCAATTCAAATGCACCCACTTGTCTACGTCATAATTTAGGAGGCGCGATGGTCCGTCAGCCACACCGTCTCCAACTTGAGAACATAAAACACACGTTCGTCGATCTTCAACGGGCAACAAGTGACCACCCGGCTCATTTGCGCTAAACTGTGGTGTGGTCGCAGACATCGTGATGTCCATTTTGAAAAGCATATCTCGAATTTCCTTCTCGGACATGCGTTTGACGGGCGTAGCAGGTTGAAAACATTTCGAATTGAAATATCGGAAACAGACCTTTTTCGCTTTTGCCACTGGCTCCACAGACACCTTCTCCTCCGGCACTGTATCCGCCGTTGCATTATTCTCTGTCAGTAAAGTGGTAATATCGGGCTTAATATCTAATAAATCGTCCATTATATCGCACTCATTTGCTGCTCCCTCCTTTGAAGCTAATACTGATTTTAAAGACGACGGACTCAGATGTTTCTTTTCGCTACTCAAGCGGAACTGGAAAAAGCACACCTTACTGCAGAAATATCTCGGCTGTGGCGGATGCAGTAGTTTACCATGTAGAACACTCTTGGTGTTATCATTGTTGTTCTTCAGACAACGGCCCTTAACGGCCTTACCACACTGACGACACATTTTCGATCGGCCATTGAGAATATCTTGAATGGATAAATGTTTAACGGCCATTTCGCGATCGCTAACCGACAGCGAAGCAGACTTCTCATCAAGTTCAGCTTCCAACTCGTCGACAACTTTGTACGGAATGGGTGTATTTATTTGCAAAAGATTTGCCAAATTCTTTAAGACATCCAATAAACGTTCCGCGGACGATGTGGGTAAAGACAGAATAACATTTTGGCTATTCACGTTGTTCTTCATTCTGAAAATAGACAACATATAGATATATATATAGATATATGTATTTGTATATACATTTGAGACAACATAGTATTTTGTGTTGCGTGCAAGAATCGTACTTACCCTCCTTTATAATCCATATCATCGGAAACATCTTTGATATACAGGCCATTGTCATTATCATTTTCTGGTTTTATTGGTTTTAAAGGTGTCTTTTTACGTTTTGTTATTAAAGCCATAGAATTGACCACAGGTATCACAGGTGACATACGACCCATTCGCTGTTGGGTGCTACTCATGAGTATCAAACCGGGAAACGTTTCCTGTTGCACAGGCATCAACAGTTTATTGCTTACTATTTCGGGTGTATCAACCGCACGCTCTCGGTATACTTTAACCCAGCTGTTTAGTTTATCGGGTTCCGACTTGTAGGTAAACGAGGTGAACTCCTGATCGTAGTAATTGTTTTGAATAGAGGACGATGCATTTGTATCATCGTTGGTCTTTCGTCCTCTGAACTTTTTCATATCATAAAAAGGCACTTTATTGGGTATGTATCCAGAACCATATTCCCCTTCCAATTCTTGTTCGAATAAGTTTCCCCGTTCGCTTTGGCGACTTTCCTTGTGCGGCGAATTGGTCGAGCTGTTGGAGCTGGTGCAATTGCGCCAGCCGTACATATTGCATACTCCGTAGTTGACATTCAGCTGCGGCTCCAACACTTGCATTGGTGGCATTTGGCGCAAATGCAACATTAGATTATCTATAAATGAGTCGTAGTCCTCTTCCAGTTTCAGAGATTTGCGAGAACGTTTCTTATTATTGACAGCACTAGCCGCACTAGTCGAACATGTTGCCGAACTAGTGGCGGCAGCTGTTTCTTTGGTATTTGTAGTAATCTGTTTGCGCTGTTTCTGCTGGTCGCGTTTTCGCTTCTTACGATTATCACCGTCTTTAGTAGCGGAATTTGGCGCTGAATTTCCTGATGGAGGTGTATGTGATTGCTGTTGCGTCTGCGCTTGATGCTGTTGTAATAGCTGCTGTTTATTTATGATATTAACGGGAGGCTGACATTCAGTCGTCGGACTGGGTGTGACCGAATGTTGTGTTGGAGTTGTGGACGACATGGGGCTTGTTGTAGAGGTGTGTTGACGAAGTGACTGTTGTTGTTGCAGCTGTTGTTGGTGGTACTGCATCGAATTGTGATGCTGTTGATTCAACTGCATCTGCTGTAATGTGTTCGGTTCATCGGGTTCCATTTTCACACAAGCCACTCCTGCCTTTGAGATATCCTGCTGCTGATTTTGCTGTTGAACAAGAACTTGATTTAATGTCTGCATGTGTCCAACTGCCGGCGCATGTCCTTCAGTAACTTTGGTTTGATTAATTTTATCGGACAAACTTCCATCCAATAGAGTACCGAATATTTTACTTTGTTGCTGAATTCCCGTCATTGATTGTTGTTGTTGTTGTTGATTAGAATTTGAACTGGCACTCAAAGCTGCAGCAGTATGTGAAGTCGGATGGACGTTAATATTTATATTCCCACTGTTCCTAAAATGTAAGATAAAAAACGTTAATAAACATATTTAAGAATACCATACATTTCAACTCACTTTTCTTTGTTGTTGCCAACAACATTGGATACGCTACTGCCGGCACCACTGTATGTTCTGGTAACAGACAATTGCTGCTGTTGGTGTTGAAGATGATGCTGCTGTTGGTGCTGCAACTGATGCTGTTGTTGCTGGTGATTATGTTCACTAGCTTTTTTGGCATCTTGAACATATTTTGTAATTTTTGTTGTTATTGAACCCTGTGAGGAGTTGTGAGTAAATGTTTTAAACGATTGGCTCACAATTTGTTGGCCAACCGTCGGAGTTGTCAAATGATCAAATTGTTGCGGTTGTTGCTGCGTTTCGCTTTTCGGCGCGGTATCTCCAGACGATTGTAATGAAAATATTTCAATATTTTGTTCAGTCTGTTCGGGTAGCGTGGCTTTGGAGACAAACGATGTTTCTTTAGATATTAACGGAGACGAAGAGAATTTGGGTTTGTCAGAGGATTGAGATAATGCCTTGGACGATGATATGATCAGTGAAGACGCCAAAGTGTTCGTGGAAGCTGACGTCGAATGTGGTGGGGTGGGAGCTGGCGAATGTACCGGCTGTGCCGAAGACACTTTGGTAGTATCCATGGTGATTTTGTGAGTTTGTGGCTGCGGCGTTGGTGCTGTTGTTGGTGGAGTAGATGCTGTTGTGGAGTGTGTATTTGATTCGCTAGCAGGTACTGGCGGTATAACAGGTCTTGCTAGTTGAGCTTCCAAAGAGCTGACTAGACCCAAACTAGGTGCTCTGACGTTAATTACTTTTCGTGCCGGCAAAACAGCGTTTGCTGTCCTTACGTTTTGGCTGCTGGACTGGCTGTTGATGGGCGCGCTATTGGAATTCTGAAGCAGCTGTTTGAGTAGCACGTTATTGCTTTCTTCAGATTTCGGTGGATGTGGTGCTGACATATGATGGATTTGTTGTTGCTGCTGTTGATGATCTATCGTCGATGGTTGCGTTGCCGTTGACGTGTAAGAACTCTGGCTTTGAGCAGACTCATTCGATGCAGGCTCGTGATTTTGAGACTGTTGTTGCTGCAAGATGTGTTGCTGTTGCAGTTGTTGCTGCTGTTGTTTTTGTAACTGTTGCTGAATTTGTTGTTTATGCAAAAGTTGTTGCCTTTGCTGTTGTAGCAATTGCTGTTGTCTCTGCTGCTGTTGTTGCGATTGTGAGACTTGCTGTGTCTGGATTTGTTGTATTTGTATTTGTTGATGCGACTGATGTTGCTGGTGTGGCGGTTGAATTTGCAACTGTATTTGATGCTGCTGCGGCGGCTTTTGTGGATTCTGATTTTGTTGTATCTGCAAATGGATTTGCTGCTGATGGTGTATCTGCTGTATATGTTGCTGTGTAGCTTGATGCTGCTCCAAATCTATCATTTTCTTCTTCTCATCCTCGGGTTCGGTTTTTGCTTTAGTTATCTGCACAAAACTACCACCACTGCTGCTGTACAATCCACCAGGCAATACTTGGATTATTTTACGATTCTGGACAATATTGGTTTGGATTTGTTGTGCGGGTTGTATGTGTTGCTGTTGCGTCGCATTCGAAGTATCTTGCATTGTCCCTGATGGGACTTCCGTTGAAGTCACCGCGTCAACATCGTTCTGAGTTCCGGCTATGGCTGTATGTGATGAGGCACTTGTGACTGAGGATGACGACGACAGGGCATTCGGGTTTATGCTTAAATTCATACGGGTCGGAACATTAGTTTTGATCGGATTGTTATTGGCTGATGTAGTCACGCACAGGGTAGTTTTAGCGCCGGCATTGGTAAAAACTTGCTGACCAGCCGACGTTTTGGCCAACATCAAAGAAATGTTTCGTGGGAAATTTGTTGTCACCGTATTCGCACCGGACGAGGATATATTGGCAGAGCTAACATTGGCAAACTGTGACTTTGTAAGTATCAATTTCTGATGACCACTTATGGCGTCAGTTTTACTTAGCGACACCGTGGATAAGTTGCCGGACGTTGTTACCAGCTGCGGAGAGTTCTGTCGAACAATACTAATGGTGGGACACATATTTATTCTATGTGTTGCTTGAGGAGGTTGTGATGGGCTTTGATCCATACTTTCGTGTTGTGTGCTCAGAGAAGGGCGCAGGTTCGCGCTATTCAAATGGGCTGCCGTAGATGTATGGACTACCTTGACGCCAGCTGGCAAAAATTCTGTAGCAATAATGGAGGGATCTGAGCTGTCAGCGCTGCTGCCGCCAATAGATGAACTTTTAACAATTTGACCTTTATCGGAGTTCGTCAACGTTGTACCTGTAATCAGTGTTGGCTGGTCTGAGGTAGAAGACGATGACGACGAGGTCGGAGGAACCTGTGAAGAAGTAATGAATTCTTCCAAGTTAGTATTTGTCGACGATGTTTTTATAATTGCCCCCACTGGCAAATCCTTAACAAAGCCCAGTTGTTGCTTCTTTTGCGGCGAGGGCTGTATGTGCCCCTGCATTGTTGTCTGCTGCCCCTGTAATTCCGGTTTCGTGGAAGTGATTGTAACAACGCCCGATGTTTGCTGCAGCAAGGTTGATTTGTTTGTTTGCACTGCTTGGATATGTAATGGGATCTTCTTGCTTACAACTTTGGCCTGGACAATTTTCGTTGCAGATACAGGCTTGATCTGCAGCTGAGACAGAGACAAATAGGTCGGCTGGCTCATTTTCTGACCCCTTTTTATGTTGAGTATTTTACTCAATTGTGTTTGCGGCGATTGACTCGAACTTGTCTGTATGGTATGAATAACGCTTTTGGCACCGTCGGATTGTCCACTCTGTGACGTGGTGTTACTCCCCGCCGCCTGTATGATTTGTGAGGAAAGAGGCTTTAATAAAGGCACAGATATGGTAGTATTGCCTATTGATACTTTGGCAGTAGTTTGTGTCACCTCGGGCAAAAGTTTCTTAGAGGACACCACTATTGGTTGATTCTTTACGTTCCCTTGTAGGCTTTTCAAGTTTACCGATTCGCCGCCGACATTGCTAACTGAACAAACCCGGCTATAGGTGAAGGTGTTTTGCGGATTGATGGATGTACTTGAGGCGGCCAATAATATCTGTTGTTCTTGTGGTTTCTTGTCGCCGCCAGTTGCGGTGGCGGACATCATGGAAAATTTTCCGGCCGTCTGAGTGTCACTGGTGATCAACTTCAAATCTATGCTATCCCCCAAACTCTTTTTGGCCTCAGCCATGCCAATTTGTAATCTTTTGGGAGGAGGTTTCGTACTCATCGCCGTAAGGTACGTAGTGCTTGTTGTGCCACCTGGATCCCCTTCGATATGAATGATTCGCTCCTCCACTCCGACGTCGTTTGTAGTGGGCGCCGCTTTGGCCGACGACACTTGTTTACGTATCACCACCATTTCTTCGCCTCCGCCAGTGTTGGAATACGTTTTTGAGCTCGTTTCACCGCCACCGCAACTTTCCTCACTGAAGGCACCCGCACTCGCACTGTCTTCGACAATTAATTGATATTGCTGTGTTGTGGTGCCACCACCATCACCGCTGATTATTTTTCTCGTTTTCAGCTTTTTGGTTGTGGCGTCGGCAGTGGATCCAATGATAACATTGTTGACCGCAGCCTGTACTGTATTCATCGATGCGACAGTACTGGTTGCCAGGATATTACAACTACTCCCACTCTTTTCCAATCTTATTTTTTTACTTTCATCATCGATGTGGCTTTCGTTCGATCTTTTGACTGTGTTTGAATTTGTTAATTTAAATGTTCCGTATTTATCAAAGTCGGTTGTTGTGGTCGGATGCGACATTATTTGATTGTGAAGCCCCCAATATCTTATTTGCGAAATACAAAAAAATTAATTTTAAAAAAAGAAAGAAAAAAATTAAATTTTTTCCAAAAAAAACCAAACCATACTCTTCTTCTTATTACCGTATGTACTGAACAGTGTAGCCAATTCGCTGTTTTTTTCGTAAATTCAAAAACCTAGCGATTTTTACTGACCGTGCAAGCAATCATACAAGAACGCACAAACATCGTAACAAGCGTACTGCCTAGTCTGCGTCAGGCGTCATGTTATGGTCAAAGAATACTTCACCAAGTCTCAAAATGTCACTGTTAACTAGTGCTGTCACCTCTCTGAAAGAATATGCGACATGGTTTGAAAGTGCGTTAAATGCTTTTCAATTTGCACATCAAAATCGTGTGTTTTGCGCAAATCACAGCGTTACTTATGCCCTAATTTGTTCAACATACATTGAAAAAAATTGTATAAATAATCGATCTGTCATTATGAACGGGATATTTGTATTAGAATAAACAAAAAACATTCTTATCGATTGACGACTTAACAACTGATATGACTTTACACAGTGAAATTAGAACGCGTGCTCGAATGTTTGTGCATACTTGATTGACAGTAAACGCTAGATTCCATATTGTCAACACTTCGCTACATTCGTATTCCGTGATATCTTTTATAACAATACTGCGATATTCACATTTACACTCTTACACACAGCCTTATATGACACATAACTTAAAATATTGATTTCAGTGTCACACAATTGGCAAATAAGAACGCTTGTGCGTTCTTGTTCGACGGTATATACGGAGTTGTGATTCAACAGAAAACCTCTGTATTGGCTACACTGTTCAGTGTATAAGGCAATAAGAAGAAGAGAATGATTTTTGTTTTTGGAAAACATTTCGTTCTTTATAAAAAATCCAATTTGTTGTTTATCCCAGATATCGGGGCTTGTCATTAAAATGACTCATCGATTAATAAAAAAAACAAAATGTCGTCTACTTATAAATGGAAATAGTTTATCCATCCAATCCATCAATGAGGTCCGAACTAAGTCGGTGCAGAAAAGGCGCGCCGCCGCCTTTTTTTTGGCATGTCGCGCCGCCGCCGTTGCTAACGGCTCAACTCGGCTGAAACGAACATACCATTTTCCTGTAAAAAATATATTGTAAGCAAGGAGTGGCTGATAATTTTTGAGGTATTAACAACATTCGACAGATTTTACAAATATTTTCAAATTTGAATCGAAAACGCCACCTCCGTCGATTTGTATCGATTTCCCCCTCAGTCGACATTTATAAGAGCTGTTACTGTTACGTAAGAGAATCAAGAATTCTTGCCCGGCACTTCTCCACCCATTCATATTCTTCCTCGACATCTTTGATTCTCTATCGTATTCTCTCTTTGCTGCGATCAGTCATTCGCAGCATTGCGGGGTTGCCAATGTAAAAACGTGTTCTGTTTCATTGTTGCCACTCAAATAATTTCTGCGACCAAATGTGTTTGGCCTAACCAGTCGCCGTGGAATTTTGGACGGCTCAGCCACGCTGCCTCCCACCCAAAAATATCAGCCGCCGCCACAGGCTAAAGTCCCTCGGCTCCGTTCTCTGCCAAAGTATGTTTCCTGTTTCTCGACTAGAGGGAATTATTATTCTCCAGATGGCACTAGTTGTTGTATATAAATGCGTATGCGTACAAAAAACCATACAAAAGTTTGCATATGACTTATATTCTGTCCCCCATTTAGACCTTGTCTTTCACGTGACCACAAAGGAAGAAGTCGAAAGGTATTAGATCTGATTTCGGTGGTCACCTCTTCGAGGGATAACAAGGTCCAAAATTAGAATATAAATTTACTTTGTATTGTAATTAATAAATAAATAAAATAATTAGGTATATAAAAATAAAAAACCTATAACAGATGTTAACCTCTATGAGATCCAGATAGGGCCTTTTTGGAAAAATTTGGGATTGCTGAAAAAGAATTCACATCCAAATACGACTCACTAAATCCTAAAGGTGAGAGGTAATAGGTGAATGGAGTCTGATTGTCTACATTATCACTAATGAGGAGATTGGTACACGACGGCAGGCGGTTAATAAACGATGATAGTCTAATAAGTGCATAGAGAGGCAGAGGCACCACATCAGCCTTTTCATAAATATATTCATTAGAATATCGTTTGTTGAGGGATTGAAAATTCTTGGCGACGCATAATCGTAATATTTTCCTCTCAAGAATAGAAAACTCCTTTAAAAACTTTGGGGATACACAGAACCAAATCAGAAAGGCATAGAGCAACACGGTCGTATGCTGACTTTATAAATTAAAAGTTTAGTTTCCACCAGTAAAAACTTATGTGAAAATGAGTCTTTTATTCCATTGGCTCTCTCAAGCGCAAATCGAGCATGTTTACTAAACTTCATCAATTTGGTAAAGTGCACCCCCAAATACTTGAAAGTATCTGTAAAAGGAATTTCTTGGCCATTCAGATACAACTTAAGATTTTTACTTTGCGGTACCACAAAGTTTTTACACTTTCTAGACGTATTCCTCGAGCAGATTGATTGTTTGCACTTTGAAGGGTTTATATTGATACCCCAAACACGGATAAAGTCATTAACTCTCACTTGATATTGAGATAGATGCAGTAAAGCATTATTAGGAGGTTCTGCATGGGAATAAAGCAAAGCATCATCCGCATACAAAATACTGTGACATTCACGAAATCGATGCGGAAAATCGTGCATATATATTTGTTAAAGTGCGACGCCAAAATGGAACCCTGAATATATACGGAATATATACTGACGACTAACGTCAACTAATGATCTAACATTAAAAGTAAGAAGGTTAAAGAATCTACGGACCATAAGTCTGAATAACATCTTTTAACAAGCTCAAGCACTCACGCTTAGCATGTTCTTTTGACAAAGTTTTACAATTTCGAACGAAACGCTCGACTTTACTTTGAATAGTCTCAGAACACTTGGGTAATGTAGGCTGAGATCTCAAAACATCCGAAAACAGATTGTCAGAACAGACAAACCCTGAACGAGTTGCTACAGCAACATTTGCGGAAGCTAATTCCCTAACTTTCCTTTCCGAGTCCCTTTTCAGTTCCCTAACTTCTACATACTCCTTGAAAGCCGAACAATCTTTCCAGTTTGACGTATGCCCCACTTCCTTGCCATTCGCGCAAAAAGGAGCACTTTAAACATTCGTTTGACGAATGATTTTTGCCACATTTAACACACACTTGTATCCGCTTGCAATTCTTGGACATGTGCCCCCATTTCTGGCAGCGCCAGCACTGAACCTCCCTTTGCTTTTTATTTGGGCTCTCCCAGGTAATACTCTGGTAGTCGATAACTCGAATACTTCTTACCTCATTCGAATTCTGACCGGCGCAGAGAATTACCATATAGAGACCGATATCAACATTATGCTTCCTTGAACATGCAGTCTGGAACATTGAAACTGATTCCACTGAATCAGGAACTATACTATTAACTTCATTTTTAATCATATCAACATCCATGTTGTGATGTAGACCACGTATCACAAGAGTTTTCTTCCTCATCTCTCTAGGAGTGAATGAATATGACTCTATCTCTTTATTTCTCAGAAGACTCATCATCTCCGCATGTGCGACCGGATCCTGAAGGTATAACTTGCTTTTATACCTCGACTTATTCACCATTCTGAAGACAATATTCTTCGCCTTCAACTGATCGATCAACGCCCTCAAGTCTTTCACATTAAATAAAAATATAGGTGGACAAAATGAGCGCACCTTAGATGCAGCTTCTCCTTCAGCAGTCTTTACAGGTGGTGAATTTAACACGTTACGGTTAGACTTATTGGAATTAACATTATCAGATTATATATTAATGTCTCCTAAAATGGCATACCTATTCTGTTCCTTAACAAGATTATTTAAGATTATTTGGTCTATTACTAGTTTACGGTTCGTTGAATGCACCAACGAAGGAGCGTTTCTTCTTATTAGGAACCTCAAAACCAGAAGGCACAGATGAATCAATGTTTCCACTTACATTTTTATCGCGTCCTTGTGACAATTTGCTGGATCTTTCACTAGTGGTATTGCTATGTACATGACTGGCATTCACCGAACTTGAAGTTGCATCTATATTATGTCCCCGCTAAAAAAATTACGAAAACACTTTTCTCAAATATTGTTGATCCTTCCAAATTATGTTTTATTTTTTTTTTATAAAAGTTCACTTAATTCATATGACCGAACCTGGGTCTTATTTAGTTCCTTTAATAGTCCATGGCTGAGAGATTACTCTCTTACTCGTAAAGTCGCCAGGGAACCCTACAGTTAATTTTGGGAAAATAAATACACCAAATAATTTGTTTAAGTAGTCATTTTATTGCCGTTTTCTTTTTGCTTTTATGTATGTTATCTTTTGTTTTGCTTGGGTATTCATTCATTCGTCCTTGGACGTGGATACATACATACGTATGTATTATGTAAAGGGGCGATTGGATAAAAATCTGTTGAATTGTTTAAATATATATTTTATTAATATTTATAATCGTCGTCGTCGTCATCGTCCTTTAGCGCACGTAATTTTTATTTTCCTTATCATTATCCATAATAAATTTTTGTTCTTTGAGTTTTTTTATTATTTTGTTTTTAAATGAGAAAATGTACGTTAAACATACAATTTGCATTAATGTATTTGTGTTAATTACTTTTTAGTGTGGGTGAGTTTTTTTTAAAGTTATTTTGTTTTGCCTTGCCAAGTTTAAATTACAATGTGGAGAGTTCATATGATGAGAGATGGCTTAAATCATAATGCAAGTGGACTATGGCGAGCGAATCGGCTTTCTTCTTTAGGATTTGCAGTATTTTGTCATTTGGTTGTAGTTCATTCATTTTTGTTTTTCTCCTTCTTTCTTTGTTTAAATTAAAGTGGCATTGATGCATGGCTAGCTCTTACACATCTAATATTTAGTTCATTATTTTTTGTTAAGTTATTTTCATTCACATACAAGACAACAATTAAATTAACGTTCTTTTAAATTAGTTTAAATCTTATTTTCATATATTTAGGTTTTATTTCTCGTCTCACAATTATGTGTGTTTTCTTAGAACTCGTGATATTTCAAAACAGTATCAAGTATGAATTCATGTAAATTGAAAAATGATATCTATGGCTCATATTAAAGATTGCAAAAGAAAGAATGACGTTCTGTAACTAGTTAACATTAGTTTTTCTTTCTTGGGCTTAACTGATGAAAATCGAAAATGGAGTTCTACAATAAAACATACACACTTCCATCTTAGGGGTAATTTCGACGGACGCATGTTTCGTAATTTATTTCGAACCCAAAATTCTTTTGAAAATAGATCATGCAGGTCGACAGATTCGCAATCAAAATACTTGCCCGAATCCCAGTCGCTTTTCCAAAACTTTTCTCCACGTACTAATTTTTCAAATTAGAAAATGCACTTTCCTTTGAGCCGGGAAAAGTAACCAAAGTATGTGTGACAGTCTGCAATGAATGTTCTAAGTAACACAATGTTACGACACAATTCAATTGGACTACTTTATGAATTAGACCGCCGGGTAAATGGCTTGGGGTAGCTAAGGACCCGGTAGGAGCAAAAAGTAAAATAAATCATTAAATTATTTTGTTCCATATTGGCTTTAATTTAAATTGTTAATTCTTGAATTAGCAATAACAAGAAGGTTCACTGCAAAGACAATCGGAAAATTGAAAAGTCAAATGCTAAGAAACGTGATAGACCAATGATGACTCAGCCAAACAAACACATTTCTATGAAAGCGACTGTAATTTTTGTATAGCCAACGGCAGAATAATTTGGTGGGTCTCTTCAAAAAGGACACAATTATATCTTGATCGGCAAAAAAAAAAATTATAATTTATACGAGAATTTGGCTTCGACCAGCACACAATTTTAAATAGAAAAGATCTAAATGAGCATAATAATATTTTCAACTTAGGATGTATGTGTGTATGGCTGCGCATTTCAATTGCGTCTGCATTTAGGTATTCTCTGATTTATATGTATGAATATGCGTGTTTGTAAATGAAGAAAATGTCCAGCACTTTCACGTTTTTTGTAACAGTTTTTTTTTGTTTTTTTTTTAATTGCAAGTATATTTAGCTGTTCTCTATTTCAGTTTTGTTTTTTTCTAAAGAAAGCTGATTCTGATTTGGTTGTCCTTAGTTTAAGGTTTTTCTTTTTGTTATACAATTAATAAATTCCATTGATAAATTTTCTTCGCATCATCATTCTTAAGTTTAAAAACATGCACTTTTTAGTATAAGTATGTCTGTATTAATTATATTTTAATATTTTAGTTTGTCTCCATTATAAGAATCGAAAATAATAATTATATGCAATGTATGGTATGGGGAATTATGGGAAAATTGAACTGACTTTTCAGGAGATTTCTGCTATTAGAAAAAAATCAGGGAATTGATTTTAGGTCAAATGTTTTGGTTTTGTTAGCAGATCAAATCAATTAATTGATTCATTATTTATTTGCTCACTGGGAATATCTTCGAATATATTTCAGACATGATCTTAATAATGTATATTAGCGAAAAAGAATAAATGCCAATGTTCATTATTCCCCATAAGATATTTTTTGTAAAAATGTTCAATTGCGTGTGTTTTGTTTCTTTATTTGTGTTTTTTTGTTTGTTTTTGGTATAGTTAATAAGCTCATGTCAGTGGAGGTTAAAGAAGAAATAAAACTCAAAAGGTACACAATAAATATTTAAGGAAAACAACAAGGTCTCTTTTTAAATAGCCTCCAGACTTTTGGTTTTAATTTAGAAAATTGTTTAGACAAAATAAAATATATTGCTTTTGTGAAAGGATTTTCATCGATAGGTTTTTCTCTTCTCTAGTTATAGTAATTAATGATATTTTTAATTCGCTTATGATTGTGCTAAAGTGTTATTTTGTTCTCTTTTAAAGATTTTTTAGCTGTGTTCCCTCAATAAATTGTTTTTAAGAAAATGAAAATATAGCTCAGTAGGCCCTTTGTTTTTACATTTGTATTATGTATGTATATAAATATTTCATTTTCACTTTTCATTATCTCTATACTAAAAGTAGTTGTTGTAAAGTTTGTCATTTTCTAAATCAATTTTTGGTAATGCATTCATCGTCTTCTTCATTTTCATTCAAATGTGGCTACTTGTTTCTGTTTATTTAATAAGCAGTTTTCTCCGATTTGTCTCATTTTTTTTTTTTTTTTATTATTCATTTATGTACCACTTAAATGTAGATTAACATGACTAAAAACATCTAACTACAATTTTCTTTTTGTCTTAAAACATTTATATGTGTGAGGCTGTGTTGAATGCGGATAGGTAGGTGTTTTTAAAGTGTTTTGTAAAAGTGAAAGTCAAATTGAAGAAAGACAGATCGGACAAAACTAAACGCTTTCAAATTTAATGTCAAAGCGCTCAATTCTAAATCACATCTAAACAATGGACCCACTCAAATAATGAACAGGAATGGAAGATCCCGACCACATGACTTAAGCATCGTATTGATTTGTCTACAAATATTCAGACGTTTTTCGGGATTTCAAGATATTATGTTTTCCTCATTGGGGCAGTGGATGCAAAACGATTCATTGATTGTTTAGCTCGAGATTTTTACTTGGTCGTCATTAATTATCGAAAAAATGTTCTATTTTGTAAACGGTCAGAGGACTGGGAACTTGAAACGCGTTCCAATGAGTTTTATGTATATGAATTAATTAATATGTTTTTCAACTATACAGAGTTTATTTGTTTTTGTTTTTAATTATTTATATTATGGCGAATTGTGAATTATGCTTTTATCTTTTTTTAGTGGACTTAAAAGTAGAATTAAATTAATAACGAATAAAAATAATAATAATAAAATTTATCTATCGGGAAAATGTAACCAAAATGTCTAAAAAAAAAATACATTAGCGGCAGTTGCACCCAAAAACCATCATGAGGTTGACCTTTCTTAGCTACGAACAGATTGAAAACCTTGTACTACAACAAACAATATTTATAGAATAGTATTAGGATTATAAATCAGGAAAATATGAATATATTGAATAAAGTTGAATGCACAAATCTAATCGTAGCCGATGTTACTCGTCGTTGTTCGACGCTTAATTGTTTGTACCGATCATGTTGTTTGTGGTTATACTGCCACTCTGTGTTATATTACATTTTACATTAAGTAGTAATTACAACAATAGCAAAGGTTTTAGGGGAAGGAAAATCAAAATTAACAAAATGTTTAAAGTAAAGCAAAAGATATCGCGACCTAAGGTCGGACAGTCCATTACTTGAGATTTTACAGAAGAGGCACAATACTTTCTGTAAATATTTATTTTCGCGTGTTTCACATATGGTAAATGGACCGCTACGTCCATCGAATTGTTTACTTTTTGTATACAAATCGATTTATTTTGGACTAATCTTGCGTTCTGTTTCAAAACAAGTACATTGTTGCCAAACGTGGACTTTGCGTCGTTTCACTCGTAGGTCGCGATATGTAGTATAACAACATTTTACAATGTAATAAATCTTTGTAATAGGTTCTTTCCGTTTTATAAATCAATTATAAATAAGTTTGAATGGCGTAATTTCATTTGATGAATTTGATTATTGTTTTTTTTTTCTTAAATAAAAAATAATTAACAAACATAAAGTAGTTTTTCGCAATTTAAAACGAAATGGTTCAGATAATTTGGTCATCTGAAATGATACAATAAATTAAATGATGTGAAGTCGTTATGAATGAAGGAAACGCAGGTCCGATATGAACCAACAAATTAAGAACTTTTACAAAACCTTTCTATTTTGAGCGTAAAGTTTGTGAAGGAATTTTGAAAAACATCTCAAAGTTTTAGTTTTAATTTGCGGACAGAGTTTGTTTGTTTGTGTGTGTGTGTGTGTGTGTGAGTGAGTTAGTTTGTCTTCTTCTAAAATTGTTCTTCTTTCAAATAAATGAATATCTTAAATTATATATTTATCTTTTTTGTTTGTGTGTGTGTGCTTTCGAAAATAATTATGACTTATGTCGCGCTAAAAACAAGTGTGCATTTTCTTCTTGTTTTGGGTTTAAAGGATATTTTCTGTTTCACACACATGCATGTATGCACCTTATGTAACATTGGTTTTTGTTTCAATTTAAATGTATATTTATCTATAATTGTGCTTAAGTTTTGTGGTTTGTCAGTTATTATTTCTTATTTTGTTGTTTTGTTGCTGTTCCTCTTTTCTTTTGTTAGTTACTAAAGAGGAGTTGGTAGCAGCAGTGTTCAACAATGTTTTTTTCATTTCTCATTGTGGTCTCATTGTAATTTTTGGTTGGTGGTGGTTAAACATTGGATTTCAATTGGATCTCTCCAAACATTCTGCTACCAATTCAATGTTTTGTGTTGTTGTGTGTTTTTTGGTTTTTATGTTTACAGTTGTTTGCTTGTTTTTTTTTTGTAGTAGCATCAGACTTTTTATCGTGTATCGGTGATATTATTTTTACTGCCAAAGATTTTAATCAATTGTGTCTCGTAATCATCAATGTTGCGCTTCATCAAATCCATGCAAGGACCCAGCAGACGTTCAAATGCTTCAACCTCGAGGACTAGATGAAAATATATAAAATTAAAAAAATCGGAATGAATTATATATGTATTTGTATTGGGTTAGCTTTCATTAGATTACTTCGGGGAGTAGTTACACATGACATATAAAACATGCACACATTGAACATAAAATAAGGACTCGGTTATTATCGGACACATTGTGGTCATGCAAAACTGTTATTGAAAACCTCAAAACAAGAGATATTTTATCGGGTCGCCTTTTCACACACCGTTGCAAGATTAATTTATTTTTAGATTTTCGAATTACCCAAATGTTGAATATTTGTATAAGATGCCCGAGTACCCCTGTACCACCTAAAAAAAACGAATTCAGGCCTAAGGACTTTTGTTATTCTCTCCTACTACCTGTAACTCGTTGTATTGTGCACTTCGGGGATCAGGGTTTACAATATGTACAAGGTCAATATTTTATTTACGTTTGCTACCGATGACTCGTTTCAGTTTTTGGCTAAACATCATTTGATATACAATGAAGGGTGTATCTTGGGGAAAACCGTTTTACTTATCGCATATTGTACAATAATTGCAAAGATAGTTCGACGGACTTTTTTTTGAAGAAGAAATGAACTCGATTTAAATAATTTAATGTCGGTAATAATAAAAGTGTTTTTTTTTATAAGTACGAATCACCGCTTACGAAACGATTCTATCAATGGTGAGTGTAAAACTCACCCCCATTTGCAGTAAGAATTAACTGTAACCGTTTTAGATATACACTGACATCTATGACATCCATTCCGATTGTGAGTGAACATATCGCAAAAGTTTTACCGTGTTTGTGTTTTGTTAACGTCACTTACCAAAAATGTTATTCGAATTACCGGTAGAATAAGATTATGAATTTCCTATTACGATATTGATCTGAACGATTTGAAAGTAGTCTAAAAACGAAATTTGTAACAAATCATGAAATAAATTAATGAAAACAAACATCCATCAGATCCATCGATCATATCTTAATGTTCGGTATCATTCAACTACCTAAGGAGAAAATAAAAAAAAAACACCGTCACCAAGTTGTTTGCCCGTTTTTTAAAGACAGTTATTATTAAGTGGATTTGAATTGCACATTCAAGTGTCTAGTTTCTGTAGTCGGATTTTGATTAAAAAGAGGACAACATCAATTTTTTACAATTCATTACCGACGGTGGCGCATGCTGTTGTGATTCGGGGTTAAAACGTCGACATTTTCTGTACAATATATTGAGAGAAAACACATTGCCTTGGCATACATTGGTTCTTACCATAATATCTTTTTAAACCCCTTCAATTTCGTAATTTCAATTATCTGGCGCCAAATTATCGCATTTTCAACCTGGAAGCTGTGTGTATTTTTCTTTTCTTTTCTCTTCTTCCAAATTCATTATAAAACAATAATAATAACGAAGGGATTTTGAAATACTCTGTAATCGAAGATAACGGTTCTTCTTGTGTTTTTAATTGAACGTATATTGCCGTAGAAGGGAATCGCCTTTTAAATAGTCTGTCTTGCCAATTGCGTTAAATTATGTTCATATACTCCAACCCGCCTTTTCATGACGTCTTTTAAAAACCCCAAAATTCTTTCAAATGCCTCCGTTTCCAAAACTTTATTGACCGAAAAAAGTAGGGCATTTTTTATTTAAAGTAGCAAATTCTCTAACGAAAAACATGTATAAAAAACAATCACAAAAATAGAAAATAAAAAGCAACAAAACACAGTACTATAAATTTTTAAAGAAAACTAAAATTCTACAATTTCAAGTTTTCTAATTTGTTCAATTCATCGAAATGTAAGCGTAAATCATCATCCAAATAGCGATATGCACTAATAGAGCGTTCAAGCAATTTCGTACATGTTCCCAATAAACGTTCAAAACAATCAGTATCTAGAACTACACATACAAAACCAAGCGTAACAGAATCGAACACAGTAACGAATTGGCAAATTTGTTTTGTAAAACGCGGGAGGAGAGCAGGGTATGTACGAGTATGGTGGGTGGTTTGTTTGGTAGGAAAGTTTGTTTCATGGAGAAAAGAAAAAATAATGTGTTAAAAGTGAACGAAAACAAAACGAAAGGAAAAAATATATAATTAATACAACAATAGGAGATAATACTTCAAACAGAAATAAAATAAACTACGAAACGCCCAAGGCATTCTCTAACAAAATAAAAAAAGAAACGAGTAACAGAATGTTCGAAACTGGTATTTTGGCTAAAGGAACTACAATCAGCCACGATGTCTACAAAACTTACATGCGACTTTAACATCACTGTCGGCATAAACGGAGGCTGCGCGTGGGCGGTGTGTTACCAAAGCCAATTCACCGAAATAGTCACCCTTTCCAAGTTTTGAGATTTCAATCTCCGCACCATCTTGATCCATTTTTATAACTACTGTGCCTTCCTCTATGAAATACATGCCATCAGCTGCATCACCTGCAAATCAAATATAGAAAATAAATATTATTAACTGTGAGTCGATGTGGCTGAACTACGGTAGTATTTTTTTTTTTTATGTTTTTTAGGAAATCAATTCATTCGGAAAATTGTCAACGTTCGTGTCGTTTGAAGAATATCATCGAGACGGCAAAAATAAATTAATTTTAATAGTTTCAAGAATTTTGCACTTTTTGTTCATATCATTTGAAAATTTCAACTCGGTAATCGCTTTAAACTAATTGTGTTTACATTCTTAAGCGATGACGATACGACCACTGGCATATTCACGCCAACATATTTTGTTCTTAACCTTTTGAAGGGGTTTTATAAATATGTACATACATACATTTTAAAATATTAGTTGGGCAATTTCCAATAACATTCCAGAAAGGGAGATATGTGGATCACTGTAGATCCTAATACAGTTTAAAGCCAGCTCCGAGATGTTAATGCTTTTTGGTAGAGAAGTTGTACATGGCTTCACAATAACAGAGATACTCGTAAGTAAAGCCGCTGCGGAAAAATGCCAGATGTTCTTACCATCGTATACGCAATTTATTCAATGATGAATCTCCACGATGAAATATTAAAATCCGACATGAGCGGACTGGGGCGTGTTCTTACTGATACATTCGCATACGTAGAATCAATTTAAATATTGTATTTTGTGCGAACGATTTTATTTTGATGGAGAACATTTTGGTTTCCACTGGGCATCGCTTGTCGCCGTCTATTGCTTACCTTGTTTAATGATCCTGTCATTCTTGTTGAAGCGTTTGGTGACCAAAGCATCAGCTAAGTTCATACGTTCGTAACTCTATAATAAAATCAAAGTAGTTGATAAAGCGTCTGTGTTATTTTTATTATTAAACATGTGGAAACAAACCTGTAGAGTCTTTAGCATGGGCACGCTATCGAGCAAAGTCTCATACATTTTTCTCTTTTTGAAAGCAGATTTCAATAGTATACGTCGGAAGGTTTGGCGGTCCATGGCCCAAAGTAGGCCTTCTGAGTCGGCTTGTATAGTAGCGGCTCTAGAATATAAAACAAGAGTGTGCAACCCTCCTCAGTATATGTTCGTCGTGGCCGAACTTTTACGACGTTTTTACGGTCATCCGAACTTACCTGGGCATGTTGTAGAGCAAAGCCAATTCACCAAATATACCACTGTTATTGTATGTGTGTACATGATTGTCGTTTACAATAACTTTGTAAACACCCCTAAAAGAAAAACAGAAGGAGAAACCGGTACAAACAACAATTTCATTTCAGACATAATGGAATTACAAAGAATTGTACAAAATGGCAACGGCCACCAACTCGTACGTGGCGAGTGTTGTTGGAGAATATTAACCCCCACCACAGCACTCAGGCACTGCGACCCCAGCCAAATTAATTACAGTAGTCATACCATGACTACACTTTTTTCAATATACGTACGATTCAATGACGTAGAAGTTGTCGCCATCGTCGCCTTGACGAATTATATTTTCACCAGGTGAAACTCTTCTTTCGAACATCGCATCTAACACTTGATTCATCTAAATGACAGACACGATTGTGCATTACAGATATGTTTGGGACATTGATATACAATTTAAATCACCTGCTCCTTTTCTAATGAACGGAATAGCAGAACATTCTTAACGGACTCTACTAGCCGGGCGCGTTGGTCATCGGATTTCGGAAATACGGCAGTGGCTCCCTCATCATCATCGGCATCATTTTCGGGATCGTATGCCTCGGCAAACACAGATTTACGACGATTGGAGAAACGCGGCACAACTGGTTCTGCAAACAACAACAACAAAACAATTGAATATAAATATGAATTACACATTAAGATTAAGGTAATAGGAAGGCGCCCCGGTAGGCGAGTTGGTAGCGTGCTTGCCTATCAGCGTGGGGGTTGTGGGTTCGATTCCCACCAGAGGCTTTGGTCTGTCGCTGCAAAAATCAAGCCAAATGGTCTTTGTCACCCGGTTTACCCTTGGACCCAAAATTATAATATAAATTTACTTTGTATTGTAATAAATAAATAAATAAATAAATAAATAAGGTAATAGGAAAGTCTTGGGGGAAATCTTAAAATATTCGTGCAAAAAGTGCACAAATCCAACTTTAGCGCAGCATTAGATTCCACGGATTATAGCTCACAGTGGTCGGAATTATCCACTTCAAGTAATACGATGGAAGTGTTACAACTCGGTGGCAGTTTCATTCAGGCACCAGGGAAAAAATAATCAACTGTCAAAAATTGGGTCTCCAAATTCAATCCATGCAATGATATTGGAACGTTGCAGAATGAATGTGGTCAAGGTAGCTGAGGCTGTGGACATCTCAACTGAGCGGGTCGGTACGTCACCTTTTTCATAAACATTTGGAAATGAAAAATAAATATGCGAAAATTACTCACACCTCAACGAGTGTTTGGCAATGTTGGACCACAATCGGTTTCTTCTTAATTGCAATTTTTTTGAGGCATATTGAAAGATAAGCGAATTGTCATAACTCGAAAACGTCTTGTCGGATTTTGTTTATGATCGTTTTCGATTATGACAATTTAAAAAAAATTTTAACAATTCAAACCACAGAAAAATATGTGGGTCGTTTTTGTAAAAAAAACTACGCCATTAATAAAAATGGAACCATACACGCATTGAAATTATTAAAATTCACTACAAAAATGGTCAAAGTCCTGCAGTTCCTCTGTACATCAGAATTGTATAACTGTTATCCATAACAACATTTTTGTTTGTTGCATAGTGTAATTATTACTCTTGTTTGTCATCATTTATATGAACATAGTGACGTAGTCGAAAATCCACATCATCAGCCTTTGATGATAGCTTCTAATTCCCATATGCAAATTTAAGGGGATTTTCGAAATTGAATGCTGCACCGACAACACAGAAGGCAAACGGCGAAAGGCGCTGTCATAACTTTCGCTGGTTATACAAAATGGAAAATGGAAGAAAATTACACTTTAATCGTATTTTGTATGTTGCAGTTGAAATCATCAACGTTTGTTCTTTTTTGTTTTTTTTTTTTTGGTATTTTTCGTTGTTTTATTGTATCTATGTTGTTGTAGTTGTTTATTGTGAAGAATTTTCTCCGCCCATCCGACAACAAGCATGCTTTCATACAACAAGTGTTACGTGGTTGCACAGCAACACATGTGCACATATTTGTGAACTGACATCATTGTTTTATTTGTTCGCTTAATCGCCGCTCGCCCGCTCTTCCGTTCTCAGCACGCACAAACACTCTGGCAACAATTAATAAAGGATAAGGACATAACGTACGAATAAATGTATGCAGGCATGTATGAGTGTGTGTTCGCAACATCTTACCAACTAATAGAGATCCAGACACTTGTGATGTCATAATTGTCAACAGAATGCTTACGATGGACCCGACACCACACGATAATAATAAACAATAATAATCACAGGCACAGATACAGATACAGATACAGTTGCAGTTACAGTTACAGATACCGACACAGACACAGGCACGCCAATCGAAAGTGTCTTTCTTGGAGAGATGCACGGTAACTATTTGATTGTTGCCTTTTCAAGAGCAAACGCTGCACGACACATCACTCACACAACAACAACAACAACAACAACGACGGGCGAACAGCATCAACAATTCACGTTTGTTTCTCAGAGACTCAATATGCAAAACACGGAACACTTTTGCCCTGTGCGCTAAAATGTCTTCACTCTAAATAAATGTGAACAAGATCGAGAGTAAATACTGTGCAAACAACAACAAGCAGCAAAAACAACAACACCAACAAATTCTAATTGAAATATGCAACAAAACATACATCGCTGTGCTGATATTCAGATGTGTTCACATGTACATTAGGGTGTCCAAATCAATGATTTTTCGGATTCCATAGTATTTTTGAGGCACAAATCGTATTTTGTTGGTTTTTCAAATTCCAAGTTTTCCAATAAAAAGCTGTTTCTATGTCTTTCAGCCGAAACTTTTAAGTTTCGGCGTATCAATGTCATGGCATTCGAACCATTGCAACCAGTGATTCGATGGTGGGTTTTCAGAGCATGTCAATGCATTGCAGCAACTTCATCATCGATACACAAAGCAAAATAATGCTCGAAGATTTTTCTACTGCACTGATGACCCAAAGACTTAAGAAATACTTTTTATTGTCCAACTTGTGCAGACATTTTGAGAAATATCCCGAAAATCTTAAATGCGCCAACCCTAAACTTTTCTGAATATTCTGAAAAGTACTTTACTCCATAAGCTTTTAAAAACAGGTTGAAAACAAAAAATGGACACTATGTCCATATGTATTTCTCATTTTTGTGTGTATTCCATCAGATGTTACATTTAATTATAGTTTCTTTTGCATGTTTGTTTATGGTTCGATAATAACTGCATCATTTTGCTTTACTAATGTTAGTAAATAATTTTTGAAGATTAACCCACATGTCCATACATATCGTCCCCTGAAATCCAAACTGAATAAACATCAACATTTGTTTTTTTCTTCTTTTATTTCTCATTTTTCTAATAATATGGCAACGAACAGGAACACGGAGTATCAAGAACTCTACCATTTGACAGGCTTGTCAGATTTACCCTTTTTCCGCACATGATATTAATATCGCACATGCGACGGTTTGTCTGTGATTTCGAAAGTTATCATTGATTTTTGCACATAAAAATTCAAAATTTACAACAAGACTGTTCAGATGTTACAACGTTTTTGGCTTCTTGAAAATGCTTGTTGGGTCATTTTGCATTTTGCATTTCATTTTAAATTGTATTCTATAATCCCAAAGTTAGGACATTAAATATCTTTCAGTATATGGAGAATTGTTAATTGTTACGCAATTGCATTGAGTCTAAAAAAGCTAACAGCACACTTAGACTACGAAATATGAAAATCAGTGTCATCCGTTCAACATTTTTCTGTGTCTCGACAAAATCTAGAAATTATTCGTTTAGTTACGAGACTTTAGATTAAGTGTTTCATCTTTGATGTGTTATGATCGCATTTATATTAATGTATTTGCTGGTGATTCTTCTTCAGTGTGTCTTAAACGGAGTATGAGTTATTTTTTTTATTAAACAGTTGCAATAAATCATACGCCATGGGCGCCGCTCATTTTCAGTTAGGAACAAAACTATTTACGTTCACACAATAAAAAAGCAACATCGCTGCTTTTTAGAATATTCGAGGATTTCCCAGCAATTTCCGAAACCGAACTGGTTTTTCTTTTTTAATTTTATAGATTGAACGGGATTAAAGTTGTGCTTATTTGTTTTAAAATATGTTGTTGGTAGCGAAAAGTTTCGAAACCTTGATTAGTTGCGTTTGAACACATTGAACCATTTTTTTTCCACTTATAAATATTCTTTTCTTGAAGTTTCTTCTCTTTGAACAAGTTTAAACAGTTCAAGTGATAGGGAGTGTTAAACGTATCTCGATGCTTAATGAAATAGTCTTCGTTTTGCGAAGTGTACTGGCTGACGTTGTCACACAATTGAATTGTATGGTGAATTTTTTACAGTTTTGTTCCTGGGTTTATTGTGTTATGAGATGTAGGTTTAATAACACTAAAATTTATTTTCTGTGGTTGTTCTGTGTTACTTTGCTTCGGCTCGTTGAGGAAATTTAGCTGGAACACAAACACCGCCTTCATTTAAATGTCGTCGGGGTCCATTTAATTATTCTTCGTTCTTTTTTTTTGACAATTAGCGTAATGGCGGAATTTAGAGGTTACTTTAAATTGCTGTCATATGGTAAATATGAATAAATACACGTACGTAGTGTGACATTAGAATATAAATATATTTTGGGTGGTTACACACACATTGCGAGATGATACATTTCTGTTGATTACAAGTTAGTGCACACGGGTACACACACACACACACACATGTGCATAACCACAGGTATGAAGACACAGTTCCACTGAATTATGGCCCAAGTGTTTTCATTACACAAAATGATGGTTCTTACACACGCACGCAATTGTATTGTTGCTGTTGTTGTTGTTGTGCTTTATACGTTATACGGGTGTGTGTTAGACTTTTAATTAGAATTTTTGTATATGTATGTATTTTCGTTTTTAAAGCACAGCTAAAAACAATCCGTTAATTGTCGAAGAGAAGATCTTACGGCCGAGAGTGACAAACGTTGACTAACTGAATTATTTACGTTGGCTGTCGTAGACCAAAAAAAAAAAAAACCAAACAAAATATGTAAAAGACAACAACAACAAAAAGTGTGTAGAGAACTCACATCCATTCATAACACTTCAGGCCCCATCCCCCTCCCCGCCACCGAACATATTTAGACTCGAAGATTCAACAAGTCATTAACAGCTTAGTGCACACAAAAATCGACTCATAATATTCTCAAAGTGCACACACACTCACACACAGACTGAATTCATTCTCCCCAAATACACACACATATACCGACAGCCACTAAACATAAAGTGTGGTGTTCGTTTATTACAAAAAAAAAACTCAACCTGTTACACAAAACTAAAGCATCCGACATAGAGCACATCCGAAAATGTACCGATGATTGAGCAGCAGGCAACGTGAACGATGTGACGATGAGCTCCTGTCACAAACCCCGTACACACACACACACACAGAGAAAGAGGAGGAAATGTGTATTTAATATGCGAATGTGCCGATAAAATCTATTAACAAACATTTAACTAATACTCAATGACATGGATGGACATCATCATCAATATTGTTTCAGAAGACCAACAAAGTCAAGTGACCCAACCAACCAACCAGCCATCCATTCATCCAAGCCAGCAAGCAAACAAACCGAATTGACTGACCTCTTTATCACTTTGTGGACAACAACATATTTTATAAAGCCATTGATGGATGATAAACCCTTAAAAGACAATGGTGGCCTAATGAGTGGCCACCACGCTTCTTATTCCAGTGAATAGTGTGCGGAGCCTGTCGACGAATTTAGCTGTACATACATACATATCTACATACATATGTACTACATGTTGCCTATTTCAAAATTACATACATACACAAGGAAACAGAGGCGAACTTTGCTCAAATCAATTGTCTGTGTACCATAGAATTTAGATATGTATTCGCTAATGGGGACTACAGTTTGAGAAGACGAGTCAAGTCTTCGTATGTGTGGCCTTAACCGTTTTTAAAACTCCGTTTTTAAAGCCGTTTGTAGTTGCCAACAATTCATTGCAGTTGAAGGAGACTCTTTTACATTTGTGTCATACTAAAAAGAGAGACTGTCACTTTTCATTTCATCGTTAATCTCTGCTCAATATATTCGAAATTCGATCTGTAATTGGCTAGACATGTGTATCATTTTCTCTGTTTAACCAATTGATGACAGGACCAGAATCACAAAATGCAGGCACTCCCATTAAAAGGGTATTTTCCGAAACTGTCAACTCAAGGTGGTAAAAACAGTTGAACAGTTGAAGATGTGGAAAAAAAAATACGAAAAAAAACACTTATAAAGCATTTGAACCATAAACTAAGTAACAAAGTTAAATACAAAAGTTTTATGGGAGAACTAAGTAAAAAATATAATACCGAACAAAATGGGACAAAAATGGAACTAAACAGTTTAGCAATTTTTAGGAATTTATGACGAATTAGAATTTAACATATTTATTTGCGATATTATCAAATCGTAAATAAAGTGAAATGCGGAATATTTGGGAGTGTCTAAAACCTGTATGTTGTTTGAAGTGGATCATCCGAAATAACATCCGAAACATATGGACAAATTCATATATAAGAAATTATTCCCCTGAATGGATTATGAGATTTCGAATTTTCCCGAACCAAGTGGTGAACAAACTAAAAACAAACCCTTCGAGCTTGACGATCTCTGAGGAAACTAAACTTACTTTGTCGTAACTTTGCAACAAATTAAATCAAAGCAAACCCTGTTGATATAAACGTCAATGGACCCCTTCACACACATGCATACATTAAGGTTAAGTGTGGGGGGAACAGTGTACATCGGTATACATGAGTGTTTTCGTATATTTAGCCTCACATTTGACATGTTAACAACTTTCAACCCAATAAAATGGAAACTCTCTCTCTCTCTGTGTCTCTCCTCTTATCGTTTCAAATGGCATACAAACAAATGCTATAGCCCGCCCCTACCCTTCCGTCTATCTACGGGGGAACAATAAAACATATTTTAGTGTTTTTGTACGATCTGAAGAAATTAATTTAGATTTTTCAAATATTTTGTAGCATCCTTAATGTTGCTCCCATTCCCATTAGTCCTGCATCTGGTTCGTATCCAACAAGGGTTGTTCTTTCCACACAGCATGTACACACGCATACATGCACAGCCATCTACAAGTGTATTGGCTGCTAGAAATAGGACACACAGACACATTCCTACACACATACATACTTATTTTTATGAATTCGTGATAATATGTGAACATTTTCCGTTTTCCGTTTGTGCGGTCTCTTTATTAAAAATTGTATATTTCTACAGCTATTTTTACTCGGCTTATGTTTATTTGAAGGGTATTAAAGTGTTCAACGCCAAAAAGACAAATGGAAATTGTATTAAAGTTCGGACGGGTCGAATGTTATTATCAGCTGACACTACGCTTTCTTCGTCGTATTGTTGGCCGAACAAGGCAATCGAAAAAAGACTAATTTCGCTTACAATTGCAATTTAGAATGTCCGTAGACTATTTCCATGTTACGTTTTCGCAGCAAACATTACTTTTTTTAGAGTACAAATAAATCGTTTTCATTTATTTCACTCAAATGGCTAAATGTAAAAAAAAAATAGTAATTTTCCGAAATGTAATTCAGTTATGTTGGGAAAGTTCAATGTTTCACCTGTTAAGGGAAATTGTAAGTTTTATATTTTCAATAGAGAATGTGCTGAACAAGTTTTGTTAAAAATCAGAAGTTGTCCCATCCCCTACAAAAGAGGAAAGCTTTGCATTTCTGAATATCTTTACTGTTGACGAACTTTGAAAATGCGACACATTTTAGAATGGGTCGATATTCAGCATAGTTAAAAACTTTAAACGGCGTCTTTAGTATCCCAGCCGGAGCTTCTTCTAATGTAAAACAACAAATAAATCTCATTATCAGTTTGAGTCGCTGACCTTTATATCTTTTCGTTTTCATTTTTAACAAACGGAAATACCTTCAAGTTGTACTCGTGGTTAATGTTGCATTGCAGGATAATGAAATTTCATGAGCGGAATCCGAAATTATCCGTGCACGCCGATTCGTAACTACAGATGTACGCAGGAGACCGAAAACAAATGAATACCTCGCAATTTAAATTATATAACGAGTATCTGCATGTGACATTAACTTTCGCGTAACACGATTCAATTATTAAATCATTTCAGGAACCTCTATGTTCGTGTGCCCCAAAGAGTACGTATTTGTCCATTGCCAACCCACCCGACAAAAGTCGAATTGTTTCAGCCCACCCCCCAAAAAAAAAGAAAAAAAAATGTTGTAAAAACGAAAATACAATAACCACACAATTTTAAGTCAATAGACATAAAATTAGATATGCATGTACACACATACATTCAGGGCACACACAGCAAGCTGGTCGACTCGCTGCCGGAAAAATGAAGAAATATAATAAACATATGCATATGCACATTAGACTGGGTCGACTTCGAAACAGGGGTTTACAGGGGTTTAATTGTCGGATAGTTCGAGGACCACCAAAATTTATTGTCCGCTGGTGCCAGAAGTGTTTCAAAGTGGTCTGCGTATTATTGTTACCACCAAATTCTGGTGGCCTCAAATGTCAGCGAATTCAAATAGAATTCCTTACATAGAAATATTCTGTATCATTTTCGCAGACCGTGTACAATGCTGCCCTGTCCGAAAACATAGATGTCCGATTTTGGGAATTATCATTGGGTCAGGCACCAACCAATGACAAAAATTAAGCTCAATATATGGCCAACACGAACTTCTATCCAGTGCGTGTTACTACGGATGTTTACAACATGAACCCTAGTCTCGATTTTTCTGAAAAAAAAACAAAAAAAAAACACCGGTAACAATTGTTAGTTTACAGCAGTATCCCTTGTTATTCGCACTGTCCCAATATTCATATTAGACCGTGTTCCACTCAACGTCTCCAGGATTCGTCAAACAAAAAACTCCGAATTTATTTTGGCTACTTTGAAAATGTGAAACGGTCTCGAGCAGCTGACCTCTGATATAGCAAGTGCAAAAACAAACGTGGACAAATGATGTAATGTTCGTATCAGGATATGAACCTATGTTTGTTTTAATTTTAGCATTTCAAAACTTTGAAAAGACGTAAAAGTGAGAATGAGGAAAACAATCTTGAAACAGTGGCGTTTTCCTGACATGCGAGTATGACAATTGCAGGTATGCGCTGGATATTCGTATTTATAGAGAACAAGTTCACAAAGGATAGCATGTTTATAGAAAAGGACACAAGTTGATTTAATAACTAAACTGGACAAAAGTAGAGCGATTTCAAACAACACGTACAGTATTTGTTCACCGAATAAGTGACAAATTGTACAAGCACACAAATTGTTGGACAGTTACAGTATTGAGACATATTTTGGAGGTGCGTCTCGTCAATGTTAATAAATACAGGGTTCTCCAACAACACTAGTTTCTACTTGTCAAATGTCAAAGAATAAAAGCTTCAAAAGTGACACCTACCGAAATATCGGGCAATTCAAAATAACACCTCTTGTTGGAGAACCCTGTACTATACTGACGTTTTCGGCCAAGTGTAGTACAAAAATATGGATTTGTAAACTCGATCACATGGTGTGTGAAAGAGATGGAGTGATTTTTAAATGCAGCACGGGAATTTTGTACTATCAAGTCACTAGCACATGGCCGATTATCTGAAAGTCGCTCATCAAATGGGTAGATGAATCTCTTGGTGAAACAATGAAATATTTACATACGTTCATTAGTTAAAATGTAACAACCCAACAGCTGTCAAAGACACCCTTCCGACATTCACATTCACATTGCCCATGGAAGAGGCCTACGGATATTTCCATCAATGATAGATGTAAGAGTTCGTGCTGTCAGTGTGAGTGTACTGTAGGGTGGTGGGTATTTTGTAAGTGGAGTATGTTCTCATAGACAGTGCAACAAAAGACGACACTAATTGTTTTCCTTTTGATTTCCACCGAGCATTTTATTAACAACAACATTAACGTTATTAAGTACACATAAATGCGTTTGTTGTTGTAGTTGTAAATGTCCATTGTATCTGAATAGACATGCGTGTGAGTCTGTGTGTACCAGCGTCACTGATACATTTTAAAAGGGACGGTGTCACTACTAACCTATAGCCGCGCACACACACACTCATATATACGGAGTATATGGCGATGTACAGATCTCTTGTTGAAATTACATCAATCTACCGTTGGTTATTTTTTCGCCCAGCATGGTGTCGACCATGCTTACCTCTCACCCTCGCCCCACGCTGTCTGTCTGTTTACTCGGCCGTTCATTATTGGTGTGCTTTAAACCGACAGTATCCGTGCAGGCATCTCCAAGTGTATATGTGTGCGTGTGTGTGTGCGCAGGAAAGTGTTTAACATAAAATATGTTCGACGTCCGTATTGTGTTGCCATCATGCGGATGCGGCGGCAACAGGGTATCTTCTTGTACCCACTCAACCCTTTCAGTTTAACTGGCATTACAAACGAGAGGCCAACTGTAAGGGGTGACAGAGCGGGAGGTGTGACAAGACGATATCGAGTTTGGTACTGTACCCCCGTGTATATGCATGTTTAGTTAATATAAACATATGTACTTATTTTTATATACAAAATATAAATTGGCATATAAATAAACATGAACACACTCACACACTGAGACAGATTTGAAGGCGCGTGTCAACGCTGCTGTCGTCGTCTATGTTCAATAATACCGAACATGTGATAAGTGGAACGTGCTGTTGTTCAACGGAAACTCAGATTCTAACTATAGACAAAAAGGACACCCCGCCAAAGGGTCACGCCGGCACTGAACAATATTACTTCCTTCTGTTGAACAACAACAACAGCAACAAAAAAAGCAAGCAATTTAATGAGACACAAACATAATTTGTACAATTTCGACATTTGCTGATTCAAGCTTAATTTTAATAATAGCCGAGTTTTTGTATTACGATATGCAAATATTGTAAAGAATGTTTTCTGTTTTTTAAATGCAAACAGACTTTGACAACAGGTTTGTCATTTAACTGAAATAAAAACTAAAAGCCAACTTTCTAATGTGGCCGCCAAATAAATTAAATAAACTTCGATGAATTTGTCATTTTGTTTTACTTTGTGAACGTCATTTTTAAGTGTTACCGGACTTTTTTTCCAACAAGAGTTATACACACACATTCTGCTGCGAAAAAATGCTGTAGACACATTTGTTTTTGTGCCACACAAAGAAAACCAAGTGAAAGTAAATAACTTTTGTCCCGTTCTGTGATACTTTTAATACTAAATATGTAATGTTGCCACATATTCATAACTTTCTAGGTAAATAATCAAGTTCGCCAAATCGAACATTACCAAAGGACTTTATTTCGGTTAACAGGCTCGGTTTGCCACGCTCAGACGTAAATCCCGAATGATGGTGGCATTGAGGAAATGCTGATGCTCCTACGGAATGAAAACAATGCAAACGTGAAAGTTCAAAAGCAAAACTCGACAAATTCAAATACGAAGACATTACGTCTCTACCAACACACATTCCGGCGATGTTGAAGGGGCACAATAGGATTGGACACCCGACTATCCCCTATCACCGGCACTGCACGGCACTGACACGGTCTAGGAGCTGCAGAGATGTCTTTGGAGTCGCCGGGAGTTATGTTCCATTTTTGCTAAATATTTCATTCACCGCTACAAAAAACCTAAACACTAGAAAGCATCATCGAAACGTGACACTTCTGAAGTATGGCTAGGCCAACGAGCATCACCCTGTATATACATGCCCAGATCATCGAGAGTGTCTGATTCGTCGATGCAATTTATGCAGCTGTTTAATAACAAAATTTCGAAAATTGTATTTCCATCCACTGTTAGTATACTCTATATTACAATGAGGTGCGTTTGTATCTTAAAAATAAAAAAGTTCATACAATCGATAATATTTCAAATTTAAAAAAATATTAACAGATTCATTTGTTATCAATACATTTTAATTATTTTGTAGGAAATGTAAGTAAATAAAACCTGGTGTGGGAGTCGAGCAAATTTTTCGACTCCGGGCAAATCCAAGATTGAGCATAGAAACTACTGTTTCTCCATGGAATGTCACGGTATATAAGTAAGTGAGTAATAGTGATTCTGAAAGAGCTTTCTTCCACACAGGTTTGGTCAATTACACCATGGAGGTTGATTCATTTAACTCACCACTAAGTACATTAAGAGTGTGTATATCGATCGCCCACAACAACAAAGTTGCCGAAATAAAAAAACCATCAAGACTAAAGTACAAAAATGAGACCACCTCTATAATAAAGCGTGGACCACTGTGTGATTGTATGGACGTGCGTAATAACCACTTCGTGTCACTTGGATTTAATTCGAATAAGGTTGGTAGGTAAGCAGTGCTATTGTCATTCTAAAAATAAATTATTTATTAAACACATACAGGGGCATTTTTCTATATTTCCATGCCATACATTTGTACTACTGCATACACACACACACAAACACGTTCGGAGACACACATTCATGTGACCACCCGAAACGGGCACACACACACGCACACAAACAACAAATGCTATGCTGCTCAAACGCCTGCCACATTGTTACATACAAGTTTTGTTTTTTCTTCTTCTTCCACTTCTCTGTTCCAATCGCTTTCATCTCTCATTCATAAAACGTGCGTATTGTTTGTTTTGTTTCCGTTTTCCCTTTTGAGTAGCACGGATAATATTCATCAAATCGTGACGTCAATATCGAACATGTTTGTAAGAGCAGAGTTCAGAACATCTGCAGAGTTAAAATTGTGTGTGGCAACTTCACAAACACACGCAAGCCCTACATCGATTATCGGGAATATAATGTATGTGGATACAAGTTGGTTCCCCTCTTTGGTGGCTTTGAACTTACCATCGTCATCTTCCTGAGACATGACACTGTCATCGACGGAACCGCGATCATTATCCCGACTGTAACTGGATTGTCGGCGCGACTCCTGTAGTTTTGTAAAGTATTCCACAGCAAAGTCCACCACATCGCCCGGCTGTTCCAGCAGATAGGCAATGGAGAACTCCAATAGTACTTCTCTTAGTGCATCGGGCACTTGAATACGCTGCTTCTGTTCGTTTGACATTTCAGGTGTTTGGGGTCTAAAATTACAAGAAACACACAAATTAATTTTAAATTTCGCATATTTATGGCGCGGACTTAATGACTAAGCAATCAAATGATAAAGTATAACGATCGACCCAATATTTCGAGCTGATTCGATTGAACTATCTCTGAACCGATGTGCGTCCGTCTCTGGGTACAGGTAACTGTTGTAATAAATGTAAAGGTTGCAATTATTTTATTTTTTGTATAATAATTTTAGTTTTTGGTAAAAACAAAAGTCGTACCTAAAGTCGCAGGCCGTCAAAACAGTCGCCAATTGCAACTTTAGTCGCACAATGGTAACACTGCTAGACGTTCTGCTCGCAGTTATTCGTAATGTTTGACTTGTTACGTAGACGTTACGTATGTATGCACGTACATATTCGTACTGAGACTTTTTTTTTTGTGTATCTCGAAATGTTGGCTTGTTTTTTTTTTTTGCATTTCTAATTTGTTACTGTTACTGTTGTTGTTGTTGCTATCGCCTCCGTCATATTGTTGCTGTTGCCGTATTTACTATAAGCCAAACCACCTTGACCCATAAGACCACATTACGACTATTTTGTTTGTCTGTGTGTTTTATGTTTACTTTTTTCTTTCTTTTATTTCGTTTGCCATTTTTCTATTTCACTTTGACAAAATAGATGCCGATTTTCGATTTTTATTATGTGTAAACATACAAAAATACATGGAAGCAATTGAAAATTACTCCCTATTCGCATGCAAATGAGTTGTCACCTTAATGTTTGGCGTATAACAATAAGTAAACAATAACAAAATAATCACAGCGTGTATTACGCCCGATCTGTCGGATACCATCAATTCCACAATCTGCCAAAAGAATGCAATATGAATGTCGGTAATTTCGTAGACAAGAACTAAGATTTTTCCCGAATTAAAGTGGCTCCGACGAAAGGTCCTGTTCATTAGGTGAGTCTGGCATCGCCGCTGTCAGCCAATTGTTGGGTGGTCATGTCCAGGGTATTTTTCCCGAATTTGTTGTTATGAAGTTTTCTGCTACTGTTGCACAACTCGGGTGCGGTGATCTCAATAGTTTAAAGACACCACTATGGCCCCTGGCCTTAGTCCAGAGGCTATGCTGCCTAAAAGACAACAGATATTGTATCACAAGTACAATTGGTGGCATTCAACCATTTTTTAGATTTGCCGTAGGACTCGAATGAGATGGCGACTGTCGATTGTTAACGTCTTCCAAGTAACCGTACAATCAAGCTGGCGAATGGATACATTTGCCATCGAAATATGCACCCCGCCCTCCTTGCCAACGGAAACTACTGTGTGCAATGGTCTTGTGTTTGGTTTATCTGATCTGACACTTGCCCCAGATAGGTTTGTTTAAAACGTTTTACAAAAACCACAAACGAAAACGAACGAGAAAATGAAAATGAAAACAATACACTGGGGATGAAGTCACACACAAGCAAAAGCCCACAAAACACAAAGCCTTGCTTAAAAAGTCATTAAT
This sequence comes from Hydrotaea cyrtoneurina, assembly GCA_958296145.1. Classification (NCBI taxonomy): domain Eukaryota; kingdom Metazoa; phylum Arthropoda; class Insecta; order Diptera; family Muscidae; genus Hydrotaea; species Hydrotaea cyrtoneurina. The sequence continues at coordinate 80,152,079 of OY282516.1, forward strand.
AGATTGTTTGTTGAGATTTGTATCGGATGGAGAAGGGAAATCAACACAGATTCACATGTACACATTAGGGTGTTCCGTATTCATCATGTGTCCCAAACACTGGTGCCATGAACGAATATTCATAGAGCGTACTATTCGTAAGTCACACTAACCACTTACACATATTTTCCATAAGCTAGGTTGTGTCAGCTAATTACTTGCTACGTTTACTGGTTGACGACTTGGAGCTTAACGAATTATATTTATTTATCGGATATATTTATTCCATGGTAATTTCCAATTACGAAATCGACTAGGGCCACGCTAATAGTACGCCACCCTGTACATGTACCTATGTGTGTACATGTGAATATGCATTCATTGATTTGCCATATTTGTTTGGATGTCGGCCTGCGTACGTTGGAACACATACATGACTATTTTAGACTCACCACTCAACTCACAGTCACGTGATGAATATTAATTAATTACTACAACTTAAATTGAATAAATTTCAATTTTCAATTAATACGCGTTTCTATCGCTGTAGGAATCGTGTGTCGTCTGGCTCTTGCCGTCTGCCAAGTGGTTTTAACTATTTAACTTGTTGTCGAATTGTGCACTGACCGAAGTACGCAGAAATCCTGCTCACACCGACCGACCTACCTACTCGACAAGAATAAATCAGTATGAATAGTTATTTATGTAGAGTGTTTGAAATAAATATCGGTACAATAATAGTATCGTAGATAAGGGCAAATGTCTCTATACTTCTTATGTAGTCGAATGGGCTAAAAATAATTAAATAATACTCCCGCCTGTAGGTACAACAACAACACGCAATATAGGTGACATTTTGTTTTCCTACAAGTACCAAAATACTTCCAACAATTGTTTAAATTTAAAACAATTAATCATAATCAAATGACATTTCGCTGAACTATATTCGAAACAAAATAAAAGAAGACATGGTAGACATTTCCAGAGATATGCACATGCGAGTGTCACTTTTGCAAGCACGTAGACGACCGCAGCCACGGAAAGACTTCATTTTTCCCAGACAAGAACGAAGCCCTTCTAAAAACAATACATTGAGAATTGTTTATTTATTTACAGACTACTGCTTAATAATAAATTATATCTAATAATCTATTAAACTGATTTATAAATTCATTCATAAATTATATTGAATTCTCCGGTACTCTCAATACAAAAATATGTTGGAACCAGCAGAGAAATGCCCGATTAATGCAGCTTACACTGCTCTGAAAGAAAATCAGAGAGCCCTAATCAATATCTACTCGTATGTGTGTTTTTTGTACAACACAAAGGCTGTAAGACGAATCCAATGTGAGGAATTGAAATTTATTGATATTGTCAGAGGCTGTCATATTGTCATACTTATAAAGAACAATGGTAACATCATTATAATCTTCTAGATCTGGCAACACCGGAATTGTTATTTTCTTGGCTTTGCAGTGAAATGGCAGCGTAGTCAGAACATTAGATGCGTTGGAAGAATTCAAGTTAGAAATGCTACACGGAACTGTAGTTTTTGAGATGTGTATAATTTTAGAATCAGTTGATCTCTGCAAAACCGTTGAGGGTACATTAAGGAAGCTCGTTTTTCAAGAAGAAGGTGGTGATGTTGTATTTCTTTAAGATTTAGAAACATGTTTTAATTGCAATCAAGAAGACCACCACAAGAAAGATTGTCCATTATTGAAGAAATATTTTGACAAAAAAAAAAAATCGACTTACATAAAATCGAATGCATTAGTGAGTAATAGTAAATTCGTTGTTAAATCTGAAGAAAAATGGAAAATCTGCTACTGAACACATGACATTTCACATATTAAGAAATTCATGTGCCTTCAAAAATAAATATTGGAAATTGACCAATGATGGATGCCATTGGAAAATGTGCTTTCTTGATGTGTTGGATAAAGGATATGGTCCTGTAAGCGTGGTCGTGGTGGCCATGTAGCTGATTCATTATTACCGGCATACCTTCCTCTTTATTATGAAATAAACATCCTATCATTTATTTAAAAAAATGTCTTAATGTCATAACTCAGAGCAAGATTTTTTCAAGAGAGTTTTTTTTTATAATTCTCAATTGCGTCTTCCAGAGCTAATAGAGGAAAAAAACCATAGGATTCACGAGTAATCTGGAGGCTTAACATATGTTTGTTCAATACACTGTACAACTTAACATAGAGACTGACAGCTTCTTCTAGAGCAAAAGAAATAAAAAGTGTATTTTGAATTTGACACTACTGAAAAAAATAACCGAAATGTATTATCCTAAAAAAGTAGTACGTCCTTTTTCCACCAAGCCAAGACGAATTGCCCCCCAGAGACATGACATCCAACACCAGACCAGAAATTCCCTAGTATTTGGATTTGTTGCTTGTTTCCCAAGGATCTTGCCAATTAACACACGCCCCATAACAACGACAAAAAGAAACACCATATGTTGGGATAGAACTTTCAACCAGATTATGAATCGGTAGCACCTTCACCAGGATACCCCTGTCCCGACGTATGTGTGCCAGTAAATAAATATTTCTTATAAATGCATCAAATTACACAGAATATTGAGAAAAATAAAAGCAACAAACCAAAAGCAGCCTCGTGTAAAAAAGAAAAACAAAAAAACATGATCACATAAATGTTAGACGACAGCAGTTGGTCACGTCAAGTGACCTTCAAGTTGTTACTGCTGCTGCTGTTTGTTATTGGTGTCGGTATCGGCATCGGTGTCGTTATAGACGGCGTTGTTGTTGTTGTACTGGTGCTGGTGTTGTTTATGGTTCACACAACAAAATGTGTCCTCAAAACAGCAGTTGGTAGAACTTCACAAAACGAAAAAAAAACGATGTGGGCTTTTTTCGTCGTTGTTGGCTTTTTAAACGGCAAAAACATTTTACACCAACAACACGAATGAGCACAAACAACAGACACATGGTGCGACCGACATATGATGTAACATGTTTCGGTTGTTCTCAAGCACAATCTACTCCCCGTAATACAGAGAACGTCATTAGAGCGAGAACGAAAACAAACAACTCTTATTTTGTTGACTGACAACTCTCTGTGTGTCGGGTATGTCTGTCCGCCGTCTTATCAGATTGCACTAATTTTTGAGTGAAAAAGATAAAAAAAAAAAATTGTGGCGAATTCACTGCAACCACTTACTTGCCGCTGTTTGGGGGGAGGGGGGACTTTTTATTAGTGCTCCACAGAGAGCGGCCTACATAAACAGATATTGCGTTTATTAGACAGGGTCACGTTTTCGAATGGTGAAAATTAACGGTTTTTTTTATCAAGCTGATCTTTTAAAACCAGGTTGCAAGGATTTTCCAGTATGTCTGTTTGGCCGGTTAGAGGGATACAATTTTTATGAAATTAAACACAATTATTGAAGAGCGCCTTATGGCGGTCTTGCCGGTTCGAGGGTTAAATCTATTTTATGATATGTTCGGGTTAAATTATTGGTTTACATTCTTTTTAAACGGTACTTGCTTTCGAAAAATCTTAGAATTTGTTCTGCTGCAATCCTATAAAAAATTTCACTAAAATTACACCAAAAAGAAAAAAGTTTTCTCGACTTATTTTTATCATGCTCACCAAAAGTATTACTTAGGTCGGTTTTTTTTTCAAAGTTTGTGTTGAAAAATAATTGATTTTAGAATGCTGAGAAAAGTTCAACATCTTAAATGTTTAGGGCATTTCGAAATCGCTGATACGGTAGGCAAATAAATTTATGTTTGTTTAAAGTTAACATTACAATTCCCGGCAGTACCTTTCAAGATTTATAGGTTTTTCTTAAGATTCCATCGATTTCTTTAAAATCCGAATACTTTGTGAGTCTATCAAATCGTCAGGTGGTTTCAGCCACCACACAAATACTATGTGACATGATGTACTTGTTTTTTGTTTGCCCCACCTTAATGTGAGCGTGTAGTATGCATATGCCTTGTACAGTATATCAATGTGGAGGATGGAGGAAATTCTAAATGATATCTCGCCTGACTTCTGAGAAATGCTAACCGAAATTTATAAAAAAAAAGAAATACAACGGCCATATATGTTAATCCGCCGCACAAAATTCTACGAAAGTAATCATGATCTGTTGAACAGATCAACACGGTCGTGTGAGCCTCCTAGCCGTGGTCGACAATGTTAATCTATGATACGTTCTTGGAATTTTTATAGCTGATACCATCAAAACTGTTTTAGAAATTGTGTGCCATAATCACAACTTTTTTGCTTGAAAAAGGTCCAATTATAAATGTGTAGGTCAATTAATAAATGTAAAACTGCGATGCCGTGTCTAGCTCGTCACTACGTCACTCCAGGATTCCGGCAATCATGGAGTAACATGTGTTCTCTACAACACACAATTTGGGTCTGTCTCCTGGTATATAAAGGCGGTCCCAGAAAGAGAGCACTTTTTCAATTTTGTGGCCATGAATTAGAGAGCAAAGTAATTAAAGTTTGATTACAGTCTACACTTGAATTTCCGTGGAATTGCGGTGGCTGCAGAAATCTTCTGTTTTAGCATTTCAATATGCATGTCCCAGGAAAGGTTTGAGTTAGGAATAACTCCAAAATATTTGCTTGTGTTCGATTCATTCACAAATTTTAGCATTTGTATGTGGACTGTCTTACCAGGTGCCCAATTTAATAGATGTGGCCTAAATCTAACCCAACTATTGTTAATATTTTTCTAACTAACTGAACATGTTTTTGTGTACAACAAAACGACGACTGACTATTCCGCTATTGTGTTTAAAAAAAAACCTTTTCTGGTATTTGGTGTCATTATGTGTCCAAATTGAACAGCAAATTCACAAATAGCTGATACCTTCTACGTCTACTGGAAACAGAGATAATTCGAAGAAATGTAAATTTCTAAAGTTTTTTTTATTTCTTCGAAGTGCCTCTATGTATTTCTAGTAGACGCAGAAGGTATCAGCTATTCGCAAAGGAACAAATAAAGCTCAAAATATGCCATCAAGTTGAATAATTGGCAAAACAACTCGGATTGGCTGAAACACAGAACGACGTACATACCAAAAAAAAACCAAAGTATATGATCGACCGAGTTACTCGACGAACGCTTGTACGGTTTTTTAATTTCAATGTATTACAAATACACACACACACACATACACTCGTAAGGTCACCGGTGGTGTACTTGTTGTATTTCATTAGTGAGTTTTGTTGGTAAGTTACGCAAAAACAGAGCTACTTTCATGAATACTAAACAACATACCGATGTCTGTAAATACGTACGTACGTATGTATGTCTGTACGGCGGCCGTACTTGTATGTCCAATGTAAATTGTCACATTGAACTGTACCTTACTAAAAATAATATCAAAAAACCAACTGATTGAACAAAAAAGCAAAAAAAAAAAGAGTAGTACATGCAGCGCAACATTGCATACATGTTTCAATTAAACTCAGACGTAGTACGATCGTACTCAAGTAGTGTATGGTCAGAGTTGGATCTGGCACTACACATGCACAGCTAATGTCTATCCACACACACACACATATACAAATGTTGATGGGTGGCTCTAAAATCGGTCGGCGTCAACACCAAAACATATTCAATATTTTAAAAGTGAATGAATTCAGTTCAGTCGCTTAACTGGCCTTCGATTCGAACGTAAAACAACAAACCAACCAATTCCGTCAGCCTGCTTCCCTGAGTTTGAATAGGTGGTCATGTAGGTGGTAGTGGTGGTGGTGGTGGTGGCGTCGCAGTTGTTGCTATGTGTTTATTGCTAAAAGTGTCAACTGACTTAAGTAATGTGTCCAGATAACTTAGGAACCACATCTTATTTTGTTGGTTTTAACAAACAAAATAGAGTTGTCGTTAGTTTAGGTCATGCCACCGAATTAAATGTTACGTCAAATTGCTAACTTCTGCTAACAGCCTTCCAAAGAAATCGGGGTGTATGTCGAAACTATTAACACACAACGAATATTTTATCCGCTTCTCATTTTCTAGGTTTGAACGTCTTGGTAATCTGACGACTAAAGGATTTATTTAGGTTTTCTGTACAAACAGAACAAGTCAATTTGTTGTCATACGTTTTTTTAAATGTAAGCAAAAAACGTTTTGCTTCGAGTTGAACACATCAATTCATATTTTAAAAAAAAAAAAAAGTTTCACACAAACTATTGCAATATTTATGTATTTAGAATGTATAAGGGTCCCAACACAATAGGGATTATTGACATACTATTGCAATATTTGGTCAAACATGAAATTCCATTGAATTCCATTAAATTCATTAAATATATGAGAAAGTATATATACAGGAATAACTCGTATAGTACTGCTTCGATCAGTACGGCGGCTCCACAATAGTAAGGTTTTCAAATTAAAAACAAAAAACATTTGTTCTAAAAATATAATAAAATAAAATTTTCAAAATAGTTCCTTTTTTTAAATAATTTTGTTTGTATTTTCATTAAATTTTCGGTTCCTTTATTATGATTTTGACTCGATTATCATCATCGTGTCCTTTTACCTCCTTCATAGGGCTATGGGCCCTGTAAATAAGCGCGATTCCCCCGATAAGTCCGGTTTCAAATAGTACGCCAAAATGGTGGCACCGATTTACCGTACTATCCGAGGTATTCCTGTACATATGTTTAAGAAATCCTTGTTACCTCAGACGTCTAATCACGATTTACTCGTCGCCGTCGTATGACGTCGCTTTTAACCTCATAAATGGATAAATGGAGTGTTCAACTCAGTACACGCATACACCACACATAGGTATGTATAAATGTTGTATGTATGTACAAATGTTTCCACACAACTATGTAAATACATATATACACGCAAGTGTACGAAAAACAAGCATTCACGTGGGGAGCTCTCATTTTTACACTCAACGAAAATAGAAAATTTTACGTTTATGTTAGATCGACTTTGAAATGACCTGTGAAGCGCAGTATTGTGGAACGGCCGGATCTTTCAGAAGTAGCTGAGGTCTGGTGAACTGTTTCAATTCTGTGTGCATTGAATATTCCGCAATCGACTTGGACGACATCTGTAGAATGTGGGTCTTGGTGATGAGAGTGCCGCTTTTTATTAACTTCTGGATGTTAAAGAAGTTACACGAAAAGCCGAGACCTCTTTTGTCGACGAAAATAGCTCGCAGAGGTCACTTCCAGTTTTTACTGTAGATCTTGGATCACTCTGAGTCATTCTACCAAGACGTCCAAGTATTGCTGGAATTTTTAACGCAGACATGGTTCCAAATGGTTTTTCTCAACGTTATATTTATACATAATGACACCGATCAGCCTTTCAAACGAATGAAGAATGTCGACGATATCTCAAATAAATTTTATTTAATACCGAATATATTTGGCGTGTCAATGGACTATTTTTTCTAGGAGTTTGTGGGTGGTTTTGCAATTCTTTCTGCGTAGGCGGCCTTCAACCAGACATCGGATTTTTCTGCAATAAGAAATTGTGTTCTTTATCATGAAAGTAGATTTATTTGTTAACTTGACGAAGCAGCATAACAGGCAGCCGCCCAAATTTATCTGACAGCACCGTCTTCGAAACAATCAACTGCATACTTTTTTGTTGTAAATTGTAAGTTAAACTCTGCATCGCAAACAGTTCTTCCGAAGAAGGTACTGAGTACACTAAAGACCGGTAGGCACCATCTGATCAACGGCATCAACCGTAGCTGGTTTCTTGTTGCTATGGTCACTCCCCTCCCTTTCCATGCTACTCACAATCGAAATTTCTAACATTCCAACTACACTTCATTCGCCAATTTATGCAAGATGGCATGACTGGTGTTTTTCCAATACAATGAATTGGTGTGTGTGATTTGATTAATCTTAGTGCCGAGGTGTTGTTGGGTTTTTTTTTAGTAAAACGTCAAGAATTTCCAAATCTAAGGAGTCAATACCGCTAAATCATCTATAAAACAGCGATGTACAACCCACATTCCGGCGATGCTAAAGGGAGACAATAGAGTTGGATACCCTACCATCCCCTATCTGAACCACCGCTCTCCTCTGTACAGGGTCCAGACGCTGCAAAGGTGCCTTTGGAACCCCTTGACCATGTCTGCGAGTTCTATTTTCAATATTGGGCCGGATCAGGTGAACGTTTGTGTGGCAACAAACAACAATCTACTCTGTTCATTTCGCCACTACTCCGCAAAAGAGATGTGTGTGAAGTTAAATTCTTTTTTATATTCTTTTTTCGGCGAAAACCTCCGGTCCTCAAAGGGTTAAAAAGTTATATTCTTTTTTTGTGAAGTTAAATTCTTTTTTTGTGAAGTTAAATTCTTTTTTTGTGAAGTTAAATTCTTTTTTTGTGAAGTTAAATTCTTTTTTTGTGAAGTTAAATTCTTTTTTTTCGGTTCATAGGAAACAAGTTATGTTCGGAATATAACTTTCTGGTTTATGAGAAACAATTTATATTCGGAATATGACTTTTTGACTCATGGAAAACAACGTTAATTCGGAATTTAAATTTTTTTCACTAATATACAATCTGAAGCAAAATGGCCAAAATTACTCTAGAGTGGGACTTAGTGCGTCCGTGGAGAAAAAATGGAAATACTTTCCACTATGACACTACCCTTAAATACAAGCTAATAGTGACCGCTAAAAACGCTAGACGGACATTTGTCTGAAATAATTTTAGAAATGTCGAATTCTTCACCTGGAAAAGTGAAAATGGCCAAAATTACTCTAGAGTGGGACTTAGTGCGTCCATGGAGAAAAAATGGAAATACTTTCCACTATGACACTACCCTTAAATTAAAGCTAATAGTGACCGCTAAAAACGCTAGACGGACATTTGTCTGAAATAATTTTAGAAATGTCGAATTCTTCGCCTGGAAAAGTGAAAATGGCCAAAATTGGTCACAATTTGGACTTAGTGCGTCCGTGGAGAAAAAATGGAAATACTTTCCACTATGACACTACCCTTAAATTAAAGCTAATAGTGACCGCTAAAAACGCTAGACGGACATTTGTCTGAAATAATTTTAGAAATGTCGAATTCTTCACCTGGAAAAGTGAAAATGGCCAAAATTACTCTAGAGTGGGACTTAGTGCGTCCATGGAGAAAAAATGGAAATACTTTCCACTATGACACTACCCTTAAATTAAAGCTAATAGTGACCGCTAAAAACGCTAGACGGACATTTGTCTGAAATAATTTTAGAAATGTCGAATTCTTCACCTGGAAAAGTGAAAATGGCCAAAATTACTCTAGAGTGGGACTTAGTGCGTCCATGGAGAAAAAATGGAAATACTTTCCACTATGACACTACCCTTAAATTAAAGCTAATAGTGACCGCTAAAAACGCTAGACGGACATTTGTCTGAAATAATTTTAGAAATTTCGAATTCTTCACCTGGAAAAGTGAAAATGGCCAAAATTGGTCACAATTTGGACTTAGTGCGTCCGTGGAGAAAAAATGGAAATACTTTCCACTATGACACTACCCTTAAATTAAAGCTAATAGTGACCGCTAAAAACGCTAGACGGACATTTGTCTGAAATAATTTTAGAAATGTCGAATTCTTCACCTGGAAAAGTGAAAATGGCCAAAATTACTCTAGAGTGGGACTTAGTGCGTCCATGGAGAAAAAATGGAAATACTTTCCACTATGACACTACCCTTAAATTAAAGCTAATAGTGACCGCTAAAAACGCTAGACGGACATTTGTCTGAAATAATTTTAGAAATTTCGAATTCTTCACCTGGAAAAGTGAAAATGGCCAAAATTGGTCACAATTTGGACTTAGTGCGTCCGTGGAGAAAAAATGGAAATACTTTCCACTATGACACTACCCTTAAATTAAAGCTAATAGTGACCGCTAAAAACGCTAGACGGACATTTGTCTGAAATAATTTTAGAAATTTCGAATTCTTCACCTGGAAAAGTGAAAATGGCCAAAATTGGTCACAATTTGGACTTAGTGCGTCCGTGGAGAAAAAATGGAAATACTTTCCACTATGACACTACCCTTAAATTAAAGCTAATAGTGACCGCTAAAAACGCTAGACGGACATTTGTCTGAAATAATTTTAGAAATGTCGAATTCTTCACCTGGAAAAGTGAAAATGGCCAAAATTACTCTAGAGTGGGACTTAGTGCGTCCATGGAGAAAAAATGGAAATACTTTCCACTATGACACTACCCTTAAATTAAAGCTAATAGTGACCGCTAAAAACGCTAGACGGACATTTGTCTGAAATAATTTTAGAAATTTCGAATTCTTCACCTGGAAAAGTGAAAATGGCCAAAATTGGTCACAATTTGGACTTAGTGCGTCCGTGGAGAAAAAATGGAAATACTTTCCACTATGACACTACCCTTAAATTAAAGCTAATAGTGACCGCTAAAAACGCTAGACGGACATTTGTCTGAAATAATTTTAGAAATGTCGAATTCTTCACCTGGAAAAGTGAAAATGGCCAAAATTACTCTAGAGTGGGACTTAGTGCGTCCATGGAGAAAAAATGGAAATACTTTCCACTATGACACTACCCTTAAATTAAAGCTAATAGTGACCGCTAAAAACGCTAGACGGACATTTGTCTGAAATAATTTTAGAAATGTCGAATTCTTCGCCTGGAAAAGTGAAAATGGCCAAAATTGGTCACAATTTGGACTTAGTGCGTCCGTGGAGAAAAAATGGAAATACTTTCCACTATGACACTACCCTTAAATTAAAGCTAATAGTGACCGCTAAAAACGCTAGACGGACATTTGTCTGAAATAATTTTAGAAATGTCGAATTCTTCGCCTGGAAAAGTGAAAATGGCCAAAATTGGTCACAATTTGGACTTAGTGCGTCCGTGGAGAAAAAATGGAAATACTTTCCACTATGACACTACCCTTAAATTAAAGCTAATAGTGACCGCTAAAAACGCTAGACGGACATTTGTCTGAAATAATTTTAGAAATGTCGAATTCTTCACCTGGAAAAGTGAAAATGGCCAAAATTACTCTAGAGTGGGACTTAATGCGTCCATGGAGAAAAAATGGAAATACTTTCCACTATGACACTACCCTTAAATTAAAGCTAATAGTGACCGCTAAAAACGCTAGACGGACATTTGTCTGAAATAATTTTAGAAATGTCGAATTCTTCACCTGGAAAAGTGAAAATGGCCAAAATTACTCTAGAGTGGGACTTAGTGCGTCCATGGAGAAAAAATGGAAATACTTTCCACTATGACACTACCCTTAAATTAAAGCTAATAGTGACCGCTAAAAACGCTAGACGGACATTTGTCTGAAATAATTTTAGAAATTTCGAATTCTTCACCTGGAAAAGTGAAAATGGCCAAAATTGGTCACAATTTGGACTTAGTGCGTCCGTGGAGAAAAAATGGAAATACTTTCCACTATGACACTACCCTTAAATTAAAGCTAATAGTGACCGCTAAAAACGCTAGACGGACATTTGTCTGAAATAATTTTAGAAATGTCGAATTCTTCACCTGGAAAAGTGAAAATGGCCAAAATTACTCTAGAGTGGGACTTAGTGCGTCCATGGAGAAAAAATGGAAATACTTTCCACTATGACACTACCCTTAAATTAAAGCTAATAGTGACCGCTAAAAACGCTAGACGGACATTTGTCTGAAATAATTTTAGAAATGTCGAATTCTTCGCCTGGAAAAGTGAAAATGGCCAAAATTGGTCACAATTTGGACTTAGTGCGTCCGTGGAGAAAAAATGGAAATACTTTCCACTATGACACTACTCTTAAATTAAAGCTAATAGTGACCGCTAAAAACGCTAGACGGAAATTTGTCTGAAATAATTTTAGAAATGTCGAATTCTTCACCTGGAAAAGTGAAAATGGCCAAAATTACTCTAGAGTGGGACTTAGTGCGTCCATGGAGAAAAAATGGAAATACTTTCCACTATGACACTACCCTTAAATTAAAGCTAATAGTGACCGCTAAAAACGCTAGACGGACATTTGTCTGAAATAATTTTAGAAATTTCGAATTCTTCACCTGGAAAAGTGAAAATGGCCAAAATTGGTCACAATTTGGACTTAGTGCGTCCGTGGAGAAAAAATGGAAATACTTTCCACTATGACACTACCCTTAAATTAAAGCTAATAGTGACCGCTAAAAACGCTAGACGGACATTTGTCTGAAATAATTTTAGAAATGTCGAATTCTTCACCTGGAAAAGTGAAAATGGCCAAAATTACTCTAGAGTGGGACTTAGTGCGTCCATGGAGAAAAAATGGAAATACTTTCCACTATGACACTACCCTTAAATTAAAGCTAATAGTGACCGCTAAAAACGCTAGACGGACATTTGTCTGAAATAATTTTAGAAATGTCGAATTCTTCGCCTGGAAAAGTGAAAATGGCCAAAATTGGTCACAATTTGGACTTAGTGCGTCCGTGGAGAAAAAATGGAAATACTTTCCACTATGACACTACCCTTAAATTAAAGCTTATAGTGACCGCTAAAAACGCTAGACGGACATTTGTCTGAAATAATTTTAGAAATGTCGAATTCTTCACCTGGAAAAGTGAAAATGGCCAAAATTACTCTAGAGTGGGACTTAGTGCGTCCATGGAGAAAAAATGGAAATACTTTCCACTATGACACTACCCTTAAATTAAAGCTAATAGTGACCGCTAAAAACGCTAGACGGACATTTGTCTGAAATAATTTTAGAAATGTCGAATTCTTCGCCTGGAAAAGTGAAAATGGCCAAAATTGGTCACAATTTGGACTTAGTGCGTCCGTGGAGAAAAAATGGAAATACTTTCCATTATGACACTACCCTTAAATTAAAGCTTATAGTGACCGCTAAAAACGCTAGACGGACATTTGTCTGAAATAATTTTAGAAATGTCGAATTCTTCACCTGGAAAAGTGAAAATGGCCAAAATTACTCTAGAGTGGGACTTAGTGCGTCCATGGAGAAAAAATGGAAATACTTTCCACTATGACACTACCCTTAAATTAAAGCTAATAGTGACCGCTAAAAACGCTAGACGGACATTTGTCTGAAATAATTTTAGAAATGTCGAATTCTTCGCCTGGAAAAGTGAAAATGGCCAAAATTGGTCACAATTTGGACTTAGTGCGTCCGTGGAGAAAAAATGGAAATACTTTCCACTATGACACTACCCTTAAATTAAAGCTAATAGTGACCGCTAAAAACGCTAGACGGACATTTGTCTGAAATAATTTTAGAAATGTCGAATTCTTCACCTGGAAAAGTGAAAATGGCCAAAATTACTCTAGAGTGGGACTTAGTGCGTCCATGGAGAAAAAATGGAAATACTTTCCACTATGACACTACCCTTAAATTAAAGCTAATAGTGACCGCTAAAAACGCTAGACGGACATTTGTCTGAAATAATTTTAGAAATGTCGAATTCTTCACCTGGAAAAGTGAAAATGGCCAAAATTACTCTAGAGTGGGACTTAGTGCGTCCATGGAGAAAAAATGGAAATACTTTCCACTATGACACTACCCTTAAATTAAAGCTAATAGTGACCGCTAAAAACGCTAGACGGACATTTGTCTGAAATAATTTTAGAAATTTCGAATTCTTCACCTGGAAAAGTGAAAATGGCCAAAATTGGCCACAATTTGGACTTAGTGCGTCCGTGGAGAAAAAATGGAAATACTTTCCACTATGACACTACCCTTAAATTAAAGCTAATAGTGACCGCTAAAAACGCTAGACGGACATTTGTCTGAAATAATTTTAGAAATGTCGAATTCTTCACCTGGAAAAGTGAAAATGGCCAAAATTACTCTAGAGTGGGACTTAGTGCGTCCATGGAGAAAAAATGGAAATACTTTCCACTATGACACTACCCTTAAATTAAAGCTAATAGTGACCGCTAAAAACGCTAGACGGACATTTGTCTGAAATAATTTTAGAAATTTCGAATTCTTCACCTGGAAAAGTGAAAATGGCCAAAATTGGTCACAATTTGGACTTAGTGCGTCCGTGGAGAAAAAATGGAAATACTTTCCACTATGACACTACCCTTAAATTAAAGCTAATAGTGACCGCTAAAAACGCTAGACGGACATTTGTCTGAAATAATTTTAGAAATTTCGAATTCTTCACCTGGAAAAGTGAAAATGGCCAAAATTGGTCACAATTTGGACTTAGTGCGTCCGTGGAGAAAAAATGGAAATACTTTCCACTATGACACTACCCTTAAATTAAAGCTAATAGTGACCGCTAAAAACGCTAGACGGACATTTGTCTGAAATAATTTTAGAAATGTCGAATTCTTCACCTGGAAAAGTGAAAATGGCCAAAATTACTCTAGAGTGGGACTTAGTGCGTCCATGGAGAAAAAATGGAAATACTTTCCACTATGACACTACCCTTAAATTAAAGCTAATAGTGACCGCTAAAAACGCTAGACGGACATTTGTCTGAAATAATTTTAGAAATGTCGAATTCTTCGCCTGGAAAAGTGAAAATGGCCAAAATTGGTCACAATTTGGACTTAGTGCGTCCGTGGAGAAAAAATGGAAATACTTTCCACTATGACACTACCCTTAAATTAAAGCTAATAGTGACCGCTAAAAACGCTAGACGGACATTTGTCTGAAATAATTTTAGAAATGTCGAATTCTTCGCCTGGAAAAGTGAAAATGGCCAAAATTGGTCACAATTTGGACTTAGTGCGTCCGTGGAGAAAAAATGGAAATACTTTCCACTATGACACTACCCTTAAATTAAAGCTAATAGTGACCGCTAAAAACGCTAGACGGACATTTGTCTGAAATAATTTTAGAAATGTCGAATTCTTCACCTGGAAAAGTGAAAATGGCCAAAATTACTCTAGAGTGGGACTTAATGCGTCCATGGAGAAAAAATGGAAATACTTTCCACTATGACACTACCCTTAAATTAAAGCTAATAGTGACCGCTAAAAACGCTAGACGGACATTTGTCTGAAATAATTTTAGAAATGTCGAATTCTTCACCTGGAAAAGTGAAAATGGCCAAAATTACTCTAGAGTGGGACTTAGTGCGTCCATGGAGAAAAAATGGAAATACTTTCCACTATGACACTACCCTTAAATTAAAGCTAATAGTGACCGCTAAAAACGCTAGACGGACATTTGTCTGAAATAATTTTAGAAATTTCGAATTCTTCACCTGGAAAAGTGAAAATGGCCAAAATTGGTCACAATTTGGACTTAGTGCGTCCGTGGAGAAAAAATGGAAATACTTTCCACTATGACACTACCCTTAAATTAAAGCTAATAGTGACCGCTAAAAACGCTAGACGGACATTTGTCTGAAATAATTTTAGAAATGTCGAATTCTTCACCTGGAAAAGTGAAAATGGCCAAAATTACTCTAGAGTGGGACTTAGTGCGTCCATGGAGAAAAAATGGAAATACTTTCCACTATGACACTACCCTTAAATTAAAGCTAATAGTGACCGCTAAAAACGCTAGACGGACATTTGTCTGAAATAATTTTAGAAATGTCGAATTCTTCGCCTGGAAAAGTGAAAATGGCCAAAATTGGTCACAATTTGGACTTAGTGCGTCCGTGGAGAAAAAATGGAAATACTTTCCACTATGACACTACTCTTAAATTAAAGCTAATAGTGACCGCTAAAAACGCTAGACGGAAATTTGTCTGAAATAATTTTAGAAATGTCGAATTCTTCACCTGGAAAAGTGAAAATGGCCAAAATTACTCTAGAGTGGGACTTAGTGCGTCCATGGAGAAAAAATGGAAATACTTTCCACTATGACACTACCCTTAAATTAAAGCTAATAGTGACCGCTAAAAACGCTAGACGGACATTTGTCTGAAATAATTTTAGAAATTTCGAATTCTTCACCTGGAAAAGTGAAAATGGCCAAAATTGGTCACAATTTGGACTTAGTGCGTCCGTGGAGAAAAAATGGAAATACTTTCCACTATGACACTACCCTTAAATTAAAGCTAATAGTGACCGCTAAAAACGCTAGACGGACATTTGTCTGAAATAATTTTAGAAATGTCGAATTCTTCACCTGGAAAAGTGAAAATGGCCAAAATTACTCTAGAGTGGGACTTAGTGCGTCCATGGAGAAAAAATGGAAATACTTTCCACTATGACACTACCCTTAAATTAAAGCTAATAGTGACCGCTAAAAACGCTAGACGGACATTTGTCTGAAATAATTTTAGAAATGTCGAATTCTTCGCCTGGAAAAGTGAAAATGGCCAAAATTGGTCACAATTTGGACTTAGTGCGTCCGTGGAGAAAAAATGGAAATACTTTCCACTATGACACTACCCTTAAATTAAAGCTTATAGTGACCGCTAAAAACGCTAGACGGACATTTGTCTGAAATAATTTTAGAAATGTCGAATTCTTCACCTGGAAAAGTGAAAATGGCCAAAATTACTCTAGAGTGGGACTTAGTGCGTCCATGGAGAAAAAATGGAAATACTTTCCACTATGACACTACCCTTAAATTAAAGCTAATAGTGACCGCTAAAAACGCTAGACGGACATTTGTCTGAAATAATTTTAGAAATGTCGAATTCTTCGCCTGGAAAAGTGAAAATGGCCAAAATTGGTCACAATTTGGACTTAGTGCGTCCGTGGAGAAAAAATGGAAATACTTTCCACTATGACACTACCCTTAAATTAAAGCTAATAGTGACCGCTAAAAACGCTAGACGGACATTTGTCTGAAATAATTTTAGAAATTTCGAATTCTTCACCTGGAAAAGTGAAAATGGCCAAAATTGGTCACAATTTGGACTTAGTGCGTCCGTGGAGAAAAAATGGAAATACTTTCCACTATGACACTACCCTTAAATTAAAGCTAATAGTGACCGCTAAAAACGCTAGACGGACATTTGTCTGAAATAATTTTGGCCATTTTCACTTTTCCAGGCGAAGAATTCGACATTTCTAAAATTATTTCAGACAAATGTCCGTCTAGCGTTTTTAGCGGTCACTATAAGCTTTAATTTAAGGGTAGTGTCATAGTGGAAAGTATTTCCATTTTTTCTCCACGGACGCACTAAGTCCAAATTGTGACCAATTTTGGCCATTTTCACTTTTCCAGGCGAAGAATTCGACATTTCTAAAATTATTTCAGACAAATGTCCGTCTAGCGTTTTTAGCGGTCACTATAAGCTTTAATTTAAGGGTAGTGTCATAGTGGAAAGTATTTCCATTTTTTCTCCACGGACGCACTAAGTCCCACTCTAGAGTAATTTTGGCCATTTTCACTTTTCCAGGCGAAGAATTCGACATTTCTAAAATTATTTCAGACAAATGTCCGTCTAGCGTTTTTAGCGGTCACTATAAGCTTTAATTTAAGGGTAGTGTCATAGTGGAAAGTATTTCCATTTTTTTCTCCACGGACGCACTAAGTCCAAATTGTGACCAATTTTGGCCATTTTCACTTTTCCAGGCGAAGAATTCGACATTTCTAAAATTATTTCAGACAAATGTCCGTCTAGCGTTTTTAGCGGTCACTATAAGCTTTAATTTAAGGGTAGTGTCATAGTGGAAAGTATTTCCGTTTTTTCTCCACGGACGCACTAAGTCCCACTCTAGAGTAATTTTGGCCATTTTCACTTTTCCAGGCGAAGAATTCGACATTTCTAAAATTATTTCAGACAAATGTCCATCTAGCGTTTTTAGCGGTCACTATAAGCTTTAATTTAAGGGTAGTGTCATAGTGGAAAGTATTTCCATTTTTTCTCTACGGACGCACTAAGTCCAAATTGTGACCAATTTTGGCCATTTTCACTTTTCCAGGCGAAGAATTCGACATTTCTAAAATTATTTCAGACAAATGTCCGTCTAGCGTTTTTAGCGGTCACTATTAGCTTTAATTTAAGGGTAGTGTCATAGTGGAAAGTATTTCCATTTTTTCTCCACGGACGCACTAAGTCCCACTCTAGAGTAATTTTGGCCATTTTCACTTTTCCAGGTGAAGAATTCGACATTTCTAAAATTATTTCAGACAAATGTCCGTCTAGCGTTTTTAGCGGTCACTATAAGCTTTAATTTAAGGGTAGTGTCATAGTGGAAAGTATTTCCATTTTTTCTCCACGGACGCACTAAGTCCAAATTGTGACCAATTTTGGCCATTTTCACTTTTCCAGGCGAAGAATTCGACATTTCTAAAATTATTTCAGACAAATGTCCGTCTAGCGTTTTTAGCGGTCACTATTAGCTTTAATTTAAGGGTAGTGTCATAGTGGAAAGTATTTCCATTTTTTCTCCACGGACGCACTAAGTCCCACTCTAGAGTAATTTTGGCCATTTTCACTTTTCCAGGTGAAGAATTCGACATTTCTAAAATTATTTCAGACAAATGTCCGTCTAGCGTTTTTAGCGGTCACTATAAGCTTTAATTTAAGGGTAGTGTCATAGTGGAAAGTATTTCCATTTTTTCTCCACGGACGCACTAAGTCCAAATTGTGACCAATTTTGGCCATTTTCACTTTTCCAGGCGAAGAATTCGACATTTCTAAAATTATTTCAGACAAATGTCCGTCTAGCGTTTTTAGCGGTCACTATTAGCTTTAATTTAAGGGTAGTGTCATAGTGGAAAGTATTTCCATTTTTTCTCCACGGACGCACTAAGTCCAAATTGTGACCAATTTTGACCATTTTCACTTTTCCAGGCGAAGAATTCGACATTTCTAAAATTATTTCAGACAAATGTCCGTCTAGCGTTTTTAGCGGTCACTATTAGCTTTAATTTAAGGGTAGTGTCATAGAGAAAGTATTTCCATTTTTTCTCCACGGACGCACTAAGTCCAAATTGTGACCAATTTTGACCATTTTCACTTTTCCAGGTGAAGAATTCGACATTTCTAAAATTATTTCAGACAAATGTCCGTCTAGCGTTTTTAGCGGTCACTATTAGCTTTAATTTAAGGGTAGTGTCATAGTGGAAAGTATTTCCATTTTTTCTCCATGGACGCACTAAGTCCCACTCTAGAGTAATTTTGGCCATTTTCACTTTTCCAGGTGAAGAATTCGACATTTCTAAAATTATTTCAGACAAATGTCCGTCTAGCGTTTTTAGCGGTCACTATTAGCTTTAATTTAAGGGTAGTGTCATAGTGGAAAGTATTTCCATTTTTTCTCCACGGACGCACTAAGTCCAAATTGTGACCAATTTTGGCCATTTTCACTTTTCCAGGCGAAGAATTCGACATTTCTAAAATTATTTCAGACAAATGTCCGTCTAGCGTTTTTAGCGGTCACTATTAGCTTTAATTTAAGGGTAGTGTCATAGTGGAAAGTATTTCCATTTTTTCTCCACGGACGCACTAAGTCCCACTCTAGAGTAATTTTGGCCATTTTCACTTTTCCAGGTGAAGAATTCGACATTTTTAAAATTATTTCAGACAAATGTCCGTCTAGCGTTTTTAGCGGTCACTATTAGCTTTAATTTAAGGGTAGTGTCATAGTGGAAAGTGTTTCCATTTTTTCTCCATGGACGCACTAAGTCCCACTCTAGAGTAATTTTGGGCATTTTCACTTTTCCAGGTGAAGAATTCGACATTTCTAAAATTATTTCAGACAAATGTCCGTCTAGCGTTTTTAGCGGTCACTATTAGCTTTAATTTAAGGGTAGTGTCATAGTGGAAAGTATTTCCATTTTTTCTCCACGGACGCACTAAGTCCCACTCTAGAGTAATTTTGGCCATTTTCACTTTTCCAGGTGAAGAATTCGACATTTCTAAAATTATTTCAGACAAATTGTCCGTCTAGCGTTTTTAGCGGTCACTATTAGCTTTAATTTAAGGGTAGTGTCATAGTGGAAAGTATTTCCATTTTTTCTCCACGGACGCACTAAGTCCAAATTGTGACCAATTTTGGCCATTTTCACTTTTCCAGGCGAAGAATTCGACATTTCTAAAATTATTTCATACAAATGTCCGTCTAGCGTTTTTAGCGGTCACTATAAGCTTTAATTTAAGGGTAGTGTAATAGTGGAAAGTATTTCCATTTTTTCTCCACGGACGCACTAATTCCAAATTGTGACCAATTTTGGCCATTTTCACTTTTCCAGGCGAAGAATTCGACATTTCTAAAATTATTTCAGACAAATGTCCGTCTAGCGTTTTTAGCGGTCACTATTAGCTTTAATTTAAGGGTAGTGTCATAGTGGAAAGTATTTCCATTTTTTCTCCATGGACGCACTAAGTCCCACTCTAGAGTAATTTTGGCCATTTTCACTTTTCCAGGTGAAGAATTCGACCTTTCTAAAATTATTTCAGACAAATGTCCGTCTAGCGTTTTTAGCGGTCACTATAAGCTTTAATTTAAGGGTAGTGTCATAGTGGAAAGTATTTCCATTTTTTCTCCACGGACGCACTAAGTCCAAATTGTGACCAATTTTGGCCATTTTCACTTTTCCAGGCGAAGAATTCGACATTTCTAAAATTATTTCAGACAAATGTCCGTCTAGCGTTTTTAGCGGTCACTATAAGCTTTAATTTAAGGGTAGTGTCATAGTGGAAAGTATTTCCATTTTTTCTCCACGGACGCACTAAGTCCAAATTGTGACCAATTTTGGCCATTTTCACTTTTCCAGGCGAAGAATTCGACATTTCTAAAATTATTTCAGACAAATGTCCGTCTAGCGTTTTTAGCTGTCACTATAAGCTTTAATTTAAGGGTAGTGTCATAGTGGAAAGTATTTCCATTTTTTCTCCACGGACGCACTAAGTCCAAATTGTGACAAATTTTGGCCATTTTCACTTTTCCAGGCGAAGAATTCGACATTTCTAAAATTATTTCAGACAAATGTCCGTCTAGCGTTTTTAGCGGTCACTATAATCTTTAATTTAAGGGTAGTGTCATAGTGGAAAGTATTTCCATTTTTTCTCCACGGACGCACTAAGTCCAAATTGTGACCAATTTTGGCCATTTTCACTTTTCCAGGCGAAGAATTCGACATTTCTAAAATTATTTCAGACAAATGTCCGTCTAGCGTTTTTAGCGGTCACTATAAGCTTTAATTTAAGGGTAGTGTCATAGTGGAAAGTATTTCCATTTTTTCTCCACGGACGCACTAAGTCCCACTCTAGAGTAATTTTGGCCATTTTCACTTTTCCAGGCGAAGAATTCGACATTTCTAAAATTATTTCAGACAAATGTCCGTCTAGCGTTTTTAGCGGTCAGCTTTAATGTAAGGGTAGTGTCATAGTGGAAAGTATTTCCATTTTTTCTCCACGGACGCACTAAGTCCCACTCTAGAGTAATTTTGGCCATTTTCACTTTTCCATGTGAAGAATTCGACATTTCTAAAATTATTTCAGACAAATGTCCGTCTAGCGTTTTTAGCGGTCACTATAAGCTTTAATTTAAGGGTAGTGTCATAGTGGAAAGTATTTCCATTTTTTCTCCACGGACGCACTAAGTCCAAATTGTGACCAATTTTGGCCATTTTCACTTTTCCAGGCGAAGAATTCGACATTTCTAAAATTATTTCAGACAAATGTCCGTCTAGCGTTTTTAGCGGTCACTATAAGCTTTAATTTAAGGGTAGTGTCATAGTGGAAAGTATTTCCATTTTTTCTCCACGGACGCACTAAGTCCCACTCTAGAGTAATTTTGGCCATTTTCACTTCTCCAGGCGAAGAATTCGACATTTCTAAAATTATTTCAGACAAATGTCCGTCTAGCGTTTTTAGCGGTCACTATAAGCTTTAATTTAAGGGTAGTGTCATAGTGGAAAGTATTTCCATTTTTTCTCCACGGACGCACTAAGTCCCACTCTAGAGTAATTTTGGCCATTTTCACTTTTCCAGGCGAAGAATTCGACATTTCTAAAATTATTTCAGACAAATATCCGTCTAGCGTTTTTAGCGGTCACTATAAGCTTTAATTTAAGGGTAGTGTCATAGTGGAAAGTATTTCCATTTTTTCTCCACGGACGCACTAAGTCCAAATTGTGACCAATTTTGGCCATTTTCACTTTTCCAGGCGAAGAATTCGACATTTCTAAAATTATTTCAGACAAATGTCAGTCTAGCGTTTTTAGCGGTCACTATTAGCTTTAATTTAAGGGTAGGGTCATAGTGGAAAGTATTTCCATTTTTTCTCCATGGACGCACTAAGTCCCACTCTAGAGTAATTTTGGCCATTTTCACTTTTCCAGGTGAAGAATTCGACATTTCTAAAATTATTTCAGACAAATGTCCGTCTAGCGTTTTTAGCGGTCACTATTAGCTTTAATTTAAGGGTAGTGTCATAGTGGAAAGTATTTCCATTTTTTCTCCACGGACGCACTAAGTCCCACTCTAGAGTAATTTTGGCCATTTTCACTTTTCCAGGTGAAGAATTCGACATTTCTAAAATTATTTCAGACAAATGTCCGTCTAGCGTTTTTAGCGGTCACTATTAGCTTTAATTTAAGGGTAGTGTCATAGTGGAAAGTATTTCCATTTTTTCTCCATGGACGCACTAAGTCCCACTCTAGAGTAATTTTGGCCATTTTGCTTCAGATTGTATATTAGTGAAAAAAATTTGAATTCCGAATTAACGTTGTTTTCCATGAGTCTAAAAGTCATATTCCGAATATAAATTGTTTCTCATAAACCAGAAAGTTATATTCCGAACATACCTTGTTTCCTATGAACCGAAAAAAAAGAATATAACTTCACAAAAAAAGAATATAACTTCACAAAAAAAGAATATAACTTCACAAAAAAAGAATTTAACTTCACAAAAAAAGAATTTAACTTCACAAAAAAAGAATTTAACTTCACAAAAAAAGAATTTAACTTCACAAAAAAAGAATATAACTTTATTAACCCTTTGAGGACCGGAGGTTTTCGCCGAAAAAAGAATATAAAAAAGAATTTAACTTCACACACATGCAAAAGAGTAGATCCGGTTCACGACCCAACAGGTGGTCAATGAAAAAGACCCCATCTATAACAACTCGTATGGAGCGATCTCTGAGAAAACTTGAATGGAGAGAATGTATTACCGACACTACACGCAATAAGTTTTGATATGAGTGCTCCGTGCCAGATCCTATTTTAAGCCTTGGAAATATCCAGAGCCACGACCTTGTTTTCACCAAGGCGGTGAATGGATCGGCTCCATCGTTCCGAAAGAAACGTCAGCTGACAGATCGATTTCTACGGAAGTCATACTGTCGATCAGTCAAAAGGTTATTAGACTGTAGATACTTTACCGGACGATGGTTACCCATGGTTGGCCTGTAATTGACTGAATTTTTAGCCACAACTTTCTTGGGTATCACCTGAACATTGACAACTTTCCCACGTGACGGGTAAATACCAGCACGGTACGACAGATATCATCGAATAGAAGTGCACTTACATAGGACAAGTGCTGAAATACCAGTGGGGCCTGGAGTTTTAGTTACGTTGAGGTCTGCAAGAACCCTTTTAACTCAACGTGTTTGAAAAAATATCTAAGGCAACGAACTAGATACGTTGTCGATTACGAGGAGTGGCGAATTGTTTGCAAATATTTCAGCCAAAAGGTTTGCTTTCTTTTGTCTCACTTTGCCTTTCTAGTACGACGCCAAACACGCTTTGGTTTTTACACAGCCTCAATATATATTTAATGGAAAAAAACATTTTTTCGCGCTGTCGTGATTTCCGGTCGTACGACAGACAAACTTTTGCAGTAATTGTGTATGCCGAATAGGGATGCCAAACGGGATTAGTTTTTGTTAGTCCTCCCGGAATTCGGGATTTAAAATTAAAAAAAAAGATCACGATTTAAATATTAAATAAATCAAGTTAACTAGTTTTTAACCGAATTGATTTAAAATGTATTATATACGTATGTAATTAGTTGGACAGGTCTGGAACTGCGGCGGAACAAAAACAAAAGATAAAAGGAACTATGGAACTATGGAACCTCAAGATCGAAAGAGGTGGAATATCTCCACAAAGTGAAGAACTAGTTCCATCTGGCACCACACAACTCTAGTGTGCAGATTCTCTTTTTAAGCTACGAAGAAGAAGTTTTGTTTTCCGATTTTGTTATTATGCTTCTTCACTGTCTTTTTTATCTGAAACAAAATTTAGAGTATTTTCAAAAAATTTACGTTGCCGCGGATACATGAGAAAAAAGCTCCACAAATTCAAGAGTGGATGTTTGACGGTCACAGCTATGTAGACGACTTTGTAGCTATTGTCACAATAACGGAGTAAAAACAATAAAAGGACATTTAGTTTGATAACTTTTTGTGTGTGTGTGTATGTGTGTTAACAGTACTACGGTCGCATTCCACATCATGTTCCGAACTGAATTATTGGTGCCTTGAACAAGTTTCAACTTGGCGATTCTTTAATTTATCTTTTACTTTACTTTACGACGGCTTTTTAAAGGTACACGCACACACACACACCTATGGTGAATATGTTAGTATTTATCGCGGGTGTGTGTGTGTGTGTGTAAAATGGTAACTTACTATGGTAATAGAAAGTTAACTACAACCGAGGCACAGGATTCCATGTGGCGTGGCTGATGAATTCATGTATGCAGTCGCCATTAAAATGTAAATGGAACAATATTTACG
Organism: Hydrotaea cyrtoneurina; assembly: GCA_958296145.1. Taxonomy (NCBI): domain Eukaryota; kingdom Metazoa; phylum Arthropoda; class Insecta; order Diptera; family Muscidae; genus Hydrotaea; species Hydrotaea cyrtoneurina. Next base: position 80,176,659 of record OY282516.1, read on the forward strand.
CGAAACAGTAAACGACGATGGCACAGCGGCACACTTACACATACATGTGTATTTCTATGGCAAACATCACACACACACACGTTAAGTGTATGAACAACAGCGACATAATTTGTGAGGCCTTCACAACAAGAACTGAACCGGGCGCTGCACTGGATATACACAGGGGCACAGGTTGCATTTGTAACGGGTTTTTGGTTGGAAGAGTGATCGGTCAGTTTATGTAGTCTCCATATTGAAATCAATAACCAGGTGTACCTGCAGTCCTTGGATCGATAGTTTGGGGGTATGAGGCGACAACCGGTCACACTGAGACAATCGAATTATTATAGTCATCCGTACTGACTTTGCCAACACAATACCACAAGTACCAACTCTAGATGTGTCTAGCAATATACGCAAATACGCGATTGCCCTAATTGCTCAAATCCGATTACAGATTTTTATATAGCTCGACTTGGACGAAAATTGTATTTCCGGGGACATGAACCTTAAGGTCATACAAAAGTACACAAGATTTTACAATATCTCTCTATAACTCTCCCTCTCTTTGTTGGCACTAGTTAAATTTAGTTTAGGTGTTCAAAATAACAGCCACGACAATCACACATGGAACATGTGCAATTTTAATCCTTAAGCGTTTCGGGGGACTTTAGGAGTAGCATTTAAAACTCGGGGAGCCTTCTTTAGATTGTAGGGCCCGGTCAGTGAGTGTACAAATTATGTAGAGCAAGAGCAAGATTTGTAGAGGAAAAAGGCGGCATATTTAAAGAGAAAGGGCCCATTTGGGCGGACGTTGCAACCGCAGCTGGCAATGCTGAGATATTGTTCTACTCTTAGCGTGCGTGCGTTTCAAGAGTTCACAATACTATACACACACACACACACATAACTATGATACGTATGCATATGTTACATGAGCATGATGAGTGTGGCATCCCACAATATCATCGTGGACTAGAAATAACTTCAGTACATTATGGGACAAAGGGTTCTTTAACATTTAACAAATGTGGCCACAATCAATACTTCCACTCAGCTGTTGCAAAGGGAGCTCTTTAAAAGTTTGAACTTGTTTATTATTTGGTAGTTGTTGGTTCCTAGTGTCAGTTCCCACTGCCAACATTCTACCCTGTGATGGGAATTGAACCTTCAAAATCGAGAATTAATGTACATGCATGTGTAGTTACAAACGGAATGAGGCGCTAATTGTAGCATGGAGAGTGAGCTCTTGATTTTTAGGCGAATTCCATGAAAATGCAATAACAAAATATGGCGCGTGACATTTTAAATCGTTAAATCATTCGATTCTAACATTGTATGCAAATAGATTGTTTATCGAAATTTCTCAATTGTGAATTGTCTTGTGAATTGTCTGTAGTTATGAGCAAACAAGGAACATGGCAAAGCAGACTAGGGTACGGTCGACTCCTCTCTTCGTTGGATACACCTTCGGTGGCACAATTTGTTATTAATTTAAAATATATATGTACATATATGTACACATTATGTATGTACATAAGCAGGCACACACACACACACACACGTATGTATGCATGTATACCGTTAGTATGTTTTTAGCCTTCTTGATAAGTAATAAAATGTTCTCTGATAATGTTTAATAGCTCTGTGAATCCCGAACGTACAGACATACATACATATGTTCGTATGTACATGTGCATATTTGCGCGCTCAACAAATTAAAATGATAAATTGTTATTTACTCGCAATTTTGGATTTGCTGCTTTCTTCTTGGTTCTTTTGGTTTGTTCGGTTATGGTGCCGAATGATGTCCCCCCCCTTTGCCAAGCAAGTGTTCCGTGTATTCGAAACTTATCTAATGTGTTATCAGTCACCAGAGCGACGGCGACGAAGTAACAGAAAAACATTAACTGACTCTGGCTGACTCTGGTGCTCGAAGGCGACCAAGAAGAAGAGATACAAATAAAATAGATTAGACATGAAATCAAATCTTATTTGGTGAGTCAAAAGAGTATATCTGTCGTGGGTACATACATAGGTACGTACGCACGTACGTTTGTATGCATGGACCCATATAAAAATCGAATCAGACAACAACAACAGCAACAGCACAACAAAAATCAAATAAAATCGAAAGAGAAATGAAATCAAAAAATATCTACTAAGAATATGTATGAATGTATCAGTGTAGGAAAAATAAGAAATGTGTATGTATAGACGTGTACATAAGCAGAAAATATTGTACATAAGTTTGATACATACCTAGCCGACCAAACAAAACGAAACGAACGAACGACTGACTGACTGACTGACTCTGTGAGTGACTACCATTCACCATTCAGTTGCTGTTTGCATAGATACACACGAGGCAGACGCATACACACAATCGAAACATACACGAAACGCAAGTGCGTATCTGTCAGACACTCGTACTACTTGCTGCCAGTCGCAGGGGCGGGCAGTGAGTGGCAGTCAGCAATAAATATCGTGTTTTGTGCACACCGTAAACATAAAAATGTAAACATTTAAACACAACTTCATTTAATTATGTTTAATTCGGTGTATTTGTCATTGGCATTAGTGACATACAACGCACATACACACGTACATCATATGTACATGGGTACACATTCGCATATTTTATTGAGTTCAACATTTCGGAATGCACTAACCAATTCAGTCCGAAGGATTGAAAACAAAAACATTCGGCTGAACCTATCGGTCAAAGAAATTTCGTTTTTTTTTTTTTTAATTTTAATTAAGTTATGGTAACATTTTATAATCATATTATAGAAAATATGGCATAAAGTGGCATAGGCACAAATTTGTTAAATTGTCCAAAAAAGTTGTGCAATAATCCGTGTAGACTATAAATGAAAACTACTGGAATTATGAATATACAGCGGCGAGAGATATGTGTAGGTAATAATTAATAAACCCGTAATAAAAAAAAGTATAACAAATAGAAAAAATTAATAATATCGAAATCGAAAAAAAGACTTCACAAAGGAAGAACGAAAAAACTATTTTTGGAAAATACACGTACCCCAAGACGTACATATTTTTTCGATCCCAAATATATTCAATTTTTTTGGTTTCTCCTTCGTGGAGTCTAAATGGAATGGAAATTGTCCTGTCCGATATTGTAAAAAAGGCACAGGTTATATCAAATAATATATGTATGTAGTATATTGGCAGTAAGCTTTAATCGAAATACAGTTACTCAATGCATCAGACATTAACGACAAAACCTTACAATATCGGTCATGTTCTGATTTGTAAATTCTGTTCGCCAGTTTTCTACAGACTTTGTTGTTGTACACCGAAAACAACAGTACAATAGCAACCGGTATTTTCTTACTGTCTGTTTTAATACAAAAAAACAACCTTTCAGTTTGAATTTATTTTACAAAACACTACAATACTGAGTGGTTCCTGTAGGAAATTGCACGCTGCGTCCCAATAAACATTTACTGTCTGTTTCCATAAAACGAATTTGTTCGTTCAGTACAAATCGTCAATATTCGAAGCGTTATAAAATGGATTTCAGGCATTTTTCAATCCTGGTTTTCAGGTATATGTTAGATATCGATACATGTAACACAATTTCAAATGAATATGCTCATTACCGCTGGAAACCCATTTCATTGTGCCCTCAATTTTGACAATTTGTAACGAACGAACGATCAGGCAGTTAATTAACACAACCTCATGGCGCAATAACTAAAGGTACAGTCATTTGTCCAACAACAAAAACTCAGATACAACCCTGGGTATTTTGATTGTCAAATTCTGATATATAAATGGCAGACAGCAGACAGTTACAACTCATGGCACAATTTGCAGCAACTAAACCAACAATTGGAATGAGTTCGACAATCAAAATTCTGTCAAATTGAAAAAATTATAATCAGCTGTTTGCATTCCTCGTCCTTTAGTTATTGTGCCATGCCAGAACCTGTGATATTTTCTTTCATTCGGAATGTTATTAATTCGAGCTACGGAAGTAAAATGGTTTTTCCAATTTTTATTCAATTAAATTGGCGGAAAAATACAATAAGTTGATGAAATGGAGATTAGGACGTTTGCCTCGTCTCACTTTAAGTTGTGATACTAATAATGATATTCTGGAAGGACGCGGACCTAATTGCAAGGACTTCGGTTCTTTTAAACCTTCATATGGTTTGATTATGCCAGGAAGGTTTATTTCGTGTATTTGTGGTGGGTGTAGTATAGTGATGCACTTGTGTTTCGTGACATACAAGTTGTACATGTCGTCGCGAATTTACGTAGAATTTCACGTAGTATAAGCGCGCCACGCACAGTATTCAAGCGCAAAAGTCTGTTAAAAGGCGAAATACTCTGTAAAAATTAATATACAATTTTTAATTTAATGCGAAAATGGATTTTTGGGGGCTTTTGTTCTCCTGAATTATTGAGTGTGGGTGAGTTTTAGATTGCATGGCATATAGGATCCATATTCAAATCGGACAAATATATATATATATATATATATGAAATTAAAGTGATCCTAGTTACAAAATGATCATCCTGGTCGGTTTGTTATGTGTGTCATGACTGAGAAATATGCCAACGTCCAAGACTTTTTCTACATTTCTTGAATTTATGGCATAAAAAATAGATTTGGGATCAGTGTGCAGTGAGCTTTTGCGATTGCAAAACACATCGCTTAACAAAAGTACGGAAATCAATAAGAGGTCGGTCGTTGCAAAGGCCACGTGGCGGCAAATCAATATTTGTGTATCAATGGACGTTTGAAAAACACTCCGTCTGTTTACAATCACGTACGTAGTATTTGCCTCAAGATTACTCGTAGTATAAGGCGGGACATTTTATTAAAAGTGAGTCACTTTAAAGTCATGTCTAGAAAACCATTAGCCGTTCGGAGCAGACATTAAACAGTAGGTTCCGGTCACTGAGTCACTGAGAATAAGTAAGTATTTTATAAAAATAAATCAGTGACATGTGCACGATATACATACCGACTCACATGTCCTGGATTATTGTCTTATTCATAAAGTGGCACACATTTATGGGGTGACAAAATGGACCTTAATGTTCGTACCATGATATGAACCTGAACTCGGGTTTGTTATCACACCTCGTCAGCCCATATAGATGTGCATCACATCAAACGTCGCCACAACTGAGGATAGTAATTTCATTACAGCGAGACAGGCGCACTGAGTGACTTTTTGCACATTTACGATCACCAAAGTCCAACAATAAAAGTTCTCCAATCCTGATGATTCCTTAATATTTACTTGACAAGAGTACACCTGTCACGAGAATCTAGACCCAACGGTAACAGTAACAACAATGCAGAAGATAACGGCAATTCAAAATGCACAAATCCAAAGCAGGTTTGAATTTTATAAACTTACAACGAATTTATCAGGGTCAGTAAAGGTTAACATTAATTGTTTTTGTTAGTTGCCTTAAAATGTTGTTGTGTTTGGAAGAATAATGGCAAGTAGTTGTACAAAATATTTGATATTATTGCTATTATTATCCCACCGAATTAAAAATCGATACAAAATATGACTTACGAAAATTTGAATTGAGTACAACTTTATTTTCTCAGCCTGACTCAGTTAAGTATTTAGTTCCACGATAACAAGTACTATCTCTAGCCTGTAGTTTCACCATACATAAATATTTACTACCCGAATCTGCCGGACAACTATGAAAATATCACGTACATAGTGTTCTAGCCTATGAGTGGCTTAATACCAAATGTGCTCTAGCAAACTTCGTTTTGAGTTTGATTAAAAGTAATGTGTCTCTATTAGAATCAAAAATGGGTCACCTCAAACCCAGTTTTGTTTACAAATAATATGTGCCCAATTTCATAATTGTTTTGGGCCCCTATGGGCTTTGGGTATGGTTCGAGGGGTCTTATTAATTGTATCCAACATCCTCCACCATTCAATTTAACCAAAGTAATATTATTATTTATGAGGATTTTTCTATTTGAGATTTTAATGTAAAAAAAGAGGTGGGCGTAAAATGCATTAACATGTGGACCTCAAAAGTACTTGTGCCAAGTTTCGTCAATATCCCCCATCACTCGTTCGAATGTTATACATTTTGTCATCCTAATGGTGCAAAAAGTCTCACTGTGAGAGGACTTGGTCGTAGGCACATGGTCCTTTTCACCTATCCAGAATTTGTCTTTGTAGCAAAAAGAAATTGGATTTTCATTTGCCTTATGTACGACGGTATTCGAGGGGGGGAAATGTAAGTGTCTGCCCCGTCGCATACCCCCTGCCATGTTGGCTGTGGTGTTTCGTAATTTGTAGAGCATTCCGCATATGGTGGAATTTAGCCAATATTCGTAATTGAGTGCATAGAATAAACGAAAAGAAGCAGAAGGATTTTCCGACATAAGGACACGAGTTTAGTACCAACCTTTTTAGTGAACTTTTAATATCCAAACGGCAAGCGGCAACTATGGCAGAGCAGCGTCTTGTAATTGTATTGTTGTTGTTGTTTTTTTTATTGTGGTGCTTTCAATATGAGACTATGTTTGTTGTAGTATTTTAGTATTTTGTTGGTTGGCAAGCAATCACCTCGCCACACTTTCAATTTTCTTTTACAACTTTCTCAGTGACAATTTTCCTTTTTGAAAAATGTCAGTGTATGTATGTTTAATTTTCCGTTGATTTTTTCTTTTTTGCAAAAAAAAAATAATGAAATAACTTATTAGAGACTTAAACGAAACATCATCACACACGAACGATGAAAAAACGGAAACGCACTCACGTTTTTTATTATATGATTTTGAGATTATATGAAATGCATCATCGATCAATCGATTTAGATGATTATGATTTATCTATTGATAAACGAGAGAGGGCGAGCGAAAGAGAGTGGCTGTTCCTTTTTCTGTTTGTTTTTAGTTAAGTTAGATAATTAGATACTGATACGGACGAGTTGGGGGCTAAAAAAAGATGTGATATATTTTGAAAGAAATGTTTGATTTTTAGGCGGCGTGCGGTGTTTTGAAAACTTTCGACGTCGCATTTATTTATACATTATTTTATTATTCTACAATGACTTGGATTGATTGCGTACCAAACCGAGCGACAGCAAATGTGTGTATGTCAAAACTATAACGGTTAACACTGTTAAGTCCGATGTATGCGTTGATTTGTTGATTTGGAGGTTATAGCCTTCGTTATTCATTCATTCATTTAATGGGGGGGGAGGGAAATAGCACACAAATACACCTACACCTACGATCGATCACAATCAAAATACAATAAACATAAGAACAAAAACAATACACCTTTACGACTTAACTTCTTTTAGCTCTACTTTAAGGAAAATAAGAACGGGCTTTGTGAAACTTCCCCCTCGCCACCCACCCGCACGACCCACACGCTCTACCCACTAGCTCACTTCAACTGTTACACATTCATTTGGTGGGTCGGTGGTAATTGCACAGAAGGAAACCCCAGCACAGCCGACCGACCGATTTTCGTTTTTATTATTTTCATCAATTTTTAACAGCAGCAGAGAAAATATATTGATTGTTTCACGCTTGCAGAGCGCGAGCAGGTAGTTAGGTACACATTTTTTTCACTTCACTACGACACTACACCAAACCATCAATCATATGCAAGCTCTCTCAATGTTAGTTTTAATTCTAAATGAAATGTGTGGTTTGTTTATTTGGATTTCGGTAAATCAAATAAGAAAATTGTCTGCACTGTAACTGCGGCCATTAACACTTGATGTATTTTTCATCTACAATTCAATTACTTTTTTCTCTTCTTCTAATTAATTGATATTCGTGTACGGAATCACTTTCTTTGCTAATAAAAAATGTCACGAATACCAACAAATTCACGCACTTCATTCAACGGACTTCTTTCTGCAACTGGATATTTCTACAGAGCAGAGAACCAGAGTTGGTATTTGCGAAACTGTAAATACACATTAAATGTGCCCAAATAGGGTCAATAGTGCCAACATTAGCAGAAAACTAAGCCGCACTCAAATCAGGCAAAGGCGTTGCAAAAAAAAGCTGAAAACTGTGAAATTATGTGGAATAACTTTTCTACGGTTCTCCATTTTACAAGCACAAGCAGTTCGTTGTTTTATTTTTTTTTTATACTTAATTGTCTTCCCGTGTCATAGTGTAATTTTATTCTGCAGGGTTGTACTCGTGTACATTTGTACTTTTTAATGGACCAAAATGTACTTTTTGACTTCTCACGGTGCCAAAACTAAAAATTCATTAATTTTCTTAAATGTTAATGAATAATACAAATTTTATAAGAATTAAAAATTTTGAGGATTCTTCTTCATCAGTACAACAACTTCACCCTTTGCTTTAAAAAAAGGAACGTCAGGAATTATCACATTTACATTACAAATTTGTGAAAAGCATCGGAGACGACTGGAAGGAAAAGTGGGTCAAGTCCACTTTATTCTTGGGTCTGGTGTTTGTATGTGAAATCGAAATTCCTGAATTCCACAAATTTCAGGTTGTCTAAAAAACTAAATCTCGATTTTAGAGCGGGCATTTGAGCGGGAACGTATGGAAGAAGATGAACTGCATTTGTATTTCTTATATTAATGGAGAATTAAATTAATTCCAGTCAAAGACTGCCACACATTTTGTGATCATTCATCAAAGAGTCGTTTTACTTCACTTCTCCACTTGCTAAATAATTTCTGGCGACTCGGTACATCCATGCATCATTTTTGGAGGTTTTTTCACAAGAGAATTCTCCGCATTTGACCGTTTTTTATGGACATTTCACTAAAATATATGCATTCATGAATACAAATACGAAAATAAATGGGTCTTGGCTTTTGGGGGGATATTTTTGAAAGTATGCTGGGGAATTGCCTTGCATTATTTGGCAACGGTGAAAATATGTCTGGCAAGTCTGTTCCCACGTGTAAGGCAACATCCGAATAAACATTGAATTGGATTTGAGATTTTGATTTTATTTTTCCACCGAAAAATGCCTGCAACCGAGCTTCACAAGTCATGGAAAAAGATAAACGAAGAACGCAAAACTTTAAAAAAGCAAAGAAAACAGGAAAAGTTGTTGAAACAGCTACAGACAAAAACGCAAGAGGAACAAAAAACCGACAAACAAAGCAGCGGCGCCCGACCAGAGATTGAGAAGAAATCAAATCCGTCGAGTGTGTCCATAGCTGTGCCCGGTTCTATACTGGAAAACGCACAGTCAGTAGAACTTAGAACATATGTGGCTGGTCAAATTGCCAGAGCTGCTTGTATATTCCGTGTAAGTGAAGTTATTGTTTTCGACGATGTTGGTTTGGCCACAGCAAGAGAAGTTAAGCGAAATTATGGTGCCGATGACGAGGATGGAGAGGACACGTCGGTTACGGTTCGCAGTAGTAGTTTACAGCTAGCGCGTATATTGCAATATTTGGAATGTCCACAATATTTGCGGAAATTCTTTTTCCCTCTGCATAAAGATTTGAAGTATTCCGGATTATTGAATCCTCTTGATGCGCCCCATCACTTGAGACAACAGAACTTGTTCCGATATCGCGAAGGAATAGTTACGGAGAAAAAGGCAAAAGAGGGTCATAGCTATGTTAATGTGGGTTTACTCAACGATGTGTTGGTCAACAAAGCATTAACGGCCGGACTGAGAGTCACGGTAAAGTTGCAGAAAGCGCAAGGTATGTTGTATGTATTATCGGTTTTTCGAAATGAGAAACAAAGCAGCGATTTAAAAATTAACTAACTTTGCAGAAAATGTACGCAAACAGCGAGGCACCGTTGTTAGTCCAGACGAGCCAAGACGTGAGTCAGGCGTCTACTGGGGCTACACAGTTCGAATTGCTCATTCGATTTCAGAGATATTTTCAAAGTCTCCGTATCCTGGTGGATATGATCTAACTATTGGTACATCGGACCGTGGAGCAAATGTCCATGAGGTGCCATCTAAGTCATTGGGCTTTAATAACTTGCTTATTGTGTTTGGTGGTCTCCAGGGCCTTGAAGCGGCTGTGGCATGTGACGATAAATTGGAATTTGAAGATCCCGAGTTATTATTCGATCACTATATAAATGTTTTGCCCAAACAAGGATCCCGAACCATACGAACAGAAGAAGCAATTTTAATAGCAATGGCATCACTGCAAGACAAAATGCAACCTAAGGTCGACGACATTGAGGAAGAGCTAATCGACGAGGCATTGCCACGCAGTGAGGACACTGGCGGAATGATACCCAAACCGGGCCAAACAAAAATGGCTAAAAAGCGTAAACATATGGAGGAAAAAGAACAGAAAATCGCACAGGAGGATACGGGAAGTAAACCAGAACAAATATTAATAGACGGAGTTGTGGCATCAGAGATACCATTAACGGTTGCATTAGAAGCGAAAGAAAACGAAAAAAATAAGAAAAATCCATTCACTACTCCCGCTTCCCCTCCACATGATAATACCACACCAGCTACGAATGGTACCTGTGGATCTGATGTCGATTTTGAAGTAGTTCCTGTTGGAAAGCCGGAAACAAAGAAATCAAAGCCATCCGACTCAGAAGATCTTAGTCGATTTGATTAGATTCGATTCTGTACATAATTTGTTATATTTAAAATGCAAAACGTTAACACTGAAATCACATCAAGTAGTTTTCCTTCTTTTATTATTCAGTACATTTATACAATTCATTTGAAATCATTTTTCATTGAGCATTACATTATTTAATACATATTGTTCATCGTCATGGCTTATTTAAATTATTTGGAATGTTTATCCTTAGTACAAATGTTGTTGCTCAAAAAAAAACCCTTAATACTATGGCAAAAAATGCATGCATCTGAATCGACAAGAGGTGAATCATAAACCAACCAGCAGCCTGGTTGCTTTGGTATTCCATGATATTGAACATATCCCTTCCTCGACTAAAAGCGACATCCACATTTTAAATGCTCGGTTGGCTTATAACTTATTTACAAATACAATATTACTACAAACAGATTTATTTCTCCAAATCCAAATTATACATAGACTACTAATACACTTGACGCAATTGGAAAGACTTGCTGGTGCCAATTAAGTGTTCACTTAAATTTACAATTCTGAACAGTCGGAAGGACACATTTTTAAAATCATACTCTATACTTTCTGTAAAATACTAGTAGCTGATGGGTGCCTAAAATTTGCATATTTAGACTACGGATTGCTCTGGATTTCTTTTATAAAGCACGGCAAGCTCTCTAAATAGATACATACATACATCATACTATATATATATTAATTTGTCTACACATCTTCGAAGGCTTTAACACGTTTGCACATTTTGGTTTTATGTTTTCATGAGGTACTCTTTATATGTACATATAACTACAGCAAATATATCCTTAACTAACTTATAATGAAATTTTCTATAAGAAAAATATGGAAATCCAATTCCGTAGTACATACAAAATAACACCTTCCATGTCCAAATGACTGTGATGCACATTGTCATCACTTTTAATTGTTAATTAGTTGTTTGCTTCTACGAATATAACGCCTACCACACAGAATTAACTATAACATTTGCTCAACGTTCAACGATTTTTCTAGTACAATACACTTTTACTTACGTTGAAATGTTATTCTCGGAATGCTCAACCACCAATGACTAACACAATAAGTAATCGGGGTAGGGCGGTTGGGATCTTGTTGATTAGGTTTTCTAACTTTCGTGTGTTTACAGTTTTTCCAGTTTAAAGATCCACTAGCAACGAGAAAAAAAGGAATCTTTCAATAATACTCTGGCTCAGAGCTTGTTTGCGTGAGCTTCGGTTCCCAGTCTCACATTATCCGTTTTATATGTAATAGGTGGCGACGTTATCTTCAGTTAGTATTAACTATGGCATTATACTGTCATGAAATCGTGTCTCTGGGAAAATATCCTCTTCCATTTCGATGCGGGTATCAGAATGTCCCAGTAGTGATTCGGCATCTTCCTCGCAGTGGCGCATGGGGTAGCTAAAGCCATCACCGAAGCTATAAAAATATACAAATTGTAGAACCATGATTTAGACAATACTTCGACAGCACTTGTAGACACAACAATGAAATGGCGAAATGGAAAGGAGGACTCTTTTGGATTGATAGCAAATTAAAAACATTTTTAATCGAAAAATAATTATTTTATTTGTTAACAACCATTAAAACGTACAAAACTACATATTGTATTTAATTTTGACTTAAAGAAATGTATACATACTTTATATCTAATTGCTAATATTGCTGTGCAATAAATAAATTGTTGGTCCCATGAATCACGAATGAATGAATCAAAAATAGTAAACAACGAAGATGAAATTAATTCGGTATGATGAAAATCAAACGATTTAATTCGTATTTATCATCTTTATGGCAGAATAACGAAACTGGGAAAATAAATGCATCCAATCGAATTCTATTCAAGTCGATAGATTTCCATCACATACACACTAATGTTTACAACACAGTAACAGAGTTCGTTCAATCCAAAAAATAAATTTCGTTTCTTTACTAACTAAAAGTTTAATTGTCATTCGATCGTTGTAGTTATCGGTTATGTTAATGTAGTGTTCACAATGTGCAATAAAGAGAATTTCATATATATTGCGAAATTATTAACTAGATACGCGCTGTCTGGAGGACTTTACAATGCTTCTGATTTATGGACAAGATTCATATTTGACAAAAGGCAACCCCACACTCACAAACATCCGTTACTTGTTTTTTTTTGTGGGGGATCAACCAAAACTAATTATTTGGAAAATATAAAATTTACCACTACTAATCAAAATTATACAAGTTTAGAGGTAAAATATAAATACATATAAAAAAACAACACATACAGAAAGAAATATTAAATGCAAGCAAGTAATTAAAAACAATAAGTGTAATTGTTTAAAACGATATTTTCGGAAGTACACTCGAAACTGTACAAATGCATTTGAAGGGATGGCGGGGACAATTGTTTTTAAATGTAACTTAAAAGGAATTGAGTTTAATACGATTACTAGTTCATTAGCAAATACATATTTATTAAATACTAGTCAAAAGGACATTGTTGGGTGTGTTCTCATGCTCGGTTGTGAACTTCGACATTCTGCTTGGAATTTAATGTTGCGTTTTGATCATTGCTAAATGTGTCCATATCTATAACAACACTTCCATTGACAACTGTGGCAATGCCGTTTGCGGTATCTCCTCCAGGGGCATATACACCAATGTCTATTGTTTTCGACAGATGATCATCGTGTGCGCGCATCAGATCTCCACCAAGTGTTGTTGTTGTTGGTGGCGGTGGTGTAAGTTCACTATTAATTAGTTTGTCTGTAGGCTGTATTTCAAACCTGTTCCTTGTATCATCCATTGAATGATATGAGGTTGGATTTGGATGGTGTTGTTGCTGCGGCTGCTGCTGATGTTGATGATGATGATCTTGATGATTGAGTGTGGGATATTGGATACCATCACCCATACTAAGAAGAGTAGAGTAGAAAAACGTGTGTAATTTTGCAATTTAAGACAATGCTTGTTGCTAACATCGTCAACGAAAGTGTGTTGACTGTTGGTTGGTGATTTCATTTCAGTACTCAAATGCATATGAATATAATTTTATATTATAGATTTATTTTATTATAATATGTATGGAAGAGAACAGAAAACACGAAAATTGCGTACGGTAATGGTATTAATTGAGCATAAGTAATCGACTTATATAACGGCCACATATTTTGATTTTGCCAGTCTAATATTTGCCATTTTTACAGTAAGAGTTACATTGTCCATAATATTAATATAGCAACGAGAAAGTTTGTAACCAACTTTCCTGTTGCGTTAACAGAAAGCAGAGTTAAGAGAATTTGGAAATTGTAGCGTCATGTTGTTTACAGGTTAGTGAGTGGGTGTGATTATGTGTTATTTGCAATAGTGCAAAAGTCATAGTTAGGTCCAACATAACAAATCATTAATAAACCATAAGCTACAAACGCTCTTAATTTGCCAAACAAACAAAAAAAATACAATATACTTTTTTTAACACTTATTTTTAAATAAGAAACACAAAGTGATATATAAACAAATGACAGATCTTCCACGACACAGAACACAAAAACAAAATGCAATTACCTCGAATAGACTGGTAAGAACCAGAGTTTCCAGTTGTCGCCAAAAACTTCTTGAAAATTAGCCAGTTTACCCAAATTGAAACCGTTTTTATCCGGACCGCCAATATGAAAAATGGGTGCACGGAATGCCTCTGTAATATGCAAATCGTAATTAGTTATGGAAATTTAAGGCAGTTTTTTCATATACTTACCCAAAGTTGTGCGATTCATTAACACCAAGTAAACGTGGTAACCGAAAAGACTAATCAAACTAATGGCAAACATTAGGGAGACGAAAAACAGGAAGAGAATATGGAAACGCCCCATGCCCGATGTCAGTTCACCCTGTTCAACAAATTCGGACTTGTTTTACATATTATTCGATTATCAACATTTTATTAGTTATCCTTTGACTTACCCTCCAGAAGCGTATGAAATACTCCAGGGATGTTAAGGCCACATAAAGGCAGTATAGTAATGCATAACCGAGGAACAACACAAAAAACTTGTAATTGGTAAAGTTGACACAATTGTTTACCCACGGACAGTGATGATCCATTTTCAGCACACACGTACCACATACACTGCAGTGGTGGGCACGATCGGGCTTTATTATCCTACATTTATCACAAAATCGAACAGAGCCGTTTAGGGTGCTGCCAGCGGAAAAAAACGTATTGTAATATTAGTTGTAACATATTTGGTTTTGCTAGCATACCGATTTGTCACAGGTAAGTCTCGGGCACAATTTTCCAGTACCCTCTTCTGTTGCTCTGGACTTTCCACCTTGAACAACTGTTCTATCGCCGTCTCTGGTATACGCCACTGTAAACAAAAAAAAAACCAACCGGCGTTATCGCAAATGGTATCTGCTGTATTATTTCGACTATGCCAGCTAGATATGTGTGTACATATATTAAGTGATTCATGAATTGATTACAGAACACATGCAACCAATCACTAGTACTTACATTTGAAGGTACAGTCCCAACGGGCGTGAAGACGGTATTCCAATAGGACCAGAAGAACAGAACACATATGATGTGATAGAACAAAAGGAAGATTATCTTCTCGAATGTACTCTCGATGGCAACTAACAATAATAAGAAATATATTAGTAGTTTATGGTTAAAATAAAAGGTGCCAAAAAAGGACCTACTACAATATCAGAGGCTCCTCGAGTTAATCGACAACATAACCACCACTCTATAAAGTATAGTTCAGATGAAACAATTTAATCGTGTTGCATCGCAATGTTTGAGGGGTGAGGGGAGGGGGGTTGCAATTATATGGTGTATTCCGGCAGAATCTAATTTGACAGATTCTTTTAAAATTTTATCACACCATTGTATGGGACTATTTAACTGATCCTTTGACCTTAGCCAAGAAAATAGCGGGCGGACAGCACAAGCTTGTACATCATCGGTACTGATTACTTTCGAGGTATCGGATGTAGAAATCTATCCGCAAATAAAGAAGCCTCTGACCTTGTATCTTCTATGAATATGATACTTACGAATACACAGTTCATAGACGTACGCATAATACGACCAGATAATAACCGATGCTATGAATATAACGGGTATCCATTTGATCGCCTGCATACATCCACTACAGGGCGTGGTTTTCTTTCGTTCATAGTTACTCATGACCGAGGATTTCGGGGCAGGAACAATGGAATTCTTGGGCAGCTTGAGCAGCTCTACTTGACGAGGAGTGTTGGTGTTGTCGAATCAGAATTTTGGCGCCGGATTATGCATGTATCCCAAATGTAAAATATAGATGATATAGATCTTCCCTTGACCGATCGACACATACAAAAACACTGGATCGACGACAACTTAATGATTCATAACAAACCACTTGAAAGTTCCCAGGCTAGAGTGAACTATGACAATTTTCAACTTTGTATCTCAGGCACAGCACATGTTCACACACTATCAGATCGCAAGTAGCTCGTCTATTGCGTGAGGTGAAGGAATGGAGGATGATGAGCCTTTTCAACCGAAATCTCTGGTCTATATTATATTTATATATCTTCAATCAAATTTGTTCCGAGCAATGATAATTCTGTACATGTTCGTGAACGTCGACACACGGTTTAACCTTATTACTTGTTTCTGGTTTTTTGGGTAATATTAATTTAATTTTTTGACAAAATTGCTAAATTCCTCTGTTTTATTTCCATTTACGCAAATAATATTGATGTATTGATGTCTAATATGTCATTTGACAAACTGACAACTAGAGATGTCAAGGTACAACGATATTCTATCGTAGACTATCTAATATTTTTTCAAACATCGTTTATATACGAAAACAATCGATTACTCGTTTTTATATTGCACCAACAACGGGCTCAATCACACCACAAGCCCATACACGGGCAATCGTTCACCCTTCAAAAGAATATTATCTAATTATTATTTTGATTGATAACTTAACATCTTTGATTCGAAGGAAATGCGATTCAATCCAACGTTTCAATCAATTGAAAAATATCGATTATTTTTTATTTGTTAACCGATGTTAGGAAGCAAACAATATATAGTCACCACAATAATAATCTATCGATAGTACCTTCGATAGTCGACAACACATCTGCTTTACTTTAAGAAGAACGGAGTCCCGATCACTTTATTATTTTTCCCAGTGCGATTGAATTTTAGCTGTAGAACTTCAGAATTCATTACAACTCCGTAAGCATGCTAAATATGTAAATCGTAATTATTGAATACCTCGAAAGTTGTCTAGTTGGGGTTGTTGTTTTTGCCATTAACTCACCCCCTCCCCCACTCCAATATAAAACACCCGACCACAGAGGATGCATAGAACGCTGTCCAAATAAATAAACAAAAGCGTCGATGTCTGTTCCCCTTTTAGAATCTTAAATATCCTTCAATATTTCCCTATTGAGTTAGCATTTATTGTTGTTACTTTACTTTTTAGCGGCGGATAAACCGCCGTCAGCCGAAATCCACTACAGTTTGATTACTTACTCGTCGATACGCAATATTTAAAAATTATATCAATTAATCACCGCTAGTATCCTCGTAAACCTTCACTTAACGGTGTTAGCTCCCAGAACAGACTAAAGGACAAGTCAAAACAGCCTCCGACGTTTTGTCTTTTCAAGGAAAAAAAAAACGATTCGATGATAACATTCATTACGGTTTTTAGTCTTTTCTCATAATATTTGTAGATACGGAGGTCTATGGGAAAGTAATGCGCAAGAATAGCGCCTCACCTTTTCAATGACCAACCTCACCTTGAATTGTGTCTTTCTTTACAGGACACATATATATTAATAGTATATCGTCGGGATATATGTAAAACATTGTAATACAAAAAGACCTCACGAACATAATATTTGTATTTGTCTTGGATGAAATATGAGCCGCGAAGTGTTGGCGCCTCCTCTTTTGCGTATGGGATCCAATCGTTGTTATCGTATAACAACGGTACATGATGATTTCAGCAACCAACAAAGCGCTGCTGTTAAAGCCCAAAAGCTAGAAAGGACCACAAAGGGTTACTTGGAAGAAGGTATGTACATAACCAAAAGATTAATGCCGTCCATTCTAACAGTGCGTTTATGAAGATTTTCATGAAAATGTCACCATTTTTAACACAAGTGGCAATGGTTAAACTCAGCATTATTGGGTAATTTTTATTTTGTACTATAGAATTGATAAAAGGATCACACTATTGAATTCTGTGGTTTTTTTAACTGCCTGTTTCCATAAAACGAATTTATTCGTTCGTTAGAAATCGTCAATATTGGAAGTGTTATAAAACGGTTTTTAGTTATTATTCAAATCTGGTTTTCAGATATATGTTAGATGTGGACATATGGAACACAATTCCAAAATAATAAGCTCTCAATTTTGACAATTTGAAAAGACAATTTGAATTAAACATAATTCGATTTTTTAAGTATAGTTAAAACTGACAGTTTAAAAGTTCTGCATACTAATATTTGTTTATTATTAAACAACAAACACTGCAATATCCAACTTAGCGGTGGAATAACGAATATATAATAATTGGTCCCGACCATTGAGTATACCAATTATCATGCTCAGTTCTCTGATTTGAGAGACATATTCTAATTAGCCCTGTTACTGATTGGTTTATTCCAATTGCCGGAAATATAAAAACTCATCTCCTAAACCTCAGATTTATATGGCGAGGACTATAACGACGATGTGGATGGAGACGGTAGTTGCGACATTGAAGAAACCAGCAGCGGAGTATTTAAACTCGCTATGCATGTGGCAAGGTAAGTGTTTCAATAAACATCGGGTTCTCTATTAGTAGTTTCCTAATCGTTTTTGTAGTTCATTTTACGGAGGTATAATAGGACACAAGGGCTCCACCAAACGCCGCATTGAATCAGAGACACGTTGTGATATCACAATACCGCAAAAAAATCCAGCTAATAGAACTTCTGAGGATAAGGTTATCATTAAAGGTCGAACTCGAAACAGTGTAGCTACAGCCAGGCGAAAAATACAATTAGTTGTGGAATCATTACGTCGCAAGCTAAAGGCGACACATTTCTATGGAGTGTCCGTGAGCTCTGATGAAATACGAGATAGTTTTAAAAAGTTGAAATCACAAATACTGGCTGCTGAAATTCCCGGAATTGGTGAAGAGTTATTTCAACAAAATCCTAAACTGCATATTACTCTGGGCATTTGCGTACTTTTGGACGATGTTGAGAGGGCAAAAGCTGTCAATATATTACAGAGTTGCCGGTAATTGCAAAACCATCAAACACAATTTTCATAAATTAATAATTTTTTTTTTTGATTTTTTTGTCCAGTGAATATCTGTCGGATTTGAAGACGCCGTTCACAGTGAACGTTTCTGGATTGGAAATCATGAATGATGACCCAAGTGCTGTTCGCGTTTTATATGGATCCGTTACTTCTGTTGATCTGGAAATGTTCGGAAATCGATGTCTACAGAGATTTACCGAAAGTGGATTGGGCATCGATTCCCATAACAGGGATAATGTCAAGTTGCATATGACCATTATGAACAGTCGTTATCGAGAACGCGAACTGCCGGATTCGACTTCCAGAAACTTTGATGCTCGCGAAATTTTAAAGCGTTGGGGTAATTTTCCTTTCGGGTCCGCACAATGCAATGAGGTTGTTCTATGTGCAATTGGTTCTTCGCAGGATGTCACCGAGTTCTATAAGATTACAGGATCTCTCAAATGTACATAAACTGTAATTATAATTAATTATAGCGCAGTGAGAATCATTTATGAAATCTATTACAAAAGTGAAGGGATAATTGGAGAGTGAATAAAAAATTGATATGGTTTTTTAAATGTGTTGTCTACTTCTCGACACAAAATATGTTTTGACATCGAGTATATACATCCAACGAAACGTGAACTAGAAAAGTGTAAATTAGCACGAATAGCCCAGGAGGGGAAGACCAAACTGGAGTGATCACTTAAAAGACCGAAGTGGTTGGAAAACATTTCGAATACAGACCGAGACCAGTAACAGGTTGTAGAGCTATCTTAAGTAGGACTTGATTTTTAGATAATCGCGAAGACTTTGTGAAAATAAAACCCAATGCTTTCATGTTCCAATTGGCTAATTGTTGATCAGCTCACGAATATATCGAAGAAAGTTTTTGTCGATTTTTTATCCACTTTTTTTTATCGCTGATAAAAATTTCTGAACTCCAGGTCATATTTGATGCACGGCGAAGACGGGGTTTTCAATTCATCTATCTATCTGTGTAATCTCATAGCAAATATCGGTGAGATGAATGCACATCAGATGAAGACTGCCCTTGAAAAGTTTTGTCAAGTTGAAACCAATCACATCGTTGCATGGTAACCTTATCTCCTGGACTTTACTTATTAATTATTGAATTTTGCATTCAATTCAAAATTTGTTTTAAAGTAAGGACTGGTTTTTCAAGACACGTTATTCTAATGAGAAATGCTGTATGAATTGTATTTATTTCACAGATTGGGATTTCAATTTGGTTGTATTATCTGCAACGTTCATCATACTAGTTTGGCTATCAAGTCCTATCCTAATGTACACCCTATTCTATATCAACGTATATAAGAATAAATCCACTGAAGTTGAGAGCTAGTATTTGAGCCCATAGATTCCATCAGAATTAACCAACATATCCTTGACACCTCATTCTGGAGTCATTGAATTCAAAAAAATACTCATATTCCATTTATAATTTCTTTATTTTTACATTTCACACAATCTTTTCCTTTTGGGGCTTACCAATTATTAGGACTTTTTTCAATTTTCTACGAATTAATTAATTTACAATTTATGTTTGTTTGTATGTGGTATATCTTTTTTTTTACACAAGGTCATTTGCTACCATAGTTTGTAAGTGTTTACAGAGTAATCTCCGTTCACCGTACTTGCTTCAGTGTTAATTTATCGCTTTCAAAAAATGTCGAGCAGAAAAAAGCCAAAATATAAAATTACATTCATTTGTATTGTTGCTCGGTAACTTGGTGGGTGGGGTGGTCACTGTATTTTTTAATCATAGAGTACTAAATAATTTTTTAGACATTGTGTGTGTGAGAACAAAAATCAGAATGCAAACAAAAATGACTACGGACTTTACAAATTCGATGGCAAAAAGGTAGGTGTGTAGTTGTTGTTGTTGGTAAACATATCAGAAACTTGTTTTTGTTCATTTTCGATACCAGCGAAAGGAATGAAATATATATGTATGCTTTGGTGGAAGACCTACAAATTATGAAATTTAAAAAGATTCCATGTATGTATTTAAGTTTTGTTTTTTTAAAATTTGTTATCGAAATAAGGAAAAAAAATGTACTTTTATTTAGTTTTTACCTTAATACTTTTAAGTTTCTTAGTTTCTTTTATTTTTAAATGTAAAAAATATGTTCAACAATTGTATTTTCTATAAATTATATGTATTTTCATTGCACACATACGTTTGTTTTTCTCTTTATTTCATTGTTACGGTAAATATAAAAAAATATTTTTGGTTTGCTTTCGTTATATATACAATCAAGCAAACAGTTTTTTTTTTTGTTTGTTTGTCGTGAGTTCTCGGTACCCAGAGACTATAGAAGACAACATAAAGATCTTACACAAAGTAGAGGGAAGATTTGAATTGTTCGATTTAAATGAGTCAAATATGAATGATTTTACGGATTCACCAAATAGTTTCGTGATGATTGTGTCACTCCTTTGAACACTTTCCGTTCTATGATGTAAAGAAATAAAGTAGCTTTAAAATAAAATAGTGAGTACGGTCTTCTCTTGTAAACATTTGTATGATTATTATGTTGGATTTTATTCAAAATAAAATTGTTTTGATTTTGGATATTTGACATTTCTTAGAATTACTGAAATAAAACAGAATTTGTTTGTTTCTAGTCGATAAATAAAATTTCGGACAAATTTAAATTAAATTAAAAAAATCCATAAGCTTTGGTTAGAGTGACATTAACATTAAAAATGATAGCAAAAGTTAGAGATGGTTGGTGGAGGTATAGAAAATAGGATGAATTGAATGTGATATTATATAAATAGGAACAGTTATTTTCCTCGTGTTTATCCTTTTGCTATATGTGTGCGTGTGTGCGGTTATAAAACATGTGCTAGAAATGTGCGTGGGTGTCCGTGTGTTGGGTCGGAAAGTTGTGGGATTTCTGTATGTGAGCGATAAACAGGGCATGATCGCATCCGAGAGTCCTTTACATGATATCTACTTTTAGTTTCAGTTCTATACAAATGAATTTTAACATAATTTTGGACTTGTTTAATAGTTTTAGTTGTTGTGATGCATAAGGGCTTTGGGATCTCTCTCTCTTTCTTTTTTTTTTCTCGTTAGTGATGTGAAACAGTTTTCATCATTATTTATTACGTCGTTAGCGTGGTCGTATCAATACGACGACTATTATGTCATGTTGACCTTTTACATTTGTGGTAGGCGCATTTGATGTTCCGTATTCTGTTGGCAACGCCTATAGTTACTATTCTATTTGGCGTGCCCGTTGCTCAGCACAGCTGGTAAAACATTTGCCTGTTGTACCACAGCATTTATCACCTCTATTTCCTTTTTCAAGAAAGCAGCGCTCTCTTCCGTCTGCGGTTTGCCAGTGGCTCCGGCCACAACATCGCTCATGGCCGATGCCAATGAAGTACGTTTGCGCAAGCCGCTGGGAATTTCACATTCACGCATCAAATCGTTTTTGAATTCAACAATGCCGGTCACAGTATCGGTGACAGTTTTATCAATGAATTCCTCAATGTTTTTAGTTTCGGCTTCAATCTTTTCCATCAGCTTGCTAGACAATTGGTCCATTTCACACTGGTCATGAGGTACAGTAACGGCTTCCCGAGCTGGCGCAACGATTGGTAGTTGAGGAGATTTAATACTCTTGCTAAGTGGCGACTGAATTTTCCTATCGCCAGGCGAGGTCTGTAGTTGCCCAGAAGAAGCCATTGCGGCATTTGTATCCTTGATTGAATCCGCGTTGAACGGGTCATCGTTATGTGTTGTTTTCAGAGAGTGCTCTTCCTCGCCATTAATAGAAGTCTCGAACGAATTTCGCAACTGCGTTGTGGAACGTCTTTTGCCGCGTATAAAGTTCGGTATAATATAAATAGTTAGGAATCCAACAATATGAAGGCACAAATAAAATTTCAGGTACAATCGAATGCTGCCCTGTAGATCGAAATAACAAAAATGTAAATATTAATCAGTTGTCACCATCAGGTTAGCAATGATAAACCTACCATGAATTCAAGCAGAACAAATGGGAATGTAGTGTAACCCATAACAACGCGAGTTGTCAGGCATGTTAGAATATCGTAGAACATTCGAGTCATTGTCGTCTGTTGGAAGCGATGACGGAACATCCGGCGTGCCTAAGATAGTTGTTCAGAAATTGGTTAAAATCAATTCAAATAAAACCGATCAATATACCCATCCGAAACTTACCATACGAGCTGAAGTTACCATTAAAGCACCAGTTGCAAATGTCAAATAGTAACCCGGGTAGAAACCATGCCACACCGCACTTAGTGCAAAAGTCAACATTGTACCGTATTGTTTGGGCACGCGTTCGTACACGATGGTGCGTAACCATCGATTTGTGCCACAATTCCAGTTGTTAATGGCATCCCGAATATTTGTGGCGAACTGTAATGTAAATTGTTAATTTATTTTGGTTGTCATGTATGAAAAATTCCAATCTATAAGATGGTTGTGGCGCAAGACCCCACTAAAGACTCTCACGAAATAACAAACCTAAAAAATTGCGTCCCAGATGTCGTCAAACACAGAATCTTCTTCGTTGTGGGAGATCTCAGATCTGCGATCAGACATTCGCAATATTTTAAAATAAAAAGTTATTATGAATTCATTATAGTCCAAAATTCGAAATATGCATTAGAATTTAAGAATGTCTTCACTTCACTTCTCGAAAATGTCTTCCACCCAAAAATGTGACATGAGTCACACGAAAAAGATTATTGCCTGAAGGCGCAATACCTACACAAAGCATTTCAGGTCACCTCTCATCGATTTACTTACTTCAAAGCCAAGAACGTTTATGTTTGAAATGAGATCCCAATTGGCGTTGCCATCCTTGTCGTAGCCCGTAAAGCCTAGGCCGGAATTATTGCAAATGGCGTCCGCCAATAACCAGGCATGATAATACTTAAAACGTATGCAGGTGGTAGCCATCATGGCGTACCATATCTTGTATATAATCGAGGTGCTGGCTACAAAGTCGTCGTCCTTCAAATTCTTCACAGGATACAATTTGACAAACTTCATGAAAATAAAAGCGCATATAAAACTGCCTAAGACTTTCTTGACCACCGTTTTCACCGGCGATGGCTCCAATACCATTTGTGTTTTGCCATTGTCTATGGATCCCTGTAAATAACAACAATGTACATCAATGTTTCGTCGCCACATCACTTCTATATACTTACATTTGCTGTGGGGCTCTTCAGAAGGTTGTAGCCTTCAACAAAATCAATGTAGTCCTTGTAGAAAACCAATGGGCCAGCCATTAATCCTTGGAAGTGTAATACGTACGAAAAGTATTCTAAGGCTGTCGGTAATTTATTGACAGCATGGTACTGCTGGGCCTTAGTTAAATCCTGTCGGCAATATCAAACATCATGAGGAGCAAATGCAATCTGTCCGTTTTAAAATAACATTTTTAGTTTACCTTCGTTTGTCGCACAAAGCCATCGTGTATGCTGAAAGCCAGACTAGTAACTTTTTGTGTGATGATCATCAACGGACCTGTTATGTCCAGCGAGCAGGAGCCATCGTCATAAATTTGCCGCAACACGTGTATAGTTAACAGGTAAGCCATAGCTACAACCATAACACCCCTGCAAGTACAAATAGTGTTGGAAAACATTTCTATATTATGATCCTCATCTGAGTTACCTTTGCACAAATTTTGGACTTTGTGTTCGTATGGCAACATAACATGCTGCAGGAAGACCGGCAATGTGAATGGCTTGAGGTCCAAAGCAAAAATAGCCAAATACCAAGCCAATGCTCAAGGCCACTATGTGCCGTACGGTGGAAGATACCTTGGATGGATGCAGTACGGATCGATATAGTGATGCTAGGAAGATGGCGGAAATTTGGCATATTAGAAAGTTCACCTGAAATTAGTTAACAAAACACAAATATTTAACATGAGTACAAAATACGATCACACCACAAATTCAATACATTGACATACATATGTATGTATATAAGTACATATCGCAGCCTAAACGCAAAACGGTCACAACTCAAAATATTCCAAAACTGACTTTTTTCCATAAATTAATTTCACATCACTATCTTCTTTAAATATCTTTAAATATTACAATTATATTTATAAAAAAATATTTTGAATTTCTAGAATTTTGAGTTGTGACCCTTTTGTTTTTAGGGTGCGATATGTATATTTATGGAATATGAATATTTTTTTGAGCGCAAATAGTACAACAAATCATACCCACAAACAAGTGTCCCCCACATACGTGACTCATGTATATGTACATATATGTATATACGCACAGTATCAGGCCAAGACATTGTGCTCGACGGTTTCTTGGGACATCTTGAGTTGTTGTATTTGCTACTCCATTTCTCTTTTGTCCCAATATAAAACAAAACCCTTCTGGACGTTTAATGACACAACAAATTGATCGACAATTCGTAAAAGTCATACTAAATCGAATTACTGGATATTTTGGATCTTTTACAAAGTCTACTGGATCTTTTTGTTTGTTTGTGTGAGTGGAAACATATATTTGAGACGTACTACTGTATATCACAATCAAGAGTTTTCGAAAAATGTGTTGTAGCAAAATTTCATATACACATTTCTCCGTCAATTGAATGATGAGTTTGTATTTGTCTGTTTTACTTATAACACTCCGTTCAAACTATAAGCAACACCCATTATCCATTATTCTCAAATATATGCATGGGTCAATTGGCTGGATACGTTAATAATATTATTTTGACTGAACTCTCATGATTTGCGATTTGTGGGTACTTCTTTCAGCAGGATTTGTATTAGTATGCGTAGAAATAGAAATTTGTATCTTAATTGTAATAATTGTACAACGGGGTGGCAATAATAGGATTAAATGTATAAGTATACACAGGGTGGTCCAAATGAGACCAACTGATGTGAAACAAAAATTAACATAAGTGAACATCGAATATTCCTATTCTGTACATTGTGGGGGAACTCAGAATCCAGTGGCAATGCATCAGCATTAGTCACACCCAATCAGATGTACTGTTCAGTGCCACAAAAGTCCCCCTGTCCATATTTTTGTGAGGGGGGTGGTAAGTCGCCACAAAAGGTCTCAAAGGCTTTTTGAGTGCTGTAAAAAATATGTTGTGGGAAAATTCGAGATATTCAATTTCGAAGCCCATTTATTACTTTGATTGATGATGATAATTTATTTATTATCCATACGTCGAAAGACAGCAAATAATCTCACTACGCAACGCCGCCCGTTTCTGTTTAGTCTAAAAATAAGCCTATTTTCATCAATGATCAAGAAAATAACACAGCATTAGAAGAGGAAAATGTGAAAATAACTTTCTTATCAACTCATCATTAAGCGAGACAGAGCTGAGCATCTTCATCACTTGTGGAATAAAGAGGCTCAAAATTTAACCTCAATAAGCATGCGAAAATACCATCGCAATCCTAAACTCTGTAGTCTTAGGGGATAGTCGATAATTGAGTTCAAATCAACTACGAAATTCGGGCATAGAACTGACAGTAATCACCTCTGTTAAAAAAGGCCTAGTAAGGCCGAAAGAACGATCACTTCACTTGCTAAGCTTGTAATTATGTATTTTAAGAACATTTGGTGTTATTGTGCCGTTCAAATAATTGCCCACCAAACCCTTCTGTGATAGCAATAAGTGTTCCAGCTTTAGAAATGTTTAATCAATTTCACTAAAAAAAAAAACATTTGTAAAAAACAAACAAACAAAAGATGTAAAACATTTTGAATTATCGTAAAAAGTGAACTAACTTGACTTGTAAATCTCGAAAGGACAACACGAAATAGTTTCTACACAGAGACTAAGCGAGCCCAATCGGACGAGCCTATTATTCAAAAATTAAAATGGGTTTTTATTATTAAGTGATTTGAAAACACTTAGAGATAACATGATTCCAAGCAGTAATAAATAAATACGAAATCGATGTCATACGACAAATATTGGCAAAAGTCAACTAAGCAAGATATCGTATCAGTGTTTAGATATCGTTGATATACATACATATGTACAAAAATAATCGCTGAAGTTCATAAAGTTTTCATAAAAAAATCGGATGTTTACCGGTTTTTGTTCTATAGATATGTATGTACATTTTACATTTCCATTCCCTACAAAATGTTCGATATCAAGTCCAAAAATACACAATGTATTACGAATAAAATTCGAAACTGATTCTAACAGAATAACTTATATGTCTTAGCTGTTTTGCGAAAATGGTGGAGCATAGACAGAGCAAATATGAGCAGAACAATAACGAACGACAAACGTCTTGAATTCCACAGCTGAGCAAATCTTCTTCTTAGTGCCATCCGATCTCTGCAATATCGTGATGACAGACACAATATTTTTGCATTCTACGATCCATAACCAGTGCTAACGGTCACTACATGAGGGGGAATCTGGTATATGTACATCTAATTTTAATGATACAAATTCACAAGAATGTTGTGTTGTGGTTCAAAATGTATGTTAGACTATTCATAACATGACAAAGGAAAAAATCACGGCAGCCTCCAGAACTAGTCTCCTCATGATATCGAATCCTTAGTTCGTTGCATATGTATAAAATAGAGTACATGGAAATGAATGCCCTTTTCTGTGTCTTCTTTAGAGCTACAGTAATAACTTCTGGTTTATCAACGCATCGTAAACAACAATGTTCATGGACATGTACGTGGACAATATGACATGCCACCGACATCTCACGACATCTTGGACCTTCAACATATTATGAATAGCGACAGTACCTCAGAAAACGTTGACAAGGCCATCGTCCAGTGCAGCTTTATTGACACTGTACTATTTAGTAGACGAGAAACATCTATCTTTAAAAGTCATTTGAATTCCAACTGCAAATACAGCGACCCTGACAAATCCAACTGATTGGAAGCATCTCGTATGGAATATTTATTCTTCCTTTCGTTCATCAATTCGAAACATTTCCTCTTTTTCTATCTAAAGTATCAGATCAGCTGTTCTCAAGTGAACAATCGTTCAGCAGAAATTCTCGATAGCAAAACAACGAGGGAACAAAATGTTCGCCTTAGTTTTCGCAATAGGGGAGATTTGTTGTGAAATAGTACTCATGAGTCATGACATGGCAATAAAGAGACGTTGGTTAATCACAGCGCTATTTGATAATAAAATAGAACCGGCTTAAGTTAGGTAACTTTTAGATGGGTGAGATTATTGATACCAACTCTACTATATGGATCGGAAATCTTTGAAAATTGTGACTCTGAAGACAGTCGAAAGTTAAATGTGGCTTACAATGATATAGCAAGATATGTGTTTAATCGACAGACATCTCCGAATATTTAATATATCTTTCGATAATGTGCTTAAAATTAACTGCCTTAAACTGCTCCACAAGATTATCTACAATAAAGCAACTGAATACTTACGTAGTCGCCTACAATTCGCATGTTCTAACAGAGGAATGCAATTTATCAATCCAAGAAAGACAATTCTTCATATGTAGTATCCGTCTCTGGAATATCCTCCAGTCAAACATTCATTTAATATGCAATGCCTCAACATTCATTTAAATTCTTTAATAATTTGTAAAATCTAGTATTTGAATTTAATTTCTAATAATTTAGATGCAATTTCCTAGCCCGAACTGAAACATATAGGATGTAAATCATCTTGTAGTGCGTGGTGAAACAAATAAATAATAATAATAATACAACCTATGGAAATCAATCCCTGGTGGAGAGATCATCAATATGTTCGGATCTACTCAGACGTCAAGGAGGAAGTCCAGGACCCAGAGATGAACAGGCTAGGTACTAGCAATTTTAGTCCTTCATGTGAAATGAATGCGTTTATTTTAGGAAATCCCCAAAGACTTAGCTTTGCATGTCTTCTGTAAAGTGTTTCATTTTCCCAGCTGGTTAAATATGACAAGACAAAGAAGAAGCTGCTTGTGTGTCAGATAAATAACTACATGCATACAATGTTGTTCAGATGTGTGTATGTATCAACTATTTACTCCAGACAATGAGTTTCCCACTATTTTTTTTGCAACCATGCAGTGAGTGATCGTTGCATTTGAAGCGACGTCACGTTAACTTGTCTAAAGCGGTTTTTGTGTATAACAACAATCTTGGCCATCCATTTCTGAAGGCGATTGTGGATGTTGTCTGACAAGTCAATAAAAACGATGAAATTCCAATATCAAAAAACAGGTACACATTTAATGTTGCAATGTTATGATCAATGTACCGGGCGGTTTCGGGTGTGTTACTAACCGCTTAATGTCGGTTAAGTGTTTTTTTTTTACTGTTAACCCAAATATAGGAAGGAAGACGTTATTTTCTTTTGATAACCAAGTTAGTACTCGATTTTATTTTCTGATACACTCCAGTGTATACAGGCAAAAACCAGAAATGATCAATAACTGTTTGTTAATTTAAGTCTAACTAAATAAGCTGCATTAGCAAATTATACGTGCAGTAGATGATTTAGAAATAAAAAGTTGATTCCAACAAATTGTCTGTATATTTATGGAAACCGCAGATACAAAATGTAAAAACAATCAATCTCAATGTAAAGAAAAACACAATGTACATCATCCAACAGAGTAGCGCCAACAAATTTACGTAACAGATTAATAAAACGTGGTGACATGGCTAAACGATCTCGACAGATATATGTATGTGATTGCGTTCCGTGTTTGGACTGTTAATATGTATATGATTGTTCAAAAAACTAAAATAGTTCTAGTTTCCCATATGGATGATTCTGATATTACCGCCTAATTTTGACATTAAATTAATTTTTTTGAAAAATTTAATATTTCAAATAGGTAACTTTGTTCTTTTTAAGAATAGTTACTTAGTTGTCAAAGGTGCTAATCGATTTATTAATATTTAACCGCATTATACAATATTTTAAAAGTATGTCCTCCAGGGTAATGACTTTTTTGGGCAGGGAAACGACCATTTTAATTTAGTGAATTTGCAAAAATTATAAATGTAAAAGAACAAAAAAAAAAATACATCTTAAGTAAAAGCCAGGGGAATAATATTTTCTGTTCAAACTTGTGCTAAGTTCGATCATTTGAACAAGTTTGCCAAGTTAGCCTGACGTTGGTTTGGGATCGTACGATTAAATTGAAGAAAACTCGTTTAAACGTTATTAATTGTTTGCTTCTATTTTATTTTTTTCGTAGCTTTCCATTCGCTGTTCATAATGTGAAAAGGGTTTATTTTTTAAAGAATTGGCAATTTAAAAAATGTTAAGTAAAAAAACTTATGAAAATTAAACAGTTATTGACTAGGCCTCGTTTGACAGCCTCGTGAAATATCGTTGAAATAAAGAAAAAACTATCGAATTTCCGCAGTTTTAATTGTTTGACCGAATAGTATTCGCACCAAGACAGAAACTACACCCCGCTTAAAAATGTATCGGACTTTCGCTGCAATCCGCTGAAAAATAACGGCATTTTTGGGATTGAAAGCATCAAAGTGTAGCACAATTTGACTTTTTAACTCGATGGGCGACGACTGAGAGTTGTCCGATTTTACTTAAATTTGCATAGTGGCAATTTTACATCAATAAATGTCGTGCCATCGAAAAAAATCGAAGGTACAAAAAAACACCACCCTAATGTCGAATATGGCAAATTGATTTGATTCGAAACGACACCAACAACAAAACTATAATTACAGTTGCCTTAGCTGGGTGTGTGTGTATGTGTAGCTTCTTTAGACGTTCATTTTAAATAAGCGCGATCAATGCCAAAAAAATTGCCAAAAACAGAATGTCGTATACACAACAATTTATATCTTTATATCGTATAATAACAACAATACAAGACGAATAATAACAACACGACCAGCTGTCACGTGACGCGAACTAGAAGACATTACATACGTATGCTATATAAATAAACCTTCGTCAAGGTCAATGAAGTGCATTCATGTCGATTCGCTGCTGGTCGTGTGGGCTTTATCCAAAACATATAACAGACTTTGTTGCGTTCCCCCAAAAAAAGAACTTCAAAGTGACCAATAACAACAAGAATATGAATCGCAATTGTCCACATTAGAACGGTCACATCTCTTCCATTGCTTGAGTAAATCTATATAGGCTGTAATTATTTCCACCCACATACACATACATATGTGTATATATGTACATAGTATGCATGAATAAATGTGTACATTTATTACGGTCCAAATATTAATGATGGCAAAACAGAACGATATTGACGAAAAATGTCCAAAGTATACTAAATATCGAACATTTGAATTTGTCTAAATCAACGATTGTTGCGGAACGTGTCTGTCGGTAGTGGAATTACTTTATAATTGTGGCCAAACGTGTACTTTGATTTCACCCCATAATAATGTGTAGATCGATCAAAAGTCAATATGTATGACATAATACCTATGCGGGCATAGATAGAATAAAATAGATTTAAAAGTAACTGCAATTTTAATCTCATCGTTTGTGGGTTAAGGTTATTATACAGAATGGCTAAAGTAGGCCACGTCCGACTATATTGTATTACGTAGCAACAGGGGTGATAGGTTTATATGTACCCTGATTTTTGTTGGCCCCTTTGTGCAATTATGAAACTTCTATAAATCGACAGGGGTGTTGTATGTGGGCTCTATATAAATGAAAGTGTGGACCAATATTTTATTAATTTCATGGCTGGTCATTTTTCCACTGCAATACACTTTGTAGATTTTTTAAGACAGGATCTCAAATCGCACGGATATTTGTATTGGGAGCGCATATTTCATCACCACATCAATGACTTTGATTTCAATTTAATTTAATTGAATTTTTTTTATTAAATTGACTTAACTTATATTAAACGTGTTTAGCAGATACTTCATCAGCTGGCGGAGGTTCTATGCAATGTACAACTTTAAACATCCTAACATCCGTTTCCGATCCAAGAGTATTCACATTTTATTTTGCACAACTCAAGATCCCCTTTTGTTCTTTAATGGAATGTCATGTTATTGTGACTAAGAGGCTCAT
This sequence comes from Hydrotaea cyrtoneurina, assembly GCA_958296145.1. NCBI lineage: Eukaryota > Metazoa > Arthropoda > Insecta > Diptera > Muscidae > Hydrotaea > Hydrotaea cyrtoneurina. The sequence continues at coordinate 80,208,587 of OY282516.1, forward strand.
CACTTGCTTGATTTACCAGCGAAACTCAAATGACGTTGTGAATATAATCAACTTTAGATTAGCGAGCTAATCTTTTCTGAAGAAATGAAATCAGGGCTAATCAAACCCAAACAATAATAGCTAAAGCAGTCACACCACAATTGTCGATTATAAAAATTAAACGTATATATATGTAGATCAGCTACACACAAATACAGTTCTTGATCTTTGAACTACGACATTTGAATTTGTAAAAAATACATTTTACAAAAAATGAGTGTTTGATTAAAGCGCACAAACTTAAAAATGACGTAAGCCAATTTCAATACGATAAATCGGTAAAAATATCAAAAATGAGTCACCTTATTGTTTATTTTCTACAAAATACAACAAGCAAACGTAAACACACACATTTACATATGTACGTGGTGTATATGCCTCAATATATGAAATTTTTACAATCAATTCAATACAACTTTTGTCATCATACCGAATATAATGTACGTACATTAGTGTGGCCCCTAAAACGGTCAATTCAATTGATATTAAAAACAAATGTTTGAGAAAATTTCCAATTTGTATGTCAATAAAACTGTAATGTCGTTTGCTAAATTCCGAATTGGTGGTTTATATTTTATATGAAATTAGAAGATTCAGAAGGATACAGTTTTATATGTTACTAACAAATTTCCGTTTCGTATACAATTTTGCTATTCTTCGTTATGAATGACTGATAGCTTAAGCTATGGCGAACCATTTCGTAAAACACCGGCACAAGGGACAATTTGTTTAAAGTTAAACAACAAATAAAACAGTTTTCAATATTTTTTTAACAACTCGATACTTTTTTATTACAAAGCACGACGGGACACTCTAATATGACAACAAACCCGCCTGATAACTTTTCACACACATTGTTAACCCCAAACAACTAAAAGTGATTAAATTAAATCTCGGCCACAGTGTGTGTGTGTCGATTAAATCAAATTGAAAAAAATGTGGCAAGAAGTCCTTTATTATGAAATATTACATCAAAAGAAGACGTAATATTTCGTTGAATACTAGTAGCAAAATTTCAAAAACTAGCGAATTGTAGAAGTATGGACGTTAATAAGCAAATGTGACTCGAATTGAAAGTGGGGATATTTGAACTGTTCCTTTAGAAATCGTTGTAATAGGCTAATATTTGAATGAAACTCTCATGCCAATGCACAATACATTAACATTTGCTGTCATGGATCCGGCTGAGGCCGAATTGTTCATCAGTACTGGGGAGGCTGAGGTGTCATAGGTAATCTGAGCAACAATTGCCTGCAACCCCATGTTCATATCCTGGTTAGTCATTTTATGATTAATGGAGTAATCTCTAAGCCCCGTTTTCTAGAACAAAAAGTAACGCAATGGCGCTAAAGCACTGATTGGAGGAAGTGTTGGCTTCGTTATCTTTGTACTATTTATATTTTGAGGATAAATACTTTTCATGTATGTATATATCAATTGCCTGAAACATATGCACCTCGTCAAACAAAACAATACATTTTTAAAACAATAGACTTGAAGAAAGCGGCGTTCGTAATAAAAATGATAATTTGAATGCGATCAGGTGAAGAAATGTCAAATAAAGCTTACTCGTAAACAAACATAAATAATTAATGATAATTAAATCAAATTAAAAATAAATTAATTCTATTTGCCCTGGCTGATGGTGGTCGTTTACAACGTGATCGCTGGAATCCGGTCTAGTGGGTCTTAAAGTACCCAAATATCGTACCACATTTTTACAAGTTTCAAGATATATGTTTGGAGTCTAATAGAATTATAATAAACTGATAGGGAAACATGCTTATGAAGAGAAATTTCAGACTACAAGAAGACACCACCATGCTTGACAATCATATAGATGCGATCGATAAATATTTACAAATATAAAGTTGGCATCTCTTGCTCCCATGACTTGCCTATATAATTTGTGTTAATTTCATGACGAATCCTACAAGAAATGACAAATTTGGCGAACACTGGCTGATAAAACCAATGGGTCAAAGATGATCATTATTTGACATGCTAAAATATCTGTGTCAAACGAGCGATACATTTTCTCATGACATCGCAAACCAACTGGGGAGTAATTCCCGATTCTCGGTATATTATCTAAATTGAAAAACGTTTGCTGTCAGACTGGAAGTACTGTCTCAATACCTTTATTTTCATTGCATTAGGAGAGATACGGAACCAAATAGGCAATACGTAGAGTAATACAGGCCTCATGTTTGTTTTGTATAGTAACAATTGTGTCCTAGTAGGTAAATCACTGTTGGAAAGTGTCCACGGAAATGTATTTATATATTCGTGCATCCACGTTAATGAGGGAAATCTTACATAAAGATATAAAATAAATGAGGAGATCCCTCATTCATTATACAATTGAGTCTGCTGGAGAAATCTTCACTGGGCATCAGGTTATGAAGTTCCATCCTTTAACAGCAGGTTATTTAATTGCCTGCATTAAAAAGCTGAAATATAATTCCTTATTTCTACTAATTGACACTTCCTTAGGAATGAATGCATTAAATGTCGAAGTAAATTTGAATTAGTAACAATAAGGACTATTTTTGGCACTATTTGCTGTTGGGGTTTAATAATTTAAAATTTGATTTAGTTTCCCATCATTCCTATATTTCTGTATTTTTGTGTAGTTAAGCCTGTGTATAATGGGGACCATTGCCCAACGCCATACGTGGGAATGTTGCGCCAAATAAGCTAGTGGCATAAAGTGGCATTAGCTCATCCCAATAGATTTACACTTAAAGTCGGTTTCGTGGGTCCATATTTTGCCCATGTCTATTTCGGTGATTTTATGTGGGGTGATTCTGATACTCATTATTTAAGTGCACTTCAATCGTTCCATTTGTTTAAGTATTTTCAGTACTGTTTGAAATGCACTGAACAGAAGTCAATGGATTTAATTGGTATTAATCTGTATTCATGAACTTACCAAATCGACTGAGAGACCACTCAGATCAGCCAACCAAGTGAATGTGCGACTGCCGCCGTAATTGTCATTTTCAATGAATTTCGACGAATCCAACATTTCTGTATCCTTTTCGTATTGCAACTATATTAAACGAAGTTGAGTGCAGTTGCTGTGTTGTCTATTTTTTTTTTGTGAAGAGGTAAAACAAAATTTGCTTTCATTTATGCTGCGGTCTGTAGAAGGTATTTCGTTTGTGGGCCGAACTACGAACATTTTACATTTTACAACAACAAGGTACACTCAGCAGCATAAATTTACATACATGTATCACCAACTATTTCATACTTTTCATAGTCTTTTGTTAAAGTAGATTCCTTTACATTTAGCGAACATATCCGCCTATAATTTCGCAAATTGTAAAGAACTAAGCTAAAGAAACATTAAAACTGGTCGATTATTCATATTATTACAAACAAACTCCTTAAATTTTCATGTGGTTCATGTTTAGGTGGCTTTTGTTTTTTTTTGGTTTCTCCTGTGAATTATGGTTTTTGTTTTGAGATATAGCTGATCAATATTTAGTTTGCTTTCTACATTAGAAAACTATTTTTCGGGGTTGTCTGCTTGTATGCAGACTTTTGCTGCCGAGTGTATATCAAGAATAGGTTTCCAAGATTTTGTCCGACAGAAATCGGACCGAGGACCAAATTGAGGAGTTTTCAAAGGAGTCAGCAGAACTTTGCCGAAGAGCCACAATTAAGTCAGACGCGGCAAAACTCAACAAACAAAGGATGGAAAATTGCAAAATGTAAAAGTCCTTCGGTACACTCAAGAAATTCCGACAATCAAAAATAAATTCACTACATTTTGACATTTCGTCTTTTTTGCACCAGAATGAACTTTGCTGATTACTCGCAATTGAGTACTCACACCACACTCACTCACTCAAACAATAATTATTAACTCACTATTCAAGTATCCACTACCGAAACATTTGATCATTTACATTCACACATTAATTATTGTTGTATCTTCTCTTTTTAAGGTCCGTTTTGAAAAAAAATAATTAAAGAAAATAAAAGAAGTAGTCGAACGGCTGATGAATGAATTCTTTTTGTTTTATAACACGCACTGGAAAAATAATAATAACAAAGAACAAAGTGTCGATATGTTGTGCTGCCGAGCCGTCGCGGCGCAATCTGGCGCCGCTGAGCAATGGGGTTCGGGTTCTTCGATTCTTTCATTACACAATTCGTACATCGTCGCAGCAATTCCGGCTACTGATTGCCTTACGATTAATCTTTTGCCAGTTGAAAAAAATTATCGAAAATCGACTGAACAAATTGAGGGTCTACATGTGCACGTGTTAGTTCATTTGAGAAATTCCGTCGCAGGAGTAATTTCTGGCAACAATTGTTGCCGTCCGCCGCATGAACAAAACGAAATAAATTTATCATAATTATATCAAACTCTGTTATAAATAAATTTATCATAATAATATCAAACTCTGTTTGATATTACACCAACAACTGGCACAATCGACTGGTACAATCACTTGATGGACATGATGTATGGATCTTAACAGACATCTGTGAAGAGAGAGTGCGCCGTCTGACATGTTAGTGTTATAAGAGGGGAGATCAGATATTAAGATTTGCAGTCCAAGTCTCGATGTGGAACAACAAAGTTCGCATTCGCTCTAAGTGACAAACAGGTAATTAGTGAATTCGAGGCCCTGACGATTTTGCCAATATCGTAAAATAATCCGTCACTTCTTGCTTACTATATATTTCATACAGAACTTACAAATAATTTTACTGTGAAGAATGGATGGATGAACTGCCCAATGTGTGTTGGAGTTTTCGTACATTGGTACACCTGTGAATTTACGTTACATAATATGAAGAACCAATGAACGTTGGACGGACGTGGTGTGGTAGGTAGTGTGTGCGACTATCACACAAGTAAACACTGGTTCAAAACCGGATAAGACCATCAAACATTTTTCAGTGGCTGTTTTCCACCTTGTAAGACTTCTCCTGGAAAGCATTAGCCGTTCGGAGCCGGCTTTAAATAGTAAGTTCCGGACAGGGGGGCATACAAAATTATATCGCGCACAGTTTACTGATTCGAGAAGTCTGTTCCTTCATGAAGTTTGACTGGAAGAATTTAGATTGTTAATCGCCGGCGTTGAGTGAAAGCCTACCATATATGAAAATAGTGTGTAAATGTCTTTTTTAATGTGTCATTACAGTAAATTTCACTTGCCCTCATTTATTTTCATGTTCAGTTACTTGGTGTTTTTCCTGTTGGACCTAGTTGGTCTTCCTGAACCCCCGACCACACCAATATGATTCAAATGATCTTGACCTTGAAGGTGGGCTCTCGTCATCGCATTACCAATTAAAGTAAAGTTTTGACAAAACTGTCGCATAGAAGAGGCTCAAAATACAACATAAGGACATCGAAAAAAAAATGTATACTAAAATTAAATTAAAAAAAATGATGCAGACATTCAATCTACCAGCATTGTTGAGATTTTCCGGTACTCTTACGGGTAAGCTACCAACGATCACCCATAAATAGTAGATTTAGTTTTTGAATCTTGTTGGATATCATTTATACAATGACAACAAACAATTATAACATCAAATAAATCCAAAAGACAACAATCAAAAAATGATGTCAATTTCCCACACAACATAAACTGCATAAGTTGAGTTTTTTGTGAATAAATTAACAAAAAAAAAACCACACAAAATTTCAAAATTGTCTTTGAAGACACATCTAATAAGTGCATACTCTTTTAAAACTTTAAATAAATACATAAAAAAATGTCCGTGTGAAAAGTACCGCTTAAACTATTGCTTGGATGAAACAAAGATTAAACAACAAAAATATGTTTAACAATTGGGAAAATAGTCAAGTTAAAGAAGTGTAATTAACTATATCTCTCTGAACACACTGTACCAAGCCATTGTAACTTATTCGTTCGGAAAGTCGTACTAAAGCTTTCATCGATTCAACGTCACCACAACATCCGTCACGATATGCCTTTGTACAGAAATATCAAAAGAAGGCTCCTTCCATCTCTCATCTAAAAAATATTTGGAAAATATAATTTTGGTGGATTGGTTTTGAAATCAAACAGAAATGCAGCCGTCGTCGAATCGCAAACGCCGCCGCCGTATATTTGGATCAAATTGTCCTCTTAAAGATGTCCTTTTAAAAGGACCCTTTAAAAGTCATCCGTAGTAGTTACTCTAGAAAACACACAACCATCGATATTGAATTCGTTCCAATTAAAACTGTCGATTGTTTTGATAACAATAATCGAAAATCGCAACCAAAAAGTCGATTTTTCCGCTTTGCAACTTATATCGAATACAAAATAATCATTTTAAAATCTCCAAATCGAATTCACTAGTTTTGGATGATTTTTTTTGTTTTGCACGTGGAATTCTCGAATTCTTTTGTTTTTTTAGTCGGCATTAATAACAATTAATACCCTGCAATGGCTATGTTAGCAGAGACTCGTCAGCGAAAACGATATAATTTGGTGCCAAGGGGTAAAGCGCTGTATGAAGGTATGGCTATTTTTGACGGTCAATCGTTTTGAACAAACATTAAATTTCACGTCAACTTAGATGATTCCAGGTTTGGTACCAAAATGTTGGAGAAGATGGGCTGGTCCAAAGGTAAAGGCTTGGGGGCTAATGAAGATGGCACGCAGGATTTCGTGAGAGTGCGTTATAAAAATGACATTGAGGGTTTGGGCTTTGAACAACGTGATGATCAATGGACTCAGCATGAAACTAGCTTCAACGGCTTATTGCAGACCTTAAATGGAGAGGAGCCTAAGAAAGAAAGTGAAGAAGTTGCAGAATTCGAAGATGATACACCCAGAGTGGGTTTCGGTTTCCAGAACGATGAGATGAAGCAGGAGGCTAAAATTAATAAGAAGTCTAAACTGAAGGAAAAGATCAGTGGCATTTCCCTGGAACAAAGATCCAAACAGAGCAGAGCACGGGTACATTACAAAAAGTTTACAAAGGGAAAGGACCTTTCGCAGTACAGTGAAACAGATTTAGCCAACATTTTCGGTAAAAAAGCTGTGGACGACCAAGAGACAGCTGTGAATGATTTATACCAGCAATTAAACCAAAATATTAAGAAAGATGAAGTAAAAAGTAATGAAGAGGAAGGAAACGGCGAGCCAGAGAAATTCGGAGGAGTACAAACAATTAGTACGGGATTGTCAGTGGCAGATTACTTCAAAATGAAAATGGCTGCTCTTAAAAGTCGTTCAGAGCAGTCAAAACCTGACAGTGATAATCAACCCCATGATGAAGCCGATGTCGAAAAGGATCACAACCAAGTTTCCAAAAGGAGGAACAAGAAAAGATCACATGAAAATCTTCAAGATTTCGCAGATGATGATTTAAATGAATATCAAGTCCAGTCGGAAAATGTTGAAGCAGAAGTCGTTACCACAGAAAAGAAGAAAGAAAAGAAAAAGAAGAAAAACAAAGAGCTCGATTCTGAAGAAAAGAAACAAATTTCTCCTGAAGAATGTATCCCCGACGAAAGTAATCTTGGAAAAGCAACCAATAAAAATCAGGTCCAGTCAGACAATGTTGTAGAATCTGAAGCAGAAGTCGTTGCTATTGAAAAGAAGAAGAAAAAGAAGAAAAACAAAGAGCTCGATCCTGAAGCAAACAAACAAATGTCTCCCGAAGAATGTATCCCCGACAAAGCTAATCTTGGAAAAGCAAAAAATAAAAATCAGGTCCAGTCAGACTATGTTGTAGAATATGAAACAGAAGTCGTTACTATGGAAAAGAAGAAAGAAAAGAAAAAGAAGAAAAACAAAGAGATCGACCCCGATGATATGAATAAAAAGTCTTCAGAACAATTTATCTCGGACAAAGCCGATCTCGAAGAAGCAACCAAAAACAAAAAAAATTCAAGGAAAAGGAAACTCGAGATTGGGATTTCAAATCGAGATGGAGACGTGCAGCACTCAGAGAATAAAACTCAAACCCCCAAGTCCGATAACATCCTTGAAAATCACGCCATCAAATCTACAAAGTGCCACAAAAAGAAAGAAAACATGGAACATACTAGTACCGAGAAGCCTACAAAGGAAAAGGAGCTGAAAGACAATACGGAAAGCCCGCTAAGATGTCAAGAGGAAAAAGTAATTAGAACTAGCAAAACGAATAGAAATGAAGAAAGTCTTCCTAAACAACTAGTTGACATCGAAAGAATTAAAAATTTGTCTTTGCAAGAACTGAAAGACAGTATCTCAGTTTTTAACGTCTTTCAAATTTCTTCATTTTCCGCAGAAAAGTTCCGAAATATCAATCTAAACTTCTTCCCGAGCTCCAATCTGTCTCAGATCGAGGGTTATGGCATAAGTCAGGACATCGAACTATCGGTACATATATCACAACACGACGAACAACGTATAACCCAACTTTGGGAGAATAATCTAAACAAGTATCATGACGTGTCACTGCCAAGGAAATCGTATGCTAAATATGTCAGGGAACTCAGACAAGCATGTAAAACGAAGACAAAACGACCGAAGCTTAAGGTCAAAATGTGGAAGAATAAAAATGTATTTTCCATTATTTAGCAATTTAATTCAATTTTGTAAATACATACTTTGTATAGAACACAAAATGAGACACCATTATTAAATTAAAATAACTTTACTAAACCAATTTCAAATACAAGTATAAAAGGAATTAAAAAAAATCTCGTGATTTCATAGCCGTTAATTTAAAATTCAATTTGAAAGAAGAAAAAAACCTGTAAGTGTCAGACAAATTAATCCCAAGAACGAAAATAGTACTATCAGTGGGGGAAATACAGTAATAATTATTTATATGTTTGTAAGTATAACATTATTTACACTAAATGTTGTACACGTTTGTTCTTTGTATGTGTGTTTGCCTTAAAAGTCGACTTCTTCATCTTCGTCCTCGCCCTCTTCATCCATTTCACCTTTGCGATGGGCTATACGACGAGATCTCCGCAAAGGTCGTTGTACATTATCAGAACCTGATCTGTTAATATTGGGTTTATTTTTATACATATTCAAATTGACATGAGCATCCCACTGTGAAAGACACGTCGATATTAAACGGAGTTTGATTATTAAGAGATTTTCCCAATTAACTAGTGCTCAACTCACCGAAGATGAAACAAGCTCACTACGTACTGGGTGCCAATGCAAATCGCGTATAACATTTCGGTGGCTTTCTATAGCTTCTTTGATTTGACCTGTGAGAACGTCATAAACTGAAATAAATATTAAAAAGAACATGGATTTACACAATTGGATTGGTAAAAAAAATTAAAAATGTTCATAAAAATTTTATTTTTTGTTGTTCATTACCAAACAATAAACCCATTAAGTATAATATATAAAAAATCTTTATTTGTACCGTACAAACATTTGCTAAGAATGCAATTTAAAAGTGTAGGCCGATGCTGTTTCTAAGGGCATGCAAATTATTAATTTAATTTCGTCATTTTTCTTTAACGGGTTTGTTTTAAAAAACTTATTTTGAGAAAAGTTTTAACAAAACAAAACATAGTGGAAACAAAATCGAAGTGCACTCTTGGTGGCTAAAAACTATAAAACAGATCGACGACGATATATGTATATATATGATTTCTCGAAACATTACATTTACTTACTTATTATCCGTCCTGTACTACAGCCAGTATAAATGTAGCGCTGGCCAGTTTGTGCGGCTGGCGAGAATTTTGCTCTTAATAATGTTTTTGTTACTCGATGCCCTCGGTATGTCATAACACTAACATCGCCATCTAAAGCTTTCGATGGATTATAATCTGTAAAGGTACAGACAACGGTTATAAAGTAGTCATTTGTGTTACAATACAATAAGATCATACATTCTCTCGGTACTTGACTAAAACGATAATCCCATTCGATCAGCGGTGTATTGGGATGTTTCCGAACTTTATTGGAGGGCGTGGGTTGGCGTAAATCCCATATTTTAATGCTTTGATCGCGCGCATTACTCAATACGTAGTGACCATCATTGCGTGGATCTATATAAGTTATACCATCGAAATGTCCAAGGAATACACTAGATGCCTTGGCCTGTCGATAGTCATAACCGCCACAACATCTTAAATCCCATAATTTCAGAATCCCATTGTTACAGCCGCTTATGATTAGGTGAGGATCCTGATCACTGACATAACTTACGGCGTTGATGTCCACTGGGAACGATGGCTGTGTGCGTAATGCTCTGACATTTCTTGTTTCTCGATCACATATGTAAATGTTGGAGTCATTGCAACCACCAATTAATGTTCGACCACGATCACAGGGCGAGAAACGTACCGAAAACATTCCAGCCCGATTTCTTTCCACACCCAAATCATAGTTTTGACAGTCATTGCCACCGTCGCTGTCAACAGGCACAACTAGAACTATAAATAACAATGAACACATTAAACGTGCATTTTTGTATGAGTCCACAAGTACTTACACGAATCCGCCCAAGTGGAGTAGGCAAAAAACCTTCCACATGGACTAAAGTCTACATCGAGTATACTCCAATTTACATCTCTGACTTTGAGTCGCTTCAGACGGTGGTACGTTCCTCTGGAGGCATCAAAAATGCGCACGGTAGCATCCTGGGATGCTGTTATAAGACGACTACCATCAAGATTGAATTTACAAACGCAGATCTTCGAATCCAACGACATTAGACGGTCCACTTTTTTATTGGGAACGAAATAATTCGCCATACGCCGATGCTGATTCGATGTGAACGATCCACTTGGGAAACCTGTCATTCCGTTCTCTCGCTTCATTAGAGCCCGAGTCAAGCATTTTATTTCATTTGGTCTTTTGCTATTCGCTGGTAGTCCACTTAAAGCTTTAATCTCTTTATACATCATCGTGTGCCGAAATACTCTCAGGTCTGGCTTCTTCCTAATAACGGGAGGCATTTCGTTTGTCACTTGATCTGCTATATGAGCTAGCATCGATCCCAAGGCCAAAGACAAATGTTCACCATCACCATTAAAACTATCATCGCTCAGATATTCATCGTCATCGCCATCATCAATTTCGTACGTTATATTACCCATTGATGAGTTTAGTCGTGCACATGAAACATTCTCCAACCAAACTCCAATCTCCAACCTTCCCCTCTACCAAACTAGAATCACTCATAAAAGCAGACAATAAATTCGATAATTCCACACCATGAACTTTATGAATACCCTCAAAACTCCTCCTGGAATCGCACTGTCTGCTATGAATTTGCTTGTCCAAAGTTTCTTCTATATTTAATCACAAATTGAACACAAATATTAAATTAAGGATTCTTTTTAAGTGGCCTGTATGAATCTAAATCTGTTCATTTGTTTTTGGTGGTGTTACACCGTAAAACAGCTGATGTCAACTTATGTCGTTGTATGCCCATATTGCCATATCGCTGTCTCTCGCTAGCCAGGGACGGTAGGTAGGTTGTGGGCAGGGTATCTGGCGGGTTTTTTTTTATCAGTTTGTCGTTAAAGAACTACCGCTCTACATTTCCTCGTTAAGTATGTACATATACAAATTATAGTGTACGTAGTTCCATGATTTAGGTCGATTCTTTCGTTGAATGTTAACTATAATACGTATTCCAAGACAGAACAGAAAATTCTAATAATTACTACTTGTACTTACCAGGTCCATCCAGATACAGGAAACGCGCTGGCCATGCTATTGGTAGCATTCGCTTTCTGATATCTCTTTTCACAATTTCCAAAAAAAAAAAAATAAAATTCACCAAAATCACCATGGTGATTGTCTCCATCCGTCTTCTTCTTGTCTCCAATTTTACTTTGCTCAATACAGTACTGATACTGATACAGTACTGTATTGAACACAAAGAGTTTAGATACTGAAATGGAATCTCTTTCATTATTTAAACTCTTTGATTGCACAGTTGCACTCGCAATACTGTAGTAAAACTGAAATTCTCTAGATGGCTCCGACAATGATAAAGAGAATGTGAAATGCCTTTGAAAATATATGTTAGATGAGTTGGAGAAATCATCCGATTCTGTTAACATTAGAAATTGAATCTCGTTGCAACACTTTTATATCAGGAAATGTTTTACAATGTGAATGTTTGAAAGACTCACTTTTTCTCATTGAATCTCGTTGCAACACTTTTATGTCAGGAAATGTTTTACAATGTGAATGTTTGAAAGACTCACTTTTTTCCATTACCTAATCGACAATTGTGCACCATTAATTTATGCATGTTAATGTTGAATATGATTTCTAATTGCATTATGTAGAATATATACATTTTAAGCACAGGTCTAAATTTTGGTCATAATCTGGACAGTATTTGGTCCATTTCAAATTAATCTCCGATTTGTGAAATCGTACAGTGGGTTCAGCAGATAAATTAGAAATTTGCAGAGATAGACTTCATTCAAACTACAAGCCGTTCTATGCTGCAGCGGCTTAATGACGTGGCCTAAATCAACCAATACAGTTTAATTCAAGATTGAAGTGTAATATAACGCATACATCATAAAGAAACAACTGCGACTTTAAACCCATCGCCAGTACCGCACCAACAGCCGCATTCGCCTTTTCGACAACGATGTATATCCCAGTCACTGTCAATCAAGTAACGGCCTATGTAAAATAAGTATTGAGTTGATAGACCTGCAATTAAAAAGCGCAGTATGATGTACCGTGTCTCCCCTACATACAAGATCTCAACGAGCGGTCGTGGTACACGAAGCCCGCCCACTATCCCATCTTTGGCAGATTTAATATATTGCCATGTCATACGGTTTCGGTTCGGTTGACTTATTAACCTATGAGGCCGTATGTAATGATGTAATAAATGGTCGACCATTTGAGGAGGCCACTCCAGAAAAGGCAAAGCAAATTCACAATAGCCCAATTACACTCTTCTAAAATTAGTATACTCACTGATCGGGATATATAGTCTGTCGTATCATATATTCTTCACAAATTCAATGAAATTTGCACCGTCTTAAGGCCACCCTTTATGGATTGCGATACGCTGTCTCTCGGTCGGTAGATGACGTTGGAGCCGTTGTTTTAAAAAAAAAACTTGTTTAGAACTACAATTTCCGATCCTTTGGTGAAAATAGCCAGTACATTTAGTCGCTTTGCCGTATTATTCCCCCCTTATGCCGAGCACCACACATGTCTTGGATCACTTGTTCAACATTTCTCTCCGTTCCTCTTGTGACCACAAATTATGGTTAGTTTTTTGTTGTTGTCGTTGTTGACAACTCAACTTTGTTAAGTACTCCAGTAAAAAAGCGATGAGGGCGAAAATATGGATAATGGACCGATATTAAAAGTCACCCAGCCACATGAAATGTCACTGTGAGTTGTGAGTGGGATTGCTGGCTGGCTGGCTGGGTGGCACGACGGTTGAGGAAGAGGAGGATGTTCAAATTGTTTAATACCCCCCTCCGGAAATGTGGGTGTTACCCAATGTTGTGGCCAAATATGCTGATGTTAACGCTGATGGTGGCGGTGGTGTTCGCTGGATGATATGACTGTTCTTTGCCTGAAGCTGAGCTGCCTAAGAAGACGACTAAAACATATTGTCTAGTTTCTTTTCTTTTTTTTTTATTATTGTGGAACAGTTTTTATTTGTATCTTTGTTCTTTTTTTTCGCAATGTCACCAAATTATTTCGTTTTTGGTACTTTTTGGCATAGTTTAGAGTCTATACAAACATATGAATGTATGTATGTGTGTATGTACGCATGGTGTGTATGGTAGTTGGGGATTAAAATCCCACTGCAATCTCAATTGTTGGGTGGTAACTTTGTATGGCTTTTGGTCGCACATAAATTGTGTCCGGAATATTGAGGCTCGGTCGTATCAGATGTTGTGGCGATGATACATGATTTAATTTGCGTTACGGCGGTCTGTCCTGTTTTTTGTTGGCAAGTTCGAGACATGTAGCAGCACCACTCAGCGGGTGTTCCATGCCATTCCAATCGATAATGTTTTAATTTTAATAAACCGCAAAATGTTTCCGTTGTCACTTCCGATTCCTTAACATAACTGCAGACACAAACACACACACGCACTGTGTTGTCCTCTAATCTCTGGCGGATCACGTAATGAATATAAAGCACTGCCTTCGACTGCATTGGAATGATTTGTGTGGTTGTTTTCGTTTCGTTTTTTACGACTGTCAACCAGTGGGTCACCCTTATTAACTGCGAACGTGAGTGTGCGTGTGCACACTTAAATCACTTATTTGGACTAACCGCTGTTGTGTGTCCTCGTAAAGTAGAAAAGTGTCATCTGTAACAGGTCGTCATCACACCTTGCCACCCAAGACGACGAATTCGGTTTTGCCGGATTCCTGTATGTATGAACGTGTAAACTATAATAATTTTGAATTCTATTCTCACTGACCTCTTCGTTCGTTCGTGCTGATAATCGATAATCCAAGTGGTTTCCTGTGGCTCGAGGGTGGAAAGAGATCTGCTAGGCATTTGTTCAAATGAACATAATGGAAATCATCAGAGTATAGTTATCCGTTATCCAATTATCCGTTGTCCCAGACGCCCATTAATTGATTTTTCTCATTAACTTTTGAGAACAAGGTACGCAGCTGAAAATATGAGTCAACTTCCTTACTCTTAATGCCGGTGCTACGGCCAAACTATCGGCAACTTTAGGGGGCAAAACCACTTTTTTTGTTTTGACTAACACAATCGAACTGTTCGGCTGAAGAACGAATTTTCCCTACAGAGCGTAATTTCACAATAAATAGGTTGCACTGTATCCCGGCTAATTGTCCTAACATCAGCGACCAGGCGACGGATATCTGACGAAGAGATGTAGTTAATATATACACCCAACGTTCTTGCGATGTTGAAGGTTACCCTACTATCCCCTATCATCAACATCGCTATCCTCTATACAGGGTCCAGGAGCTGCATGGAACGTTTGTATGACAACAAAAAGCACTGGATTGAATTCTACTCTGTTCATTTGAACCCACTCATTCACCGTTCGCCTTTAGTTCCAGATCTCCAGAGTGCTTGGCCGATTATCAAATAAATATGGATGGTAGAGGTTGCTGTAGATTGGATTCACAGACAATATAGATAAGGGGAGATTTCGGAACCCTGTGGTACTTCTACTGCTAATCTATGCTCGTTAGATGAGACCCCATCAATAAGAACTCGTCTATAGCGATCTCTGAAAAAACTCGATATGAATCGATAGAAGGTGAACTGTGCCGGACCGTATCACCAAAGCGGTGAATGGCTCTACTCCATCGTTGCGTTGGAGCGCTGACTTTGGTTTACGTGAAAGAACTCCTCTTAACTCCACGTGTTCGAAAAAAATATCTGAGGTACCGAACGGGAAGTAGTTGACTGCTTCCCAGCAATGAATATCCGATCATCGTTAATAAGATTTGGGAGACGAAAGAATTTTAGCACGAAGACCCTGTTCGTGAAGACGTTTTTACTCTGGAGCTCTGCGATCTGATCGGCTTGCGTAGCAGCCCAGTATTGGCATTTGTATTTCACCGCCAATTTCTCTTTCCTCTTTGTATCTGACAGCTGTCATGCATTTCTGATTAAACCAACCAATTGTTCGATGTCTTCTTGGAGAGAATAATGAGCGATCGGAGGCAATTTGTCGGTATCTCATATTATCTTCTTTGGGAGACACACAACTTTGAATGGTTCGTAAGTTGGCTCTGACTCTGACTGAAAAACCTAATACCATTATTGAAATCTACAGCTGCAACTTGTTTAGAATATGGATCTGTAATATCAGGACACTAATCGTGGATGTGTCGCTTTTGTGCCTTCTATTTGAAACGCCGCCGTTTCGCCCATTTTAATTACACTCACCAATTGGACGAGTTCATTGTCAAATACTCCACAAAAAAAAAAAAAAAAACACTGGCAGTAACACTGACAGAGTATGACGGTTTAAAAAAAACTTTAGGATTATAAATAATTAACGTTTCTAGCTAAATATCCAGACATCCGGACACCCGCTTTTAATAATACAAAACAACGCAATGACTTTATACATCAGTTTGCATGTACACACATACAAACCGATATTAAGTAATAAAATAACTAAATAATAGGCGACAACACACGGACAGACGTGGTGGGGAGTTTGAAAATAATAGTAATAATAAGAAAAAACACAATCAAAACAAATATTGACAAATGGCTTCCGTGACAAAACAAAAATCAACCGAAATACTCGTAATTCCTTTCGAAACTATCAATACAAATCAAAATATTAATGAATATTTATGAAAATAATTAAAAAGAAATTTTTCAAAAGTGATGTCGGCTTCTTTTTCAAGTGGCCATCATTTTTCCCGATCAAAATGCCGATATAGTACATATCATATATCTTGTGGACAAGAACATACGCATGAAAAACTCCCGCATGACATATCCCTCCCCCTCCCCCCCCTACCGCCTATCGCCTTCGTGGCGGACGGCGGCTTGTAAAAGATAGAACAATCCACAACTCACTGCCTGGGAATAGACGTGCATACGGTATAACGACAGAAGCGCAAGCGTTCCAATCATTGGATCTGAGTGTGTGTGTGTGTGTGTCTGTGTGCGCGGCCGCAGAGGTGACATCTACCCAATTGTCCACATTTCAAAGAGTTGTAGAAATGAAGTCATTAAATCGTTTACTGAAGCAATTTGTCTGGCGCGTCCTCACCAGCCACGGCCGGCAATTTACATGTCTTGTGAGACGAACTTGAGAGGTACTACATACATACATACATACATATGAATATGTACATGCATACGTACGTACCCACGTACGTGCCCATACGTCATGGGAATCTTTTGCGTTTTTTCTTCCTCCTCGATATTGGTTTCGGTTGAGGTGAAAGGCTTGTTTAATGATCACAATATTCTCTCTCATTAAATGCATTTTTAAAATAATCATATGGAAAATACATGAACATTGTACATGTACAACAAAATAATAATAATTAATCAATTCATAAATATGCACACATACGAACAATCATATGGACATGTACGCTGTATTACAAATGATGACAAGAGACTCCAGAAATCTCCGCAACCAGCCGACCATCAGTCCCGTCCGTCTGTCCGTCTGTCCAGTCGGCAGACTGCACGGCTTATTATGAATTCATACGAAGTATTCGATATTTTTTGGAATTTCTTTAGAATTCCAGACAAGTGCAATGTTTCTGTTTACTTTGCAGACAAACACTCACACACGCACACGCACACACTCACTGACTTAAGTATCTGTGGATTATAATCGAAGTGGTTTTGGGATGGATGACTATTTAATAAACCTCCTCAACTGTGCAGCGAAACTATTCTAAAACTAATCGTAATTTAATGCCAATAACTGATTGAATTTTGCAAAGGCTCTTGCTAGCAAATTGCCATATCCAATTTCATTTCTATGCACACATAGCAGAACCGTTTGGCATTTGGTTTGAAAAAGTAATAAGTCCCCGTCTTAAAAGAGAACCAACAACACTGAGGTTGTAATTCTATTAATAAAGTTAATATTTAGATTTAAGATTCTCCGGTACTTCGTACCCGACTAAAATTGTCAGTTCAGTTCCTTGCTCGTTCAAGATATTCCTTGCTTTTGACTTTCCACAAACAAGCTTCACTACGATATATTCTATGAATTCCTCGAGACACTGTTTGGACATTTTAAACGAAACCTGGTTTGGCGTTCATGTAAATTTCATTATGAACTGACCGTCTGCTGTTGCTCACACTTCATATTTCCCATAACATTTTTCCCTTAACGGGACGGAGGGGGAACTTATCTCCATTTAGTAAGCTGGGCGCTATTTAATTTTGTATTCCCACTGACCGGGACCTACTGTTGACAGCCGGCTCCGAACGGCTACTACTTTTCTAGACAAGTTTTACAAGGCAAGAGAGATTACTCTCTCTTACTCGCCAGCACTTACGAAGTGGAAGCAGCCACTGAAAAATGGTTTGAGGTAAAGCTTACGGGAGACAATAGAGTTGAATATCCTACTATCCCCTATCATCAGCAGCGTTCTACTCTGTACAAGGTTCAGGAGCTGCAAAGATGTCTCTGGAGCATCTGTTCTTTGGCATGATGTAGGTGGTGTAAATGTTTACGCGATCAGACGGGTCGAAGTATTTCTTGAACCGCTTTAAAGAAATATAGATTTGATTTAATTCGTTCGAATTTCCTCATGTTTTAAATGCAATTTTTGCAAATAATCAATAAGAATAGTCTTTGAAAATAATCGGGAGGGTTATATTTAAATTACTCTTGATTATTTTGTTGTAATCGTGATTACTTTTAGTTTATTTGTAATTCAATTAGTATTTAGTTGTTTAAACAAAGATATTCGCGTTGCGACCAACCCCGATCAGAGACAGCTTAAACCGCTATGCAGCTCTAGTCTGCTCAAGTGCTTCGACGCCATTGGGATTTTTAACAGGACACCGTAAAGAGAGTATATTCCTAAATTGAATGACTTCCGTCAGAATGTACAGTCGGTATTGTCCCTTTCCAGTAGAATATGTATGACTCAATGAAGGACTTATTCCACTTCACGGCATTTCAAATCCGTAACCCGGTCACAGCTGAAAATTTCACATTTTGTAATAATTTCGTGTGTGAGCTTTTCCAATGATACAAAATTTAAAACTTATTTCGCGTATTGGAGTCTGTTTGATTTGAGTTGTGAATTGCCCGTAATACGAAAAGGAAACTTAAGTCGTTTTTTCCAACAAATATAAACCCATTTGCTGGAGTTTTGCGTGTAGTCTGTCGCTTAAAATAAGTTCGTTGCTGCTTTACAATGAAATGTGTTTCATGCGCTAGCAAGTGCGTACGTATGCATGTGCATGTGTATGTGTATGTATGCATTGGCTAATCGATCTTCCCTCGAATCGATGTTTTAACGCAATGTTAACGAAATCATCAATGGGGGTGATTGCAATCTTTAATCATTTTCCTTTGTACAAATGAAGACATTTGGAGGGAAGCCTACGATGTCGCCTACGTTTGACGTTTAGTTTGTGTGTGTGTATGCTCTTGTCATTTTATTGACACTGAAGAGTTGCAGTCACCACGGTCCCGTCTGTCCAATCAGTGATCAGTGACAAGAAGGATCTGCATTTTAATTCCACGTTTAGTGCTTGTAAATGTGCCTCCTTATGGCTCGTTTTGTACCATTGGCGTATTGCTGAAATTATGATGAATTCTCAATATATTGTCCAATGAACATGTGTACATACGTGCAGCCAGTCGAATTAACATAAATATGTATGGATGTGTGTGTGTGTGTTTGTATTGATGGGCATGTTGTTTTGAGCCGTACATTAATGAGGTTTAATGATTCAGAGCGGTGTTCTTTCATGTTGCAATGATTTCCAATTGAATTATAATACAACACGAGAAACCGGACAAATTACACGGAATTATTGCGACGACGACAGTAAATATTTTCATGTTACATGTGTATGTGCCACCATGAATCGATGGGAAAGGAGTCTTTGCTGCGCCGTACCGGATAATTCATCAGGAAATTCAATAATTTAACTACCAAATACATTAAAATCGGGCGGAAAGCCTAGATTCTCGGATCAGGTCTACACCTAAAAAAAACGTTCAACGTGTGAAGATCTGCATCGTATGAGGTCCGAACAATTGTACTAGAGTTCCAAATATATGTCCGAACATTGGCGTAAGAATAGGGGGCTGAGAACAAGAACAATTATTTCTACGTGAATAAAATAGGCTATCAAATCTGTTTTTTTCCCACTCCGGTCTTTTCGGTTATCGCCAATCGAATGACGCCTTTTATTCATGTTTCAGTACAATAGACACTTACATAGTTATTGTTCAGTATTACAGGCTATGTTCAGTAAATCCTAGAAAAATCTAACAGAGTTACATTCGAATAGTACAAACTTTCAATAGTTCTAAACTATTCTACCACAAGTTTCAAACTATTCTACTGCAAGTCCGATGAAATGAAATCCTAAATACTGAACCAGTACGTACTCCCAAAAGACTGAAATATTGTACATCTCCGTAGAATTGTAAATGATAGTCAACTTCCTGTATTGAATTCCAAGAAGTATAAATGAAAAAAACTATTTTGTTTTTCTTTTCTCTTTATGCTAATCTGCCGTTTTCTCAAACTTAATCGATCATCTACGATATTACACCGTCCATCACCACAAATTGGGAACGACATTTGTTCCAGAGCCCATTAATCGACCGGCAAGGAAGTTCCCTGAAATCGGTGATCTGTGCACAATATCATGTTTAAAGTCTCTATCATGTTTAGAGACGGCTCAGAGAAGCTTGTATAGAGAAGCACTTATGGGTGAAAATTACCGTTGATGTCTAATGGGTTTGACCGAGTCTGAATTAGGTTACCGCCGTACCCACTACCACTCACATCACGGCCGAGCTTTAAGTGACACCGATATCAAAATATCTGCCAATATACTCTATTATGTATAACGACTTGTGCCCGGACATGGTGTCGTCTGAGCGACCGTCACACTTACACCTCTTAATTGTTGGCGACTTTACGAGTAGCAGAATACTCTCACTACCGATCAGTGTGTAGTATAACGGTCTATCGTTCACAGATCATTAATTTTGTGGAAAATAATAATATCCAATATTCGGTGTCGCATCTGATCAAGATCGCATCTCAGGTGTTGGTGATAGATCCACAGGACCGAATAGATCGGTGGTCCATTGCATCAAAACGCGTTATACAATTCATGCAACGAAGCTGACTAAAAATGTATGCCATGTGTGGCTTCTGGGTGAAATGAAGTCACCTTTGTCACTTTGTCATTGCTCAAATTCAAAGAATTCTCACCACAATATTCATTTGGCCGCACCCTACATTACATTTCAAATTGAAAATCGCAAACATCCAAACGATATAAGCGATACAAAGCGTTTGTCCATATAATTGAATCCCATTAAAAATTCAGATAATTCCTTGCATTGAATTGCTTGTATTTTGGAAATGTTTGTATTTTTTTTATTTTCTATTTCATTAAACGTTATAAAGTTACGGAGGCGTTTCCGTGCCTTATGACAAATTATGACAGCCACCCATAGAGAGCTGGCAATGGATGATGTATGACCCACCCGTCTGATGCTGTGGTTCATACTCACTGGTATCTGTACCATCAAAAAAACAACGACAACAGCAACAGAATAGTACTTCCCTTAAAATCAAAATTTCAAATTTGATTTATTTCCACAGAATCCTTCGTCAATTCAAAAGAGTGGAAATTGGAATTAATCTGCAGTGTAATCCGTACATTAGCGGTGTGATGTGCTTGTATTCGGAGGTTTCAACATTTTTAATTTGCGCATAATTAATTGTGAAATGATGTTGAATTGAGTGAATCTCTTTATAGAGTGAATCTTGGCGGGATTATTTCCCAACAAACCAAACAATAAGCGGATATCGGTGTATTGAAGTTGATGATTCGCAGCGGCCAAACGGAACCGAATGTAACGGAAGAAACAGAAGGATGGGTGAATCCCCTCGCCCTTCGTTAAAAAGACATTACAGTCATAAATAATACCGGAGATTGGACTGGTTGCTACGTTGGCCTGGGAAGAGGCAGGACGGAGAGAAGCGACGCACTAACGACAGCGGCAACAAATTATCCACAAAGTGCTACAAAGAGGCATTTACTTCAGCTTTTATTGTGTGGCCGAGGAGAAATGGAATCGGTGGTACAATGTTTTTCTCATTTCGGGGGGGCGTGTCTCGCAACATGATCGTTGGCTGTCGCATAATGTATGGGTGCCCATACACTGCAGGCACACAATTTGTTCCGAGGGTTGATTCTGTTGTCGTTTTAGCGTTAATATGCTTATGTTTGTTGTTTGTTGTTTTGTTCCTTTGTCTCCCCTGTACGTAGTTCGTATATTATTGCTCATTTCGGTGGGGAAGTGTCAATACAGAACGAGGGAAGTTGGAAAATTGCCTAGGAAAAACTGATGATAAATCGGAAATATTTGACTGAGTGAACAACCACTGACTTGATACGTTATATCACTGAAAATTTAATTAATTTTGTTACTACGTGGCCCAACGAATGACGAGCTTACGGCGAAATTAAGAGAAATTTGAGATAATTCAAAGACACACTGAGATTTTATAACAGACACTTGTTTCCATTACGCTGTACGTGTAAGTGAAATCGAACGCCAGGACTCGAAAACTTGTGGCACACGTCGTTTCGAAAGATCCGGTCAAAATAAGTTTGCAATCGATCGACAGAAATCAACAATAAAGAAACGTCGAAATACAAGGGGCCGCTGTTTTTGAATCTCCTACCAGAATATCAACATGAGTTGTGGTGTGAGTGGCGTACACACCGCGACAGCCCACACAGATGCGTAATCCACTTCCAACTCCATGAGTTGTGCATGATATATATAATATTGTGCACTCACTGACCGAGACCTACTGTGCCAAGACCTAAATGCATCGTGGCCACTTCCAGACACCCTGTGTGCACAGAGACAGACATCAAGTTCGGAATGTTCCATTCCATCAGCAATAATATTCGGGCCTCGACCCGTAAACAATAATTGGTTAACATGACGTTGCATCAATGAATCTTTGCCGTACATTCGTTAGCGAAACCGACAAATAGCTTGAATGGAATCAGAAAGGATATCACTGTTTCCAACTGGTTGTGTTGGCCATCGGTATACGCAATATCGGTATGTACTTATGATGTTCTCGCCGTAAAAACAATTTGTCGCATTTACTTAAAAGTCACTTTGTCACCAAATGAACAACAGCAACAACAACAACAACAATGTAATGACTTTTAATAGCCCTCCATATCCTCACAATGACACATGCCCACATCCACAGTCGTGCAATTAAATGTATACTGATGATGCTGCCTGCTCTGGCTCCGGCTCCGGCTCCGGCTCCTGCCGCTGCCATTGTCACAGCTATTAAACGCAATTGTGATTTCCATGTAAGAAAAAGCTAATAAGTCAAATGCGAGTACAATAACGGGAAGTCATAAGGGTTGATTATCGGATTATTTGTGTGTGTGTGTGTGTGCGCCCTCCCTTCATTCTCCTGTCAACAAAAAGTAGGCAGAAAATCTGTTGAAGAGGCGTGACGCGTGATACACCTGGAATGACTGTGACTGCATTCAGTTCATGTGCTCTCACACAAACGCTCTCACACATATACGTGAATTTGAGTTATAGTTTGAAAGAAAAATAAAGAAAAAAAACAAAACTACACATTAAATTTCGTGTGATTGTCACAATTTGTACCATAAAATTGTCCCCAATTAGTTGCGGCAACTATTAGGATTATGTTTACTTATTTTTCACTATTGCCAAACACTGGGTGGAGAGCGGAGCTCTTGACTTGACGATTTGCCACATACTTAATTGCGCAAAGGAGCGGACCAAATACGTTTGTAAAGGCGAGTTCAGATCTAACCTCAAATTGAGAGCCCTTGAGAAATTAGTAGAATGCCTAAGGTCACACAAACAGTACATACGCATGTATGCATGTATATACGAGTACCTTTGTGGATTCTAGTAAAATGTCTAAGCCTTGATTTTGGGTGATCGTATTCACTTGAGGTAACATAGCTTCTGTTCTTATCAAAATACGCTCTTGAACGATTGAACTTTTAATTTTCCATAGTCGTCATTTATGAATTCGACATGTTCAAAAATAAGCTCTGAATGAAAAAAAATATATATTTCTTTTTTAATAGTCGACAACATGTTCAACAAGAAGTTCTGAATAAACGCTTAACATCGATCGGCTTTGATTCTCGGGTCATTTTTCATATACGCTGTGTGTCAAATGACTTCATTTGGCAAATCAAAGTTCTATTGTGTATCGTGAAGATTTTTTCTTTTCCATATACAGGAGATGGACCATATAACTGCAATGCACTGTGATAGTGGGAGGAAATAAGTGTATTGGAAGGAGTAAATAGGGAGCAGTGTTTGTTAACGTTTGTCTTGAGTTGCGCAATGTCACAGCTGGCCGCAAAGACATTTGCTGGAAGAGTACCCCAAATACGAACAGTTCGTCTGAAGAAACAATTTTCTCTAAAAGGATGGATAAAGGTCCTAACATCAGGGACGAGACGATGATGTTGAAGAGAGACAATAGATACCCTTCAATCCCCTGTCATCAAAACCGCCATCTCGCTCCAGGGGCTGCAAAGATGTCTCCGATGCCTCTGTCCATATATGGAATTTATATTTCTGTTTTGGCCTGATGTTGGTGGTGTAAATATTAACAAGATCAGATGGGGTGAAGTACTTCGTGCACCGCTTCAAAAAGCCTGAACACTTGAGTGCTTCATTTGACACTTCGAAAATGTGGCTAGGGCAGCGAGTATCATCCTGTATCTTCAAGAGTGTCTGATTCGTCAATATTCACACCACCCATAGAGGTTGACGACAATGCTGGATCAGTGGAACGTTTGTGTGACAACAAACAGCACTGGATTGAAATCTACTCTTTTCATTTGAACCCATACATAAATCATCGCCAAATCGTGGTTGCCAGAGTCCCCGACCTCCAGATTACTTGGCTCTCAAATCGGAGTGAATATGAATGACAGAGTTTTCGGTCATCCTCAAAAGATTAAAGTGGGTTCACAGTC
The DNA here is from genome assembly GCA_958296145.1 of Hydrotaea cyrtoneurina. Classification (NCBI taxonomy): domain Eukaryota; kingdom Metazoa; phylum Arthropoda; class Insecta; order Diptera; family Muscidae; genus Hydrotaea; species Hydrotaea cyrtoneurina. The sequence continues at coordinate 80,233,304 of OY282516.1, forward strand.
TGACCCAACACATCGTCCACGAACGGAAACTAGTGGCACTTCTGCGGTAATCCTATGAAAGCAACTGTCATTGACCATTAAACAGTGCTTACCCACTTCTGTTCCGGCCTGCCCGTACAGCATGATGATCGTGTTCCTGATCCACCACCTATTTGTTTGAACTGTAGATGGGGGACAAGAGGACTGGAGGCCTTTAGGTATAGAATGTTAGTTAGGATGGGTATTATCCAGACTGGGGCGGGTACGATTTTAGTGGGGCCTTAGTGGACGATCGGACATATGGGAGGTTGGTTGAATTTTGCTGCGACATGAATAGTGGAGGTAGTTGTCTACAGAGCAACTCGTAGGCTTCGTGGTGGCTGTGGTTTCAACCCAAATCGCGGAGACAGCTTTTTCTCAATGTGTAGTAGCATGGCAACCGGGTGCCGTGTCCCATAGAACGATAGGAGGCTCCGTTCATAACCTGAGAGATAACCATGCCAAATACATGATTTCGAAGCATGTGGAGGCGTTGGTCGACCCAATTCACTCCTGTGTCGTATATATTTCTGTTGCAGCTAAATTTGTAGACCAGTTTATCGTCCATGTCCTGACAATCGTTGACATTTGCGAGTTCATTTAAAATCGCTAAATTAGTGTCCCACAGATATTTGGCGACTGTCAATCGCGTGCATGCAACCCAGTGAACTCACATTTTTGCATCGAATTAATTTCGAAGACTCCGAATAAACGATTTACTTACACAGTTTAATACGTCTTCTTTCTATTTAATCCCAAAAACAAATATGTTTCTAAACAATGTTTACTAAAAACGTTAAATTTAAAATGTTTTCGTTCGGTCTTTGATGCAACAGTTTTTTCTTTTGTTTCTAAAAGATGACGATGCAATAGTTTACAGCTGACTTGCTGACAAACTTCGAAAATCTGTTCATATATTTTAAAATGTAAAATGGTGAATTATTTTACACCATTTGTTTCGTTATAAATGTTTGAAATGTATGAGAAAAACAACTAAGGAAATACTGCCGACCGATCCTGAGTTCGTACAAAGATTGAAATACATATAAAGGATAAATCGATTTATAAAATGCTGCTGAATTCAACATCTCTAATGAGATAAACCATTTTCTTCAAAATACTATTTTTTAAATCGGCATGATGAACAAAATATATGTATTGCGGAAATAGTACTTAATATTTGTGTGATCTAGAGGGCCGCAAAAATCCAACCAACAAAAGAAAGTATTCTTTACATTTTTAATGTTGTTTATTGTTGACACACACGGAAATCATTTTTAAAAATAAGTGATTGTAATACAAATTAATTCCATTCCAACAATAGTTCTGTCTTTTATTTTCTCAAGTTCTCAAACTCTTATTTTCCGATATTTTTTTATGGATTTTATTAAACGTTGAATTGTGTCAGCAACCGGTTGTAACTGTCATGACTATCCCTTAGAAGTCTTGAGGCCCTTTAAAGCAAATGCACATACACACACACACACACACACAAATAAAAATGTTTAAGTTTAATTTAAATTTTAATTTATATTTACAATTTGTATAGAACACTATACTCGTAACATATGACAATTGTAAAAGGGAAACACAATGTAGAAACACACTTAGTAAGCTAACATATTTTCTAATATAGTCTAGATATAGTTAATAAATACTACGTGCCAATGCCAACGTGCCCGTTACAGAAGTTGTGGCAGCGGTCAAGTTTGCGGCCGCCGCTGCCATAAGTGCGGCTGCAGGTGTTGTGTTGACCGTATTTGGAGGCAATATTGGAGCATTGTTGTTCGTGACGTTCGAGTTGAACTTCTCGAAGCCACTGTTGTCGGAGGTGATCTTTTTCCTTAAATCGGGCTTGGGACCACTTAGGCACATCTTCTCCAGTTGCTGGTGTTGTGAGCGAACGGCAAATCGATTCACATGGACTGGTATGGGCACAACAATTTTCGTTCCGGATGTTCCGTTTCGGCCCAAACCGTGCGAGGATAGACCGGCCTTGACACGCTTCCACTTGGCTCGCCGATTTTGGAACCAGATCTTAACCTGTAACAATGAGAGATCCGCGAATAAGTGCTCGGTTCGTTTGGCCTCCGCAAATGGCTGCAGGCTTCGGGAATACTTACTTGGACCTCACTCAGTTTTAGGCTGGTTGCTATTTGACTTCTCTCCGTTAAACTTAAATACTTCTTGGCGTGAAATTCCCTTTCTAATTCCAGTAGTTGTTCCGACGTGAAGGCTGTTCTTCTCCGTCGCGATTTCGAATTTGGCCCGCCACTGTTGTTGGGATCTTTGTGGCCGGTTGTGTTGCTTTCGTCATCCGAACAGTCTTCGCTGTCCGTGTGGTTGTATGCTAAAAGTAAAAAAGAAATTTAATTTTATTTCTCAGGAGCAAAAAAAAAACATTCATTATGCAGAACAGAGTCCGGAGTTGTTCGTTTTGTTTGTACCGAGACTCTATTGAGTACAAAGCATGTAAGGCTGCTATACAGAATAGATAAGTAGGCGGGTGGAATGCCCTATTTTGTTTGATTTTCTGAAAATGAATTGGAGCAAAACAAACGAAAATACATCAAAACTTTGAACACAACTCATGTGTTCAAAGTCGGCGCCCCCTCAAAACTTCAAAACTGCTGCACCGATCCCTGTGATGATTGTAAACACTATTTCTGTACAGAATTTACCAGGTAATGCTGGAGAGCTTTTTTCACACTGGTTAAGTGTTTTTTATTTCCCATAAAGTAACCGTTTTCCAATTCCAGCGTGTTAACAAAAAGTGAAAATTGTCATTTCGAAAAAAAGCGAGTGACAGCGAAACCAAAACTACTGTGTCCGAGATCACAGTTAAGTGCAGCTCGAATTTTGATCCGGTACCGCCATTAACTGTACAAAAGGATATGACTACCGTTTCAATTTCAACCGACGGCAAATGAATTGAAATCTAAATATGTACATTTTTCCAAATTATCTCCGTTTCAACCACGTCATATTTAATTAAGAGCTTCACATCTACGGCGAGAGCAATGGGCAAATTAGCATAAAATAGCATTAAGAACCCAATGTTTGATGTCAATCAAGGAAGAATGAAAACAGTTGGAATCCAATTCTGCGTAAACGCTTTTCACACAAAAACAACTGACTGACTGACTGACATGTTGACACTTGCTACACTTTGCCATATCACCCCAACCCCCACGTACAAAACGGTTACAAAAACTCTTTTTGAAGTAAAAGTCAACAACTCACTCAGGCCGCAGTACAGAGCCCGGGGCTCGGCTCGCATAATTCACAACTTCATTCATGCTGAACACAATAAATACCAAAGAAAATAGAAAGAGCGAGACCGAGACCGAGAGAGAGAGAGAGAAACGATGACGAATGTCTATTAAATGTGTGTGCGTGCTACTGTGTTTGTGTGCATAATGAAAAGAAACAAAAAATAAACCGGAGTATGGTCGATTTATACCGTAACGGACAAAATTAAATCTCAACGACGTCACAATTTCAATGCTCAAACTAAGAACGGCTACAGCTACAAACTTGCAACAAAAAGAACAGCGACGGCAGCATTATCGTTTCGTTTTCGTTATTATTATTATTTATACTATTGTAATGCCCGCCATCAACAACGCAAAGTAAAAGCCACAACGAATTGATTAAATTTTTGTTACAAACAAATTAAATATTCATAACTGACATAACGACCATCGCAACGTTGTCGCCTTCATTCAGATGCACAACTTTGAGTATACACTGAAAGAAATCCCGTATCGTAGCGTCAGTAAGGCCACAAAATGTAATGGATCTCATTGGATTTCGGTTGTCAACGTTCATACATATTGTCAGCTGAGTGCAGACCTCGTTCGTAAATACAAATAATATGGAGATCATAACCGAATACAGGATTTATAATTAGTATTTAATAGCATTTAGTTTAGTGAATAGACAGCGGTTCGCAAGGAGTCGAATTCCATATAAAACCTGTCAAAACTCTAAGAGGCTCACTGGGTGTTGTCTTGACATTAACTAAGATGTGTGGTTGTGAAGAAATTGTTGTATATCTTTCTTTCTTTATTTTGAGATCTTTTTCCATTTCATAATCCAATTTCATAACATCAATGAAACTATATCATTACAGATAATTCTAAGGCATCTCTGAATCCTCATCTCCGTGATTTAACCGAACTTTTAACTTATGTTACACTTAATGAAATAATTCACATTAATTGTTTAGTGATAATCAATGTTAACTAAAAACAAGGATTTGCCACCTCGTTGACCTGTATGATTTCATTGAGAGACTGATGAGTTTTCTCCTCAGTGTACGTCCATACAACGTACAATAATTCCAAGCAACAACAATGATCATTTGTAAACGTCGCGGTCGGTCGTCAAACAAAAAAAAAATAACACACACACACAACCAACGACTGGGGACTGCTGTGTCAGAGGTGGGGGTGTCGTGTGCGAAAATAAACATAACATCCTTTTTAAACCCATATGGATGTGGTAGGCTGGGTTGAACTTTATTGGTGGTGATTAGTGGTTGGATTATGATGCTACAGACGCACACGCACACGCACCACATTAAATATAAATCTCTGCCAGACTAACTGCCAATTCAAGTCATCCGTGTAAGTGCGAACGGCACAAATGATGCACAGATACATTTCAAGCCGAATCACTTAAGTAATCGTTGTTTGTCGGTTGACTTTAGCCGTTCCCATATTTGAGGACGCTTTTTAATGGTGACATTTCATATTAAACATTTAATGGAACGTTTAGGACTTTGGCGTGACGTCGTGGAGCAGCATCGTATCCATCGTACATTATGATATCCATCGTCGATTTCGTCCGCTATCAATCCTTGTCATCAAGAGATGGTTCATAATGAACATTTCAACAAAATTTCACATACAGTGTATGTTCCAAACATTTCTCATGATCGTGCAGCGTCCGGTCTCCTAGGTCAATGCAATTATATGAGGATCTACGAACAGTATACATAATTTAATTGGAAAACTACTGAAACGATTGGTAAAACCGGCAGTAGCGGACAATGGCTCTATTATTGTTTAGCTGCATTTTAAAACAATTCTGGGGACCAATTTGGATTCAACTAAATCAGATAATGTAGATAATTCATGAAGATGTCACACGGAGGACGAAATATTGAATTAAAATTTAAAAACAACAATTGACCTCGAGTTCAACTAATACAAATTTAATGGTCGACAAAATATACAACACAGATAAATCAAATTTAACTTAAAAACACATTTTGCCTAGCATATGTCTGAAGTGCTAGTGAATTTCTAGCCATAACAAGAAATCCATATCCATTCGTTAGGAAATCCTTTCACTTGGAACATTTCTTTTCGAAAACCTGTGACACATTCTTTTGTTTTTCGTAAATTTTAATGATATTAAAAAAAACATTTTTAAACAAGTTATGAAACGCTTTATCAGTAACAGTACAACCCAATGAGTATTTAAATACCCAAGTAATCGAAAAAGATTTATTAGTCGGGCAGTAATATGCGCTTTCCGTGAGTTTGGTTCTCAGAGAAGTAATCCTATTGGTCGGCTGTTGAAGGGACTTCAACCCAATCTATGAATTTGTACAATGGACAAAAGCGAATAAAAACACTTTATACATTTCATATGTATTCACTTGTTTCCAAAGGTTAAGTATTGTGACTCAATGAAAGTAACGGACTCAATGTCCCCTACCTCTTAAAACGAAAAACATTCCTGAAGAGATTTTCTGTCATTTTTGGGGCCATGTGCCAAATGAGTTTAACCAACATTTAGTTTATTGTGAAATTGTGGATTGTGGAAATGTTTGAAATAAAACAGAAATACTTACTAGGAATGTATTACAGATTAGACTTCACTGCAATGCATGCCGAGTAATCAAAATAGTTGGCGGCCAAAAAATATACTACTTGTCACAACTGAGTTTATGTTGAATATCGGTTGCTTTAACTAAAAGTCGATAGCAGGGAATTGATTAAACGGATGATTAAACAGACTGACAAAATTTGGTTGCAACATCGAAGTTGTTCTACTAATTATGTACTCTATTTTGAAAAAAATGTTGAATATTGGACGTAATTATTACCGACGGGTATGACCGACTTTATGACACTACACAGCACCGAGTAAAATGATTTTCCGATCATTTCTTTAGAACCGGTATAGGTGGTTCCATTTCGGTCAGTCCAGACTTAATGGACATCTAGAACGGAAAACTCTGAACCCGGGAGGAATATATCAAAACATACTGTCTACTTTTCTAATGCTAATTCGCCGAGGACAAAGTGACTTTTAAGAATGGAATTTTGCAAGGTTTGAAAAACGCAAATTTGGTTTCCAATACAACATGAATAAAGCAGAGTACAGAAAAAATAAATTGATCTCTTTTGAGCTGGTAATTATGTATGATGAAGCGCTCTAACAAGTAAACTTGAAAATCACACATTTAGAGTTGTGCCTCTTTTGTAGAATGTGTGCGAAATAGTGTTTCAACTAAATTGCAGTGTCGTTCGTTAAACGACGGAACAGCGAACTGAAACATTTCACGAATATATTGCAGAAACATTTTCACCGCGACCCATTCGAATCTTGACTGCTTCAATTGAAGTTTGGTGGCGACTTACCTCTGTTTTTATCCACATCGGCTGTATAATTTTGAGGCGACATTGTTAGGCTAATATCACTGCACGAATCGCCACTGCAATCGTAGTCCTCGTCCATACCAACATCAACAGATGCTTCAGATTGATGCTGTGAACTGCTATTCGAGCACTCCTGTCTCCCATGAATAGTCATAGATATAGATGACGATGACACCGAGTTCGGATGGGATGAGCTGCTTAAGGCGGCGTCACTAAAAACTTTGCCCATATTTTGAGCAAAACGATTAGCAATCGACAGATTGTGAACATTTTCAGTTGTTAAGCCACTGGCCATAATTTCAGCAAGTTTTTGACGCGACGTCAGATCATTGGCGAGATTCGCGGACTGTTGCAATAAAGTCTCATTTAGAGACAGGGAGGGGATCGTGCCCAAACCGAATCCGGGTATTAAAAAACGTGTTTGCAGTTGTGTTTCAAAATCGGCCGGTGGTTTTGTAAGATTCGTTGGCGGCGATGTATTACGCGACATTGGTACAGTTGCATTTGTTGGACTGGCATTATTGGCGTTTGGCTCCTTCAGCAGGCTGGTTGCCACATAATCGCCGTTGGCAAAGAGTTGAGATATCCTGTCGTGGTTTTGGGCAAAGTATCCATGCAACCAAGGATTGTAAAGCGGGAAGTTTGTTAAACCCAATGCAGACGAAGCCACCATGGCCCGAGCACTCAGTTCTTCTGTAATTTCGTTACCACCTGCGGAATCTTCGGCTGTGACTTTGTGGCCCGCCTGATGATGATGCGTGGCAATTAGACTTTCTATGGAAAACGGCGTAGGGAACTTGCCAAGTTTCGTTGGTACATCCGATTCCAAATTGTTGTGTGTGCTATTATCCATTTTATGAGAAAATCCACCAATACTGCACTTATTTTTCTATTTGGTTTATCTTAATTATTTTTCGTTTGCAGAAATCTTGGAAACTGTATGTACGTATCTTAGTTCACACCCGCACAGTACAAATTATAATTGAAAATAGCTTAAAACATTTCTTGAATTCCAATCAAATCGGATTTTGCTTATCACACTTATGTTGGGTGTAAGTGAATCATGAACACACTCATTCACATACGCACACACACGAAGCAGTGAACCGTTTAAAGGTCTTCGACGAACTAAAAGTGTCCGTCGTGTGTTCAGCCGAGCCGGTGCTTAGATCACGTCACGTACAAAATGTTTTTGTGGCACTACTTCACGCCAGCCAGGGAAACACACAAAAACAACCACCATTACAGAAATGTCGAATGGTAACACTGTTCACACAACTTGGCTCCGCCTCTCACATACAAATCCAATATGGCGCATGCCAATAGCGGCCGAGTTCAAGCCGTGTACTCGTATTATGTGAGTGAGTGAGTTAGTGTTTGTTTGTTTTGTGGCTAATTATGTTTACAGATGATGTTGTTGTTGCCAGTGATTACCATGAATCATTTTGTGGTGTGTCATTTTCTGCTTGTATGCGAGAAAAAAAAAGCGGAGAGCTTGTTTGGTTAATTGAGTTCTGGATGATTCCCGCCGTAATGGCATACATACATACGTACATTCATACACACATATGCTGGCTCTCAGTATGTCCCCCCCCTAGTTAAAGTGCTGCATACAAAAAAAAAACGGCACGCCCATTCATTAATACTGCTTAAAGTCCTAAAGTGACCAATTTGTAATGAAAGAACAACATTTGTTGTCACTTTTCTTGGCACTTGTTTTGTCATTGACATGCTCATCCGCAAACAAGCACACGGTCTGGCACATGTGTTCGTACGTGTGTGCTGCATCATTAGGTTTGATGGTCGGTGATAATTAGCGGAAAATCAAAGACTTTTCACATTCATTTAACATGAACTTGCCACCGATTTCACAACAATTATGCAGAAATATTTGTGTATATCCTCTTCACTCACAGAGACACTCACGTTGCTTTCCCTGACGTTCCTTGAAGGATCAGACAGCGAACTTCTCTCAAATCAGTGAGCTGTGTACGATACAATTTGAAATATCGCTGACTGGGTCCTTCTCTTTAGAGCTGGCTTTAAACTCTTACGCTTCTTCTGGAGAATACATGTACATATATGTGCATGACTTTACAGAGTTGTTACATGTTACATTCAAAGTCCAGGTCATCAGCCTATACGAAAAAAATCACAGGAATTAAGACAAAATATACAATTGATTGAGTGATTTGTTTTAAAACTTCATAAACTTACTTATTACCATGAAGGAACATGGAATCCAATCCAAGTGAGCTGCGTGCGATATAATCCGAACGTATTATGTATTTCTGGAGAAGTTTTACATGGTCTAGAGATTACTCTCTTACTCGTAGAGTCGCCGGCATTTACGACGTGGAAAACAGTCGCTGACAAATGTTTGCTGGTCTTACCAGGTTTCGAACCTGGGTTTACTTGTGTGATAGCCACCCGCACTACATAACACACCACGTCCGTCCACAAATCTGAAAAAAAAACAATTGTTACTGTGGTACGTGGTATTACAATGTTGGAACGCCCAAATGTATGAGGTTACAAACCTCCTTACGTTCGTATGTAAATCTTGTCTAGCATCCCAAGAAGTGGAGACTTAGGGTGTTCAGAAACTGGTGTTTAGAAATAATAATAGTTGTAGAAACTGTCGAATATCGTCATATCAAACTGACATTAAACAATTCGTTGATAATACAAAGGTGTTAACGTCAATTTAATTGAATTGAATATATGCTCATGAATGTCCCAAAAACCATGTTTGTCTGTATGTATATGCTAACATGTGAATGTCTATTGGGGTATCCTGAAAACTCCTTTTTGAAGGGTCTTGCTTAGTTTGAGCCCCATATTGATCACCAAATATATACGTTTTTGTGTGTGAAAAATAACCCTTCAAAAAGTGTCTGACATTCCTGAAATCAGATCTTTCAGATATTAATTTCCAACAAAAACATCTGTTCTGCAGGACACCCTTATGTATATTCATATACATATGTATATCGTCACCTGAAATCCAAAATGACTAAACACCAAAATAGTGTTTTTGATTGATTCCGGTGAAATGATCAAAATTGTACACTTCAACGTCCAATCAATTTTATAGGTGAATTCCAGAACGCTGTATCAAGAAGAGTATTTCGATTTTACAATGTTTTTGCTTCTCCTGTAAAGTTATTAAAATGCTTGTTAGGTCATTTTGGATTTCTGGCGACGATACACATATATGAACGCCTTATTTGTTAAATTAAATTGCATACAATCACTTCACCTCATTTCAAATAAGTACGAGCAAATTCCTACATTCGTCTGCGTTTATATTCACAAGGAAGATATCGTTGTCAGCTTAAATCCAAAATAACATAAATCAATGTTTGGACTGCAAACATAAATTCGTGTTTGCAGTGTTTCGTATTTAGTTTTCATTTAAATTGTAATAGATTCGAATACTGGCGGATCTATTGAGTAATCAATACGCGATATTATTTTAACTTTTAATTTGTTATTTCAACTCAGAAAGCTCAGGATCTTGTAATTTGGACCATTTAAAATCTTCCGGAGAGGGCTGATGTCGCCACGCCGTAACTTCAAGATTTGCCGGTCATTGATATTTCGAATGGAATCATGAACAGACATCATGGCTACCATGCCCTTTATGGAATGCCAAATCAATATTGCGAGGTGTTACCAGCGTATTAATAAAAGAAGAAGCCGAAATCGAATTATTCACTGCTCTGCTTTCTAACGAAGGTCGTCATTGACCCGAATAGCTCTGCCATTGCATTCCCAACTTACCTTCTTTTATGATAGTGGGGTAAGAGCTTTGAGCCGATACAACCTCATTCAAATAAATTTATTTTGGTCAAAAGAAGTGCTGTTAGTGTTGTTTGAATTTCAGCTGTACGAACTATGTACACATGTATGATTTGTATTGCTGATTTAACGTTTAAACGATTTCGTCTGACAGGGCGATAGATGATGAAAATCCACCCAGGAAAACTACACACAAGTAATGCTAGCCACTGATGATGATGATCTGTGTTTTATTTGCTGTTGCCCATTTGCTTTGATAAGTTTAAAATTATTTCAAATATTTGAGACAATTTGTCAGTAAATAACATGGTGATTTCTTGATCGCACAATGGGCCAAAAATTACCCAAAATGGTTTTATTTTTTTTAATGAATTTGTTGTGATTCCCCCTTTAGATTGAGATAAATGACAGGCACGCCCTGAGACCCTCCCCATGTTTTTCGAACCAAAGTCATTGTTCGCAATATTTTGTAACACATCCCTCCATAGGTCTGAGATTGGTGTCGGACACACAACTGTTTTTATTCAGATTATATATAAAAAAAAACATTTATTTCTTGTTACTTAGTGCATCGTATTTTCTCCAACCCATTGTGCGTCATGCTTGAACACTTCAATGTGTGTCGATGTCGTACGCGCATCCGAAAAATTGCCAGACAAGTGAGTATGAAAGTTCGAAGTGCAGCAGCAAAAGAACATTCAAAACATTCGAATTCACAGACGAGACGACGAAATATCTGACGGGAAAACCGCCGCTGCCGAACGTAACACATCCCAGAGCAACGAAACAACGGACTCCAATTTAAAGATGTATGACTAGGGGCGAGACCCCTTCTGTCAACAGTATTCTGATTTATTCGAGTATATGAAATGCTTCGTTGCCTCTTGTTAATTTGTGAATTCTGAATCTTGGGGCATGAGAGAGCCATCGAACGTACGGTAATATTCATGTTTCCTGCATGCGTTCGGGGTCTAATTTAAAACAGTTCCCTTCCCCAATACAATTGTCCGAAATATATGTAAGTATGTATGCTCATGTGGGGATATTTTTCGCATATAAAACAAGCACACATATTCTTGAGCGAACATGAAAGGTGCAGGCTCTGGATTTTCAGGGATTTCATTCTGCATTATGTACTGTAAGCTGAAGATGCTTTGGGAGATAACAAAAATATGCAACATTGTATGTACTTGGAGATTATTAGACCCATACTAACATATGGTGCCAGGTCCATCGTCGGTAAAGTTGCTATCTGTCTGAGAGAGTCCAACCAACCTGCGCAAGTAAGTTCAATAAAACGTCTCCATGCAGACATGATAAGGAAGGTATACGAACAGAGTCATACTAGAGAATCGAACTTAAGTCTTCTGAAGAAAGATTACGAACAAATTATTGTGTGCTTCAGACAGAGAGCAAAGGTACAAACCCATCTAGATACTCTTCCGGTTTCTAAGCCTCATTCGGAAACCTAGATTGACTTAAAATGGTATGAAATTCCTCATCCCAAACTGGGTCGCAGGTGAGAACGACAGAAAGGGCTCTGGATCCAAACTGCATTAACAAAACACAACTCCCGCCTTGCAGGGAGAAAATTAACCCAAAAAGTCTAGACTGGGGATTTTTGACAACAGGCGACACAGCATCTTCAGAGGGGACAGTACAGAGTCGCCGTGTTTAACGTGGGTACCTGCCACGTTGGCCTAAACTCACGGTGGTCTTAGCACCGGGTGAAATACTATGCGTCTACCAACGCCCCCATATTGAGTACCAATTCGAAAAACCAGGGGACAGTACAATAGGCAAAATTGCGAATGACATGAATACGGTGTATAGTGAGGACTGCTGTAGAAACTGTTTCGAGGCAGATCAAAATGAATCTGCTATAGAACTGTCCGCGTATACGAGAACGGCGACACTGTTATCTTGGGAGCAGGCCACTTGATGGACTCAGGCTCTAGTCAGCGTGCCTTTGACTTCCTTACCCAAATCAATCGAAAACGCCAAATGTGATTGCACAAACTGTCAACCCAACCCATTACCACTGAAATACACTAGGAACTGTTACATTTCCGAATATACATATACAAAATATAGCTCACAATTGGGACATAATCGGGTTATAGCCTGAGGAGAACATTTTCGGGCAATAAATAAGAGTCAGGTTGACACTCATGTATATTTTATTAATTGGCTAATTGTACTTGGTTCGTGCGGGGAAAATATTTCAGAACAAAGGAGCTGAAGCATCCCTCTTCGGTTAAGGCGCAAATGGTTTACATGTCCATAAGTATTATGTATGTAAATTACATAAGAGACTTCACGTGCTGAACACACATACATATTATTACATGAAAGTAATAATCAAATTATCGAAACGGAAATTCATTGCACATTCACACACACTGACACATAGTTTGTTCCGTCACATCCTTTTCCCCATTGAATATTGAAATTATGAGCAGGCCTGCGGTCATGTGAACTCTGCCATATGACCTCTGGAAAAAACGAAAGAGTTGTACGAGAGTGTGTGTGTGTGTATTACCTGAATACTTAAAACTTAACCACAGCCCCATCGGCATCGTAGAATACGTGCTTGTTTGTGTCCAATGTTTAACCAACAAGGGACACGCCCACTGTTCAGTTTCTTTAATTTTGACCACAAGTAAACGATTACGTTCGCTGTAGTTGTAGTTGTTACTGGAGAATAATTGTATCATTAAGTTCGAGCATACACACATCAGTACTCACATACCCGTGTACATGCTAACCTTCTGTTAATGTCGAATTACACTCGTTACCGACGGGGGGTTAGAGGACAAATTGGGTTTAATCGAAGAAGTTATAATTAGTGGGATGGCTAGCAAAGCCAACCAATTGTTTACATAATTCAATTGACAGTTAATTACGTGCGTACACTTTCGTGATCGCACAAATGGACGGTGTGTTCGTATTCGTAATCGTGCATATGGTACATCTGTTGTTGCCAATCAAGTCAACTGACACAATCACAAAAGGAACAGCTCGACTTGCCATAACGATCAAGTAAAGTAAATAATCAATAAATCTGTTTAGTTGTTTCTATGGAGAATTCGGGCTCAAAGACTCCATGTGTAAACTAGATGACAAACAACTCATGTTTGATATCTCCATAAATGCAGGACTCTCACGACACTTTGAATAATGCTGCAGGAATAAGTGACAATTTCGAGCCGTCTTTAAATTCTAGAACGACAAACAACGGTACTTTTTTACCAGAAGATATCAAAGCCGTTGGAGGAGATTACGTGTTATAAATGTGGCACAGAAGGGCTTTACGCTAATAAATATCCTAACTGAAATTTTGTTTTTCTTTCAAACCCGTTTTTCCCCGTTACTAACATTTTGAAGGTAGTTGTCGAATCATTTTCACTTGCGTCGTACAAGATATTTGCAAACGGTGAATAAAACGTTCATTTTGACCTAAAGGCAATGTATTATTTTATATATATAGGGTGATATCTTCACTCGAGATATCTTCTTCAAATACTTCTTTGTTTTTGACCTGAGAATGTAGATTAATTTAATTTAGTTAATTTAATTCCTCTGGGAGGTTCAATTCAGCCAGATATACTTTTAGATGTTCGAATTCTTTAACAGTGCCACAGTTCCGAAAAATATTAAAATTTCCAAAACTTCGATAAGAGTAAAATTAGTTTTAATGGTGCAAACATCAACTTAATGATCCACAAATCAATGGAATTGGAAACTAATCGTTATATGGACATGTATGAATGAATAGCAAAGTTTGGTATACATTTTGCCCAGAGCTGCAGTGGGTGAGGCGAGAGACCAGTGTATACACAAATTGTGGGAAACTCTTCATGAGCTCAGATTTTCAGATTTAATTTTAATTCTGTGAAATTCGAAAAACGTGACGGTTTCTTAGACGATGCCGGCAACATTAATGTTACTTAGATCCACATTGTGAATCAGTAGATTTACCCCCAAAGTGCACTCCAGTCATATTTTTGTGCTGTATGTGGGGGGTTTAATCCGACTTTTCAGTTCCCGGGATTATTGGACGGAGTTCCCGAGAATATGGTTCTCTTTCCAATGTCGAATATATTTTCGTATTAAACATTTATATCAAGGAATTAGAAAACCAAAAGCCAAACAAAGATTTTTGTGGCTCCCAAAAATATTAAAAACAAAGTTACAGCTCCCTAAAAATTGTGCCATGAGTTGTAACTGTCTGCAAATGTTGGGAAGTTAAAAACCATAGTTGTAGGCGAAACAATCTACTAATTTTTTAGTTACGTAATAATTTTCCGTATTCTTTCCAATCAAAGCGGACTGTCGCACATTATTTTTTTTAGAAGTGTATATAAAATTAAAATTTGTTTGGGGTTCTGAGGCTCCACCACTGGATTAATCCGATAAAAGACAACCCTGCAACATATCTATTTACGAAAAGTGGGAATATCGAAATGAAGAAAACACAAAGTGTGGAATGGAAAAATCGAAGAAAACAGAAGTTGGCTGAAAACCGAATCTACGAAAACCGAAGGTGTAAAGGTGTCTGAAAAGAGAATCGTTAAAAACCAACATGGCGTACCAGACGACGAAGTCGATCAAAACAATCTTTAGCGGCGGATCGATTTATTTTTGCTTTCACGACAACTTCGTTTTCGTATTTTATTCACATGAATTGACATGTTGGCTGCAGTTGTAAAATTAATGTTGGTTTGCATGTACCTTACGTACCCTTTAAATTGTAGTAAAAAATGGCACATTAGACACACAATATTTGCCGTTGAACAGGCGGCGTCGCCGTCTAAAAAAGTAACAGCAGCGGCGGCGGCTCACCTCATTTATCGGTCGGCTTCGTTCTCAATCGCATTTCATAAACAAGGTAGAACAACAACAGCTGCTTACTTCAACAAGTCAACAGCCAGCTGAAGAAGCAACAGCGCTAAACCATTAAAAAGAAGAGAAGAGATGGCTAAAATAAGAAAGACTTGTGCTACAGAAGAATCGTAGCAGAGTTCAGTAGTTAGAGACCGAGCTTTAAACGTGGACACGCGGCAAGAGAAGTTTCGTAAAACTGGATTTGTGTGGATAAAAAAGATTGGTTTTTATTTTCCGGAGCCATCAGACGCGGAGTCAGTGTTTTCTTTTGATGGTGGTTGTAATTAACACGTATCTACGTATTAACTTGCCAGCAAAACGAAAGTGGCCAAGTAACCTCTCCTCTCATCTGTCTGCCATACCTTTTTTTTGTAAATACATGACTTTTTAATAACAAATCAATCGAAAGCGCAGCAAGATTTTACAATGTTGTTTCGAGTTCGTTCCTTTTATGGCAAAATCATCACATTTGCTCTCGTCGCCCTAGTATTCATAGTCTACATAAAGGTCCTTCAAGTCGACGAAGAGGGCAACAACATCACATCGAGCTTACCCCTTAAACGTAATCATTACAAACAACAAAACAGCGACGAGAGTGAGAACGAAATTCCTAGGCCTGCTCAGAAACCAGACGTTGCTGCTGACCTCAGTTCGCCGTTTGAACGAGAGATACAACTAGATTTGGCCAAGCAGGAACCGGGTTTGGGGGACAATGGGGAGGCGGCTTATTTGGTCGGAACGGCCAAAATACGTGGAGAGGAGATCTATAAAAAGATCGCGCTAAATGAAGTTCTAAGCGAACACTTGAGCTACAACCGCACACTGGACGACTCTAGGCATCCTTTATGCACAATGCAGCATTTCAATACTGAAACTTTGCCCACCACAAGTGTCATTGTGATATTTTTCAATGAACCATACAGTGTTCTTTTGCGCACTGTCCACAGCACTTTAAATACCTGCAATGGACGTCTGCTGAAGCAGATTATACTCGTGGATGATGGCAGCACCAACGAAGAGTTAGGTGAAAAGTTGGACTACTACATACGAACACGCTTACCTGCGGGAAAGGTGATAGTGGTGCGCCTGAAAAATCGGTAAGTTCACTTTCCTTCATACACATTGGTCTCAGCATCCTTATTTAGGAGCAATCATCTACAGAATCAGTGAACTAATGATATTTCTAGTCATGCTTTAGATGGCCTTTTATAAATTAATCTCTGGACACAGAGTTGGTAAGAAATTTCAATAGTTTTACAATAGCTGGTTGAATGAAATGTCCAACGGGCTGTGTGTCACCAGGGCTATGCGACTGCCACGGTCTAATTTAAAGTTTCTCATAACCGCAACGAGGTTTAACACTATATTTATAACGATATAAAATCCAAATTAGTAGTAGATTCGTCACAACACCCCAATCAGACCACCCCCTCATGTACTGGAAGTTTCCCAGATGAACACAGTTTCGTGATTTAAGTACGCTTTAAACATAAAATGGTCTGCTAAACAACACATATGCCTAAGTGTGGACACTTCTAGCCAAATAACTAAATTCGAAACCTATACAATATATCTACAATATATATACCTATACAATATATCTACAATATAAAGTACCATTTCCAACGAATTTTTCTACACTCACCATAATAAAATGTTTGTTTGATCTCTTAAAAATTCTATGCAGTAAGAATAAATAGTATCAGAATCACTGTAATTTCAAATACATATATCAAAATATATCAAAAAAAATTTATATTTATCTCAAAGACACCTTCACGCAATATAATAATAAAAAAAATGGAAAGGTAAAATGTTCACCAAGGATTGCAAACAATTCTCAATCTTATCACTACTGAAAGCTTAGATCCAAAGTTTCAAACATACATTATTTAATGAATTCCATAATAAATACAAAATATCAGATCGAACATCGTTCATTCGACTTGGTTCAATTCTAAATATTAAAATAATTCAAAGTCGAATGTTCTTTTTTTTATCGTATTCTACCACGTGTACTCCAGTCATGTTACAAATTTGCTTGCGGTGCATAACGTGTAACAAATTGTGCCCGATATTCTGGTGACAACAAAAGTCAAGCTTGGCGCAGATATATAAACTGTTAAATGGCAGATTTTAGGATTGACAATAACGACTATTTGGGTATATTTGAAAAATCATTGATACGCCATAAGGACAAAAGGTATACAGGACTCAGAAGCAATTGTTGTTAGGAGAAGAATAACGAAGAAATGTCCATCAATAAATAGTATTATTAAGGTTGTCATCATACCCACTCTCGTATAACAATGCCCTAAAAGAGATAGGCCTAAGTACTTTCATTACTAATGTCCTCAGTAATTATCTCATGTGTTCTATTCGGATGTGGTGTCATCACACAGGGTATACATGTGAAGATATTTTGAATGTTCAACTTTGGTATTTGAATGCAGTACTTATTGGCATTAGTATCAAACAAACCCAAAACCCACCAGACAACGAACGAACGAACCACAATGACGAAACATAACAAGCAAGAGTAGTACACCTTTAAAACTTGTCTTGTCTCGACAGCCAACGTCTTAACCATCCACATCAACAAAACACAAAATAACGTTATATTCAGATATACGAGAAATATTTGATTCAAAATAGTGTGTATAGGCTGTGTGGTGAATGATGCTTGTTTATTCACTCCATTTATGCGCATTCAAATGAAATTCAACGAATCGCAAGGTCGCACCCAGTCCAACAACAACAACCAGTAACAGTTTTATTAACACTTGAAAAAATTCAAAGCTATCTGAAATACATTAGAGTGAGTCGAAGTCATGTTGAAAATCCTAATTCAATCAGAATGTCCACTTTAATCGGACGGTTAATATAGAATGGCCCCAACACGTTTACCAAATTTCACAGATTACGGGAACAGCACTAAACTAACTTTTGCTTTTAGGTTTATTCATCATGATTTAAATTGATTCCATATGCTAGGAAGTTTGTCTTCAGAAAAATAATATCAATCTGCAAATTATACGAAGTATTTAGCGCTTTCTCTGAGGAACGTAGTTGATGTAGATTCTAATTGCTCTGGAGCTTTTAATAGATGAATTTTATTTGTGTCGGAACAGGTAAGGATTATTAGTAGGCCCGAAATATTTCGTAGGTAATTGGTTGATTTCAATAAATATGTATATTAAATTTAGGAAATGCGAACCACTCTAATAAGCATATCGCATAAACAAGTCGATTTCCATCTATCGGATCCAACAATACTCTCTAAACTCTGAGCCTTATAAATCATATCGGGGTTTCGCATATTATTTCTTTGACCGATAGAGAAACAAATTCTGCCGTCAGTTAAAGAAAGAGAACATAAAAACAATGTACCGTTTGTGAGACAGCATATTCGCACATGTGCGAATAATCTCATTTAGTGTATTTCCGCTTGTGATTTGAATGAGCAAAGTCGTTGTGCTAGAGTTCGCAAGCACCGCCAAAAATGATCGATTCTTCATTCCATCATGGTTAACTTTCAGTCACATTTTATTTAAAATGACTTTCAAAGTCCCAAATAAGGGAGGTTCTTATAAAATGAACTATGTTTTGTTTTTAGTTGGACAGCAAGTTAATATGAATGTATAAGAGTCGTATGTGGCAATGTAGACAAAATTTGGACACCGCAGTGATAATATTGTTGGATCATTGAATGCGGAGTCGCTCGCTCTCAACCTAATCCCTACAGAGTAACGCTGGATTCAGTCTGACTACAAGGGACGTTGTTCGCTGGCAAAGGGAAGGCTAAAGTGCGGTTGAAAAGTATGCATACAACGATAAAAGATTCAAGTTAATGCTCTTACTAATTATTAAGCATAAATTTGTCCGCCCGTAACTTGATTGGAGTCAAATTTAATCCAGCCATTTTTTACACTGAACTCTTGGGGTTACATTTCTGTGGGGTATACGCGACCGCATGGACTTAGGTTGGTCCATAATAGGATTATTCTTAAGTCTTGTCGACAACAATGTGTTTGGTGGATATTTGTGCCAAAAAATATATATGGACAAACGGACATGTGTCGACGAAATGGTTTAGCGAGACATTAGGTTTGAAGGACTGGCAGCCCCCCTATCAACAGAATTGACACGAGGGTCACCCTCAATATCGCATCTAATTTCGATTCATGCGAATTTGAAACATCAACACGATCAATTTGGAAAAAATATTCACTCCTATATTATAAACATGAACGTACAGGTGCTATGATTCTGCCCATTTCATAAATATATAATTTGAAAATAACTAATTATGGTTAAAATGTTTACACAGATGTGTGTGTGTGTGTGTGTTTGCTCTGTAACAGAAGCCTCGAAACACATGTTAGTACAGCTTTAATGGCCACATCAGGAAAAACAGAAAACAAACAACTAAACGTACTGAAATTAAATGTATTGCCAACTCTTCCACCCTTCACTTTTTCACTGCTAGGTCTTTTTCTGTTTGGATTATTACTAAATTTTAACACAACCTTGCTGATTTTCTATAATGTTTTTCTTTTTTTTTCTTTGTAGACTGGGCTTGATACGAGCTCGCTTAGCAGGCGCACGTGTTGCCACTGGAGATGTGTTGATATTCTTGGATGCTCACTGTGAGGCAAATATAGGTAAAATCAATTATTTTAGCATTTTTAAATATTAAATCATATCATTTATTAATACCACGCACAATCTTTCCCAAAAAAAATATAAGAAACTCCTTAATTCGCACATTTTTTGAGAATTTCACGATTGAAAAATCACCCCCTCCCTCGTCTTACACAGGGTTAGATTTAGTTAAAGACGCATAGTACATAATCATGAAATTGGAAGCTGTAACTCCACTTGACTTGGTTGGGCAGGACAAAAAAAAATACAACAAATAAGATAGAACTTACACAACAAGGTATAGAGTTAATGTACTCTCAAATGACAATCCATTATAACTAAGGTGGTGACTGATTCTGATTGATTTATTTTCTTATATAAAAATGCAAATCGTTGGCAATATTTAACAGAGTAGAAAATCACCAAGGAAGATGTCGTACACTCAAAATTTGTTGGCCACTTTAATTCGCTAAATATTTTGTTTAAGACATTTTTTAAACAATAACTTTTCAGTAAATAATATTTAAAACGATAATATGAGATATTAACACACATAGGTAACCGATTTGGAAGCAACAGAGGAAGTACGTAAGAAATCCGCCCGTAGAACGCATACGGATTTATTTCGTTCTGCAATTTATTCTGTTTTTGAAATGTATCTTCATGAATTCGAAAATGTTTTATTTTTTTATTTTCGCGGTTATTTGAGGTGAATGCATCAGATATAAGGAGTTCTATCAAAAACGTTATTAAGTCAGGGACACCCGAATATGGCAATCAAACCCATTATACTCAGAGTACTATTGTGCCAACTCGTTGGCTGTTTCTACAATTCATTCGGACACTGTAGTTAACGATTTCAACTGACGTATGAATTATAATGAGACTTTAAGTAGCCGACGTGAATTTTCAATCGGAAATTTCTGCAAAATGTTTTTTTCTGTTGCAAATATCGAAAACAGATTTCGTGTGCTTACATTCTTAAGCATCCGCCGCTCAGTATATTTATAATTATGTGACCTATGAAAATTAATGTAATTTCCCATCCCACCCCTCGTCATATAGGCTGGTGTGAACCGTTGTTGCAGCGCATACAGGAGTCCAGAAGCAGCGTCTTGGTACCCATTATAGATGTGATTGATGCTCAGGACTTTAAATATAATACCAATGGCTATAAGTCATTCCAAGTGGGCGGTTTCCAGTGGTCGGGACATTTCGACTGGATTACTGTTTCGCAAAAGGAGAGGAAAAGGCAACAGCAAGAATGTAAAGAAGACGACTTGGACGTTTGTCCAACATGGAGTCCCACTATGGCCGGTGGGCTATTTGCCATAGATCGCAGTTATTTCTGGGAAGTTGGAAGTTACGATGAACAGGTAGGAACGTTAATGGGGGCGCTGTCATCATATTAACGAGTGTATTTCTTTGTTTCCAGATGGATGGCTGGGGTGGCGAGAATCTGGAAATGTCCTTTAGAATTTGGCAATGTGGTGGTACCATAGAAACCATACCCTGTTCCAGAGTAGGACATATATTCCGAGACTTCCATCCATACAAGTATGTGCAACGAGTTGGCAATAGTCCTGTAGCTTCTTCTAATGTTTACCTTCCACAGGTTTCCCAACAATCGTGATACGCATGGTATTAACACAGCCCGCATGGCATTGGTCTGGATGGACGATTACATAAATATCTTCTTTTTAAATCGTCCGGATTTAAAATTCCATCCCGACATAGGTGACGTCACCCACAGAGTAATGTTGCGCAAGAAATTGCGTTGCAAGAGTTTCGACTGGTATTTGGAGAATATCTATCCGGAGAAATTTGTTCCCACCAAAAATGTGATAGCCTACGGAAGGTAAGTTGGAAGATATGCCCGTCTATACGACGGATATACGCCATTCACATACGACGGCCAACGATTGACTAAATATCGCCTTTCTTTACTTCAGAGTGCGTTCGGTCCATACCAATTTGTGTTTGGATGACTTGCAACAAAACAACGAAAAACCCTACAATTTGGGTGTGTACGCATGCAGCAAAGAAATCTCGAAAACGCAGTTCTTTTCACTTACCAACAACAAAATACTACGCAATGAACTAAGCTGTGCCACCGTGCAGCACAGCGACTCGCCACCATACCTGATAGTGATGACCAGCTGTTTCGAAAACGATGACCACAATGAAAAGTGGCAGTATTCGAGTAATCGCCTACGACACATACCCACCGGTCTCTGTCTGGATCATCGCGGTCTGCACCAAGGCGACTATATCCAGGTGGCCCCCTGTGATCCCTACAGTAAAACGCAAAGCTGGAGCATAGATCATCGTGAAGATGCTTTCATCGCCCAGTAGGTGGATGGACGACTTGTGACGGACACCTGAGCGTCAGAGTTGTTGACTATTATATATTTTATATCGTGTATTTTCTTCTTCTTGTTGTAAATACGGACCACACCAACATATACATATGTACATTACACTCTGAGTATATCAAAAACACTATAACATACCACTACGGTCTGGCAGACTCCTTCCTCACTTACCAGAAGCCATTTCACTTCTCAGAGGCGTTGAAATGGATCTGATCCAATATTCCTTCCGTTTTTATTTTATTTTTATATGTTTGTAAATAAACGATAGACAGACCATGTGTAAATACATAAATTTGTACCTATATATACACAAGGTACGCCAGTACAATTGTAATTAATTTTCCAACATCTGAATACATGTCTCAAAACGCTTTGAAGGCAGCACCCCATCCATTCCGCAAAAACACGCATATTAGTATTTAGTATGACCGATACCTAAAAGGAAATCAAAAACAAACAAAATGTATCATTTTAACTTTCACAAAAGAACGAACTAATGACTGAGATGAGAACTGGCAATGTGGAATTTGGCCTAATCTTATATTTGGGTTCTATTTCTCTGTACGCTTTAGTCGTATGATAAGAAGCCGACTGTTGATTGCACGCACAAACCGGTTGCACCGGTTAATCCTAAATTGTAGAATGAATTCAAATTATTTACGTTTAAAGTTAAGCTTTCTTTTGCCTCCGACATTTATCTTTCTAATATTTTCTTAAGTGTGGTGACATGAGAAAACTTCTTTTGTTTACCGACTACTAAATAGACTGATAGTTTTAAAATGCCCCTTATCCATTTTTCAAAGGGAGTTAATCAGTTTCAAATACTCGAGAAAAGCAGAACATATGCCAGATAAATGTGTGTTTTTTTAAAATAGTCGCATTCAACGGTCAGGTTTTACTAGTTGCCATGAATTATGACCAATTTAAATGAAAACATATATCGGATATATCTAATGCGATTGAACTGCACATCACAAGAAAATACTCTCTTACATAATATAAGTTGTTGTTGGCGGCACTTCGACCAAGCTCCACCAAAGTACGTATTCCAATGCAGTCAGCAAATGATGATTCCTAAACTAATTTATTATACACCAGTATAGTTAGAATATTGTAAATGATAGAAAGAAAAAATAAGAAACGAAATAAATATTTTTATAAGGGGTTGTACAGAGAAAAGGTAAATCCTATATGCGCCTGCCTACTATGCACATACGTATGTACATGCGTACATACATAAAATATATGTTTATTTTAAACTTACTCGTATGCACCAACATTGGCTATTAGAGACACGAACTGTGCGAATATCGAATCACGATAATTTTGGTCAATTCTACAATTAATAAAAAATAAAAGTAGCACCTTCGATTTGATTTTCACCTGTCTCTTTACCTATAAATTGTAATAAATTACAAGTTTAAATATAAATAAAGACTCTAATTTATTTGGAATAAAACTAACGCTTCGTCTTTGTATAATTAATATTCCTTTATTTAATATCTTTTGTATTATTATTATTATTATGTTAATATTCATTACTTTGTTTGTTACCTTTTCTTATAATATCGTTTAGTTTCATTATCGTTCTTTTTCTTTTTTGTCTCTTTTGTTTTCATTAATTATTTTTGGTAAATATAATTTAATGACATTGAAATGAAAGAACTTTGGTATTTTGTTGTTTTGTTTTGGTTTTTACAATATTTCTTTAAGACTTGAAATTTCCTTGATTCTTTTGTGATAATTTATAAATTAATTGTCGTACTTTAATATTATTTATTTAGTTGGTTCGTCTGAAAGTTTAAAAAGATGATGACAAATGAAGTCCATGTTCCGGCGACGGATTGAGGGTTTGTTGTGGACACAGTAAGTGCTGAACAAATGACGGCAGGACATTGGTTGTATTTTTAAGTGACCTTCTCGGCAGTGTAGCACTCGTGACGCCATGTAATCATTAGATGTTATGCTACCCCACCGAACACCGACATGTATTTCCTCAACTGACAGTTGTCGTCGTCGTTTAAAATATTGTTCGGTATCATGTAGAATTTTCGACAATGAATAATAAATGTTGATCTGTGGCGTAAGTAATAAGTGGTTCTAATCTCAAATATCACACACTGACAGGATGACCAGAAATATAAATATTTTGGAAAATGAGCTATAGCTTTCACTATTTGGAAGCTAAACCTTTCTTAATTTGGGAATTAGCTAGCAATCACCTTGGGCTACAGGTCAGAGGCATAACTGATAAAAGGTAAACGTAACAGTTGCAAATGTATACTGTTTTGATGTTGCTTTCATTGAATTTCTCTATATATTCTTGCCATACTGTATACATCCGATAGCCAGTCCTTTACTGTGACTCAGGGTAAAAGTTGCATCTCAATAGCTGCCGTCGTTACCGAGTTATGGCGGTTTTAGTTTGAGTCACATGTAAAAAATCACCTACTACAAAGTTTTGGGCGCCTGGTATTCGGAAATGTAGAATTTGCTGTTTGGTGGTTTTTGATTTCATATGGGAGTGTGAGTGTGTGTTCTTGTATATTAGACTGCAATTCAAAGCATACCTTGTGGCTGGAGTGTTTATATTCGCGCCTAATGTTATGCTTTGAATTGTGGTAAAAAAATAAAAAAATAAAAACTCACATAATCATGGTATTTCCTCATACCAGGCGCTCATGAATACGGGTAGGGATTATTTGTTGTGTGACCTAATTTAAAAACGCCATAAGTCGCAAACGATGTAAGCTATTGAGATGAGACTTGTACCCCGTGTTAGAGTGAAAGTAGGGCTATCAGATGCACGTACATTACTGAAACTACGAAGCTTGAAATTAATAACTCTGTTGAGTTTTATTTTTTGCCAGTCTATTAATTTGTCTTAAGTAGTAAGAAGTTTAAGTATTAATTACGTTTTTTGGTTAAATCCACTTTGATCAACAAAATTGACAACGACACTTTTTACAACAACTGAAACACAAATACGACACTCATGATATCGAAAATGTATGAAACA
This sequence comes from Hydrotaea cyrtoneurina, assembly GCA_958296145.1. Taxonomy (NCBI): domain Eukaryota; kingdom Metazoa; phylum Arthropoda; class Insecta; order Diptera; family Muscidae; genus Hydrotaea; species Hydrotaea cyrtoneurina. The sequence goes on from OY282516.1 coordinate 80,258,728, forward strand.
ACTCGTCGTTTTCAGGACGAAAATGAAGGAGGGGAAATACGTAATAGGCCGACTGTCATTGCCTTTGGACTGATATAGCCATGTATCCCCACAACAGTAAATAATTCGGGAATGATTTAAATGAATGGCTGCTATTATTTTTGTGAAGAACATTTCTAAAGCATTGCAGGAAGGATGCGATACAGATTTTGCTTAGTGTTGTCGTTTTTTTTTCGTTCTCTTCGTATATCTAAGTAACGTTAAATGCTTTTCGATTTCAGTTTGGATAACAATTGGTTGGGATGAGGACTAAAAATGACCTATGCCCTTTATAACATTTTACTAATTGTCCAGAGTGGGCTGAGTGAGTGGAGATGCTGTGTAGTGGTCGGATAAAACGGGCAAATTATGGATTTTAACCTAATGTCTGCCGACAGTGAGGGATTTACATTGAAAAAGCAGGACATTTTGTAATTATTTATTGACTAGAATTGCTTTTAGTTTTGTTTGTTCTTTTATGCCACAAGTGGCTCAACTTCTGTGGTGTTGCTCTGTTCCAAGCATGCTTAGAATAATATTGAAGCGCTTGCGGTTGTTCTGTTTGAAAATCTCTAAAATTCGGAACTTCTTAGTTGTAGTAGAGTAAAATTGCATGCGGTTTTATTTTTGTGATTCTTTCAAAATGGTAAGGTCTAAAAAATTTAGATTTTGTATTTCTTTGGAGCAGTCTAGCATGCATGTGACTATTTGGTTTCTAGCGATAAAAATTTGTGCTTACAATTTATTGTGTAGTGAACATGTGGTTGGTGTTCTAAATGGACCACTCTCCGCCAGGGGAAGAGAGCGACGGATGGCGAAAGGCATATTCAATTTGCCTCTAGTACTTGAATATCCTTTTTCACGAAAGAAGATTCAAAATAGTACATGTTCTAAATATACAAAAAAAAAACGGTTTTCAAAATTTTCTTAACTTGAATTGAGGCTTCCAACCCCAATAACGTCACTGATAACGTATAATTTATAGGTATGTATTTAAAATTCGAAATATTTGGATGTGGAGGGCATGTTGTGACGATTCGACTGGTGCCGAATACATTTACTTTCGATTTTAGAACTAGTCTGGATTTGTTAATAAGTGTTTGGTTTATTTGCTTTGCTCCAACACGTCAGCGGGCAACTGGCGTATGTACGCACGACATGTGTTCTTGTAGATACTTATAAAAAGAAACAGAACCTTTGCAAAAGTAAGTACATATGTATGTATGTACGTATGTAACCGACAATCTTGTCAAAGGCGATAAGTGTATGGTTAGTTGTTTCCTTCTGCTGCTATGTTTAAAGAATCGAATATATCATATATATGTATATATATGTATGTATGTATATATAAAAATATCAAGAAATGAAATGTATGTATGTGTATAACATTATGTTTTAAATAAGTAAATAAAAAAAGTTTTGGACGTTACGTTTCGTAAGAGATTTGCATTTTTATGGTTTTTACCAAAAAAGATAATTATTTCAAAACTGTATTCGTAGTTGTTGATTGGAATATTATCAGTAAATACAATTATGCATGGCTGTATCGTACATGTAATTGTGTAAGTAGTAGTTAAGTATAGTAGACCTTTTCGACTTTTATAAATCATAATATTTATTGTTTCAATATTGCAGTTTCTGTTTTGTTTTTTTTTTTTTGTTTAACTCATCAACTCTTTTTTTGGATGGATACTTACGTAGAACAGTTGTTTGTTAATCATATTATCTTTTGTATGCATGTATGTGTATATTATAAATTTATAGAATAATAAATTGTGTGTGTGTGTGTGTTAGTGTGTGTTTTTCTCTTGTCTGTCTAATGTAAATCTTAAAATTTGTTTAACGTGTATACTTTAAAGATTATTTGCTTAAATTGGTTAAAGGGTCGGATTTATACTTTTCAAAATCTATTTGTATGTTATATTTGTCTGAAGGTTGTGTGTTATGCATAATCTCCCTAATCTTCTAGTTTATACTACACGATCCTGATAAATGTTCATTTAAGCTGTTCTATACTCAAATTTCACTCGTAATTATACCTTAATTTCTCTTGTTTTTATTTGCTTTAATTGCCTTCTATTTCATCGTCTTTGTCATTGTCTTCTTCTTTGCCTAATTTTTAGAGTGCTATTATTGCTTATCTAGTTTTTCTTTTTATAAACGAATCATCATTTTAAATTGAAAACTGTATTATATCAAATCCACTTAATAGCATCTGTGTTATTGGACAAACTTTGCGGAGCATTGCGATTGACGAGCGATTGGATTGCTGGCTTCAAGTCGTGCCGAAGGCGACTCATCGACATTCAAATGTGTGAATGGCGTATTCAATTTTTGCGAAAAGTGAAAAACTCCAATGATTTTAAATTACATTTTTTTTGTACTTTCTGTGTGTGAATAAGTATTCTGGTATTGTACCTTGTTGTGTCAGTGTCGAATACAATTTATAGAACGAATATTCAACAGACATTGAATGACTATTATATTTGGTATGTTGTAAATACAATGACCGCGCAATATGCTTGCTGCAATAACAAACAGATACTCTAATTGGTGTTCCTGCTCATAAATGTTTTCTTTTGTTTAGACATGTTTTGAGATGAGCTTTTACTACAACATAAGGACTAATTCGAATTATGTTAATATTCATAATAATAATATGTATGTATGTATGTATATGTGAAGTATTGCACACATTGACTGACTTAAGCTTACAGGGAATGGGCAGGGAACAGGGAGAGATGTATATATTTATATGTCAACTCATACATTGGGCACAAGCACTGCCACAAACAAAATAAGAAGAAAAGAAACAAATATTTTCCAAACGTATAAAAACAAAAACGTAAGTAAAACACATAATAAATAAAAATAAAATTTGATATTGCACTTTGAAAAAAAATATGATTTTCATAGTTTTATTGCAAAATGAAGGGGGGAAGTTTTGTTTTTTTTTAAGTCAAAACATTCGGTTTTGACTTTTCATCACATTAAAATCCATACATGTTCGTAATAATATATTCTATTTATAATAATTATAAAAAAAAAGAATAAACTATGTATGCATACATAAATCTGTATGTATTGAGGACATTATGCACAATTATACGGTAAATTATTAAATTGTAAAAGAAAATATTTGTAAATAAAAATCTAAAGAAAACATTTGTAATACGTTCGTCGTTGCTTGCATTTTTATCGTATTTAGAAATTTCCATATTGTGTACAATTTGAGGGAAATTAATTCAACGACGCTTTTCCATACAAAAAAAAAACTTTAGGGCAGCTGCTATTTAAAAGCTGTCTGGCTAATTCGTTGCTTACACACAAATAATAAAGAATTACGAATAATTAATAAAATAAAATGGAATTTATAATAACACAAAATAAAAGCATCACATTGATTGTTTGTAAAGTAAAATTACATTAAAGATTTACAGTAATAATAATAATAGGTAAAAGGAATTGACAAATACAAAAATCGCCTAAACCTAAGTAATCGATTTAAAACAAACGTTGGTTGCTGTTGTTCTTGAAACTCAAAAGTTGGAGGTATTTGCAGGAGAGAAACAAACAAAAAAAAAACAATTACAAAATATACAAATTTGGCTAACGTACGAAAATAAAAGGCACACACACACGTAAACATTTATACAATAATTATTACAAAAAAAAAAAAAGTTTAGATAGAAAGAAAGCTGCTGAATAATATTTGACCGTATGGTGGCGGCGGGCGTGCAATTCAGTTTAGATTTGAGGGCGGGGTCGTGTGTGCATATTGTTTCCTAAGAGTCACCTAAGCTAGCGTTAACATACACCTGTGTGTGTGTGTGTGTTTTAAACCTATACAAACATACATAAAAATACATCTTTTGAAAGGAAGTTGATTTTGTTCTTCTGAAAGCAATAAAATCCTTAAATATACTATATTCTTTGTTGTTGTCTATGTGTGTGTGTGTGTTACTTTTTTTTATTATTTTTAACTCGTCGTTCGTAATTAATTTAAGTAGTCGCAGCAGCATCAGACGACATTTTCAAGTAAGCGTCCACGTTTTATTTTTTTTTTGTTCAACGTGGCGTTCAAAATGCCGTTGAGCGCCGATTATATTTTTTCGTACTGATCGTGTTCGCATCGTTTGCTGACATTCGCATTATAGAACATGTGCGTTGTTTAGAGGAAATTGCATTTCTTTCCATGGCAGCAGCAGCAACAGCAGCAGTTGCTTCTGCATGCACAACAGTCGTTTGGTGTATGTGTGTGTATAACTTTTGATTTGGCACGGATATTCCATTTGGTGTTGTTGTTGTAGTCGTATTCTGCCTCGAGTTGGTCGTAGTAGACCATCTTTGCATTTGATGCGAACATTTCGGAAATAATCATTTGCGCCCACCAGCGCCACTCAACGAACTCAAAGCTTCACCGCGACTCTTCGAACGTGGCAATGGAGTCTCTGAAAAAATAAATAAACCATAACTCATCTAGTTAAGCAACACTTCTTTTTCTTCCAATTGCACATTAATTGCAATTAAAATAACCACATCGTCCCCTCAATAGAACAATAGTCTACACAGTATCGTATAAGAGGTCAAGATTCCGAATAAGTTGACCTGCAGATTGAGCTACTGCCAAATATTATTAGTCCACCATCGGCCGAATACACCACAGCGTTCAAACGGTTAGAGTAATTAGTTTAAAATAACATATCAGTCCTTCTAATCGGTGTAGAAGAACACATTATACATTTCATATGTATCTAATTGTCAGACACACCGGATCGTTTCACTCTGCTGGATTGCTGTACACAGTAATATGGTATCAAACAACCTGGCAACGGAACTAGCAAGTAATTTAGAGAATTGTGCCATATTTATCTACTTGTCAGAAATACGGATTAAATTAGTAATAACGAAATGACATGAGAAAAATATTTCTCAACAGTCTTACACAACATTATCGTCTAAAAGCGCAAGCGCCCTGACACACCGGATCATTACACTCTGCTGGATTGCTGTACACAGTAAAGTGGAAGTGCTTTATGAGCACACGAAATTCCGAATCTCAATCTGATTGAAATAGACTGATTGTCTTGTCCTTTCGTCCACTTGAATATGTTTTGGTTAACCTATTCATCATAATTATCCATTGAAATTGCTGTATTCGTTTAATTCCGATTATGTATTCGATCGATTAATAGATCTCGTGAATTTCTATTTTGGGAAAGAAACTAAATCAAAAAGAAAAGTGCTGTCCGAGGATGGCATTGTTGTTTGTCGGGGGGAAAAAAAGTTAATATACATTTGAATATCTTACCTTTGCTTGTCTTTTCAGCTTTATAAGCTCTCATTGCTTTGCCTCGTTTGTCCAATATTAATTTATCGAATCGCACGAAAATTCCGTGTTTCGGTTTACATTGGAAATATTGCATACCCTGGACAGAGCCATCATTTTTGCCTGTTGGCGTGTCAAGTTCAACGCCAATCCATGTACCGGCCTGAAAATGCGTAGTGCCAACGTAGCTAATAACGCCGCTGGTGTTATACGGTCTTATTAGGACGGATTCCCCAACAACAACCCAATCGGGCAAAGTAATATCGACATGTTTCAATTCGTCTGAAAGTGAAAGCAAACAATGCAAAGGATGTCTCAGAAATTCAGAATTGTCTCTGGGAATGCAAATAAAAGCTTACCTTCAATTTCCATGCTAGCACTCATTGAAGAAACATTCAGATAATCAGTCGAGGACTGCATCAATCCCTCCATTTTAGCTAGCGATGCTCGATGCATAGCATTGGTACGGTTGTTATTTAAGACGGTGGCATTCGTGAGTGTAGCATCATTGCCGTTACTACCACCGTGTGGAGGGGTCTTTTTTCTGCGCATAACTTTACCAGCTGGCAATGGGGTTTTTACAATGCCGGTGCCCTCAATGCATTCGTTGCCATTTTGATTGTCTGTATTGAACGACGTATTATTGTTGGTATTATTTTGGTTCGAGTTGCAGTTGTTGTTTAAAGATTTCAGGGCATTTTCATTCCGTCTGACATCGTTAACATCATCTTCCCTTTCAAGTGATTGATCTTCTGCAGCATTAATATCGTTTTCAATAACATTGTGGTATTGGTGCGATTCTTGCGATTCTTTCGTTGGTGGCAGAAGGTTACTAACAATTTCGGTTGGCAACTGAGTTGTTTTTCCATCATCGGATGCTTGTGACTTTGGTTCCTGTTGGTTATTTGGGGAAATCGCTTCCACCATTTTATTGCTACTGAGAGGCTTTGGCATATCTTTTAGGAATGGATTAATACGATGTGTTGCACGATTGGGTGGAGAATTTGAATTGATGCGGTCGTAATCTGTGAAATAACAACAAAACCTCAGTTATTTTCTGTTTGGAAATGACTCGTTTATGTTTCTGTACCTGGTGTTTCGTCAATGCTCATCGAACGCATGGATGCAATGTCATCATTGGTAAGATTGGTACACGACACCGCCTGCAAATGTTTGTATAGAAAATGGGTTGTCATTGTTGGCGAGGGATGTCTCTTTTGTGCGCTTATAGTTTAAATCCTACCTGTGATCCATAACCACTGGAGGTCGAAGAGCTCATACTGGGTGTTGCCAAGCCAGTCAGGTGCTTCAGATTTGTGTTGACATTTGAGGTGTAGCTCAAGTAACTATGATTCGAATGTGATCCATCCATGAACGAGTCCATGGTCTTTGAAGTTGTAAGACGTGATCGTGGCGTCTGATAGCTGCTGCGTTGCTGTTTCTCCAAATCATAATCGTTGTTGTATTCCGAGTCGCTGTAACTGTCTTCGGGTTCTTCGGCTAGCGAACGATGGCCTCCCAAAGGTTCTTCGTGCAACGTAGTCATACGCATTCCCATCAACTTGCTCGTGGCCGGTGATGCTACAAATATTATAATGGTTTATGGTTACTAATTCCCTTACAGAACATTCTTTTTTAATTATGCTGAACAATTTACAACATAAAGTCAAGTATGTGTATGTAGGACGCATAGTTTACTGTTTGATTGATTGTGGGGAGTTGTACACCTACGTTTTGTTGGTTGTGTTCTTAGTGAATTTGAATTTAAATTCAAATTTAAAAATGTTGGACGAGCTGCATTCCAAAATGGGAAATAGTTTTATTTTCAAGAATATGATTAGTATTTCATCGGTTTACATATGTTTAACAAATATAATCTCAACTAAAAACAAAAACTAAACGCTGGGGTGAATTTCTAAATATCATCATCATCATTACTCATCACCAAACTAGGAGCCAAACAGTGTGCGGATTTCAAAACAATCTAATTATTCTAATATTATGTATATGTATTATGTAAATTATATATATATAGATAGATATGTATGATGTATATACATATATTCAAAATGAATGATGGCTTAACCCTCTAATAGTCACGATGATATCTTTAGGTCGAGCTCCTAGGTATAGGACAGAGAGACAGTCATGAGACTGTTCCTCAAGAAATTCGGTATTTAGTCTTTTCTCAGACAACTTTAAGGAGCCAATGTAAAACAGCAATCTCACACATCGTCCTGCCCGCGAATTATCCAATTCCAGTACTAGCATATAACATTAGAAGAGGGCTAAGATGACTGAAGCAATGGATGGTTGTATGAAATGATTGTGATGATGAAAGCTTGGCATTCTAAAGTACAACAGATACGACAAACATCTAAGAACTAAGAAAGTCTGTACGTATGCAATCCTCCACAGTACAGTACGGTACAGTATGTATGCTATATAATATATACACAACAATAAAACACGATGCTCTAAGGTATGTAGTTCATATGTATTCATTAGTTATGTATGCAATATGAAACGATTTCCGAAAGTGATGCAGTTAGTGGTGATGTGGACATTTCGTTTCGACGAAGCATTGCCAATGAGGGATGAGAAGATGATCTGGTCGAAAATGAGATTTTTTCGTTAATGAAACACAATAGTTGCAACACAATACAAACATTGGGAACTAAATGAATTCAAAATTATAACTAAATCAGAGACAGAGATAGAGAAATAGATATATAGAGGACCTGTATTTCACAGATTGTAAACAATTGACAGAGAGTTGGTTGTTTTATTAAAGGACGGAACACAACTAAATAAACAAACTGAATAGCAACAATATCCATCATATGGAAACTATAAACGTTGGAGTATTAACTGAATTTGAGAAACGTCAGCGTGTTCAATACTCTAGGAGATTTCTCAAAACTCAAATCAAAATTAACCGCTGTGTTTATTGTTTCGTTTTTCTACAATTTAGCATCTGGATGTCGATTGTGTTCTTAGCTTGCGTTCTTTTCTGTCGGTTGGTATGTCACATAAAATACAATTAAATCAACAGTGTGTGTTCAAGAACAAATTACGAAACGAGCGAGCGCTTTTTAACAAACGAATGAACGAAGAAGAAAAACCAAAATAGTTCAATAATAATGTACAATCCAGTGTTGCCAATAATAACTAATCTTTTTTTTTTTTTTGGAACAGTTGCGTTTTTCTAACAATTGCATTTTTGTTTGGTAAGACAACTCATCCTTTCTATTACCTGACAAATAGGAGCCTGTGGTGGCGCATTTGTGATGTTTTGAGAATTGAGAATATACAAATATTATTCAAAAACACGTTAACATATTTCACAGTTTGTAGGTCGTATTTAAACAAATAAAACACATGAACATAAGACGCGTTTAATTTAAATGAAAACATAATGACAGGAAATTTCAGGAGACAGATGTACACAGTTACAAAAACAAAAGGAGAAAAGAATTAGAGAAAAAATCAGAAAATAAATGTGTGTGGGTGGGTGGGTGTGTGTGTGTCTGGATGGCGGTATAATGTTCGCTTCAGCATAGAATGGAATGGGATGGCTTTAAAACAGTAACATGATATTTCTATTTCAATATTTTTTCCAGATATGATGAAATGAACAGGATTATTAAAATGACTATGATCTGTTTATCCATTCAAAGTCAAAGTCATCACAGACTGACTGCGGTGTGCAATCATCATGTGCATACCGAAATTGTGTGGTCCAAACTCAAAATTATTTTTTTTATTTTTCGGATAAAATCAATGAATAAACAAAATCGTGTAACACATGAATGGAGTGAACTCCAGACGACAGAGTTAGTACATGTGTATGTATAATGATTATCAGTGGGTGGGGTTGTGAGATTTCCTTGAAAGATTTTTCTTTCCAGTGGTTTTGTTGTTTTTGTAAATAGAAAGACATTCAATAAAGCTAAAAATTTGCAATAAGCATAACGTTTTCCATTTTCCGCGCAATAGCTGTGATCTAAAAAAATGGTTGCTTTCATCAGTTTTCATCAAAAAGAAACAAAAGCTTAAGCAATTTTTTAACAAATGTGTAGTAGTAGTGGTTACTATGAACAATGGACAAAATGTTTTTAAAATTTGTTAAATAATGATAATAATAATGAAAAAAAAATGATATATGCTCGTTGTGCATCAGGAGAAGAGGAAACTAATTCGGTTTGAGTACTAACTCACTCCCGTCCATGTACGAGAAGAAAGTTGATTCACTATTCTAGGGAATATATGTTGTACTAACTAATCAAGTATGTAGTATGTTGTAGGTAGGTAGGTAGTAGGTGGCAGGTGGGTAGGCAGATTAAATAAACAACAAATTTAAATGTTTTTTTTTTTTCCAAAAAATACTTTCAAACCAAATCATTTCATTGCTAATGACTGGTGTCTATCTAATCATTGGGAAATACAACGCTTTGAGTCATGATATCAATTGTAATGCCTGTTGAATGACCACCGCTTCACTTTGCGGCACGACTTTGGACACAATACGAAATGAATTAATAATACGCTTGAAACTTTTTCATGACTCAAAGTATCAAAATATATTTCTACGGAATTCGATGTACAAAAAGTTTAAAGTGTTTTTTTTATTTGCTCATTGCCTATAAAAAAAGTATCGAAACCAATGTTGTTATGATGAATAAAATCAAGTACTAAATGTTTGTGATACTGAGTTGAAATATTATTGAATGGAAATTAGGGCTTCAAAATCGAAAATAACACACATGTGGAGCAATAAGAAATGTGGAGTACTCACCGATGCCAAATGGCTTGCCGGGTGAATCGTCATTACTGCCTTTGCCACCGAAACTGTGGCGAGATCGTGTGGCGAAATCTCTGATACCGACGGCAGTAGTTTGCGCTGTAATATTGTACAAACACCTGTATTGTAGACATTCGAGTCGGAATACATTAAAAAATTGTCTTACCTTGAGGCAGGAATTTAGATCCTAAGGATTGGTTCAAGTCCACAAACGATTCTGATCGTCCCACATTCAGCAAAGACTCCATCGAAGCATCAAACCGCATAATCTATTTGTAGACGAGAAAAGCGTTTTAAAAAGAATGTTGCACACACGGAAAACTTCGTATTCGATATGAGAGAAATGAAACGGAAAACGAAACAACCCACAATTAATACACAACGAAAAGTTTAAATGAAAATTCAAAATGAAATATCTAATCAAAAGTTAATGAGCACATTAATACATATGTATGTTCTACTCTTGATACTGGTGTACTTACTGTTCCGGGAATGGGTGTTTCTTTAACCGCCTGATCATTATCATACAAAAAATTTATAGTGCGGTTTGGTTTATTCAGATTTTTGTTAACGATATTAATGTGTATTAATTAGATTGGTTAATTTGGTCGATAGTAGTGGTGAATGGTGGTGAATTTTAGATCGGATGTATGTTAATTTGGATTTTTTGTTAAGGGTGGTGAGTAATTTTGTACCAATTTGGTCATATGTGGTCACACACAACATACACATTGAATATTTGTTCATGTTTGATTGAAGTGAAAGCACAAAAGAAGTGAAAGAAAGAATAAGTTCAGAAAAATACAAAATTTAGGATACATTTCATAAATATACGACGAGATACGAGACAATCAAGAAATTACTCATAAGCAAATGTAGAGACAGAAGTGAGTACATTTTTCAATTGAATGTGTTTAGTAAAGCACAGACGGCAGATATATTTCACTATTCTGCGGCTACATTGAAACGTTTCATAAAATGATAGCCAAACGTTTAGGCTTCGATACATTACCTGCGAGAAGTTCGGCACACTGACCGTCTTGCGCATGGACAGTGGCTGGCCATGGGCGGTCTCCAGCTCTTTGACAGCAACGTTTTGGCGCAAACGATCCAATGTCAAAATACTCTCGACGGCAGACACCCCCCGCGTATATTTTTCTACGATGAGAAACATATTATTGTTTGCACTGTTATGGCGACGCCAACGGCAAAAACTTACCTATATACGTTTCGCCATCACTGGCAGAACAATCGTCTCCACTCGCCGCCAGTTGGGCGAGAGACTCGCGATCTTCCAATTCCTCTGAAGCTTTTGGTATATTCGAGACGACTTCATATGTTACGCCTGTACAGGAAATGGCATATTCGGTTCTTACCAATCGAAACTTTTTCAGGCGATCTGTTATGCTCGGACCCTTTTTAATGTTAATGCAAAGACGTTTCCGCAGGACCAAATCCATGGGAGCGGGATGCGAGAGTCGCACAGTTGTTCGGAGAATCAGATAAACTCTCTCGTTTGCTTCGGTCACGCGGTTCAAAGCAGGGCTATCGTGCATTGACGAATCCCAACTTGAAATGGCGCAGACATCCTTGTCGAAATGCTGCAGAATTTGTAAGGTATAGAATTTGTGGCCATGCTCCTTGGAGAGTATTGAATTTATGCCGGCAATGGAGAACTCATCGTTTGTATTTTGTGCTGAAAGATCGTCAGCATTTAAATTGAGAAAGAGCACGGGAACGTGAGGCTCCATTCCCGACGGGGGATCCCACGAAGCCGGAGCTCCGGGTATTCCCGAACCAGGGGCTGGTACTAATACTGCATTACGTTCCTCCGTCAGAGATACCCACTGGTGAACCAAGCTCAATTCACGTTCTCGTTCTTCCTCGGTTTTCTCCTCCTTTTTTATGAGCTTCTGAATTTGTTGATCCAAATATTGGCGTCTTCTACCCAAAGCTTCGCTCCATTTTTCCCGGAGAATTGTGAGATCTTCCTCTTGATAGGAATCCAGAGCTCTTTGTAGACGGGATCGCACACTAACGCTTCCAATCGATATGTTGACGATAGATTGGCAAATAATGGGTAAAGTACCCGAATTTTGTACTGGCTTTACGCGCACATGCACGCGACGCTGCTGCCCCTGACGCAATTGATAAATGCCTCCGGTGAGTACCTCGTTGCGGTTGGTAACTTCCACCGGAGCATATTCGCCATTATCGTTCAGTTCATGTATCTCCACCCATAGTTCAATTTTACGCGATAATTCAGCCCAACGGTCCACTAAGGATCTGGCTTTGGCCTGCTGCTGCTCGACTTCCCATCCTTTGGATTTGGAGAAGCCAGCGCTCCTATGGCCCCACACTTCAATGGAGAGAGCCCCCTCGATACAATGTTCCAAAAACTCTTCATTTATGGCAACGGTAAAATCTTTGGAATGTTCAAACTTAAACACCATATTTTGATCTCTCGGTGTGGTTTCCGCATTAATGACTGGAACCACCATTTCCTGATGACCCCAAAATGTGTACTGACAAAAGACAAAGTTCGAGAGTGACAGTGGCAAGCCAGAGGCACACTTTATAGTAACACGGCAAGTTATTTGGTTGGCCATCGGATCGGGCGCATCGTCGTAATCATCACGTGAATCGGACGACGACTCAGATATCGATTCACACATGCGATCCTGTGGCATCTGACCGGCAATACGTTGAATTTCGACCTGAAGTCGTCCCGCAACTTCACCCTGTTGACTGATTATTGGTGTGTGATAGTCCAGTTTTACGTCATGGAATAGAACCTCCAAGAATATATTGGCCACACCAATCAAGTTATGATTCTCCTGTGATTCGTAGAAAGGGTCCAGTGACTTGGAGTTTTCATTTTCCTACGGAAGAGAAAAACAGGTTTGGTGTGCATTAGACATTTCCCAGTATTTCTATCGTACAGTGAAGACGAAAGCTTTTTCGTATATGTTAAATTACCTCGTCAGAATCTTCCTCATCTGAGAATGTCTCAATGAGAGGCTTTTGGTGAGCAATGATTGAAAGAGAATGATTATTGGTTAATGCGTTACGTTCGAAGTGTGTATTTTCCCCGAAGCGCGTGATATTCGGGAAATATTTCAAGAGGACTCATGCACAAAACGCCTACGCGTTGATCAACTTGAAACCAGTGTGCCCACTAATACTACTCCCCTTATTTTGCAAAGCGCAGTGCTACCGACAGTTTTTAATTTAGGGCATTTTTGTAAACAACAAAAGACAATGATGTCACTATTTTCTTTGTTAGAAAGCAAAAACATAAGAATGACAACCAAAGAAAAATGATATTTTGGAAGCAAGCTCTGATCTTGCTGTTTTCCCTCACCGTGATTTACAAAATAAGGGGGAATGTGTTCAACTTACCAAACCATTAAGAACACGCTCTTTGTGTTCTTGGTACATTTCACGCATATCAATCAGTTTGTTCTCCAGCTTTTCCATACTCCAAATTTGGCTGCCCGAATTCATCCGTTTGACAAGAATGGCGGGTTCACTAACGAAAGCACCACGCTAAATAATATATTACAATTAGATAAGACCGTTGAAATAATGCATTCTGTGGCTGGAATACATACCCTTCTGTTGGGGCTAAGATTGGCTGGTGGTATTTGAAGAGTAACAGAGAATTTCGTTTTCTTTTCCATTTCTTCGGCAAGGAAATTGGCTTCTTGTACCAAGGCATTGGCTCGCATTATGTCGTTTTTCAACTGCCCCAACGAACGCTTAAACATTTCGTCACGTTCTTGAGCCCACTTTTCCACACGCATTTGCGAAGTGGGAGTGTTGGGAGTGATTTTACCCAATCGCAAGGGATCATACGGTGTGTATGGAGCATAGGGTGTACTGGGCGACAGAATGTTGCGCAATTGTTGAAATTGTCTCTCGTATTCCTGAAAGTTAACGGAAATTGTATTTAAAATAGAAGTGTCATGCATTGGCAATGTCAATGTACGAAGTAGTACCTGTCTTTGCTTTTCCAATGCCACCTGTTTGTCCTCCTCGTGCTGTCTCTCCAAACGTGCTATAGCCGTTTGTATAGGGTCATTGCTAAGTTCGTTTTGCATAATTTCGTCGCGAGCAAAGTTATAATCTATTAACTGAGCCGGCGTCTGGGGCTCTGAGTTCATATTGGCACTCGCTGATTTTGGACAATTGACACGGAAAAAATGATGATTTCCCCATAAAATTCGATCGCCATTGTGAAGGGGAACAACTGCATCTACGGCCGCATTGCCATTTACGAAACAGCGGGCACCAGGGAACGGCTCCAAATAGAGGCCACCATCCACAATAGTAATAACGCAATGTTCAGGCTGTATGCCCAAGCCGGACAATTGTATGTCGGGTTGGGGACCCGCAATAGTATGCCCGCCTATTAAGGTCCTCTCCTTAAGGTAATAAACTAATAACTCGTTGAGGGACGGATCGGCATTTAAATTCACCAAGTAGTATTTATTCTTTTCGACCATAATGCCACTGGCCTGTACACTGATACCCATTTTCTCCAGAGCTTGTTGACGTTCGTTTTGAATGCGTTCGGTTTTCACCAGTTTCTCTTCCCACGTTTGTGATATCTGCTTCATAAGGTTCTCACTTTCGGCCAATTTGTCGTTGATGTCACCCACGGGCGACCCAGTTGCATGCTTCAGCATATTTCGCAGCGTTTCCACCTCATGGCGAAGCTCACGTATAATACGGGCATTCGGATCCTCATTGACAACGGCATGATTGACAATGCGTTTAGCACGATCGGCATAACGCAATGTGGACAGCGTCTCTTCGAAGTTGTCAGCTGAAGGCGAAATAGTCGCAACCATGACAGTTTTTGAATTGCCGCCCAAATTATCCTTCAACAGCCATGTAAGTACTGAATCGCGATACGGAACAAATTTATCGTTACCGCCTTTCTTGCCGTTCGATTGATCGGCCAACTTGGAGATGACCAAACCCAATGTTGTTAATGATCTAATAAATGAAAAGTCCAATTAATTTAGCTATCACAAACACCTATCGCAAAGGGGCAATCTTACTTATTTATGTTTGAGCCCTCCTTTAGGCGATCACCTACTGCACCAGTTTTAACAGCTCTCTCCGACCCAGCTAAATCGACCAGTGACATACGCGATACCTTCTCTCCCGTCACGCCGCTTGCTTGGTCTGTCAGTATTTGCGTTAATACCACGGAGAATACAGCATGCGACCGTGACGACTCGGCGTTCATGTTTGTTGCCGCCACTGTACGCGACTTGTTGCCTTCTGTCATCAAGTTATCAATGTCCAAATATGAAGTCACCGCCAACTGCGACAAACCATCTACATACGGTCCCATAACATTATGCTCCCGTACCTTTAACGATTGTTTGTTGGGCTTTGGATCCAGCAGATCGTGGACTTTTTCATTATATATCTCCATGTACGACACTTCCACCTTATACATTAGGTCCTGTGTCGATTTATTTGCAATGGCCAAAAACAAATTATCGCACAGGCGTGGTATGATACCCTTCGATTCCTGCGAACCCATCATGGTGTACGATTTACCAGAACCTACAAAAAAAGTAAAAATGTACATGAGAAAATTAACACAATTATGCTTATCTGTGTCATACCTGTCTGGCCATAGGCAAAAATACAGGCATTGTAACCCTGGAATGCGTTCTCCAATATGTCTCGACCCACACAATCAAAAACGGTCTCCTGGGACGCAAAGTGTTCATCTTCAGGATTTATCGAGTAGAAGCAGTGATCGAATGCAAATGTCTTTGCCGGCTTTCGACTGTGAATGGAAAGAAGATTGTTAGTGAATTTCGCAGATCAAATGATTTATGCATGTCCACGTGATGTACAGACCTCTCCAATTTGTCTATCGCTGGCGGATTGTTCAAAATGGTCTGCTGTTTCTCCATCTCCACAATGCATTTTGTGCCCAGCTCAATTTCTATAAGAACACGATACAGAAACAAATCATCATTACAATCATCATTACAGATCTCTGAGATACATTTCCCATGCAATTCATTTTATTTGTGAGCATACAAGGAGCACGTACTTTCTTGTTCATGACATTATGAGTTTCTATACGAACTGTCTAATGTTACGAATTACATTGTGACCGTATGTGAGCATGTACACCACAAATCACCTACATTGAAATACGGTCGTAGATAGAAAACTAGAGCACCGAAAAGAAAACAAAACAAAAACAAGGGACCATTTATACGAAGGCAGTACTTTTGTCGACATAAACGCACACTGAAATCAAAACACAGACACATCAAAGTGGTTACCAAACACAAGTAAGTAAATGTGTCCCCAGTTGGTGTCAAAATGATAATTTAATTCATTAATAATGAATGACAAACGAAAACAAAGGCCAATAGAGAACATGATAAGGAATGAATTAATTAATAAACCCGCATATGATATGTTTGCAGTCTAATACAACCCACCCTCCCCCTGTTTGGAGGAACACGTATCGGAAGTATGCAGTGGTCTCTTCACAATCAATTGCCAGCACCGAGACAACTCAAATTGTATTAACAGTGAAATCCTTGAGAAACTTAATATTTTATTTTTGGACCTATACAGAGTATTTTAGCCTCAACTCGGCTGATGCACGCATTCATAAAAATGCTTCACATTTAAAATTAAACATTAAATGAAAGTATGTCTGAAGATCACAATTACTGACTTCATTCTCAATATAAACCGAAACACATTTCGCTCATTTTCTTCTATGGTGTCACCATACAACATTTATTTTTTATTTTTTTGCTCAAGATAACGCAATAAATCTGTAATTTAAGTTGACTTTTATAGAAACATATGTCAGGGCTCTAGTTTTTTCGGGAATCCTACTGTTTTTTGTTTCCTATATTTGCTTGAAAAAATCTTTTGAGTTATGACACTTGAAGTAAATGAGCGATATGTACATAATTTTCTACTGCGAAAGGAATAACCATGATCTACAATCTGTTTTTCCCAATTGGGCATCTTTATGGCGCTGGTACGAACAAAGGTGCTTTCGCAGTCATCCGAGTACTTGGGTTGAAAGTTGATCTGAAAATATTTGAACCAATTATCGCAACGGCAACAGCTGAACAGCCGCGTACATCAACACAGACGTAGTGGGGCTTATTAGACTACGAGAAATGTGACTACGGGGATATGTTGTACGAATGGTCAACATTACTTGGGCACCAACAATATTCGTGCCACATTGATATGGATGAAACCAACGGAAGGTCATGCGAACCGCGGCAAAATCTGTTGAAAATTCCCGTATACCAGGTCCACTAAGCCGGGTGTGATAAAATCGCAAATACCAAGTCAATTTCTTAAACATCAAAATGTCAATACGAATTGTGTATAAAGAAAAACAATATTATTTTGATCTTTTTGTATGTGTGATTGTATTTATATTTTTAAAATTTGTGCTCATATACTGTTTCCGTTGCACGCCACCAACAGATAAGGTGGCAAAAAATGCCTCCAACAGATAATGTGACTAAGAAGGTAATTGTTCGTAAGGAATGGACAATCAGAAAACGGGGCTAAAGACCTGTAGATGTTGTGACTGACTGCTGTAGATACGCAAAGATTTATGATTTATCCCAAACAAATGTTAATTTTTTCATTTAAAGTCGCTTAAAAACTTGAAATGTTCCTGCACTGTGTACAACAAAGAAATCCCGTGTACAGGGGAGAGCGGTGATTCGGATAGGGGATGGTAGGGTAGGGTATGGGGAATAATCTTCCAGCAAATGTGTTTCCTGCCAGTTGTGACATTCAGAAATTCAAAACAAATGTCAACAAACACTACTCCCTCTTTCCTCCTTCCGATACCCTAATTTCCTTCCGCTAACACATTCCGTATTTATAGGGGCATCCCCTGAGTGTTGGCCTTCAAAAAACAAAAAACAGCACATTCTAACGTTCTTAAGCTCAAGGTCATAGATTCTGAAAATGTTTCCTCCGTTTCCCATGTACGTCAAACAATCCTTACAATCGGTTGATTACAAAATCGTCACCACCATTAGTACAGAACAATGGAATTGATAATATTCTTATAAATTGTAATAATTAACAATTGAGTTGGTTCGTCTTTCGCAAGCTCGTCGAGCATTTTTTGACCTTACCAACAAAAAATAATAATAATAGAAATATTACACCCATGCTCCAAATAAAATTAACTATCGTAGGTAGTGTTGTATCATCCATTGCTAATTATCACAGGTTGGGTGTATCGTTCATACCAAACAATAACCGACAATGGCCAGTAAGCACGCCAGGCCATTGTCAACAGTGGTTAAAATACAATTGACTCACCACAATTGTTTGACCAACAGACAGACTATACATTTTGGACTACCTACCTTTGCAGCCCATTCAAAGGAGACCGCTGCAAAACTAAACAAATCCACTTGTAATGAAATACAAATATGTACTCTTCGGACGAAAGTTGGGAAATAGAAAGTATGTCTGCTAAAGTGAACGACAGCCAAGTCGTCGTTTCTGCTTTTGACCTATTCATTGGAACAAAGACAATGAAAACGCTTCGACTGCTTCGAATGTGCCGTTCGTCCATTCAAGTCATTCGTTTGGCGTCCACTGAAGACTGGGAACTGAGAGGGTCAATTTTGAAATTCGTCTTTTTCTATTGAAATAGAAACTAACATCATCCTACTTTTCGACCATAAACAAAACATGCTATAATGGGCTCTATTGTATGTTATGGCCAAAATAAAATGTATATAATAATAAAAATCTAACAACAAGAAAAACCTGTGGTCATATATTTCAAACGCAACGAAAACGTTCGCTCACAGACAAAAAATATGGCGAGAACCCTCAAAAAAAGAAGAAAACAAGAAAAAAACAAAGCAAAACATTCAAGCGACCCGAGAAGAAAAGAAATCAGTTGTTTGGCATTAAAACAAGTTCATTCAGACGATATGCGTGAGTGTATTAGTGTGTGTGGCGACGATGGTGTTGGTGTTAACCACCAAATCTAACTGACATCGTAACGTCATCAGAGGCCAATTTACCACTGTCATTTGATTAATATGAAATATGTGATTGTCACTGATTACCCGATACTTACTAAGTACACGACATGCCTGCCTACCCGCCTATCTGTCTGTATGTCCGTCTCGTCATGCAGAAGGGTTTAGTTGGAGGGGTAACACTGTAATTATGAAATATATTCTTTTGTCGAATGAATAATTCATACAGGAGTAATAAACTGAAGCGATAAGCTAATATCATATTTATTTCGAATGAAATTGAGAAAACCCGAGTCCACACATATTCCCTTCGATCAGAGGAAATCTTGAGTGTTAAGAGTTCAATTATCAAATTAATAAGTATTTAAGTTGTAGACGTTGTTGCCTGGTCTACATTCTCAATAGATTGTATTACGTCAATGTAGCAGCAGCTCAACTTTGGACAATATATCGCAACGAATCGGACAAACTTCAATTGCAACTTTTTTTGGTCAGAATCGAATAACAGTCATTTTGAGGAAACACATTCGTCATTGATTGGTAGTGGCTTTGAAACAAACACATTTACACCGTGCATATGTATGGCCATACACTGACGCACAGAAGTATGGGCACAGTGAGTAATATCGTAGGCAGTAAATTCGTAAGTGTGACCGTAACGACACCAGTGAGTAGTACATTTCTCTGAAACACGTAATGCATTGTGTTAGTTGGCTGCTATTTTTAGTCAAACCAAAAACTTGGGAATTAATGAAGTGTCAATTTCCAGATAAAAAAGAGCTTCACATACATGTGGGGAATTTCCCGTCCAATGTAGCTCTTCTGTTAAGTGAACATCGCGAACGGAACAAAAAACCTTTAGACTGGATCTAAACAGGAAGGTTAGAGGGTATGATGCAGTTTGCTTTGTATCACCCATCATAGGATGGGGTAAGTGTTATCCTTGAATCACTGACCTATGTTCTTACTAAGAATGTTGAACTGCCGAATGATCTCAATGATATTTTTGTATATAAACGTTCCACCGGATTTGGATAAAAAGCTTACAGATACCACAACGTTTGCATATAGCATGAAATTACAAATTAGGTCTTACTAGGTCCACGTTTTGAGACAAACCCCCCCACATCTCTACACAAATTTCAAGTAAAATAAATTAGCAAATTCTGTCAACAACACTTGTAAAACATCCATTACACATATCAAAACAACAAAACTATATGAAAGTGCAAAACTAAATTTCCCTTTTCATTTCAGAGCACACACACGAATGGCACCAATTTATGTTGGATGACACGGTGTCGTCCATACAGACATGAATGCATTGTCGTAAGCAGCAGGCACAAGCCCATGATGGGCATCTCATGATCAAACAACATGCAATGATTTACTTGAATCACACGCAACACAGGCATGTGTCTAGCAACTACTAACAGCATGACATCCCAATGAATTGGATTCGAACAAATCACAAAAAATACAATGTGTCTTCCTTTTATTTAATTGAGTTGGCTCTGCAACCTTTACTGGGTCCTGGCATGATTAACCCTAGTCGTGCGCAGGTCTGTGATGTAAAGAAACGCCAGTAAAATGCAAAATGGTTTCTAAAAACCACAACAATTTTAAAAAATCAAATGGATATTTTTTTAAAATAAACTATTTATATGAATGATCTAAAATAAAACATACAAGTTAAAATTCAATAGCGACGCGAAGTCACCTTGATTCGAAAACATTCCACAAAACATGCAAACCCCTTCTACAGCCACATCCCACGTATTCACCTCATGGAGTGTATTTGAGATTACATCTGACCCAATATATACAACCATTTGCGATTGCGATGATGGCCGTTCTTTCACAAACAAATCAATTTTTGACATCACCTACAATGCGAGCTTACAATTGAGTATGAATGTATTCAATCTGGACTTAATCCAGAGAGGGCGGATGTGTTAGCAATTCGAAGGCCATTTTATGGATTCTACTGGTCAGCATATTTTTCTATTTTTACAACAGCTATGAAAAAGAATGAAAAACTTTGGTGCCGGACTATCGAACTGAAATTCGTCATCATTCGAAACACCAGTGCAAAGTCACATCATATTTGGACACATTTATAACGCCGCTCAAGGTAGAATCCCAGAAATGAGTTAATCTTGATTTGTGGATGTCACAAACGCGTCTACTGTGTCAATACTTACGAACGTCAGTGTTCATTTCCCTACGAGCAACAACCCAGCCAGTTAAGTCACAACCTTTTTCGTAATATCAAAAGCAGAAAAAAATAAATAAAATAAAGCAAGCAAACAAACAAAAAATACTACACAAAAACAATGAGAGGAGACTTCACATTTAAAAAAAAAAAAATATGAACAATGATAAATAATTTTCATTACCACACAGTACACACTGGCAGTGGTTCGTACAAACAAGCTAATGCCAAAGCCCGCGATAGGAGTAAAATATTATAAAAAAAAAAAAATGCCATATTGTGCGAGTGTGATTACTGGTTTCGACGGGAGCACCACCATGCAATTGACGTGAGTCATGAGTGGCCTTTGCTGTTGGGCAGCAGACGACTGAAAGAGAGAGAGGGAGAGAGAGCACTACCGAGAGGAGCGTATGAATGTCGAGCGAAAGATCATCGCCCAAATTAGGTGAGGTGACAGCAAGCGTTGTATTATTGGGATGCGTGAATGAGATACAAACTAGAGACATACATTTGCTGTTCAAGCTAATCTTGATTGCGATACAACATCTACGGTCACCACTAGCACGGTCCAAAAACGTATCAGCCAACCAACAGACAACGACCAACGAAACGCGAAACGGTATAAAATGACTAAAAGTATTAGGAAATCATCTCATGAAATCTCATTTAAAACAATAGCGGTAGATTGCTATTATTACCACTGCTAAGTCGTTTTGGGAACTCTTTGTTGTTGTGGTAATTATATTTAAATGATGTACCGACCAACCGTCTACTACAGTCGCTCCCAAAAGAAATGTTTTCGGAAGACCTAAAACCAAAATAAAACAGATCTCTCAATGATGGGATTTTACAGTTTCTCAAGCTAAAATTTATTTACAAAAAATGAGGTACGCGATTTCTACATACGGCAAACCACAAAGTAACTTTTACCATTATGTATGTAAGTGTACATAATATATACAATGTAATTATAATATGTATGTACACACTCATACTTATGCTATTTTGGCTAAAGTCTGTCCGACCTTTTAAGAGGAGAAGGGGACATTTACAACATCATATATGTATGCCAAGATTACAGCTACAGAGAGTAGACTTACAAATCTTGTATATATTTTCAACTAAAACTGAGAACGACAGAAAACCCACTAATGCAACACTGCAATATCAGTAATCAGTAGCGTTCCGAATTCTATGTCAATTAATATTTGCTGTCGTTAGTCTAATGAGTTGGCCAATTACCTATACCATAGAGCGATGGTTAGAAAACAATATTCCGGCAATAGAAAAGGGGCAATCAACATGTCAAATATCTCCACCTGCACAGATAGAAATGGATATCTGGTAATGGCTACTAAGAATAGGGAGATACTAGCAATCCAACATATTAACGAGCCTTACTTTGCACCTTAAAAATAATAATGCTAATAGAAAATAACTATGAAAAAGCTAACCCCAGAGTAACCAAGTGAAATAAGATTAAATATAGAAAATATACGTCCGCCGGAAAATGGGAACGTTAATAAGTTACGTTTATGGTCGTTGATCCGTGTATTCGCACCCCTCTTCATTAAGCCATCGTTTGTCCCTTATAAAACCAGTAATGTTATCAATTGCTATCGTACAACAATTCAAATTGAAATCTCTGCTCATCCACTTTAAAAATTACTCTGTTCGGATGACATACAGAAGATGGTGCTTTCAATGGAGATCTGTAACTTGTAGTTGGTAAAGCCGATTTTATGGAAGTGTTGGAACCGTTCTCGGTTTTGTTTACTTCCTTTGACAAATGATTATCCAGCAACATGGCCAAATTTATATTCATATTCTTTGAAAGTATCGCCTTGGCGCTAAAATGACTACAAATTACATTAGCTTGTCCCAGCGCATTATATGGGTAACCAACTCCAAGAACAAACTAGAATTCTAATGCAAACTCGGAAACACGACTAAAGACCTGTTAAGATTGTGAATATACATACGAGAAATCTATAAAAATCTATATTGGTGTCATAAATGTCTAATGCTGTCTTGATGCATACATTTTTGTTATATCTCTGGCATGAAATGCCTAACCCTACGATTTTTGTCTTCTGAGTCCCTGTCGCATGTGACGATTGCAATATTATGCGTGTATGTTTCGCGAATATCCAAGTACACTGGCAACCACCAGAACGACCAACAACAATGCTTCGTACTATTGTATTCTCATATTTTGTATGCCAACTGAGAAAGTACGCCAATTCATTCCATTTATGGACAATGGAGAATGTAACCCCTAAATTAAAAAAACAAATAATCCATGCACTGCTAAAATACTTGTTAGTACTCCTTGTTTGCTACAAAAAAAATGTAATTCTTATTCAGAAAAGTAAAAAGTGAAGCAAAACAGAAACTTACCGCGTCGGTTGAAGGGTCGCACCCTGACAGCAACTTTGATCTTATCCGTTGACATTGTGACTGAATGACAGTCTGTCTGACTTTCCAGTTGAGAGTTGTAGTACAGACGTCGCTAGGACAGCGCGACTGAGGTGGTGGAGAATGGGGAAGTAGTAAGTTGTAGTTTTACGAGAGGGAGAATAGGTTAAGGCAGGGTATGTTTAATCTGCAAAAGGCATACAATACAACGAAAACAGGATCTCCCCGTCCCTCCTCTTGCAGTTCGTGTCGAGGTGGGTGGCAGAAAAAGACGCCACTTATACAAGCCCAAAACGAACACACTAAGAATTGCTGCTTTTCGTATTAATGCCGTAGGACTTGTCAAGCAAGAACTATTTAATTCGTTTTTGTTCTGTTTTTCTGCGATTTCCTTTAAGATTTTTTCGTTTTTATTTGTAAGTAGGACGTGTTCTTTCTTGTTATGTTTGTTTGTTTGTTTGTTCTTTTTGCTGTGTTTGGAGTTTTTGGCTTCCTTGCTCGGTTGAATGGATTGGAATGGCCGCCGTTGTATAGTTACTTGGCTCGATAGGGTTTTGTTGGCGTTTTGCCTGATTCGAAGTTGTTAGATTTAAAAAGTAGTTTTGTTCGTGTGTTGGAAGGTACATAAAAGAAGTGGAAAAACACCCAGCAGTAGTTTCAATCAAGTACTCTGACAGCCAACTTTAGAGACTTTATTGCGGCACAGGAAGTTGTTAGGCATAGGATGGGGGGCAGGTGAATGTTTCCACAGGAATACGCAACACGCACCTGACCATATGAGTGTGCGTATGTTATTTTTATGATGTCTGCAAAAAATGAGTCAGTCTATAGATTTTCCCAGTGGTCGTTCGTTGCAAACGATGAACATCAATATGTTTGTTGTGTGTATGGTGGTGGTGGTGTGGTGGTTGTTGTAGTAGCAGCTTTGCTGTTATTTTTTACATTTAATTTTTATTTTATTTTTTGGAATGTTTACTTTGTGAGTGCTTTATATCCCAACTCAATTAGAACTGACTGGTGTTATTTTCGTTAATTATTCATTATTCTTTCGAATACGACGCTTTTCTGCTCCAAGTTTGTGGTTCATTATTTCATTATTTACAAATCCACAAATCCAACACAATTAAGCTATGTAGCCATGTACAACAAACAACAACTAAATGTAATAATAACAAACAATATGTACGTTAAATTCCGTTATGCACATAACATACAATACACACACAAAAATAAATTCATAATGACGAATGAGAAACACTCTCACACAAATTTTGTTTGTTCGTATCTTTTCCGTTGTTGTTGTTGTTGTTATTGTTCATTGAATGAAACGGGGACCTTGGTTTGTTATAAAGGACATAGGACGTGAATATAGTTGGACGAAACGAATGTAAGTAAATATTTGATATTTTTTGCTTCCGTTTCAATCAAAAACATACTTTTGTAATTTCTCATTAGACCTTAGATTGTTTTTCACACATACACACAAATTCAACACTTTTTCGTTTCTTTGTTATTCTATTTTATGACGTCGGGTCTTCGACTTTTTTCGTTTATATTAACAATTAGAGCCGTAATTAACATTATTCCATCAAATTTCTATCTCAGATTCTGTGCACATATGAATATTCCATATTATTTATTAGTAATATTTCGCAGTTACGTTTTACTTTTTTTCTGTATTTGTTCACTCCCCACTCTCTGCGCTCTTCGTATAACCAACTTCGCGCACATATAACGACTGACTGGCTTCTGACTTGTGTGTGTGGATTTGGAGTGATTTTTTCTTCACGTTATAACAAATCGATTTTTTATCGCAAAAAAAGTCGTCAAATTTTTTCGTGGATTGGATTTAATTAAGATGTTTTACTTATTTCACTACTCGGCTGATGTGT
This sequence comes from Hydrotaea cyrtoneurina, assembly GCA_958296145.1. Lineage (NCBI taxonomy): Eukaryota > Metazoa > Arthropoda > Insecta > Diptera > Muscidae > Hydrotaea > Hydrotaea cyrtoneurina. The sequence continues at coordinate 80,284,448 of OY282516.1, forward strand.
ACCTGTGTTTATTTGAAAATTGTTTCATTTAATGGAGGATTTTTTAATTTTTGCAACCAAAAATCAGCAGGTAAAAACACCTAAACACTGAAGCCGTTGAAGAACACTCGAAAACGCCGTCACTGTAAAAAAACAAAAAAAGTATTAAAGCCGCCGTTGATTTAGATCGACTGTGTTCTCTGGACCGCCATGTTGGTTTTTCTCGATTCCCTTTTCGGCCACCTTATGTCGCCATGTTTATTTTTGTTCTGTGTTTGTGGTGTTGAGGATTGAGTACCGGGTATTGAATAGTTTGAAAACAATATGCTTGGCCTAAATGAATTCGCACAACCATCAGGATTACGTGGGCGGAGTGATAGATTTATTTAGGATACCTGGTTTTTACGGACTTCATAATCCCATCCATTCAGAATATAATATATGGCCCACTTTTTGAGCCTTCTGAGATTGATGAAATGGCCGGTGTCGAATAATTATTGCTGGTTTTGCCTGCGGTGCGGGGAAAGGCAAAAAATCAGTAATCCCATTAAGTTTTAGTAACATGGCAACTCTAAGTCTCAACAACTAATAAACACAAATACGAAAGAATTTTTTATTATTTTATATTTATATTTGAAAAGGCCACAAATGTGCATCTCAATTATTTTATCAAACGATACGTACTTTTTTTAGTTCGTTAGTGTATTTTCTTTTCTTATTATTTTTCCCAGTATTAATTTTGATTCCTTTATTGTATTTTCTAGGAAATTTGAACACCTCCTGGCAGCAAACAATGGTGAATTTCTGGTGAAAACTGTTATACACAGGGTACTCCGAAAATAATGTCATAGTCCAAATGTGAAATGGGCAACACTGTTATATGCACATGTTCAGAGAACCAGGCCGCGAAAAGGCGACCATCCGAACTTGTCGCTAGACTATGCTGACTACGCGATACGCTGTGTTACCATTTCAGAATTAAGAAATAAATAAATTTCATGCATATTTCATCTCGACTACAATGTAAAAATTCCTCCATTGGAAACTCTGGGTGTTGCCAATGTAAAAAACTTGATCCAGTGTTGCCACTTAAATAATTTCTTCACTATTTTTTTTTGGCCCAGCCAGCCGCCGTTTAGTTGAATTGTGGACGGATCAGCCTTCCCTCCGCCGCCGTTCAAATTACCTCGGCTCGGTTCTCTGGGTACGACTCGAGTTTGTAAAATCATCTAAAATGTTCAAAAAGTAAGCTTTTAAAATTTGATCATCTTGTTATTTATAGTTCCTGAACAATTTCTTCGATTACAGATTTGAGGAGAAAGAAAGTTTGTCTTCGGTGCAACAATTGAAGTCGTCCGTCCAAAAGGGAATTCGTGCTAAATTATTGGAGACGTATCCACACATATCCACACACATCGATCAGATATTGCCCAAAAAAGACACTTATCGTATTGCAAAATGGTAAATGAGACATTTCGCACAATTTACAGACATAATTACAAATATATCCCCCCAACCATTTGACTAAAGCCACGATCATATTGAATTGCTTGTGAACGGAGCCGGCGAACAGATATTCTTCCGACAGCGTGAAGGGCAATGGATGCCGACGCTGAAGTTGCTGCACAAGTTTCCCTACTTCGTTAACATGCAGCAGGTGGACAAAGGTGCCATTCGTTTCGTGTTGAGTGGTGCCAACATTATGTGCCCTGGTTTGACTTCGCCGGGTGCCATGATGACACCGGCTGAAAAGAGTGCAGTGGTCGCTATTATGGCGGAGGGCAAGGAGCATGCTCTCGCAATTGGCATAACAACAATGTCAACCGATGACATGTACGTATTTACTATTATAAAATATGGAGTGTTCTGGAGTTCACTTGAGTTATGTGAATGGTTGTATACTTTTTAATTTTAAAAATAACTTCTTTTGATCCGAATCTACTTTCACTAAACTAAAGTGAATTGCGGAACGCTCCCGATAAATCCAATTGTATATCGATGCATCTATTCACTTACATGTTTTTACATTCTAGCGCCAAAGTAAACAAAGGTGTTGGAGTAGAAAATTGTCACTATCTCAACGATGGCCTCTGGAAAATGAAAGCTGTTAAATAAACAATGACTAGTCTACAATATGTTACTAATAACAGCATTTCTTATTTACTAAATATATCATAACAAATTTAATCAAGTATATTTGTTGAATCGGGTACTGGCAGATATTTTCAAGGCGTAACTGCTTTTGGTGTAGTTCTTCGAAGTATATTTCGAGAGTTGTAACCACAATTTTTTTTATTGCAACAGCAAAATATGAACGTCTCTGTGTTTACAAAAATGCAAACCATATTGTTCTGCATTGTTATTCACACTTTTGTCGATGTTTTCTGAATCCAAAATAGTTGAACCGATGATAGTCGGGTATATGTAGGAAATGGCTATATCAACAAACGACTTTCGTAACGGTCGTACAAAGATTGTACCAAGAGAAGGGTCTACATTTCATTTCATTTCATTTTTATTCATCTTTACTTGTAATTTAAAGCCTTACGGCCAATTTAAGATAAATTACATTTACGTTCAAACATATGAAGAACATTTGGAAGCAATTATAATTTCTGTATAATGAAGTGAATGTTAGCGGTTTCATGCGGAGTTATTGTGATAATAGGTTTTTGGTGTTCATGAACTATTGTTATATCGTAAAATAATGATTTACAGCCTAAGCCATGATGTCGAACGACAACGTTCGCCGATTTCGCAGCAACTAATCACCTGTTTGTCGCTTAGAAAGCATACGAACATTGTCGTACGACATCGTGGATTAGGCGGTTAATGTGGTGCTGTAGTAGTTGTATTTCAGAACATCAACAATCTGCTTTAAAATATCTTGGTTGTTGAGATTTGTGAGTTTTCCAGGCAATCCGGTAATTATGTCAATTTTTGTTTATAAATTCGTGCATCTTTTAATACTAACTCCTTCAAGCACAAATATTGTACTACGTGGCAAAAAAAGTTAAATAGAAACTTAAAATTAAAAAATATTTACAGTGTACTCTCTCACAAGCGGACACCTAAGGGACTGAACATTTTGTCCGCTTATAAAAGAAGAAGTACACCAGAGGACTGAACCGGAATGGTACTGAAAAAGTGTCCGTTTATGAGAGGAGTCCCCAAGGAGAGAGTACACTGTACACATGTACTACGAATTTTAAAAGATTGGCTCTCCAGCCATAATTACATTAGTCCCGACTAGCAACAAAATCTATTTTTATTATCATGTCAACATTTCGTATTTATACGACGGCCAAAGAGTTTATCATCAACTTCGAAAGTATTTCTTCAATTTAAATAGAAATAGGACACAAAAATACAAAAAGGCTTATTATTTTTTTCTTTTTATTTTCTTTTTTTAATTCCTAGGTTTCCTGGTGGTTTCAGCAAAGTGGCCCACAGACGATTTACTGATGGAAACTTTTGGTGTCCGCTTAATGTCCAGTTTTTATCTCGACCCCGAGATTACGATACGCCAGATACAGGAAATCAGATTCAACTAAAAATCGTAAACAAATATCAGTCACCTAAAGATAATTTCAATTCATATCATACCACGCATTATGATATAAAGAAGACGTACACATCATAAACAGAAATGTATGTATGTATGTAATTCACGAAACATTTATTTACTTCTTGGGTATTGTGTCCTACCTAGGCTTTTGATGAAAGTGCAAAGTTGGACATTTTCGTAGACAGATTCTAAAAAAAGAATATACATACGTACTAATGTAGGGTTAATACTCTTATAAGAGGTATTCTAGAAATATATTATACTAGCTGACCCGGTCCGCGTTGCTGGCCCTAAGCAAACATTAGTGTTGTATTACACATATTTATATAGGAAAGGGGAGTTTTTATCCCTTTTGCCATTTTCACCCCCTAAATGTAGATAAATCCAAACAATGTGTAGCCTATGTTACTCGCGGGGTTATTCGGAAGATTCCCTGAAAATTTCATCAAAATCGGTCTAGCCGTTTTCGAGTCCATACGTTACATACATACACACATCCATTTTTATATATATAGATTTCGGAATTACAATCAATGAGGGAAACTTTACTGTGCTCACCCAACTGTCAATCGGACTGACATGATCGGTATAATAATATCGTTGCTGAACCGTCCCTTAAGATCGATTCATTAATTGTTTACACCAGTGCTGTCCCAAAGAAACGCAGACACTAGCACGGACAATCAAAATGAAATTGAAATAATATTCAAACAATCAAGGGCTGGCTCAACCGTGTCGATCTCTGCCAGCTGCCAGCCTCAGCCGAAATCTCTTCTACATTGTCAGTGTTTTTTTCGGTGGCCGCAGCTATTATTCATTTCATTTCATATGTGTTCAGTTCACTTATTTCAGTGTTCAGTAGTGCGGCAGAAGATTGTGTGGTTTGTGTGCCCGCGCCGATGGACCGCAGTTGATAAAAACTTTACGTTTAAATGCAATCGGGCACATTTACTCGAAAGTCGTCATTAAGTTAAGAAGCACTGCTGTGTGCTCCATTCGCCGAAATTCGAAAACGACTCAAAACGGAAAACGGGAGACTTGAACGAATATTAAAAAAAAAAAAATAAATAAAATATTTCGGATACAAAAAAAAAAAAACGAAAAAACACAGAAAACAACAACCACAAATATATCATCGCCACCAACAACAACAGCAGCAACAAATTAAACTATACGAACGGAGGGAATACGTCGTAGCAACAAAACGCCAACAGCAGCAAATCTGAATACGGGTGTGTAATGAAATTACGAAAATATCCAAAACGCGTTCACATCATTTCTCGTAGTTAACTCTATTCACTTAGTACTTAAACTAATCGGCAACGTTAAAACCTTATTGAATAATAACAGAAAACAAAAACAAAAACTGAAGAAGAGAAACCGACGTCTCTTTATCTGTGTGTGAAGTTATTAAGAGAGTTTGGAGTTGACGTCGCTTTCGATCTCTTCCTAAAAAACTGATCGAAAAAAGATCAACAAACAAAAACAAGAAAGTAAAAGTGTCCTTGATGAAGAGTTTCGAAAGTTTCATCAGTTTCTTTAGTTTTACAAACAAACAAAAAAAAAAAGAAGACGAATTAAATCGACTGCACCGAATTATTGGAGCTGGCTGAACTTTGACTAAATATTATTGGCGAGTCACTTTCGCTTGTGGATTTTGAATAGAAATGCAATTGATTTGTGCCCGATTTTTTCCTAGTTAAAAGACGGAGAGAAACTACTTTTCTTGAATTTGTGAAAAGTGGCGTATGCCGGTAAATTCTATGTCAAACCGAATGATTTTCGGAACAAGAATTTAATCATGAGTAAACTACATTTTAAAATGTTTACCAAAAATCCGAGGTGTCTTAATTTTAAAGAAAGACCACATTTATTTGAAAAGCCAAAGAACCGCTTAAAACATAACGATTTTTATACAGCCATTCAAAAAGCTGAATGCTTACTAAGTGTTATAGTTTTAGCAGATCTTTGCACAGAAATCAATATCAAACATTATTTCGCCATCTTTAAATTAAGAAGTTTGTTCTTTTTATTGGGATTGTCGTTTAAATGGTTACAAAAACGCTAACGCAAATTTCAAAAGAAACAAACAAAGTGAATTGTAGTGTAGTGAGTTATAACGTTGTTAAATTCGAATCCAGTTCCAATAGGAAAATGTGCTTCTGAGAGGGATCATATTCTTCATTATCATCCAAGAAGATTGTACTGTGCAATATCCAAAATTCCACATGTTGTCATCTCTTACAAATAAATCCATACATGGAGTCGTGAGATTTTTTAATGCCTTCGAGTGCTAGGGTGCACTTTTCAAATCGATTTCCTGTGTCAATTCAAACCATTATTTTATAATGTAACGGGATATCTGATTAATTCAATTAAATTGAAAAGACCATAGAGAATCTGTCCAACTCATTCTTTTTTAATATTCTTGATTCCTGTCGAGTGCTTTCTAGGCATTCCAATAATATTTCAAGAAAAATTGATGGAAAATAAATAAAAAAAAAAAAAAGAAAAAAGCCCAATCTTAAATTTTTCTGCCTAAACATCCAAATCTGCAATCCTCGTTAAACTTAAATACAAAAGTTCATTGTTAACAATGTTGGTCTACCTACATAGAGGTTTTTCCTTTTCTTGCTAAAAATGTTTTTCATGAGTTCCGGCCTTTTTATAGTAAAGTTGAATATCCATAATTCCACCATAAGAAATCAGTGCTACTTTCGGCTACTAGGGGAAAAAAGCGCATGAGACTTAGGACGTCTCCCCTTGTAGATTGTATTTCCTTCTAATGCAATGGAGGATAGCAAAAGAAAAATGTCATAAATACTTTTCGCAACTTGATTTTTTTTTGCGGGATTTTGTTTTTATTTACTTATGGGAAGGCAAAGTCCAGCAGTCCAGCACATCACAAGACTAGTCTTGACAAAAAAAAAAACACAGCGATTGTGAATATTTAATGGAACAGTTGGATAGTTCATTGTTGTCAATGATGAAACTATAGAAAGATAATGCTAATTTGCTGGAAATACCCAATATGTTTTCTCTAATAATTAACATGGTTCAGAAAAACTCGGTGCAGATACTCGTATACTCGAAAATGTGTGATTTTTTTTTGTTTTAGTTCTGGAGGCGAATTAAAATTCATACATTCAATTAAATTGTCCAGACGTGATCGCAAATAGAGTAACGTCGTTTGTTTGGGAGAGGATAACGAACGATTAGACGTTCTTAGTGCAATTTTAGCAATAATTCGTTACAAGGAATTGGATATGTCAGATTATTTTTGACTTTTTGTAGTCGGAAATAATTTATTCGATTTTTCGGAAATCTTAAACAAAAATACAAATATGTTTTAGCTCGATTTAATTTTATGTAAAAAACTAAAAGAAAACATATTTTGGTCATGAGAAAAAAGACGTAACGAATCTTTTACAGACAAGAGAAGAAAGAACTCCCGTCATTACAATGATAAGTTTTGAGGCAGATGCGAGGTCCAGACCAGACAATAGAGGGCAACTAAGGGTTTGTCTACGAGCGTAGCACCGATTTACTATGAAATAAGGTGTGCAGGTACTATTAAATATTATTCGGCGTCCGTTTCCACCTTGTAAATGCTGGCGGCTTTACGAGTAAGAGCCATGTAAAAACTTTTCGGCGAACAGCATTGACCTTCGAAGCCGGCTACTAATCGAGGGCTCCATTACCTGTAGGGTAACAATACCTTCTTATTCCATTGGCTGAGTGTATACAAATTTGAATCTACCTTTTATGATTCTACTAGAGTGTCGGAGCCAGTCTCTCTCATTGGTGTTTTCTTTATGGGCAAAAATGTGGTTTTTTTTCTTTAAAAATTGTATTCTAATTTGTTTCTAAAAACACATTCATTTAACACCACAAAAAGTTCAAACGGGAAGTTCAATCCCTAACCGGAACTCACAATGTTTTTTGAACGAAACCGTTTTACACACAATTTGATTAAATCGCACATTCATTAAAGTTGTGCTTTATGAAATGACATTTTCAGACAATTTATGACAAAATCCCAATTATTACGCGGATAACTTTAAAAAATACCGCACCTCAAACGTCGAAGCTGCTCAGCATAATTAGGGTATTCACAAATTCCCATACAAAACAATAACAAAATAAATAGAGATAGCGAATGTATTGTCCGCATGACAAGATGCATGACTTCGTGAATACCCCAATGGTCAGAGATTTTATAGATAGAATTTTATTCGACGCTGCATTGTTTTCAACTTCCGTTAGTGTGAAACTCGATGAAAGACATGTTCAAAATATGCAGAAAGTGTAGAGCGTGTTTTCTGTCCCGGAAAAGGTTTCGCAGACTACCGCAATCTCTTTGAATAATCTCTATTTACGTTGTTATCGGATATGGGCGGAATCGGTTGCATGCTTCAGTAAGTGTAGTGCATCAACAATTTCCGTTGAACCCGACATCGGTATCTTTTCGCCGTAACGGCGAAAATAATTCCCTATCCAAATGACATTGAGTTGGCCTATCAAAATAAAAATTGTCTCAAATATATTCGCATATACATACATACATATGTACGTATGTACACACATACATATGTACATATGTATGTAATGCTGATCGATGTCTGGCTAAACACTCGTGTGACCGTTGTTATTAGTTTTCCGTCATATCTTTCAAATTTACAAATCATCCGAAATTGCAATAAAAACTCTTCGAAACTGCAATCTGCAAAAATTACAGACAACAAAAAAAATGTCAAGGTCACATATACAGACAGATACTCAAATATATGTATGCGTGTGTGTGTGTGAGTGTGTGCATGTGTATCCAATTAACAAAGTCGTTTTTCGACTAATACGAAATTGGGTCTCTCACTCAAAAACTCCAAAGATGTGATGTAAACTCATAAAATAAATAAAACCAAACTAAAAAAAAAAAATACTAAAATCAGCAATTTATATTTACACAGAAATGAAAAATGTGCGAAAAGAAAGACATACATTCATATATACAAATTATATATATACACACACACATACACATGCACATGATACATTAACATATACATGCATACGTCTGTCGTCTGTGTAGGAAGAGCCCACTAACAACAACTATTTTTTCAAATTCCCCACTTAAATTGAAAACAGTTTCAAATATTTAAATCACACTCTTGGATGTAAATTGTCTTGTACCCTTTAACGACCCACACACAACGCACTGTGCTGTAGGGTATCATACGATAGAGATAGGGTTTGTAACCTGCCCATTTATGATTCAAACAAAGAGACTTCAGCCATGTCTAGAGATTGAAAAGTGATAATCGCCCTATTGTGAAAATACGCCAGATAGACGGCTGTGGCATGCTAATCAGTGAGTCGATCTCACCGCTCGCGACCTACTGTTTAAAGTCGCCTTCGATTGTTTGATGTTCGTTCTGGTGTCACTTTCCGGGGCCCACAGATTGATTACACCCTTCCACATGAAACGATTTCGCAAAAAAGGTCGGTTATTGTTCTGAAACAATCCCCAGAAATGTTGATATAAACTTATTACAACTGACTACTGAAGATCTTCAGATATTCACAGACTTTCAATCAGCTTTAAGATTCATCAGAACATCTTGGTCCCCCTGTGTAGGGTTCCTCGAACTCGCAAAGATTCGTCGGAGTCGGAGCATTCGATTATTCGATGATTTGGCGTAAGCTTGTGTAGGCTTTCCGGTTTCAGACTTTTCTTTATTGAAAATATTTTCCAATATTCATTCAGGAATATAAATCTCAATTGCCTCCTCTAGCACTCCCCTCCATAGGCGTTGTGCATGAGTGTAGCAGTGAGTATTAATGGACGAACAAGTGAGGTCCAGACGATTATACAGCCGTACTAATCACAATTTTCTTGGGAGCCTATAGCCCCCGTTGCTGGTGCATTGCCCTACCTACATCCTGCAATAGAGGTTATCTACTCTTGCCCTAAAATGAATGTCGAACGAAAACACGGTGTTCTTAACATTTATTCGTAATAAGGAAAACATCGTTGTATAGGAGCAGTTCGTTGTAAAGAGTTTTGACTGTAATGCGGTTATTATATTTTGTCAATTAAATATACTGAAATATTAACATTTGATTTCAAACAACAAATCTTCGTTGGAATAATAAGAAAGAAACATTTCTATTTTTGCAAAAGAAATAGAAATGATCAATGATCTCGAACTCGACTAACAGAAACCAAACTGTATGAAGAATATTGATCAACAATACATAAACAAAATTGAGAAATGAAAAAATTTCAAATTGATGGCTTCCACATTACACACCCCTCCCATAGACAAACAACTTAAACTATAACAAAGTCCTGAGAAAGTGATTCAAATGTTACAGCACAGTGGACAACTGGGCACAGTGTAGGGAATCGGTATTTTGTTTGAGATATTAAATGGGCAAGGATTCACTTCACCATGATTAATTCAGATGTCTTTTCTTCAGTTTTGCCAGATTTGTAACAACAGCTTGAACTTTTGCCATTTTTCGGATTGCATCACAGCATTTCGACACAAAATGAGATGTTTATGTTTTTTTTGGTTATTTGGTTTTGTCTATGATAATTTATTATAATAATAATTAATCTATTGTATTTTGGCAGTTATTGTAGTTGTTGTTGATTTTTTTTTATTGCTACTATTAATCATTTCATTACAAACCCCAGTCTCCACTTGAGCAAACCAAAAAAGGCGATTTGTTTTAATGCGGCCCTTGTATGATTTGTTGGCCGAAACCTGATTTAATTTTTTGCTGATGTTGTTTTTTTTTCTTTTTGAAGAGGTATCGCGCTGTTTTACCATGTCTCTGTTTATCAATAGCGAATGATTTGCAAAACTTGCAAGTTTCGTTGCACAAACAGCACAAATTCAAAAGTTTTAAAAATAAATGTAAGTTTAAGTAAATCTAAGGTTTTCATTTTCCCGCACTTGTTTGACTGCCCGGGAAAGCGGGATCCCGCAATTGTTCATTGATTGAAACTTTAAAGAATCTTATTTAAAATTAAGTAAACACCGAAAATACCGGTCAAAACAAAAAAAATGCTTTTTGTTATTCGAAATAAATAAATTGTTCTATACTTACTGCTTGTTTCCGTAAAACTATTCAGCCCGATTAGGAAAACTCCCAGGGAGATAATTCCCGCGGATTTTTTGTTTTGTTTCGAGAATAATATCCTCTTTTTCTAAAACAGATCGGGAGAATAGTGATCAGTGACAGACATATTCAATTATTCGGGGTCAGGTTTTTTGTTTGACTCTCGGTCTGTTCCGAATTAAAGGATTTTTATCTGAAAAAAGTAAATTCCCCGGGAATTATCTCCCAGGGAGTTTTCATAATCGGGCTGATTATGTTCGTTCGTTAGAAATCGTCAATATCGGAAGCGTTATAAAATGGGACAGCATTCAATTCTGGTTTTTAGATACATTTTAGATATCGACATATGGAACACAATCCCAAAAGAATAAACTCTTGCGCCTTTAATTTCGACAATTTGTAACGAACGAACAAATTTGTTTGTTTATGGAAACAGACAGTTAAAAACTAACAAACCAGTACAAATGCGAATACGAGTGCAAAAAAATCAAAGTGTTCAATTTTGTATCTCCCCCCAAATCTATTCGTAGGCGTAGAGCCCGAAACCAGAACCAAATACAGAAGGAATCGATTTAAACCTGTCTACAAATTTCCGTCCTATTGTAATCGAACAAAATACCGAAATAAATTAGCAATTGGCAAACTGACAGCTCCAAATGGGATTTGAATGTTCAATGTTAACACAGCCACAATTTCCATAAAAGCTGACATTTATAACTGCTGGTTATCTCTTAACCAAAGTTTCGTGATGAATGTTAAAACTGCCTACGTTTTCTTTTCCACAAAGGTGCTTCGATGATCGAGTCCTCACAGATGGTTTTAAATGTGGGTGTGTTTATGCACGAATGCCGCAAAACATCTGCTTAAACCAGACTTCAAATGGAAAACAACAACAAAAAAGATGTGTACACCTACTTACTCGTATTTTTCTAAATAAGGAATATAAATACAATTTGCTAAATATCCGGAAATAAATTATGATTTTGGAACTATTTACAGAAAACTAGCTTCTTTTGATGGAATTATTGCGACGAAGTTTTTGTAGTCATTTGAATAAATTTCAGAAAGCATTAGCAAGCATTAGTAGGTTATAAATATCGTATCATGTAATTTTCCATTGAGTAGTTGTTTGATTTTATCCCCCTGTTTCTTTTTACAGAATTTCGGTTTCTGTTATTCATGTTCAATGAATTTCTTTTTTTTTTTTGGGAAAACTCTTCTTCATCTTTTGCTAAATAAATGTTTATTTTTATTTTATTTTATTTAATTACAATACAAAGTAAATTTATATTCTAATTTTGGGTCCAAGGATAAACCGAGTGACAAAGACTATTTGGCTTGATTTTTTGCAGCGACAGACCAAAGCCTCTGGTGGGAATCGAACCCACAACCCCCACGCTGATAGGCAAGCACGCTACCAACTCGCCTACCGGGGCGCTTCTAAATAAATGTTATATTTCAGTGTTACAAACGTATGAAACCAAATGAATACACCAGGCGAAGCTATACAAATTATTTTTAAAAAAACCGTATTTTGTTCGTCATTGGCAGTCATGTAAAGAGGTGTCAATTTGACCGTCTCACCAATTTGACCAGATATTGCGTTAAATAAACCGGTGACAAAAAAGAGAATATCCGTTTATAAGTGTGTACGAGGAATGCGAAAACATTTTTTTTTCATTCAGCGAGATGTTAGTTTGTTGCCAAAAGAAGCTGATAATTAGTGGGAAGCTTACGTGGCCCCCAAAGTATTCTGTAGAACAGACGATCAAAGTAAACTACACCAGAGTACTAAAATAGCTCGGTTATTATATGTACAAGGGACGTTCTTTGGTGATTCATTTGGTTTCTCTACCAATCGATCCAGACCATCATGATCCTCTGCATCATGATTGTGCAAATAAAATCCACATTTTCGGGCGAATTAGCTGGTACGTTCACGGACGAGGCCACTAACTAACTGAATAGGTTTTTTTTTTGTTTTTTTCATTCCAGCATTCAAGCCCTTGATAATTTCTACATTACAGTAGTGTCTCACGCAGTCTAATCTTTTACGTAAAATTCCTCGTTAAATTCCATCCGATTTCCTCAACTTATGACGTGTGGAAACTTCGATGTCCGCTGACAACTTTGATGATGCCACTTATGTACATATTGCTCATTAATTTCAATAGTGTCACAATTCAAAATGCACTTTGTGATTTTTCTGCTCAAGAAGAAGCTGTACCTCCTTATTGAAGATGTCTTTTGTTCTCACATGTGTATTGTTCGGACATTGTATCGGGGCTCCACTTTATTTTAATTTGTGACACCATTGCAGTAAATGAGCGATATGTCTCACACTAAATACAATCGGGTCACAACTCAACATTTTCCAATTCAGAGTACACATCTCTAACTACTGCACAAATTTCATTCACATCACTGGATAACTGGAAAAATACAGAGGCAATTATTTTTATTTGCTTTAATGCGTCAGAATTTTGAGTTGTGACCCTTTTGCATTTAGGGTGCGATGTATGTGCTGATATCGGAACGACGAATTACATTATGTTATGGCAATGCCGTTAGAAATGCGCCCTTACAAAGAACCGCTTAGATCAATTTAATAATTTCAATTATTTCTTTCAAGTCGGCGAACGAAGGTTGTGTTTTCGTTCAATTAAACATAAAATAAATGAGACACATAGGTACATATGTGGGAACATACACATGTACATAAAATACATCGGAAAGGTCAGACGAATCAATTGAGTATCCAAATAAACTCAAAGCATAGGCATGAATTTGTTAACTGACAAACAATAGGTGTGTGTATATAAAGGTCGGTCTGCGGCAATGAGTTTGTTTAAATGTTTTTTTTTTTGTAAAACAAATGGGGGCACCAAATCGTCTAATCAGAAGAGTCAGTGAACGAAAGCTGAAGAGTAATTAGTATCTCAAAACCTCTACCTTAATCCACACTAGAACGGGATTTAAACGATTGATTTTTACGATTTTACATGTGACGTGACCCAGTCTAATGTAAGCCTTTACTTATGGCCGTAAGTATGTGCATGTATAGTAAATAATTGATTTTCAATGTCAATTAGATTTCATAAAAAAATGAAATTAAAAATATTTTAACAAATGTGATATTAATCGCTTTGCAATCGAATGTCCCCAACCACTTCATACGTAAGGCCATAAATGATTGGACGTCATTCGAGCGTATACGCGCATTTCATTAAAAGGAGTTTATTTCCACCTTCATTATTGTTTATTGATTATTGTAATTTGTATTGCCTTATTTTGTTGTTGTTGTTAGTATCATTTCATTGGATATTAATTAAAACATTTAGTGTTGATTCAATTCGCATGTCTGCCAAGTGCCGCCATGATCCTTTGACTAATCAGATCCTTTACGATCGTATGACGGAATAATTTGGTTTTCTTCATTCATGACTAATGGAAATACTATTCGCTGATGGATGTTTCCACAACAATTCCACGCCCACGTTTTAGCGATAACTCGAGATTTGCTCAGCTTCACATGAGCAGACGACATCACGTCCGAAAGGTTCTGTCATTGTTTGTCGCCCAGTCGTTCTGTCATATTTTACAAATTATACTCGTGCCTTCAAGCATGATCGAATGATTGATAGCATGACTTATTGAGGTACCTAATGGTACGTTCTAGTGCAAAAACCACGTTGAAAGGTAATTGATTATGATCTCCACTCTGATACTTTTTGTTCCCTTGGTGCGGGAGACCACAACGAATTCTATTAATTGTTATTCCTATTCAAAAACGAATGTTTTCGTCAGAGGGAAACCACAAAAAAAAAAAAAAAAAACGAACGACGCCAACTATTTCCTAGCGTTAATATTAGAGATGACAAATATGAAAAGTATTTTCACACACCTTGGCAGATTTCAAGAGACGTACAAAAACGTTAACAATTTCCAGAAATTAAATTCAGTGTTGTCTTCTTATCGTTGGCATCGTCATCGGGATGCTGACGCTATTCATTGGATAATAAACAAAGAAATCGAAATGTAAACAATACAACGATTGGACTACGATGGAGTTACAGAGGAGGCACGAGACCATCCTGCCGATATCAAACGGAGCCTGTAATGAATCATATTGAATGTTGTTAACTGTTATAGTTTCAAAATAGTTAAGATCATAATTCTCAGTGGTTTCATAGCATCGTTCGGTCAGAAATCTGTACTAAAGTCGGCGAATTCTTCCGATGTCGGATTCGATTTTTTTTCGATGTCGGTACGAAAAATATATGGAGTGTTTGACGCATTCTCAGACCGAACCGTTGGAGGGTGTTATTGACGACACGTCGTACAGACGAACTCCAAATTAATTTCTTGGGAAATTCTGATGGGAAATTCGAAATGTCGTTCAGAATTTTTAAGTGGTTTCTCATGGAATTCGGATTAAATTTTAAAATCAATGTCGAAATCAGTAGGAACTGTCGGAAGAGATCAGACATTGTTCAGACGTGTCTGATATCCTGGGTACATGATTTGGACATGTAATCACGGGTGCATACCGAACCGTATTGGAATTGGGTACAATATTGCAATGTCTTAACTACGGTTCTCTGATTAATATTCGTTTTTAACCTGTGCTTTTTTTCGATTCTTATTTATTAATTAACTAATGTGTTGTGATGATTTAATGAAATGAAACCTAATTGAATTTACAGTTAATACTCCTGAAGAAGTTGGAAACAAGTCAACGGAATAAATTAATTTTTTAACCACATCACCAAATAGCCCGTCAAAAAACACAAAAAGAAAGAACAAATTGGTCACCGAAATGAACGTAATAAAATAAATACACAAGTCTTTGATTTATGAACCGATTCGAACCGGGACCTCGGACAACCGAACCAGGGCTGCAGACCTGCTCAGAACCAACTGGAAATCTAAAATGGTTTGCATCCCTGATCGTAACCCAGTCTAGTGTACAAATGTCGATGGAAAATAGTCAGTATTCAGTTTAATCCTAGTAACGATTTATTAGCGGTTAACTAGTTTAAGTCAACGACGCACGATAGGTTGATCGGTACATTCATATGTAAGTGTGTACGTACGTACGTCTATGTGCGCATGCTCAATAGACAGCGCCAGACAGTTGTTCCCCGTGTATGTTAAATGATCGTTAGTCAACGACGTCATCGGCGGCAGCATCGTCTTGAGCACTCCAGCTTCGGCATTCCGGTGTTGCGCAATAACTTTTTTAGTGGTAGAAAGAAGACGAAACAAAAACAACAACACATCGTTTTGGGGCCATCAAAGCAAAACAACACAACACAATACAAAATTCGAATTGTGGATACAAAAAAAAAAAACCAACAACTTCAACACATCAGTCCAAATTTAACCTGCATTTGAGAAAACGCTGAAGACGACAGAAAACAAAATAAGACACCGATCGATCGACTGACCGACTGGCACCGCTTGGGCACTGTAGTTGATAACTGATGATTTTGGTATTTGTTGGTATGCATGCATGTTTGCTGTCTGTCTGTCTGTCCAATAGCACCTCCGTCTGTCCGCAAGTAACAACAAACGGCCACAGCCAAGTGGCGAGTGAAAAGAGCCCATGGAAAGGTGACACAGAAAATATGTCAACATGTGGAAACCATGTATTTGGTCAGTGTTGGTCATCTTCATTGAAAGCGAATGGGAGACAATTTGTTGTCCATTTTCACACCCATTTTCTTATAGAGGCCCAATACGGTAGCCGCAATGCTGACCATACGTCTGGAAAACATTAACAAAAAAAAAGTCGTAATAATTTCGTTTGTTTTTTTACAACTGCAAGTCGCTCTTGTAAGTCACGTATCGTACGACGCTCTGAATGTGACGAAAAGTGTAGTTCAACATCAATGAATTCCCTCATTCCAAGCAGAGTTTACTTGCAATTGAAAAACAAGACAGTCCAAGTTGAAATCCAACTGTTTAAAAAATTACTAAATGAACTTGGACCCGGAGTGGGAAATATTAAAACATTTCCCAGGATGGAAAAGGAGCAACGGTCAGCCGTCCATCTGTCCATGTTCTGATATTTCAAATGTTATCTGCCAGAAATGGATTATTCTTTAGCATCAATCGAATGGGTTCAGTCATCCCAATAGTTGGTATTCCATTAATTGGAATTGGTATCCAAGTATCCACGCTGTGCGTAGGATACAAACGAATCGACCCTGACATTAATTTCCGACTTGTCCAATCGGCGATCAGCAGTTCTGTATCTGGCATAATGTCTCCCGTACAAACAATGACAATGTGTCAGCTAAGTTGCTTAGAGTGTTTGGTAGCTAGCTAGCTAGCTAGTTGGTTCGTGTGTACACAGTACGGACTTATTTGCTCAGTGCTTAGAGTGCGAACTGTAGGATCAGAGGGTCATACTTGTACTTGAGTGATTCATTTGAAGATTTCCATGAAGGTGCTAATGAATGAATCGTAAACATCTCGGAGCACACTCGTACTCGTTCATGTCGGTACTTAGTCCGGGCACTTGTGATTTGCAGCAAACGCGATGCGATGATGTCAAGGTTATTCGCTATTAAAGAAAGACACCATTCAACGCATTCCCAGAGCCATCTAATCCCTTTAACGAATGAATGAACACTTCGAATAAGGTTTATTACAGCCAACCAATAAAAGAGTAAACAAAACAGCGTCCATTCCATAATCAGTGGCTTGACCACCAACAGTCGGACAATAGCGGGGTGGGTATAAATTAAACACACACAGCTGCATTTCGTAATATTGACAGTGGCACGATCTGCGATCTTTTCCATGGATAGGTGATCAACTGGTTTTCCCCCCAAAATCGTAAATCGTACTCGTACATGCATGCGTACCACATACATCCACACTACAGACGTACGGCGGGGAGCCGACCCCTTCGGATACTCACATTGACTTCAATCATTATTTTTAGATTAATAATATCAATCGAATCAATTCGAATCGAATATTCCCGCAAATCGCATTTGTATCAATGCCCCATTGTGGACCGACAGACCTACCACCAACACCAACTTATGCTTGCAAAATTGTGTTTATTTGGATGGGTGTGTGTGAGTGTCTGTGTGTGTGTGAATAGATAAATATGTATATCTCGTGCTTTCCGCTGTTAGTTGAGCCGCAGTCTGACGTCTGGCTTTGTGTCTTTTCTCCAAATGCTCAAGGTCAATTCAAAAGACACATGTACGTTAGTGTGTACTTCTGAGTTCGAGTCTACATTGATGTGGGCTGCCTAGCTGGAATCATCTCCATATGAGTGTGTCTGTATGTAAATTAACTCGCTCTTTTCTTTATATCACCGAAAATGAAAACAAACAAACACCTTCTTGGGCATACACACCGACACACGGCAACGAATACATACATACATACGGACAAATGCCCAAAACATCGTTTGTTTTGGTCGTTTACATCGAGATTAGATCAATAAATGCAAGACACGATTGCTCATTGTGACCACTCGAGAGCGCTACACTGTTTCCATTGTGAGCTACACAACGATTTAACAACAAATACGTTAAAAACTCTGGCCCTGCGTATTTTCCGAAAAATTCCTCGAACTGGAAGCGGGGAACTTCTCCCGACCGGGTCCTAATGATTTCTTCTTAGAGGCTACTCTCTCAATCGGTCCCTGCCAAATGTTTGCCGGTCTTATCAGGTTAGGAGACTGATAAGACAACTGTGACACGATGGAAGGCCACGTACCACACAAATTACACAAACCAACAGATTGAAGTAAAAGTAAAATGGAATTGCATGATACTGGCGCTTGTAGGTGCACAGCTCTGTCGTATCTCGTTGACATTTGATGTCAGTCATTGTTCATGTGTTCATTTGTGGAACGCACTCGCCCAAGAGATTTGTAATTAAACAACTTTTGTGACAATTTAGTGAATTGCGTGTATTTCGTTTGAATAATTTGTTTTGCTTTCAATCCAAGCTACTGTGACATTGAAGGTTCTTTTTTACACTTTGGACTTGTTGGGAGACCACTCGTCATGGCAGATGCAGTACGAAGGCTTTACACTATTAAGAATGTCTTTTTTACTTTAGCGGCTTTCGAAAAAATTAGATTTTCCCCAGTCCCCGTCCAATTAACTGTTGTTGTCGGCGCCCTCCATATTTTATTTGAGAGCAGAGTTCAACAGAGATTCTAATTATTTTCCGATATTGTTTTTTATTTTGCAGATCATCTGTTTTGAATAATCGTCACAATGATCGGTTTGCAGCCGGGATTGCTAATCCCATTCGTAGTGGTGCTGACACTTGTTGCCCCACCAACGAACTCTCAGGATAATCGACAAAATGTTAGTGTGTTTATGAATCAAACCGACACCGTACTGGAGCAGTATGCAGCCCTCGAGAATATGACAATGAACGACGTGGACCAGGCGGAATTTGTGCTGCCGGACGACGATGCGGTGAATTACAGTTTGATTGCTCCGATGTACGAGGATCATTTGGAGAAATCGTCCATAATTTATGGCCTAGTAAAAGTTGCCAATGCCAGTAACGTAAATCCCAGTTGCTACAGGCACTTGCGGAACATCCGAAGGGGGATATTGCGGAAGGAACCGTGGGCCATGAAAGGTAGGCCTTAAATACTGTGTTTGGCGGGTGGTACTACAACTGCTCTTCTTTTCCTAATTTAGCCTTGGACGCATCGGGTTCGAAGCCGTCGGGCTTTGTGTTCGGCCAAAACTTCTGGCTCGGCAGTCGAGAAGCCTGTGGTGCAGTACGACGACCGGTGAGAATTACACTGTCGGCCTCGTATCCGCGTGTCATGAATCAGGGACTCATCAATGATATCGCCCCCTTCGACATGGATTATCGGGTGGTATATTTGAAACACCATTCGCCCTGGCAAGTCGAAATCAAGTTGATGTCCGAACAGGTCATTCACGTTGGACTGTGCCTGCCGTCGGCGTGTGATTCGCCCGAAATACAACGCCTGATGGGTGACTACATTAAGGCGGGCCTCTTCGTGGAGAACGATATCTACGACATTCAGCCGGACGTTCTATATATGAAGGATTTGCGTATATCGGCCGAGTTCTTTGAGAGGGAAAGTTTCAAACTGCTCGGTGCTTTTGTGGCTTTCATTTTGGCCATGGTGCTGATTGCGTCACATCTGCGGGCCAAGTCACAGGCGGCCGTGGCAAAGCCTCTCGACAGTGAGGACAACGCTGCCGACACCACCAATCCGAGCTTGGACGATTATGTCCTATCGCTGTCGAATTTGCCACAAGTGCGCAATTTCGTCATGTGTTTCGATGTCCAGGCGAATTTATCCAAAATGTTTAGCATCAAAGACTCCAATCCATCGGAGATTCCCGTGATTAACGGGTTGCGTTCAATTTGTGCCGTTTGGATTCTGGTGTTCCATGTGATGTGGTACATGTACTTCACCGTTCACAACAAGACCTTCCTGATATCCTACGCCGAGAATTTCTTCTTCCAATACATTAGCTCCGCTCCCATATTGGTGGATGTTTTCTTTACGATCAGGTGAGCATCGGTTGTACTCGACGGCCCAAATACACTCACACTAAATACATTCTGTGTTTCCAGCGGATTCCTGCAGACGTACAATTTCTTCAGGAATGCCAAGAAAATCGAGATGATACGCAACAACACCTTCGTGCAGAATGCCAAGCAGTTTGGGAAAATGGTCTTCCATCGTTATCTCAGGTGAGTAGGGGAGCGTTGGAGCAACAGCTCATGGCTAATGACGTGTGTTTCTTTGTGAGACGCAGACTTGTCCCCCTGTATTTGGTGGTTATGGCGGCGGTCGATTTGCTGTTTGTGTACATTGGCAAGGTCTCCGTGTACGACATCAATGAGAAGTTCGACGAGAACTGTGCCAACTACTGGTGGCGCAATGTGTTCTTCATCCAGAACCTGTTCGATCACAAGGATATGTGTGCCAACTGGACGTGGTCGCTGGCCTGTGAAATGCAATATTTTGTTATTGCCACCGTTTTCCTGTTCGTCTACACCAAGTGAGTGCGTACTTTTTCGAGACTAGTGTACGATTTCAAATGTCCCCGTTACAGACATCCGCGACTGATTAAAGGAACAACGATTGGCCTGTTAATTGGCAACCTGGTCTGGTCATACTGCATTGGAGTGAATACGAATTTTCAGCTGTCGTTCGACACCTTCTTTGCCACGGGCACGGACATCTACATTAGTCCGTTTGTCCGCATATTGCCGTATATTGTGGGCGCCGTAGCCGGCTGGGCTTTCGTGGAGCACAAACTGCGTTCCACCGACCTCAGTGAATTCCAACAGAAGAGCTTCTGGAATTTGTCGATATTGATATTTTTCGTATGCCTGCATTCGGCCATCAAGAGAGATGTCTCACACGTCACGGCCATTACGCTGTTTGTCGTGGGCCGGTGCCTGTTCGCGCTGGCCTTTAGTTGGATTATCATTGGCAGTGCCACGGGACGCAGTACCTGGTGGTCGCGTTTCTTGGAGTCTAAGCCCTTTCAACATTTGAATCGGATTTCCTATGCATTTTATTTGCTCAATCCCTTTGTGATTGCGCTCTGTTTCGGCCTGACCAACAGCAGTACTCATGCCGATCCATTTATGCTGGTAAGTTTGCTTCACCACCAACGTCTTTCGTACGCTCTCAATCTAATGTCTGTCTTCTTCTCCTCCTCCTCGTCATCGTCATCGTCCTCAGTGCGTGTTGTGCACCGGTTTCACTGTAATTGTTTACCTGGCTTCCATTGTGTTCTCGTTGGCATTCGAGATGCCGTTCAGCAACTGGTCCTCCCAGCTACTCAGACGCAACAGTTCCAAGTTGAAGGATGCCTAAATATGATGCTTTGCCAGCGTGGCCAACGTGGCTACATAAAAATAAACACGCATTTCTCCGGATACGGAGAACGATTTCCGGAATGGTTTCTCTGGCCGGTCCTTTCCATTTGTCTTGTATTTTATTTCATTGTGCTTATTGTGATCGTTCATTTCATTTTCGATTCTTCTCATTTTAACGAGCTAAGTCATTAGAAGTTTAGGTTGATGTTCATGGAAATTAATTTAATTGTACATATCTATCTATATCTGTATATATATATATCTATATGTGTATATATATTATTTCGATCAGGGATTAGTACTCATATATAACGTGTATGCATGTATGTGTGTGAACAGACGAGTGAGCGTGTACATGCATACACACACACACATACACACATTTATATTTAAATCTACTTAATAAACATAAATAAATATTCTATTTAAATAAAATGTCCATTAAAATACGAATATGTATTCTTAGTAAATACTAATAATAAATAAAATAAAAAAAAAACTACTTTATGGATATTAATTTCGAATCGTGACTATGTCGATGCCTCGACATACAGGGACATTGAATGTTTGCCGAAGTTCTTACACTCGATCCTACCTAACATCTCACATAGTGTCGACTCAAGGACAGAGTCTGTGCGAAAATGCCATAAATACATTCAAGTGTCACCCTAGTGTACGTCATGGAACGCCAACAATCAATCTTCCACACAATAATTGATGAGACACAATTGCATCGATGGGTTTGTGCAAACCAATGTGAACTTTAAACGATGTACGACAATAATTGCCTTAACCAATAAAGAGAGCATTTATCTTATTCTGGTTTGGATCGCTCATTGATAAGGCGGAAGAATATTACACAGTTCAACTACACGTTGTACGGCGTGCATGCGTGCCTGCGCCATCAAGGCTGTGCTGCACAGGTTCATTGATATCATTCAGATACGCGTCAACCGCATTCCGAGAAGATGAAAACAAAATTCGAGGTGGAAAAGGCGTTGCTTGTAATTACACTGCCGCTCCTTTGTTTCCGTTAATATTGCTTTAATTCAAATATTCTCTTTTCTTAGCGTTGTTTTCGTTTTTGTTTTTGTGGTATTTTATGGACACAGCCTAGTTATCATAACTACCCAGCACACAATTTCGTGGTCAAATTCAATTGCTCGGAGTGAGAAAACCAACAAGAATGTTCATTTATTTGATTATTTAATTAATAATCACTGAAATAACTATTTAATCGACTTGTGTACAGCACGTTCTAAATGCCACAAAAGCATGCGTCTGCTTGAAACAGATTCCACATTCTAGTGTGCAAATACCACCGCCACACTTGATTGATTTGTTTGTCCAAAACACTTCGAGTAAGCACACAAGACCGCCTTACCCCACGTACAAACATGTTGAAGGGGCGTAGGAATTTGCAATTACGCCCGCATTACTTTCAAATTGCAGCCACTACTGTCAGTATCTGCAATGACCATCTCGTCAGTGACGAGCATAAGTAAAGGGTGATCCAACTACAAGTTTATAATGATATACTGCCAATTTTATAAGATCTTGGTGACTCGATAAATCGTTGATGAATAATTCGCATAATATTGATCCAACACGGTAGCCCACAAAAAAAAACGGCTCCGAATTGACTGATTGATCAATTGACTGATAACACGATTACCAAACATGTTGGGAGAAATATATTTTGCGGTGTTGACTGTTTGGCAACAGCCTACAGTCTGGACTGTATGGCGACAGCCTACTGAAACCAATGATCCTTCAAGGTCACAGAAGTCTGTCACTGTAGCGCTCAGCTTTACCCGAAAAGGCGATTACATCAGCTTTTTTTTTTTTTAAATGGGCCAATGATGTCACCTCTCCAAACTGGCTTTCTCTGAGGATTCATTGGCTTAGTGACGATCGCGTGCGTGTTTTCCGATCTCCCGATGTGACAGATTTGCTTGTCAACATACCCGCCCAAATGAAAAGGCGCTTCCACTATGACAACACCTTTCGCGAGGCACCCTAATACACCACTCGAATGTGTGTGCGGCCAACCGAATAACAGTCGCATGCTATAAAACAGCCATTGTTATATAAATCCGACAGTATCGTCGAACGTCCGTACGATTACGGATCGGTCGGTGCAAATTTCACGACGACTTTCTTTCGGTGCACTCGAATTTCATGCGACAGTTTGAGTGGAAATCTATTGCATTGTTTTTTATTCGATTTCGATTGCAGTTTTTCCACTTTCTTTACACGCTGCAAGTTCCGATCGACCGTTGGTAGATTCAGTTGATTTTCTCGTTTGAAATCGTTAAGTGCAGCGCGCGGTTTCTTTTGACCGTAACATGCGGTGGCGCATTATTTTGGTCCAATTATTGGTGCGGGCCTTTTGCGGTGGCTCATCGGCGAGAAACGATGGGCGTGAGGTGTCGCCGGCAGGCCTTCAATTTCAGTGGACGCGTGAACAGCGGCAACAGCAACTGGTACAGCACAATTTCCTTGTTGGCATTGCAAGTTCGGGTGTGCTGCATGAAAACAATACACGATGTGGCCAAGAACTTGAAATGCTGCTTGAAGCCATAGCCGGGCATGACGTTTGGGCTTTAAAAGGTGTGTGTGTGTGTGTGTGTGTGTGAAAACCATTTGGTTGTGACATCCACGACTTGTGTGAAAAAGAGTTTCAACTATTCTGCACCTCTTCTCTGGTCAATACAAAAATACAAATCAATAGCAAATTTCGTATGTAGATTTCTCGTTTATACGCTGATTTGAGGAATTAGCATTCAAAAATTAATGTACAGAAGCTGTGCATGATTGATTTTGAAGTTAATGTACAATAGTACTTTTGAATGATTGAGCAATTAATAATATATTTCTGTGGCTTGGTGCTAAAGGGGCCAATGTCAAAATTTTTTACTTTTGAGGAAAATCCAATTGAAGGCTTGACAAATGTTTATCTGGGAACAATTAAATTCAACTTACAATTGTATGCCTGTTTTGGTTTAAATTCGACATTGGCCGTTTTAGAATTCTGAGAATAAATCAAATACCAACATTAACTCGAATCAAAAGAATTTGGACATAGAATTTTGTCCCGTGTACCAGAATCCGCACAGAACTGGGTCTCGTATATCAGGAAAGTGTGTATTTCTCTTTATTTTTTGCTTTACAAATACACTTAATACTGTTTTTACAGGGTCCTTCTTTTATACGATTTTGAAAAACCATGTAACTTAAAAAAACACCGCAGATCTTCCTGGATTTACACGTGTCTT
This sequence comes from Hydrotaea cyrtoneurina, assembly GCA_958296145.1. Classification (NCBI taxonomy): domain Eukaryota; kingdom Metazoa; phylum Arthropoda; class Insecta; order Diptera; family Muscidae; genus Hydrotaea; species Hydrotaea cyrtoneurina. The sequence goes on from OY282516.1 coordinate 80,309,273, forward strand.
CAGAAGGACAAACAAAGAACAACAACAGGGTCATGATATAGAAGTGAAGAACTTAATTCGAAATTGTTTTGTCGAATTATTAGTAATATCTGGAGTTTTTGAATTTATTCGTCACTTAAAAAAAGAAAAGAATATTCTGTTAATAAAAAAAAGAAAAATTTAGTAGGTTTTTGAGTTGAACTGATTAACATGTTTCTTTTTTTTTACACAATACAGTGTACTCTCTCCTTGCGGACACCCCTCTTAAGCGGACACCTCTCATAAACGGACACTTTTTTCCGTACCAATCCGCTTTAGTCCTCTTGTGTACTACTCTCATAAACGGACACCTCTCATAATCAAAATTCTCAGTCCCTCAGGTGTCCGCTTATGAGAGAGTACACTGTATATTGTGTTCGTTTTACTATGAACACACTAAATAGTTAATGTTAAATGGTGGCAACTTCATCTATCTTCTTTATCGGTTACTTTAGTTTTGGATCATTTTGGCACTGCTCCCAAGTCCTTCACATGGGGTAATTATTTTTGGTTTGGCACTCCGGAATTATGCGATGATCTGAACCAGCCGCTTGTCATAAGTTTGGATCAAACACAACCGCTTATATTCAATGCGACCAGTCCCATTCCAATGCATTTCTTGATGGTATATTTGAACTTTTCCTCACCCTACTACATTGACCTGAGACTGCCCTTCGAGGTAAATTGATGAACTCACACATTAGTATGTACATCTGAAGCGCTGAGTGTAAGTGCGTTGTATTAAAGATAATCCGGGTAATTGTCTATAAAAAAAAAATGGTGGAATCTGGAAATCGCCTTAGACAGTCTAAATTATAAACTATTTAATGTGAGAACTAAATACTACGTCTGTTCCTAAGCCACTCAATACACTTCGAGTAGGTAATCCGTAAAGTGGACCGGGTCATTATTAACATTAACAGCAGCGTTTCAGATGTATGCATTTGTGGGTATGTCGGTATGTACACATTCCTATCTTATAGAATTTCATCCATGTGGGCCTGTGTCTGCCGAAATCATGTGCCTCCCACAGAGTGCTCTCCTTCGCCGATCTCTATTTCCAGAGCCGATACTTTGAGATGCAACAGCGCTTTGATCTGCAAATGAATGCGGTCGAGGTGAAAATTCCCCACTTCTCATGGCGATATTTGACAGAAATCGCCAGTCTGATGTTCTTGTAAGTTGCCACATTACCCAGTGTGTGTGTGTGTGTGTGTGTGTGTCGAAGACAATTTAAAGGGCCAACATTTGCCTCGTTCGCCGGTTCGCCAGCCCTCTAGATTCTCTTTCGCTGTGTGTTTGATGTTAACATGTCTCTGTTTCCGGTTTAGGATACTGCTATCCATTTTTATAGGGCTGGCCATTGTGGCAGAAATCGTACACAAATCAAAGCTCAACTTGCAAATTCAACATTCGCTCTACAAGAAAAGCAAAAGCCACCACCAGCACGACACTGGCGGCATTTCAATTCCACCACAGCTTTCAAATGGTGCCACTTGTAGTGGTGGCGTTGCTGTCAGCGTCGGCGTCGGTGGTGACTCGTCTCATCCGCATCAATGTGAGAAGCTCTTGTTGTGCTTTCATTTGTCCGCTAACTATGCGACCGTTACCAGCTGGGAGAATTCAAAACGCAATGCGGATTTTCTAACGTCGTTGGCGGGTATGCGCTGCATCATCTGCTTGTGGATCACCGTGTTTCACGTCTACTACTATTCGCTCTTCGCCATCGCGAATACGCCGTTCATTTTTGCCAAGTTGGAGAAATTCGCCCTACAGCCCATACTGCAGGCCTGTTTCTATGTGGATGTCTTCTTCATCATGAGGTCGGTACTGTTGGTTGTGTTCGTCTAAAGTCTCTTTCATTCATCTTCTTCAGCTCCTTCCTATTGGTCTCCAATTTCCTGTCAAATACGAAGCAAATCGAAAGAATTGCAGCGGCCACATGCTGGGGAAATGTGAAAATGTTTTTCAGTGCTCTGCTGCAGCGCTACATGCGGTATAAAGACACGCTCACAATGGTTAATCGATGTCGGGCCAGATTGATTTCATTGTGATCGCTTCATCAATTGTAATTTTATTCTAATTCATTTAATTCCATTCTTTTTTTTTTTTTTTTTAGATTGACTCCTATTATGATTTTTACGATGCTGCTGAGTACAATGGTCGTGGACTTTCTGAATATGTATTCACCCTTTCGCTTGGGCGAACATAGTGGCCTCCACTGTAAGACGTAAGTTTGCTTCGTTATTTTATGCACTCGCATGCGGGCGGCCGCTGCGGTTTCAGTTCCCCATCAATTACTGGGGCAGCACAATTCCACTCGTGAATGATAAATCTTGAATTTCATAATGTGCCAGTGTTGTTCGGGCAGGAACAACTCAGAGTTCTATCGAACGCCTGCTTTGTTATTTATTTGAGAAAAATTAATATTGAGAAATGTAATATTGCGCGGGTAGGGGTCTGTCTGTCGCATTGATGTTTTCTTTTCCAATTCCATTGATGTTCCGAACAGGGGTTACAAATCAGAAGGCGGAGCGTGGTTACAACAATGTACCCGGCTTGTCTGAATCTGAGAGTATCTGTCGGGAGAGTATTGTCATCACCATCATGGAGAGTATGAGTATTTCATGTTGGCATTGACTTCATAAATGTACGTGGTTTGGTATTGACCGAAACTCTAGCGGTCGCAACATTTGTGTCATTTCATTGGTTTACCCGTACGACCACGTTCTACTGTCCCACTGCACCCTAGTGGGGCCAAATCTTACAAAGGAATTTTGATATTTGGATTCATGGATCGACGTACGATTTAAGGACACCATCTGACCAAAGGCACTTTGTGTGGGCCACTTTACAGATTTAAATGAATTGTTCAATGTTTTATATTTTATAGCACCGTGTACTTGTTGTATTGGGAAATAGCATTTCCTACTTTAAATCAAAACTTTTCTGTTTACGGCTGGATGATGAAATTTGATGAAACTGTTTCGATATTCGAAATGTCATTATTGTCGCCCATTCATTTGCAGCAACTGGTGGTACAACCTTTTCTATATTCACAATTTGCTGGATATGAATGTAATCTGCTGCTCGTGGACGTGGTATTTAGCCTGTGAAATGCAGTACTTTGTTCTATTTACGGCATTGCTGTATCTCCATGTGAAGCATCCGAAAGCAGCCAAAATCGCATTTGTCACATTGGCCCTGGGATCTGTGGCCATCGGCTGGATAAGTAATTACGCCAATGGCATAACATTTGAGTAAGTAGACAACGGACTGACAGACTGACAAACGGACAGACGAACCGATTGACCGACAATTTCGTCGCGAATATGTACACACTCACTTGTTTGCTTAACTGACAAATGCACACGCATGCACTCGCCCACATCTAGGACAACAGATTGCAATCCGATTCGACCGAACCGAACCGAACTGGACGTACGTATCTCTCAAATCCATCTACCAAACCTCTCTGACCCAACAACCATTCAACACTTCTACTTTATCAGAATCGATGTCATCTACAGCACCCTCAATGAGTTGTACGTCAAACCGTGGGTACGTGTGCCTCCGTATGTGGGTGGGGCGGCTATGGGCTGGCTGATGCATACGCGGCAACAGTGTCAACAAGTTGGCGACATCGCTGGTGTGGACGAGCAACAGCGTCAGCGACAGACGGAATCGACTTGGAGCAGAGTGCGTCCGAAAATCTTTTGGCTTTCGTGCTCTGTTCTGTATGTGGCCACGAATTTCATGAGCTATTGGCGCTCAACACCGTCCTGGGCGGTGGCAACCATAATGTCCGCCGGCAAGTTAATCTTCGCCCTTTGCATTGGCGGTGTCATCATCATGTGTGGCCAGGGTCGCGGTGGCGCCCTCCACACGCTGCTCAGCGCGCGACCTCTTCTCATTTTGAGTAGGTTCTGTTTCAGCATTTACATGTTGGCGCCCATAATGGTCGTCGCCATGTTCGGTTTACGCAATGAACCGACCAATTTCACCGAAGTGGGATCGGCAGCCGATTTCCTGGCCATCATCAGTCTGACAATCGTTGCGGCGTTTATTGCCTTCATTTTGGTGGAATTGCCGATGCAGCGAGTCGCCAATGTATTGTTAAGAGAAAAAAGATCTTAGAATTTTGCAATAAAGAAATAATTTAAAAAAAAAACACACACACACACACCATCATGAGGCATTTACTCTGTGGCAACCTGGTCATCAGTTTTCGGTTGTGACAACCCAATCATTGGGGCAGACATCGTCATTTCGTGAGCTCTGGTATATGAACAACCTGGGACCCCAATCAGCGCTATGTGACATTCATTTTATAGCGAAAGATGGACATGTATCGATGAATGCACCAAAGACAAAGAGGGACATCGGATTTGATGCTCAGCTCATGTGTTTTCATTTTAAAGGGTCTCGGATGTGAGATGCTTTCAAATGCAGCTCGACCGAATACTCCGCTCCTGCTTTGGCATTGTTTCTGTATTAGGGTGCATTTCTTCGGTGCACGGGGATCAAAGTTCAATAATATAAATTGAGAATTGCCAAAGTCATGTTATCTTCTCTATGTCAAGAACTTAGTTGAAGGCATTCTGACGAACTCACTCTTTTGAAATGTAAATTTTCATTTTATTCACCGCTAAATTCACTTGAATCATCAAAATCGAAACAGCTAAGAACTAAACAATGCGTTTGCAAAAAATTACAAAGTTGCTTGTCTTTTAGGGTGTTTTGAATATTTTAAAATTTGTTTTGGAATATCCTTATCTACCAAACACTGGGTCCTTTTTCAGGTATATTTTGGCTGGGCCATCGCATAATTGCTAGAAACAGATCTGTAGTCCAGCGAATTAAGCAAATAATTATTTAGCTGATCTAGCCCTAGTACTGTTTTTATGGCAGACGTGCCCATAAAATGTTTACAATTTGTGTGTCGGGTCTTCGCATCATAAACAGCTCACTAGGCAGACATTTACGTGTGTTCGTCTACAGCCTCTGATTTTGCGTAGGGTTTTTTATTGGATACACACTAGGGTATATGAGAAGAAAATGACATAGAAAATATGATTGGAAAACGGGCAAAAAAGTCTGAAAAGGTACTTTTCTTATCTGCTGTCAATAAAAAAGAAGGCTTGGGCGTTTGCGATTGTATAACCAAATTCTTAACAATTGCAGGTACACGTATTCCTTAAACAAATAGTATTTCGTATCGGATTCTCTCGCTTGGAAAATGATTATACATTTTCCTAATAATGAGAATGTGTCATATACCGAAAAAATGGCAGATGCAAATTATTATTATTATTATAAATCAACTTCCAGTAAATTAATTTAACTGACAGTAAATTACCTTCTAATTGTCAAGTCTTATGCAGTGCATTTTTTAATATGCAATCAGTTAAATCAAACAATGATGAAGCCGCTAGACTTACGATAAAGGAGGTTCTTTTCTTTTCGGGAGAAACTAAAATACAACCAAAGATGTTCAACATTGTGTCGCAAAGCTGGAAGCTGGAGAAAACTGCAAAAGGCGCTCAAACTCAAAAAGAGAAAGAATTCAAAACAAGCTATGATGATCTGTTTGACGTTGGTCATCAGGATGCTCATACCAAGGCCGTTGAAGAAGACAGACATTTTTTATTACTCCAAAAAAAAAAGACGCTCTGGCTGCATGAACGACGAAAATAATTGAGAGACAACTGAGAGCTGCTGAGATGGCAAGATTTTAAAAATCATAAAAAAGATATAGGAGACTTAGTTTTTTTTTTTTTTATAAAAAAATGATTTATTTGACGTTATCAACTAACATTAATATTTTATTTTTAGAAATATGTAGAACTGGAGCGAGCATCAGAGGAACAGCAGCCGATGCAACAAGATACAGACACAGATTCAGAAGCACGACCAGAAACAAAAAAAGAGGAGTTACTGTCGAGGTAGCGAAGAGATTATTACTCATATCCGTATTTGAGGATATTCACTATGACCTGAACTGGGAAATGCTAAATGTCACTAAATCTGTCTCAGGAAAGAAACTAATAAACACCCAATTAATAACAATAAAATGTCCTAACAAATAAAACTCGAGTTATGTACATTCCAACAAAACATTGTTTCGATTTTAAGATTGAAAAACTAGGATTTTTTTTTGAAAAATTGCTGTTTGGAGGGGTGAGCCGGTGGAAAATCCAAAATTATTTATTATTACCTATACATATACCTTCGTTTATGGCACGAAATTTTGGATTCGAAAGTCGCTTCAAACTAATTACTACACAAGAGTAGTACCATATTCAAGCAGGACTTTAGGACATATTATTCAAATATTTGCGCAATCAAAAGTTTGAGCAACCAATGTTTGAGCAACTGTATTTTCAAACCATAACAAATAATATTTCTAGGTATTTCAACCAAATGTTTGTACAACCAAATGTTTGTGCAACCAAATATTTGTTCAACTATAGTTTCAAACCCTATCAAACGATATTTCTAGGTATTTCAACCAAATGTTTGAGCAACGTAATTATGTCTCCGATGGTGCACTCTCAAAATTAATTTGTTGACTATTGATCTGTAATGACTAATGTTATATTAACAATATCTGGTTACAATGACATAATTTTTAAGGCAGAATAAACACATGTGATTAAAATTGGGAAATTGGAAAAAAAATGTTGGTCAAAAAAAAAACAAAGGGGTTAACCCATCAAAATTTTAGATTTTTTTCAAAAAATATATTTCGTTGAGATTTAGCTCATTCATAGCGGTCGGTAATCTGAACAAGACGACGTTACCGTTTTTGAAATTGTACAAATGGTTTGTGAGAAATTGGGTTCGGAAAATGGGGTTTTCTAGAAATTAGAGATTCGAAAGTCCCTCGAATCTAATTGGTCAATTTTTCAGCAAGCTAAATATTTGGATGTGCAACAAACCGTTTCGCAGTTTAATGTTTATCCAACCAAATATTTGCGCAACCAAATGTTTGGGCAACTATAGTATCAAAGCATACCAATATTTCTATTGGCGTTTACGTACGCAAAAGGTTTCGAACCAAAAATGTGTGCAACCATATGTTTGATCTATAGATTCAAATCATTCCAAACAATATTTCTAGGCGTTTCAACCAAATGTTTGAGCAACGTAATTAGATTTGGAAATTCATAAAAAAAAATGGATTTGTTTTGAAAAATTGATTTTGTTAAAATTTTGCTCAAGCCAAACAATATTGAAGGTCTTGTTGATCAATCAAATGTTCGACAAATAACTTGGAAAATACAGTTTTGTGGGACCCGGACTTCTCTTGGATAACCGTGGTTCTTGGGACTAGGACAAATTCCGTTTGAAGTCAATAACCGAAGGTTAAATTAAATGACTGCCATAGTTTTAAAATACCCTACGAAGTGACACATATAAGTGCTGATTAGCTCTATGTCTAGTAACTTGTACATTTTTGAAACTTCAAAATATGAATTATTTTGCTAAATGAGATGCTCAACACAATTGATCACGATGGCGATGGCAGTGGTTGTGAATTGTCCGGAGAATCAAAATGAGTGCATGCTTAGCCTTTTTTCAGATAGTTCGAATTATCTGACAGCAAAGATTTTGATTATTTGCCAACACGAATTTATGTTTTCTATAACATTTCGCTCATTTACTTCAATAGTGTCCCAACTCAGAACACGATTTTTTCAAGAGACTCGCTTAAAGTTCTCGATTACGTCTTACATAATATAGGAAAGAACTATAGGATTCTCGTAAGAATAAAGTAAAGGCATCACATATGTTTGTATTATACACTGTAGAACTAAGTCAACTTAAATTATAGATTAACAGCTTTAAATTATAGATTAACAGCTAAGTACCAAGTTGTTCAATTATTTTCGTCATCTAAATGTTGGCAGTGCTAGATAATATGATTGGAATATGAAATTCTACTTAATCGGCGAGTTGCCAGAGTCTTTGATTGAGTTTGGCCTCAAATAAGGCATGATTACTTAAGCACCCCCCCCCCCCCCCCCCCTCTCTCAGTGGAGATGGACCAGCGAGCGAGCCCCTCACACGCCAATTTCTGTAGCTCTCTCAGACAAATAAATTGCATCTTTCATTGGATCACGCTTTTATCACTAGTCAAATCTACGGAGGGAAGACAAAGTCGCCCACAACATTTCTTGAATTGAGCGACAACAATTGCGTGTATGCCAGAGAGTGTTAGTATGTATGTATGAAATGTGAGCAAGTGTGGCTGTTATCATATTTTTTTTCGTCTCCTTTGGTTGCATCTTTTAATCTGACTTTGGTTTTTGTGAACATTCCGTACAATGTTTCAACACAGCCGAATGCACCTCGATTATTATCGTCATGATCGGCCGTGTTTCAATTACGTGCACACTTACGCACACACGCATGTACAGACATATGTATGTGCATGCCATTATGAGAGCTGTTGTAGAAGAAACGCCATCGATTATGATATTCTGTGGAAACGATAACGATCATTCGAAGCAGGGCAGACTAAATCCAAAAGAAAAATAATAACAAGAGAGAATCTTAGAGAATCAGGAAAAACCTGTTCGAGAGCAGGTAGTTGGATTCCGACTAAAGGGTCGTTCACAAACTCTGTGCCTGCGCATAGACAGGCAAATTTTATATACAACAAAAAGGGATCAGGATTAGACAAGAGCTCGCACAAAAATGCTTTCTGAGGGCTATTTTTATGAACTATCGGAAAATAAATCCTCCGAAGAAAAGGACTAGTGCAGGCCAACCATGTACGTGTAGCACCGTAGGCATACACTTTGACTAACAGGTAGAAAAACGACGTTTCATAAAATATACCCCCGTTGTAAATGGGTGTGTGTGTGTGTGAGTATGTGAGCTGTGATTTTTTTTTTGGGATGAATACTCCTTGCACCACCACTTAGCGATTTCTAAGCAGACAGCAGCACACACATGGAAATTCCTTTGGTTTCTATAAATTCCTTTTCCTTGCTCATCACGATTTCAAATCGCATCCTCTCTCTCCGTCTACGGTTACAGCATAGTCTCCTGCTCTCTTCATGGTGTTCTGTCTGGTGCTGTATCATTAATGTTTTTTTTTGTCGATTCCTTTTGCATGTTTGTGTCGGCTCGATGTGTGTTCACCGATTCGTGTACATAGGATATCTCTATGTTTGCATGTGCATGTGTTGGTTTTTCTTTTTGTGTACATAAACCCCGATGCCGGCATTTGGTTGTTGTTTTTAAGGTTTACATTTTTTGGTTTCCTCTTTTTTGTCAGATTTCAGTATTTCTTAGAATTTTGTTTTGTAAAATGAAAGATCAGAGTCTTTGCCAGTGCTCCGTTTGTACAGACAGACAAGGCAGCTTCTTTTGGATTTTTGTACAAAAAAACACAAAAACACGCATACACAGCCATGTACATGTTTGTACCGATTAAACGGGAAGAGAGCGGGCTTTTTGATAGCTTTTATTATTTGAATATGCCGCCGGTGGCTCAGTATCATGTCCGGTCATCCGAATTTAAAGTTAAAGTCGTCCGATGAAAGGAGAAGGCAACCAGTTGTGTTAGCTTTTGCCAAAGATCATTTCAAAGAGGACATATTTTTGATCATATTTTAGAATGCATCCACAATCTGAAGTTGTTGACGAAATAACGGACATTTGACGAACATTTAGTATCAAAGATCACACCATATTTGTTTTGAAGGAGAACATGGAAAAACTTGCATTTTCGTACTTTTTTAAACGACAGGCTCTGTCTGTCGCTTGTTTCCACAAACAGGGTGGATCGTCTTAGAATATTCCGACGGTCCATTCTCATACTATTCAGATTAAGTAAGATTATGTGGCGAGCTGGGTGGAGTTGGCCGTTTATTTGGGAGATATCAGACGAGTACTTCAACCACCGTCATCTTCCACGGTTACAAAGAATCAAAAATAATAATTTAGATTTATCTTGTTCTATTAATAATCTTATTGAAGGATCTGTTTGTCCATAGATCCATAAATAAATGAAATTAATAAATCAATGTGGTGCAAAGGATGGAAAATAATAATTTGAATATACCCAGCGGAAACATTTGCAAAGACTTCCTTTGGGACACCTTCGGGAATGCCTTCTTTCAGAAACTCGACCTTGTGTGCCTTCTAGAAATATGGATTCACCCATGACTCGTGCAGAAACATACCGAACACACTCTCCTGTCACGTATATCTCTAAGGTCTCGACCCGAAGTTTCGCAAAATCCCTGGTCCAATTCCCGTTTTCTTTTAATACAAAACGATGAATGTCCATGGAAATCATCACGGAAGGTGTTTGTTTCAGGAAACCCTTTGGCTGCCCTTCCAGCGCAGACTTTTCAGTGGAAATTTTTCATATTGTAGGAAATCATCTTCAATGTCTTTGATATTGTATTTCTGCTGTCTCCAATTTGTGATGACTTTGTCTCTTCACCGGAGTCCCAGTCGGAGCTTTGAGTGAGATCTGCCGTAGCAGCTCTTCGGAGCTTCGTTCTGGTACAATCGACTGAAATGTCTTAGGATAATCGCTGCATTTTTCATCTGTTTAACTACGCCTACATTTGGAGTTTGAATATGAAAGGGTGATTTCTGATTTCTGTTTAGTTTTGGATTGAAGTGGAGTGTCCATCTAAATTCACTGCTTGTGGTTCATGAACCGGCAGAATCATTGGTACGGATTTCTTAAAGAAATGGTTGAATCGGGAGATGATTTCGGTGAGAAATTGGTCTCGTAAGTTGCTATGTCCATAATCCGACTCTTAGCTGCTTCAAAAAACAGAAATGCGGAGATTTACCAGGCTCGAAACAGTTCGAAAGTATGTAGTTCATATTTTGACTGATCGAAATTGACATTAAAAACATTTTAGAAAACAAATTACACGTGAACTTTCTTACAGTTTTACGTTTTTTTTTTGGTCCATTAATGAACAGACGCTTAACAAACGCCCTATACTTTTGGTTATTGGTGTTATACAAGTTAGCATAAACCAATAATGCTGTATCTTTATAGTTCACTGTGGTTCTGTCCAATTTACTTATTTCCCTTAACATTCCATGAAGGAGCAGACGGGGAACTTCTCTCGATATTTATGAGTTTCTTTTTTACATAACACTGGTCTACATTAAGGTTTTATGTGCAAACTATTGAACAGAGCCTCTTGTCCCCTTCGATTTTCAAATTTGACGATCATAACTGAAAAGCCGTACAAAAAAGTGGATATGGAGAGAATGAATCCATTTCAATTCCCTGTTGAGGTCAAAAAATACAAACAGCGGAAGCTAAAAAAATTACATAAGGACTCGCTTTAATGACGTGCCACCACAACCAGCTATCCAACAAGTTTATTGGATGTGAATTCGCAATGGTTTTTGAAAAAAAATTCCAAACACTTTCCATGCAATTCTCTCTGAATTCTCCGATATTGTGTGTTTGTGTGGGCACATGTATTACGAATATTGAAAACCATGACAAATTCAAAGTCTTCGGATTTATAGAAATTTCGTGGAATTTGTTTTCAAATCTTTACTGTACCTAAAAACAGGATTGAAAAATCAGTGGATTGAAAAACTCCAAGAGTTTTTCGAATCTTCCTTACGAATGCTCTTCCACGCGAAGAGATGTTGCAGCAAACGTCTGTATCTTAGACCACACAGTCACGCACACACATGCACGAACCCACCAAAAGTCACAAAGAGTTCTACCTAGACCTCTACGCCACACACAGATACACGCTGTCGCCGCATCGAACATTGCAGTGGTAGTGGTGCTGGTGCTGGGATGTGAACAACAAAACGTACCTGAGAATCTCTTAGTTTGTATTCTCAGAAATGGCTGAATTGTTGTATTCAGCAATGCAAGAGAATCGAGAATAGTGCACGGAGCACGCTCTCTGCTCTACCTGCATGTCGGCCTGCCTGCGTGTGTGTGCGTGTGTGTGTGCGCGAGAGCCAAATGGCAAAGCAACATTTTCTAGTTATAAACTGAGTCTCTGGCAAAGGGAGTTTAGTTTGTGATACGTTGTTAAACAGTGCGGTATTGTGCGGTCAGTCACTCAGTTCAATACAAATACACATTAGAACCACAACCGTTGTTTTAACCGAATACACGGCATATTACAAGAATACGAAGAAGAGAATACTAAATATAATACAAATCTTATTTACCCACATGTAGTGTTGGAAAGAAATATTTACGGAATTGTGAATATAAAACAAAAGTGAAAATTCAATAGAGTCGATTTGCAAAGAATGCCAACGAAGTAACACAAGTGATAAGAGCAATAAACAAAATCCAAGTGAATAATCAGTCGGTGAGTCAGACGCTGACAAATAACAGTCGAGTTTATTTTAAATTCGGATTTCACGCGATAATCATTGAAAGCGACATAAGTGGGGGCCTATAGAGTGAATCGAGACGCTGAAAAGCGTTATTCGCCGCTAACAGAGACAGTGCGAGATATCTTCCATCAGTATGGCCACCAATACGGAAATTCTTCCCTTCCACCATCAGACCACGTTGTCACTGCAGACGGCAGCTGCTTTGACCAACTACCATGGGGGCGGCGGCGGTGGAGGTACCAGTGGCATTCACACGGCCACCCAGTTGGCAGCCGCCGCTTGGAGCATGGAGGACCATCTCTACCAACAGACTGAATTACCCGGCCTCACACGAACAGCTCATCATCTGCTGCGCTTCACGCCGTATGCTTTGCACCATCGTCCTCAGCTGCAGACATTACCACCCGCGTTGTATCTCCAACATGCAGCTGCAGCCGCTGCTGCGGCGGCAGCAGCCGCAGCACATGCGCAACATCATCATCACCATCACCACATGCAACAGCGACCAGCTTCTCCCGAGAGTCCAGCTCCCGCGGAGGGCCTGCACATAACAAATCTCTTCCCCGAAGTCTTGGAGATGATATTCGATAGACTGTCCGTGAAAGATTTGGGACGTGCCGCCCAAGTGTGTGCGACATGGCGAGACGTGGCCTACTCAAAGAGTATTTGGAAGGGGGTCGAGGCCAAACTGCATTTGAAACGATCAAGTCCCAGTCTTTTCAACTGTTTGGTTAAGCGAGGCATTAAGAAGGTTCAGATCCTCTCACTGCGAAGGTCGCTCAAGGATCTGGTGATGGGTGTGCCGGCGCTTACCTCTCTCAACCTCAGCGGTTGCTTTAATGTGGCCGATGTCAATTTGGGTCACGCTTTCTCAGTGGACTTGCCAAATCTTAAGGTTCTGGATCTCTCCCTGTGCAAACAAATCACCGATACTAGTCTGGGTCGTATCGCTCAGCATCTGAAGAATCTGGAAACACTGGAACTCGGCGGCTGCTGCAATATCACCAATACCGGTCTGCTACTGATCGCGTGGGGTCTAAAGAAACTAAAGCACTTGAATCTACGTTCCTGCTGGCACATAAGCGACCAAGGCATCGGCCATCTGTCGGGCCTAAACAAAGCCACCGCCGAGGGTAACTTGGAATTGGAGTACTTGGGTCTGCAGGATTGCCAGCGCTTGAGCGATGAAGCTTTGGGTCACATAGCACAAGGTCTAACGTCACTAAAATCCATTAACTTGAGTTTCTGCGTCTCCATAACGGACAGTGGTCTGAAGCACTTGGCCCGCATGCCCAAACTGGAGCAACTGAATCTACGTTCCTGCGACAACATATCCGACATCGGCATGGCCTACCTGACGGAGGGTGGCAGCGGCATCACGTCGCTCGATGTCAGTTTCTGTGACAAAATCAGCGATCAGGCCCTGACCCACATAGCCCAGGGCCTCTACAGGCTACGCTCGCTGTCCCTCAACCAATGTCAGATAACGGATCAGGGTATGCTGAAAATAGCCAAAGCCTTGCCAGACTTAGAACATCTCAACATCGGCCAGTGTTCGCGAATCACCGACAAGGGACTGCAAACGCTGGCGGAGGAATTGGCCAATCTGAAAACGATCGATCTGTACGGCTGCACCCAATTGTCTTCCAAGGGCATTGACGTCATCATGAAACTGCCGAAATTAGTGAAGCTGAATCTTGGTCTGTGGCTTGTGAGATGATGTGCTCTGACCCCCCACACCGGAAACATCCTTAAGCACAGGTCAGAGGCCACAGTCAGTCAAGTCCATCTACACACAGATCAAGTCGACCTTGATCCGGCCTATGCTTTAGATGAACTTCGGCCCAGGACCGACGACCACCAACACGAAAAGCGAAAACCATCATTTCAGCGTTCCACGACGACGTACCGTGGGGACATTGAATCCACCAACTGACGATGCTGTTCATCAACCAGCAGAAGTTCTTCTTTCCTCAGCACAACGAAAAGAAACGACAACCAGCAAGTCCAGCGTACTCCTGAAGCCACAAAATCGATGGTTAGACAACGTGAAGAGCGAACGAATGAACGAACGCACATCTCCACCGCAACAGAACCAGAAACAGAAACAACAAAACCAACAATGTCGATGCCTGCCAATGGTGACGGGGGCGATGGCGATGGCGAAGATGCGTTTCCCCGGAATTCCACACTAACAAAAGGGCGTAAATAAACTCGACTTATTCTAAGCCAAATACAACACTCACTTACACTAACACATACACATGCATACGCACACTCATATTAAACTCTCCCATACCGACACATGTATGTAGACAACACGTACATCCATACGAGTATTTATTAAACAAAATCTTTCGAGCCGTGAGCCGTATACGAACAATACAAGTTTTTTTTCTTCGGTTTTTTTTTTTGATTTTTTGTTTTTGAGGGCATTAGCATTTTTGTTGTTGTACTGGCTGCTTACGAAACACCAACAGCAACAGCAACTGACTTGACTTGACTTTCCTCCGATACGTAGTACACACGTATGTACATCCTTACACATGTATGTATGTGGCTGTGTGTGTGTATGTATGTATGTGTGCAAGACAGACCCGTACTAAGTTGCATGCGTGCAGTGCAACCTTAGATTACCTCCATGGATTGCGTTTTGTTTTTGTTTCGGTCTCTGTTTTTTGTTTGTTTGTTTTTTCTCTGTACGGAAAGCAAACAGACCCTGAAATGAATGCGTGAGAGAAGAAAATTCATAAACAACAGATAAGGATTTGGGCTGTGGGTCCACCCCACCCATTTGGGGTCTCCGACAAAGACTCCAACGGGGTCTAACAATAGGACAGTCCGTCTAGCACAGTTGTGCTTTATGCTTCCGAAATATGTTGACAAAGCTTTGGAATACTCGGTCCCAAGTCTCCCTGCCTCCCATTCAGAAATATCCGACAGGCTATGTCTGCTTGGGATACGTGCTGTGGCAGTGCAACTCTAGGTACACAAAAACCTGTTACTGTGAATTTTTACCCTTTTTCGTTGCGTTTTCGAGAAGCCGAGCCAGGGTAGCGGAACAAAAGTGGAGAGGGTGGAGGGGGACAAAGAAAAGACAAAGACACACACACACACATACACACACTTTTATATACAGATATATACTTTTTTTTTTTTTTAAATTAAAACAGAAACTTCATAGCTTTCGTTTGCCATAGCACAGAAAAAACGTCGTCGTGTTTCACAAAAAAACAAAAAAAGTAAAACTAAATACGAACAACAACCACACCGATATACTATGACTCGTATATATGTACATATGTATGTACACACATATATATAAGAAGATATGTATAAAAGCAAAACTGAAAACAGTTACAATGGGGAAACAATATGCGAGAAGAACGCCACAAAGAAGAAACTGAAAAAAAACAACATCGCCGACAACAACAACAACAACAGCAGCATGAACATTATCAAAATGCAAGCAGGCTTGTCAGGCGGGCAGACAGACCCAACACAACACACACATGCAGACATAGCTGCCAGACAGAAAGACATTCAGGCAGACGGACGGACGGACGGACGGCCGTACCGACTAAACCAGACCAGTATCCGACTAAAAAACAACCAGAAACCAAAGCACAGTACGAGTATACTAAGCAAAGCGAGTATTTCTTTCTGCTTTGTGTTGGAACTGGTACCCATTATAAATGCGCTGCATGGCGATAAACATACTACACTCGCACACAAACACACACACACTCACACACCAGCACTCACACTCACTGTCAGTGCCAGTGGCGGTCATTTGAAAAGGTGGGGTCGTGGGTTCGGGGGTCCATCTGCCATTATGTACTCTGTAATCGGGTAGTAGAGTTCATGAACAAGATTTCAATGGCTGTAACGACCGCCCCCTTGTCCTCGATATAAACGTTTACGAGCAGTTATTCCGATCCCCACAGATCTCACAACATCGAGTAGTTCTACTCTTCGGCAGTTTTCGGAGTATCGGAATTCGTGTGAACACTTTTGAAAACCCGAAAACCAATTTCACTAAAGGGAGTCTAAAGACCGGAAACGTACAACCTGATTTTCCTTGAAGCATTCGTTCTTTTCTCTTGCATTTATGTCTTTTCTGTCTTGCACAGCAGAAACCCCAAAAAGATGCAAAACTCAATGTCATGATTGGTGAGAGATCCACCATAAGAGAGAGTTAATTTCTCAATTCACCAGTCAGCTGATCCTTGCAATGATTTGTCCTGACGGCAGGTCGGCCAAAATACTCCCCCTCCACCCCTTCCAAGTATGGGCTTTAACGCCGTCCCTGCTGTACACATTGCCATGCATACGGACAGACGTTGCTGGGCATGTTCGTGTGTGAGTGCGTCTGCCGTGCATGTGTGCATGTATTTCCCCCTATACGTGTTTGTACTTTAGTGCATTTCGTTGGTGGGGGACCAAAAGCTTCATAACAATCGATAAAGTAGAAAACAACAAAAATTACGGCAGCAACGACGACAGCGGCAACGACGACGACGACAACAACATCAACAGCAAACAACTTATAACTAAAGACAACGACGACAGCACACAAACAACTGACATCGCTACGATCCAAAGACTCTGTTGTGGAGCTGCTGCTGTTTGGCGGTCGGTTGCATATGAAATGCCTGCCTGCCTGCCAGCCAGCCGGCTGATGGCTAAAGCCTGTTTTTTTTTTAATCGGTTTCTTCTCAATTCATGGACTCGTCCGCCTATGAGACGGCCCTGCCGCTGCTGTCGTTGCTGAATGCGTGTGCAGAGTGCGGCGACGGGCGGTTCGTCGTGACGGTGGTCTCTTGCATATTTTCGAGGCGACTCGCCTTGCCTTGCCTCGCCTCGCCTCGACTGAAATGAAATGAAACATTCGTTGTTCGGTGGTTTTTGTTGCTGTTCGATTTAGTTTTGCCTTTTTCGGTTGGAATGTTTTTTTTTTTCGTGCAAGAAGAAGTTACAGATGCGACGTTTTTCTTGTAGTTTTTGTTGTTGTTAAAAATATTGTTAAAAACACACACAAACACACATACACACACATTTTTAGTCAATTTGTTCATAAACGAAACGAGGGATACTCGCAAATGATTATTTTATTTGTCTAATTTCGCATAGAGAACTATTAGTAATGTACATAGACATACATACATACACACACACACATAACAGAGACAAGTTGTAAAAATAATACATAATTAAATAAATAAATGCAAAAACTATGTAATTCAATATTTTTTTTTAGTTGATTTCATTATTCAATTTTAGTTTTATACAACAAAAACAAAACCGATCCTAGTTTTAAGTATTGTAATATTAAATGACGTCAGAAAAGCAAAGAAAACATAACAAAAACCGTTTCAAATCCCTCCCCCCCCCCAAAAGAAAAGGAAATCTAAAAATTCTTTTTTTTTCTATTGTGATATAAAATTATTAAAGAATATTTAAGTCGTAACATTTAGTTTGTATTGAAATGAATACTTAGTTGGTTAAGTCTCGGAGGACGAGATAGAAAGGAGACCAAATCGATGAAACTATTTCTGGCCACCACTGTACTTTTCGTTTGTATGTACACTTTTGTGCATTAGTGTAGTTTCAATTCGATTCGATTCTGGTTTGGAGCGATGTGTGATCTTTTGTAGACACACTTTTCAGTTCTGAGCGGTTTCATCTCTTGTTTTTTTATTATTCGATTTGACCACATTTTGCCTTATTTGCTCTTAACTTGTTTTGTTTTTTCTATTCTGTGTGTGTGTGTGCGTGCGTGTGTTTCTTTTTTGTTTTTCAATATTATTATTAATTTGTTTTAATATTCAAATTGTATTTACACAAACACACTCACGCACACACACACACACATTCGTACACATATAAAGACGACATGTACTAGTTGTATTTCTGCGAGATTTTCAGGTTTATTATTATAATTTTTTTTTTATGTTTATATTTGTAATTACAATTAAATATTAAATTGTTTAAGTTTGTTTTTAGTCTAATCTTTATGAAAATGTAAGTTTAATGCAAACAACAAAAAAAACAAAACGAAACGAAACAAAAGAAATGAAATGAAATCAATACAATATACCAAAAGAAAAACATATAACAAACAAATATACAAATCCAACGACTTTTATTTGACAACAATCGTAACACCGAGGGTGGGGTGGAGTGGGGATGGGGGTGGTATGGAGAGCACAACAACAAAGTAACGAACAAGTCAAGTGCAGTGTGAACGGCCACTCAAGCAACGAGTCAAACAAGACATGTTTTTTTTTTCTTTTCTCCATACGAACGTTGTGAGAATCGAATGCACCCATAATGCAAAACCGAATCGACAAATTCCCGAACACAGTGGAGCTGATTGGTCCGCCCCAGTCATGTTACCACTACCAGACAGCCGAGAGGACCAACAGCAGCGCCATCAATGGGCGGTGGAAACAGTAGCAACGGCTAAAAGAAATCGATCGACTGTTCTGATTGAAAAAATATGGAGAAACAATTTGCGAGTCCAAAGAAAAATATCAGCAATTTACCTGCTAATGGTAACAACGACTACCAACACTAGCCTACAGGCCAAACTAGACACAACCAAATTACAAGGCTGGACAGCACAACGTAATGGGTTCGCCTGAGATCCGTTAGCGGGTACCTTCGAACCTAATGAAACGGCTCGACTTTACCATTTTGAGGACCCTCTGCAAATTATTACGAGACCCCACATGTATGTGTCGAGCTAAAAGACGAAACCCCAAATAATTCAGTCACGGAGTTGCCAAACTTCAGTCAAATGTTCGAAATTGTGATGACTTCAATGGAACATGGATGGATTGGAAAGACTTCATCCCGTCGAGATACACATGTGTGAAGGGCGATATTAAAAAATATGGGCCGATCCATTCCAGCCATTCTCAATAGGGTCGTGCTAAATTTTCTCAAGATTTCTGCCAGCACAACAAGGTGCTGCAAAGCGCACTACCCGACTTCATACTCCTCAGTGGATAGGACGGTGAAGAAGAGTGCCAGGAAAGACCAGAGTGATAGAATTGCAGTAATGGCCCAGACAGCTGCGTTGAACTCTGTGCGTAAACAGAACGAAATTCGCAACCGACAAGGTAAGTGGAATTGGATTGGATACACAATCCAATCCAATCCAAGGAAGCCCCCCTACACAGGGTTGCCAAATAAAAGGAAGACCAGCTAATACATGATGGAGGAGACTGGCTGAATCGGAGGGACTAGCACGTTCTGACATTAGATAAACCAAAGGAACTAGGCGAATTAACTAATAACAACAATCATCACCAGATGGCCCTCCCGGTATGTGTGTATGGATGTATTCGAGAGTGGCGAACGATAGACAGCGTCTTCAGATGTCGAATGTATTTCATTTGAGGTAAATTCAATTACAAATGGAGACCAAACGAATTTCAAACCGTGAACGTGAACCCAAAGAAGCGAAAATGGTGATGAGCCATCTTTTAATATAGCTACACATGGATGTGTGTATGTACATACATATGTATATAATCATGCACATATAAATGTGTACATACATACATACATACATACAGACGTCTGCATATACAACACAAAATTAACATTATGCAGAAAGCGGCTGTTGTTGCCGTTATCGTTGTTCTTGCTCTTGCTTTTTTTGCTGTTGTTGTTGTTGTTGGTGCTGGAGTGCTGAAAAGAGTCGTCTTTGTGCCTGTTACTGGCAGCCAACACACGCGCGCACCAGCAATTGCTGAAAATGCAGTAAACACACCGACACACACACACACACGGGCACACGGGCACATTCATACACCTACAGTGCATGCCAGTATATGCATGGCTGCATGCATGTGTGTGTGTGTTATATAAATAACTGTATGTGCGATTGTACGTAAGTATGTCTGCTCGTGTACTTTACAGTGCTGTTGAATCTGATTACTTTGCGATGCGGGTACTGAATACTTTCGTCGTCTTTCATTTCCTTTCAACATGCGAATGAACTGAAATTGTTCGCTTGGCTTGTACCGCAAAATGTTGGCCCATGCTAAGGGGGGAAGAGTCGCCAACTAAAATGCCAGAGAATGGAGAGAATACAATTGGGACGAGTTGGTGGGTGGTGTTGTGTGATGTGGCATAACCGATTACATAATCAGCACTAGCACAATGTATGAGTACTTATTAAATACATAAATGTTGATGTCACGCACACACACACACACACGCACACACACTCACTCTTACGAAAACGATGTCCATTTCAAAACGAAGCTTCAACAGTTTTAAACACACACGCACACACCCATACACTCTTCCCTCCGTCGCTCACGCATATCGAGCTTGTGTGCGACTGTTTGACTCATGGATGCCAAACGAGATTAAGCTTTGAAGTTACAATTTAGGAATTCTGTAATACTGGGCCCGGTTCACAGTGAAGTGGAAATCTTGCTAATAATAAGTGTAATGTACTGGTTAATAAAAAGCAGCAGGCCAAACAAACTCTCTCTGCGATTTAGGTGGTAAACCACAATCATCAAGGACAACTCCGAAATCCTTGGGGCTCGCGGCTTCCTGCAATGCCGGTGAGACCACGTAGGAATTACGCCCAGCACAAGCATGATTTCTCAATGTCACAGTGTCTGCTTTAAGTTTGTAATTCTGCATAAGGGCACTGAGGTCTTTACTGATATGTAGGTGGCGCCATCTGTGATCATTCTCAATGATCCAACTCGCAAAGATCGAACATGAAATGAGGATTTCTGACTGGTTACTGGTTTGGCCAAAAGGTTCGGATTTCACTATGAAATGGTCGGACTTTATGAATTGGTTCCACGCTGTCAAACGTGTTGAAGTAATCGGTGATTATTTTGCAATTTGGTTGTATGTTATTACCAGAGGACGCTTGATTCTTGACAGGTGTCTGAAACGGAGATGCAACCACAACAAATTAAAAAAATATGTTTGGGTTTTGAAGGGGGGGAAAACATCACAATGATGACTTAAAAAACGCTGTTGAAGTGGGTTTTTTCTGATCCCTCGACACAAGTTTCTGCGTAACGAGAATATTTTTGTAGCTACTAATAAAAATAGATTACATCAAAAAATAGTTTACTATCCTATGAACCAATCTTGAGCCGGAACCACGGTTCAAGAGTACCTAAAACCAAACCATTGCTTTAGGACTGGTTCGAAACAACTGATATTCGGAAATGCTTTACACTCCTGGTCAAATAAACCAATAAATAAATGAATAAAATAATGAATAATGAAATTGTCTTCATGGGTCCATCCCATCGCACCAATTATCTTTGGTGCTTTAAGCTAAGATTAATGATTTCCTCTGTAGCCAGCAAATGTAAACTAAACAGATCAGTCTCCGATCAGTTTATTTAGTTTCCAAGGTCCATCTTCGAGATTGTAGCTCGAAAAGATGTGTCCCCCAATTGGAAATGCCAGATTTTTTTTTTACCGAATTCCCCCCTCTGAGGAGTGCAAGTGTGTGTTGAGGCTGCAGGCGAATGGATGAAAGGCAAACTGCACTATCCAGATCTAGGTAAGTAATCACTTGTCCATTCAATTAATCAACTTAAGCCGGAATGGACTGGCTACAAGTCGTACATACGCAAGGCTGTGCCGGTCCATCGTTGGTAAAAGGTAAAGGGCTGCGAATGACTCAAAGAAATCCAATCAAATGAAACTATGGCCATGGCTTTCGGTTTTTACAAATTTATGTAATTTCTCATTTTAGCTGATTCCGTTCGTTCGGAATCAATTGTTTTGAAATTGTACTTCATGTACCTATGTATATGTATGTGAATGTCTGTATGTATGTATATATGGTCATCTACCTACATACATATGTGTGCATATGCTAATGTGAACTATAGGACACTGGGGATATTTAATGTTATGCAATGGCAATGGCTATGGCGATGATGGTGGCAACAGCTCTTCATGATGCAATTCTTTATGTACACACACACACACACACACGCATATATTTTAGTGTAAATTTATTTTATATAATGTGGTTGGACACTGGGCTGCATTAAGCAATTCCGCACATAGCAGACTTTGTTATACACACACATGCATACACACGCATACATGCATACACAGTATATACAAAATATATTGCGTATATATTCGAACGTTTGAGTAAAAGTGCGTGAGAGAGCTGATACGGACACTGTTCAATACATCTGCATAAATACACACATACAAATGTATGCCGCACACCTACATGTTTACACATGCACATCGGAATTGCACATATTTAGGTAGATACACGGCCACACACACGCAGTCACACAAATGTACATATATACATATGCATGTATTGGTGATGTATATATACTTACATGTACATATATATATAATTCATATACCTTTTCACATGTGGCGTGCATGTAATTTAACACACACTCCTTTACACGCCCCAATGCATACTATGTGTGTGTGTGTGTTGGTGTCCATGTAATGGCAACTACTGGCGAAAGTAATCGATTACGATTACGAACTCTTCACACGAACTCTTCAGTTTGTTCGATCATGTTTGACGGTTTGAATTCTCGGATTCTGATTCAGCCACATATCGTGCTATAAGAGGAGATTGTGGTTTATGGTAATGAAGCACATTTCTCACTCGGTGGGTATGTTAATAAACCAAATTGTCGTATTTGCGGTTCTGAGAATCCTCAAGTAATTGAAGAGAGGCCAGTACATCCACAAAAAGTCACTGTTTGGTGCGCTCTTTGGTCCGAAGGTCTGATTGGACCTTACTTCTTCGAAAACGACGAGGGAACGACTGTCACCGGCAATTCGGAGCGTTATGGTCGTATGATAACCGACTTGTTTTTGCCTGCTATTGAAGAATACGACTTGGAGAATATGTGGTTTCAACAAGACGGTGCCACATGCCACACAACTCGAGCGAATATGACTTTTTAGTGCAAGAGACATTTCCTGGCCGCGTAATTTCTCGTCGTGGCGACGTCAACTGGCCACAAAGATCATGCGATTTGACACCATTCGACTTTGTTTGCGCAGATAAACCTTAAACTCTTGAGCACTCGTCATGTTATGGCTGAGTTTGGTCTGATCAAAACTGGATTCTCAAAACATTTGCAAAGTTCAATCAATTACTCGGGTAATTGTAAGTAATTCTCGTTCAGATGTATGGCGATTATTGTTGAAGTACACACTTTGATTATATTGCGGGTGCACAATTGCGGGCGGGGCCTATGGGAATCGGGCCTTCGGGGAGTTACGCGGAAGCTGAGGTCTTTCACCTACGGCGCTGGTTAGTTCAGTTCGTCAGTAGCAGAGCTCAACTCCTAACCAAGGGTGGGAATTAGCTCACATATTGAGTTCTCGATTTACCGGGTTTACTTTGTGTGCTTCGGACGTGTTCGGAGTTAAACCATGGCATGTCGGGGTTCTGGTCGAGTCATGTGACAACAGACCTATGGGTTTTTCTTATCGGGTGCTGCATGGATCTTCATTGCGGTCAGACTGATTTTGTTTATGGAAGTTGTCGTCATGGAGGCGGAACAGACCGCCGCGACGGTCATACCAAAAACTACATTGACATTAAAATTCTCAAAAACTGGTCAGTTGGATGGACAGAGCAGCCCTTAGGAGTGTTTGTACATTCCAAGTGCGTATTCGCAACACAGATACTCGAACTGAAACTTGTCCACATGTGTTTGCGACACAACGCTGCTACATTCGGCAGGTGGCCGAATGGAGACATTAGCAGATCAGTTCGATGAACACACCCGACCCATACTCTCACGCAGAAATAGACGAGCATCATTTTACCGAGTATCAGCACAGAGGATTAGTTAACCTCCTTCCTACTCTTCGGCCGTCTTGCAATGTTTAATGCTGGATGATAAGTCCTGCCTGGTAGTTGTTACGCCCGGATCTTCCAGATCACAACTGTGTACTGTCTTCTATGTGATTTGACAGGAGTGTGGCGCTGACTTCCTGTAAGTGATCGTCACACACAAACTCAAAACTGCCGTCGGCCATCAATGGGCCCGCATATACACGCATACATATGAACATACACGCATACATATGTATGTTTGTTTGTTTGTATATCATAATAAACATTTCGCAAATATGCATAAACATTTTACATACGCGTGTTCAGGCACATACACATGTACACTTTCGAATAGTTAAACAAATGTGTTCACATGGACATATATGTACATATGTATGTATAGGCACATACATACATACATATGTATGTATGTAACTATGCATGCGAAATAGTTTATTTATATATATATACATACATACACACATATATATATGTTTGTGTGCTGGTGTTGTTGTTGTCGAACTATGTACATCAATTGTGTTTACTGGCACGTTACACTTCCGTACGCACATTATTTATGCGAACGTACATACAGATAGATGTATGTATATGATTCATACATATGTACATATATATATATATATATATTAATATAGTAGTATACTCCTACATATATGTTGGTGTGTGCACGTGTACGTGTACATAGCTAGATACGTACGTGTGTGTATATTTGCACACAGCACAATTTGCGGCCACAACATTTCTGGAATATTTTTAAAATTTTCAATCTCAGCATCGCATAACCAACTGAAAATAGAAAAGCAAAACATTTCAGATGCCACAGAAAATAGGTGGGACAATTCGTCCAAGTAACAAGACCCGATTTTGTGGCTCTGTGACATCCAGAAGGGAGGACCACTTGTGACAATGCGATAAATGCGATCAATGAAATACCCACACGCAGCGTATTCCATGTACATATGTAATGCAGCTGAATAAAATTATTTCAGCAATTACAGGGTGAACACTGAAATTCGCAAAAGAAAACACACACATGCGGCGGAAAGACCGAGTCCAATCTGATGATTCCTGGTGTAGCCAAGAATGCTAAACAGGCCCAAGAACAAAAGTCAACTTAAATTGGAGATTTTGTAGCTTTGGTTACCAACACTACAATGATCTTTATTCATATTGCATGATCTTATGGCGTCCTAAGTCTATTACAATACATATTTAGTTGCGTTTTGACATTTCATATTTACAGAGTTGTACTTCCTTAAATTATATGAACTTTTTCTACAGCAAACACAAATATGGAAAAAGAATTTTGAATTGTGACACCATTCAAGTAACTGAGCGGATGATTCTCTGTCTGTCGAACACAATGACTTTCTGAAAGCAACAAACAATTGACACGACCATTCAATCGCTTCACACGTTTTGTCATTAAAAATAAACGCCGTTTACACGCAGCCTCCGACAGATCGGACAACTTGAACGGTGTGTGGATTTGAAAGTTTGTCGCTGTGACAATGCAGGCACTCGTGTCCTTTGTCGACATCCTTGCATTCAATGTACGGTGTGTTGTTGTTGTTGTGAGTGAGTTTCGTGTATGCGGCACGTTTCGTTTCGTTTTGATGCAGACGCCGCAGTGTATTGTTGTGAAACGACTTCCGGCAAGTTATGCTGGGTTATTGTGTTTTATGGTGTAAATCTGATATTAAACAGGATGTGCAAAGGTCCTGCGTCATCGTCATCAGAGTAGCCCAGCAACGACAGCTACGGCATCAGTTGCAACAACACACAAAACACCAACAACAAGAGCAACAACAACAATGACAAAATCACCATCAACAACATTATGCGTGCGATAATGCAACTCATTTTTCGAACAACAACCGAAGAAGAAGAACAAGAAGATGATGATGATGGAAAAAAAACACAACAAAAACGGTCATATACTCCGACTGTGCATGTGTGTGTGTGCGTGCGTGTGTGTGTAGGCGTTGCAGTGGCAGCAACAACGACAACCTAACTGATGTACATACGTACATGCGTGTGTGTGTGCGTTTGTGTGTGGGTGTGTGATATGTGCTTGTGCGAGGAAGGGAGCAAGACAGCGAGAGAGCGACCGAAATGAACGAGTTTATATAATAAAGAATTAAATTAAAATTTAAAATTTATTTGCCGAAAGAAAAAACAAAACAAAAAAAAAACACCAACAACTTTTCACATAAACATAATATGCATAATAACAGTCAGCATTCATTGTTCATGTGTAGAGATATCAATTGTTTATGTGTGTGCGTGTGTGTGTGTACTCACACACGCACGCGGTGGATGTGTATCTTGCATCTGCATAGAAATATGCCCATTTTGTTTTTAAACGAATTTAAATTTACATAAATTTAATACTTTTTTGAATTTAAATTTCCATTCGTTGACAATTTCATCAGAAGTCCAAGAGGGAAGAGTGGACCGACCGATGGACGATAATCCAACAAAAGTGGTGTTTTTTTTGTTGGAATCCATTTAGGCCCATATAACTGTGAATTCCGGAAAGCATACGCTCACATCGTGGGCTTCTTGAACGATTTAAAGAAATTAATTGGTGAAGTTCGTACGACTCAGTGGCCGAATGTAACATCGATGTCGCATGAAATGGTCGGTCAGGTTAGGCGTGATTCTTGGCGATGTTGGATCGTCTGTAGGTGTTGAGAAAAAAAAAACTGCATTGTGTATGATGGTAGTTGGTACGGTTGCAGCGGGCTCGTGTTCTGCAGCAGTCAGTTCGGTTAAGACTAACAAGACTGAGGTCGCAATCTCGGTTGGAACATCTGACCTTATTCAGCGGTTACGAAGTAATATCTGGATATTTTCTCGAAAGTTTCGACTGTCCAGAAGAAAAAGAACAGACAGTAGAACTTCGATAAATCGAATTTCCTTCAAGTCTAAGCACTTCTAGTGACAGTTAAGGAGACAAATTCCGTTAAACAATTTGGTAAGTATTTAATTCCATAACTTTAAGTCTCTGTAAGTCGATCTTAACTGCGGGATAATGGTGGTTCGAGTTATGAAAGTTTGACTGTATATTGAAAAAAAGAAGAAAAAAAACAGCCTTAAATGGAAACACCGAGAAGGCAGCAAACCTTGCAAGACGTCTGAAAGAGTGTCACAAACAGACAGATCGAGCAGCCCATGAGCAACTTTGATCGCAATCTTCAAAGTTCGGCCTATGTCTGCTGTTCTGGAGGTGAAATTTATGTTTCACCCACGTTTTTGAAGGTACGAGTTAGCGAATGAATGTAAATTTAAAAATATTCATAAAGTTTTGCATATTGAGGTGGTTGTTGTTGTTGTTGTGGCTGCTGTAGTTTTTGCTGCATTTAAAATGTGTATTTCATTAAATTTCAGCTGAAATATTATTTTAGCCGTGCCATCATAAATAAACAGAGTGGTAAATAAGCAACTACGATTACACACACACCGACACACACGCATGCATCGGTATAGAACTGCAGATGAGAATGAAAAACACTAGAGGAAGCATACTTTGTGGCGTTTTAAAGCCTTAAACAAACACAAATCACACTGTCCGTGAGGCTCTGTCTGTCTGTCTGTGTGTGTGTGTGCGTGCGTGTGTGTGTCTGAGTGTTTATGTACACATACATATCAAATGCACGCATGCATAGCTGCGTGAATTCATGTGTATATATATGTGTGTGTGTGTGTGCATTTGTGTTTGTATAACAATGTTTATATACATTTAGGTTTATGTGGTGGCGTTCTGTGTACTTGTCTTTGTGTACGTGTATGTGTGTGTAAGTATGGATGTATGGATGGTCAAGGGGGGACATGTCAACTAACTGATTACTGCATACATCCATATGTATGTATGTATTTATGGTGGCATTATGTGTGTACTTGTGTGACTGCGTATTTAGGCGGGCCTGTGCCAGGCGGATAAAGTGTTGGCACTTTCTCCACTTCACTTGGATATCGCGATCGTATGTTTAAGTAGAATACAGGACACAAACGAAATGAGCTACACGTACACACATACTCATACAAATAATAATACTCACGTACGTGTGCATGTACTGTGAGTGGTCACGATTTGCCATTGCTCTCCATTTCAGATATTTACGAGTTTGAAGTTCACAACCTTCGCCTACATTTGCATTTGCACTCGTATTTGCATACGAAGAGTTTCCAGGAATCAATATAGGAATCCCTCCCACGATGACATCGAGATCGATTGGACTTCAGACTGCCCTCCTGGCTGGTTGAAACTGCCTTTTCGCATATACAGTCGCTCTCGCTATAGCCGAGAAGTGGTTATTTCCGGGAAGCCGTTTCGAAATCAGGTTTCGATTAAGAACACATTTTGATCGAAATCGGACAATGACAATTAAATATTCCTTCAACGATACAACTTGCAGCACAGCACAGGATCCATTGTCACCGCCAGTAATGCAACAACTTTTGATCGGGTAAATATTTGCGAATTCCTTATGAAGCCGATTGGCAAAAGAAACACAGCGCTGTTAATTAAACTGTACAGTGGCACAACGTGACCAAGTATCGCGGGAACACGTACGAATTGAGATCGTTCCCTCACGGCGTATGAGTGATGCACAATAAAGATTGCAAAACAAAATTAATCATACGTCAGCTGCACCATCAAAAAAGACTCGTGCTGGAGTCGGGAATCCTTCACCCTTTCACTGATGCACATCTTTATGACAAATTATTAATAGTTATGATCAATTAACATGAAAATAAGCATGTAATCATTTGTGTTTCATACATTGGCAGGAACTTTTCGAAAAGTCTAAATCATATCAATTTAAAACAGCTTTGTTAAGAAATATGTGTGAAAATTGTTTTTGTATTTTCATAAATTTTTCTTAACAAAGCTGTTTTAAATTCTTTGGAATGCGGGGGTAATACTTTACAAATCTGGCAAGCTTTCAATATATTGTTCTCCACAAAAGAGCCATCCAATGCTAGGATGGAGTCATGCGTCAAATCAGAGACTTGTCTTCTCGTACCGTTTGACTGACGAAATGTCCTGTGGGGATTTCTTTTACAGACAATTGAAATGTTCTCACAATGGTCAAGTTCAACAGTTGGAACAATTTCAAATAAAATATATTTTCTGGGGCAAACAAATGTTTTACACGATCCTCGAACAAGACATTTGTATCTACGATGACGTCTTCAATGGACAAACAGATTTTGCCGTCGAGATACTTCCTCAGGTTTGGAAATAGAAAATACTCACTGGGCGGTAGAAATTCATGGACCGATATATGGTTTATATATACCGATATATACTACCCACATGCGTGATGATTCTCGACAAAATTCGGCGAAGCGAAGGCCTTCCGGAAGGAATAATATAGAGATTGGGAACGTATATATTTTCTAAAGGGAAACTTCATTCTATATTTGCCTGCTCTGGAATTTGAAGGCATCTGTTCAATGGATTCATTGTCCACTAGAACGGGAGAGGGAATATTTATAGGATGTTGTGAGAGAACTTCAGTTCCAACCTTCTTAGGCGAGCAACAAAGACGGCCTTGGAATATTTTCTGTATCCAAGTAGTTGAACACCAAATGAAAATATCATTGCGTTTTTAAAGTTCCAGCTGAGTTAACATCCTGTTTTTATAAAATGTATATGTCTGAGACGAACAGAAACGTCTGTAGCCGAAACGAAACTGAATTGTGTTTCTATAACTCCAACGAATCCAATCAGACAATACACACAAAAATACATAAGAATACAATTTTCTGAATTTAACTAAGACTATCGTGTTACAAAAACCCAAACTCACGAAACAGAATTTCTGTTCGTCGTTTTAACGAAACGAAAAACCCATTCGTTTTTTAAAAACAGGCTGTTACTCGAATGAAACAATTCGATTACATTCGATAGCTGCACGTTATGAAACGTTGCATTAATGTAATGCATGTTGTCATGGAATTAGTACAGCACTCTCACCGAACACTTCTCGGGTTTCTTCGTTGCATCAACGTACCACCACTGCAATGAAACCCCTTTTCGTTCAGTGTATTCGTTCTGCGGTTGTCATCTCATTTGCATAATCGCACAAACGCTGTGGCTTTTTATTAAAGCATAACTTTAAAAGTGAAATAAATTTAAATTCAACACCGATTTTTTCTATTATTTATTCAGGACCTTTGCGGCAGTCGTGGATGCTATGCAGCATTAATAGTTGTACACTCACACATACACACACATACATATATATATGAAATACATAATATACACATACAAGTCTACTTGTGTCATAATAATATCCAAATCCAAACTAAATTCCCCAGAACTCCAAACATCCTAAAACGTCGGTTGTATCGGTGGGATCCCCGATGCAGTTTCACTGCTGCCAAGTCCAAAACTAAACATGACTACTTGCCGGATGATTCATCCCCCACCAACAGGGACACGCATGCATCGACAGCCGCGTTCAATGGTCTTCCTGGTATCGCTTGTCTGAACACATTTCGAAATATTCGACATACGAGCGGGCGAGTGTTTCTTTTTTACTGTCGATTTTGTTTTTTCTCCTTTTCATTTTGCTAATTTTTTTCACAAAATATTCTCATGCCAAGCGAGCAAGCAAGACGTGTAAAAACGAAAAGAAACCCGTAAAATGAACAAAGTCTGCTGCAACATGTTCTACCAAATGTGTTAAATATAAACACACACAGACACACACACACACACATGCACACTTATGTATTCACAAAGTGGCAGTTGCAACTTCAAGAAAACAACGAGAACAAGAAAAAAAACGATATTTTTTTACCCGGCCAAAATGTATGCAGGTGTTGTTTCATAGGAGAACTGCCAACCAACAACAACAAGAAACGAACAGACAAACGCTGAGGCAACCAACGAACTCGGACAATGCCACCGAAACGTGGGGAGAGAACTTTGAGGGAAAAGTGCCATTGAAAGAAACTGAAATTCAATGGCTGTGCTGCAGCAGGCCACAGTAAAAGCTCCGATCGGACAGCAGACAGTTGCGTTTAGTCCGTTGGTCTTCGGTTTCACTTTAGCCTGCAGCAGCTGTTGCAGCCTCTTTTTTTCGGTTCGTTCGTTTCTTTTGCTGGGATAGTTGCTTAGTTCACACACCAACACACACACACACCCAGAGTCCGCTGACAAAGCGTCCATATGTTTGTTCCAGAACGGCAAGGGACGAACTTGGACGAGGGGGGCAAGAATTGCCACGGCGTGGTTATGTTAAAATATCCATAGAGTGGATAAATTATTATCGTCATCAATAAAAAGAAAAACACCAACAGAAAGAAGAGGGATTATCCACGGAACGGGGCCGCACCAGCGTCCGTGACATGGGTTTCTCACGGGCCCTTTTTCGATTCTTACTTGAATTACCCAAGAGTGTTACACATTAAAAGCGGAACGTATGTAGTCACCGGACAAAAAAATAGAATTCGCTAAATCTGTTACGAGAAAATCATCTGGGTGTAATTGTTTCAATATTTCTAGTACGTCTATTTACATGTCAGACCGCATTTGGTTCAACTTTGTTGGAATATCCCCTTCGTCATGGGGATAACGTGTTCATCCCTATTCCTATTTCCCTTCAGATGCCAAAAGATCAGCTATACAATAAATAAACTGTAAACATGTGAACAGTTTTTAAGGGAATTCTCAAAAGACAACATTTGTTTAAGCAATTTGCGCTTTTTCATCAGGCTTGACACTCGGGAAAGACAAATTAAACGATGTGGACTCAAAGTCAGACAAGTGAGCCGTCGCAATTAAATGAGTTTGCTAAGCAGCTCCGGCACAGAGGGTTTGTTATTTGATTTGCTTATAATTTGTAATGAGCGGGTCTTGGAAAAGTAGGAATTCGTGAATGACGAGGAAGCCAGGAAGGCACCCGGTGCCCTGCTGGTCCAACTATTGAAGCAAACAGAACCTCTATGAGTGCTGATGAGTCTCTGCTGCGACGATGATCAAATGGAGGAAACTCTGGAAATGCATTCCTTGAATTCTCATTTCTAGGCTTCTCTGACAATACCAAATTCGAAAGTTTTCAACGAAAGTCGTACAGACTTTCTTAACGATTTCGGGCCATTTGAATGGCTGTGTGAGAATGCGAGCGACTTTGTCATAATCCCAAACATAGATACGACCATTTCAAATTCAATATCTCAAAAATCCTATTAGCATTTGGCAAAACGAAAAAAAAAGAAAGAAGAAGAAAAAAAACCTCCAGTCAACGTCCGTTCTCATGTTATTCGCAAACCGTGCATTTGTTTTGGGGGACACTCTTTCCGCCGTGTCTGACTGCCAACATCCGGATCGAATGGCAATAACACGTCGTTACGGGAAGTGTGTTCAACACTCACACACACACACACAGGTGAACTCTAACTTACACACAAGCACAGTCACACACACACATGCAGAAACGGGCACAGTCAGGAAACACGTTGTAATCTGTTACGTGAACGTCAATAAAGATTTTCTGTGCTGTCAAGGAAAAAGAATATTCGCACGTTTGTCAAATAAGGTCAGACGACGATGACGGAGCGCAGAGATGTGTGCGTAACAAACAGACATACGTACGTACTCTTTACTGTTCTTGTTGTTGTCCTTTGCAAGTTCAACAGTTGTCGTTTTATTTGTTTTGCTGTCTGCCTTTCACCTTCGGATGTTGCTGGTTCCCCTGAAATCGTGTTCGCTCAAACTAAAAGCGAAAACAATCGTTGGACGAAATGATTAACGGATCCTTTTCCACTCACACTCCCCGGCACGATCAGAAGCTGGAACGCTCCGCACCTCTGCTCCAAGACCGATGGGATGGCGCCACATGAAACAACAACAATTTCAGAAGTTGTATCAATTTCGTATACTCACACCTATGCACCGCGGTGGGGAGGTGAAAGACAGAACAAAACATATAGCAGAGATTACATGGGACGATATCCTACTCTTCCCGAATGTACGTATGTACGTATGTATGTGTTTATGTGCATATGTATGTATGTCACGGATTGTGTGGCCACCGTTCACTGATTGTAATTCGATGCGCATTCATTCGTTTCCTTTGAAACAACACCAAGAACGAGCATTTGTTGCTCCGTCTCGCTGTTGTTTCACACAACAACAAGAATCTATTTGAGTCTATTCTACGTATGTATGTGTATGCGTATGAGTACCACTACAGCTACACGTTCCGTTGTGTAGAGGTGGCACAATTGGGCTCTTCCTGCCCACCAGCCTCCGAAGTAGTCAGTTGTCACGAATCACCGGTTGGGTAGTCGATCCTTGCGAGTAAAAAGGTCCGCCGTTCACCAGTTACCGTGCTGGCCCCAAGTAGTGTGTGGGTTAATGCTGAAACGGTGGTGTGGTGAGGTCTTCTCAGATCACACTAACAACTAAAGGGAAGACAGTAAAAGAAGAGTGTCCCCTTATTCGAGGAACAATTGATCGATCATTTTTGCAAACCTTCTTCAGTCGCTTTCCAAAGTTCAGTCATTTCATTTCAGTCATTTGTAAGAAAGTTGATAAGGAACTAGTTCAGAAGTTGGTAAAAATCGAATGCATAGGGGGCCGAATTGGTTAACCCAGTGACAAGCCCATGCTGAATTGGCCAGCTAAATCCATTGAAAGTAGATTGAGTCAGAACCAGCGCTGTAGACTCAGAGTCAATTCCACAGCCCTGGTCAGAACTAAGTAGAACTGTTTTCAGAGGGGCCAATGCTGGCTCTTAGCTAGTTCCAATCCCCTGGCGGGGTATGCCATGGCATGACTATGCTGTTGTTGTTGTTGTCATCATGCAATTCAGGGATGTCGTCGATAGACAATTGAATGACTGTCACGAGAAATATTTACTCCGAAGACCGTTTCGTTTCAATTGGCAACGAATTGAATTTTGACAGTTCGACTTTTCGGCGCCGGCTGCAACTGAACCCGTTCGGTTGTGCCACATATTATCTGGGGGTCATATGTGGATTTATTCTGTCCATCTTATGAATGTTGAAGAAAAGTGAAAGGAATGCTGCGACTGTCGCACAGCAAACGCAGGTTCTTATCATGCTAAGTCAACAAAAAACATGAGTAATCTCTATGTCCGTAACTGAGTAATCTCCATGTCATGTGAAAACTTCTCTACAAAAAGGAATGGATTCAAAACACTGTGCACAATGTGCTTGTTCTGTTGACTGGCTGACATTAGTCGAGCTGCATGGCTAAAGAGCGAAGCAGCGGCAGCAACAACAACAACATCAATGCTTTAATATTATTTTGTACGCCTTTTGTTGTCTTGTCGATTTCGGTCTAACATGAATTGTCTGTCATCATCGTCGTGTATGGACTTTGTATTTATGTACGTACATACATATGTATGTATGCATGTATGTGTAGTAGGGATGTCATTTCAATACTCAGCTTTTGTGCTGCTCTTAGTTTATAAAACGAACACACACACAGGGGAAGACTTCTCACCGCCGCTGAGTTCAGCTTGTGCTACTGCGTGTGGACTTCTTTGGAAGAGGGTTGAGTGGAGAGCTTACAATGACACGACTGTGCCACAACTCACATTTGGAGTTTTGTATTGCACCCATAAAACTCATATATGAGAAATGACAATTCGTGAGGGCTGGAGATTATTCTCCTCGCCGCTCTTCAATAGTCAAAATAAAATCTCCGAAGTGAGAAATTTTTGAATCCCGGCAAATACCTGCGTTTCCGTGGGTACATTACGGTGGATCCCATTCACATCGTGGGAGTCACCCCCTAACGGGAGAATTTCTTCCTGGAGAAGTTTCTTTTTTTGCACATTTCTCCTTAGAGTAAAAATAAATCTAATGAAATTGGATGTGAATAAGACTGAGTCTAAGATCGTATCATTTGAACACATGTTCATGACTACAGATAACTCCAAATAAACCGACAATGGGATCTAAGCTCCGGGAACGACCCGAGTTCATCTCGACTAAGGATTGTCAACTCAGCGACAGCGGCATCTACCGAAAGTTTTATTTCCCCAGACAAGAATTTTCGACAACAGTAGCAGATCTGTAACAACAACAACAAGGTTTTGAATTCGGGTGCCGATATTCTGTAACATTATAACGACAGAATTCGGTTAGCTTATGATTGAAATTAACCAATTTGGGCAATTCTAATTTTTACGATAAAAAAACTTTCTAAGAGTTCCCTTGACAAACGAACCCTTTAGTTATTAGAAATAGATGTTAGTGATGACCGTCTGCAGGCGGTCTTGTACCTTTATCGGTACGACATAAGCTCAACAATGGAGGATACATGTACCGAACTCAGAACGATCGCGGAAGAAAGCATTGAGTATACAGACGAATGTATAAATATCCGACATTACGTGGGTCTTAAAACAACACCCGTTCAATGAACCGAACGTAAAAGCCGAGTAGAGCAACATTGCAAACATCGTTTCACGGATCAGTCCGAAACGGCAAGCGGAAATACCTTGAGTCAATGGCAGAGGACGCCGGCAGATTCTAGCAAATTATCGGGCAATTGTCACATTGTATCCAAATCGTATCGAAATGCATTAGGAAGTGGTCATTTCAACGTAACACTCTTTTAATTCCACTGAGTCCACTGAGTGGCGTGATTTAGGTGTAGATTGGAAAATGCTATGGATTTTCCGGACATGAGTATTACCACGAATATTGTTTGGAAATCAAAATTCAGAACTGCTTCTATATCGTCTGGTAGACATCTCGTATATTGTCATCCTTAGATCAGATTTGTAAATAGGTATCATTAGGAATTACTCACTAATAAAGAGGAGATGTGTTAGTTCCATGATAATCTCGCCCCAACAACAACAGATATGAATCGCTTCTGGCAGTTGCACCTGAAGAATGTCCTTTTTGCTGACATTGCCTGGTGCACCGATTTGAAATTGTCGTCATTAAACATTTCGTTGTCATTGTGGATTTGCCGATCATCCCTCTCGTTCAACAGCTGCGACCTTTGAAGCAGACAATGTCCGTAGACAATTTTGGTTTTCTGAGATCGAACGAATTCACTTTTCTTTTGTCGCCGTCTTACGGCTCTCAACGTGCATCTTTCGTTTGACATTCGTTCGTGTCGTTTGCTCGACAATCTGAAAACTCTGGGTGTGCTGGTCGGGATGGGAGATGATTCATCGACATTAAAAATAAAGCTTTGTTTCTTTCCAATCTAAAATATCTCCCCTGTACATTCACGCGAACGTTTGCATGCCGTGTGTGTGTGTGTGTGTGTTTGGATAGGTGAACTATTCGTTCGTCCATTGTGAGCGCGAATGAGTGAATTTCTTTGAATTTCGTCTATGTTGGTCGGCTGGATGGAATGGAAACAGACAGAGATTCTTGTTGTGAAGTTTTAGTTTAGTTTCGTTGTTTTTGTTTTTGTCTGTATCTCGTGTATCAGTCCAAAATCTATACATACACATCCAAATGTGTGTGTGCTTCTACGATGCACAGTGGTGCATTTCAACAAATATTTATTGGTAACGATTTTAAAACTATGTTTTATGACAGCATGTGACAGCAGATATCTGAGAAACATGGTCAACAAAATGTGTGAACAACTTTAAACATAATCGTTGCCCAATCTCGATAAACAAATGGTAGTAGGGAAAAATGTGTGACCTTGTCGGAAGATGATACAACCGCAAATGGTGGCAACTGTTAACATGCTATGGAACGCAATAGTTCGCGAACGAGTATTGAAATACATATGAGTATAATTTTCAGAGAATTCGAGTATCCTTCACTTAGAATCATTACATCCACTAGAAGTCAAAGCATGACGGTGCTTTGCAAAAGTTGGCCAAATCATCCCTAGCAAACTTTGTTCTTTGGAATTTTTCCCTACATCTCGGCTGTAAGTACATAGAATCCAGTGAATCTGGCAGCTCCCCAAAGCTACGTGTCACACAACAACAAATATCCTATCCTGCTGCCTATCCTACCACAGATTAAGGATCGCACGATCGCAAGCCGATCTTATGCTGACACATTGGGCCAGTCTGATTTAAGACATTTCTCAAGTGAGCTGTTTTTTGGCTTCACATAGAAAGAAATTGGTTTCTCTGAAATTATTGTGGATGTATTTAATTTGTTAGTTTTAATGCCACACAGGTCTGCACTTACATAGCTGCACTTACATAACATAAACGACAAATATTTATTGTGAGTGGCTTCGTGCTGCCATTTTTAGCCAAAACAAAAAGTCTACAAATTGTAAGGACAGTCACAGGCCGAGTCTGCTGGTGCTGAAACTCTACAAATGTATGTACATATGTACGTATGTATGTATGTGTGTACAAGGCGTATGCCGTAGATCTGCCAAAATGTACCACTGTGCCGATATTTGTATCTCATGCTGTTACAACAAATTTTACAGTTGCTTAGTCAGATCGATTCGATCGAATCGGATGGGTGCATGCAAAAAAAAACCGCGAGATACTCAGAGATAGAGCTACCTAAAGAGGGCGAGCAAGATAGAGAGAGAGAGATAGAGAGAGAGAGACAATGAATATGTGTGGTGTTTGATCTCTCAAAGTAACATTGACTCTTGGCAACCTTAAGTTTATATTTTGTTGTTGCTGTTGTTGTCGAGATGGTTTTGGCGTTGAAGTTCAACTGTTTGGTTTGCTGTTCGTTCGTTCGTTCGTTCGCTCGCTGTTCGTCGGTTGGATAATGAATGTTTCAAATGGTTAGACAAGACCTTGAAATAATTTTCTTTTTTCTGTAGTTGTTGTTAGTCTCGGTGTCTATGTTTTGTTTGTTGTGTTTTTGTTTTGTTTTTGTATAAGTTTTATTGTTATTATGTTGGTTGGTTGGTTGGTTTGTTTTGTTTGGCGTTTTCAAAGTGCACGATTCGTGAAATTGTTCACTTAAACCAGCAACAGCAGCATCAGCAACAGAAACAGCAACAACATCGACAATAACAGAGCCAGAATTGTTTTGTTCTTTTCAACGTCATCATAACTCAACATGACATACAAAAAAAAAAACAACAACAACAGAAAATAGTGGCAGCATTCGCACATAGAGTAGCACCGCCAACGAGGCTCGTACATACATATGCACACAATCACATGTATGAGCACACACACACGCATACCGCCCATCGTAATACACATGGACAGACTAAAGTATCTATGAAGTCGTTTTAACAATTGTACGGATGTGCTGTATTTGTTACGAGCATGCTGACGACAACGGCAACAACAACGACGGGTATTTCATCGACGACGACGACGACGACGAAAATTCTGATAATGATGTTGATGATGATGATGATGACGATGATGGTTGTGGGGACAACGCTGATGATGATGATGAATATGTGGCTCACAACAGTCGTATCGTGTATCTGTATCTCTGTATGAACTCCGCATGAAATTTTCGTTTGTTTTTTACGGGTATTTCATCAATGTTATGTGAGAGTTTTTTTGTTGTTTTGTTTTTACTTTTTGGAATACTCGACACAAGGTCACTTTTTGTCAGGTTTTTTTTTGTTTTGTTTTGTTTGTTTTTGGTTAGAAGTCCGTAAAACGAAAGCATGCACATTTTGTTACGATACTCGACACTCGGCTTGCTCGCTGGCAGTTGTTGTGGTCGTGGTTGTCTTGAATTTCGTCATTTGAATTAATATTTTACTTTTTTTTTTTTTTGTAATGATGTCATAAAGACTCTTTTATTCACTTTCCCAATTCGAGTGCATTCAGGCGATTCAAGATTCCGAACAACCAACAACAAAAATCGCTATTCTATGCCGGACATGGCATAAGCAGGTCTTTTCACTTGTAGACGAATGGAACGCAACTGACATTCCGACGATGGTCCAGTGAAACCATTGAATCGGCTATCCCGATGTCACAGATCACCATCAATGATCTCTTTTTGGAACGTGATCGAGTTGCTGAAAAAAGATGACCACGAAGCGCCCGCTAAGATGTGCGAGTGAAGGTCGAAGGACGGTATGAACCGCATCTGCGTGCCTAGAAGATAAATCATTCCATTCATGGCGAAGGGTGACAATGGTTAATCCACAGAGCATCTGTGGCTTTACCGACCCCGTTCGTCCAATACCGCTCAGTTACCTTTGAGTCTGTCACTCATATATGAACTAACATCTCACGAAAACTAAAAGGGTCGAACGAATATAACTGACAGATTCGGACATTAAGTAAAATAGAAAAGACGAAGGGCGGAGAATAGAGACCAGACTCCCTAGCAAGTGAAAAATCATGCTTGTCGGATGAGAACGGTAAAGCCCGATTACTCAAAATATATAGAAATACATACATGTACATAATTCAACTAGATAGTCTTTAGAGAAATTAAGATGTACAGTAGAACTTCCATAAGTCCAATTGTCTTTAAGTCGTAGCACATCCGTTTGACTCTTAAGCTGATACGTTTTTTTTTTAAGTAAATTAATTTATTAACAATATTTAGTTTACAAGTCTTAGTTCTCTAAAACTATTTTAGAAGTAATTCCTCTCAAAGTCTCTGAAAGTCAAACTTTTTTACGGGATAATTGTGATTCGAGTTATGGAAACTCTACACCAAAGGACGTGACTTTAAATAGAATTCGTCCAACAATCGTAACGTCGAGTTGATCGTATTGTGACGTGAATTCAAGATGAGCGATATAACACACGCATTGACGGATCCATGGTATTACTCAGTTCAAAAAAGTAGACTTTCTGGAAGACATGAATTACCTTGAATTGGTCCGCTCGGCTCTTGCTAGCGCCCTCCAGTCCATTACTCCCCAGTACGTATTTCCCACAACATTTCACGAATGCTGTGTGCTCAGTTGGTGAGACGCGCTGAAGAATGTGTGTGTCTGTTTTGTGGGCAAGTGTTACTTTAAGTTTGGTACGTTGAAGTTAAGCAAAAAGTTTTGTGAATGACATCACAGTTCCACCAGAAGATGGCGTCAACGACTGCTGTGGACTAACACAATTGCAGATTCTCAGATGTTTTCCTTTGACTGATTGTTGTGCAATTCACTTGTTTACAATCGACTCTACCTGGGACTTGACCAGGTCTTGCTTAAATACTAAAGTTGACTCCACAACCATTTCTTAGTGTTGGCCAGTTTAATAAATAATTTCTCTCAAAACACACATCACAGGTTCGTCTGCCTTTGCACGTGTCCATGTTTCAGCCAGAATAAGCACAATGTCCGGGGTGGATTTAGTTGGACGGGAGAGGGCTCTGTTCTTGAAGTATTTGCTTGACCGGCTGCACGATTCTATTGATGGCAGGGCCGAGGAATGTCAATTCGTCCACTATCAATGCCCGATCCCGTAAACGTGCGTCCGGGTTACAGAAAAACATACACACAACAGACATTGTTTTGGAAACGTGGTCTTTTGCGGTTGGTCGGTTATCACCCAAATATTGGGACGCCTTTTCCGAGTATCATGTTTGGACAAAGTACATTGCGGACACCTCTCTTAAGCGGTCACAATTCTCAGTCCCTAAGAGTACACAATTTTACACTTTTGTCACAAATGGGCGGATGCCCATAACTTGGCCAGGTCTCGGCCTATCCTCACTTTCATGGCAAAGGCAAATAAAAAAGGAAACCTATTTTGATTGAGCCGTATTTTCCCTGCAAACCTATAAATGACATCTGGGAAACCCAGTTATGCTTCTGCCGGAGTAACGAGTAATTTGGCAATGGACACATTTGCAGCCGAATCTCCTTTGTATTGTTGGCTCCCTTGGCCACATCAGTTCTATGTTGTGTGTCTGAGTGTCTGACTGTCTGACTGTGTGTGTGTGTGTGTCCCTTAGTCAGACTGATAAGGTGCCATCCATCCATCCACAACAGGCTTTGTTAATCGCTTAAATTGTCCTCCATTTCATTTTAATACTTTTCATGCACACACACGCACGCACACACATAGAGATAGATATGTACAGATGTGTGGGTGGTGGGTGGTTGTGTGTGTGTGTTCTTCTTCGTTTACTTAAATGTTGTATCATGAAATTTTGTAAAAAGGGTGTCACTTTTATAATACTGATTTATGGTAGAAGACTGAAAACTAAACTAAAATTTCATTTAGCAATGATAACATTTGGCCTAGACACACTACAGCCGTGCATGGTGCAATAGCACATCGAAGGATTCGACTTTGTTTGTGTGCGTACGTGGTCAGGTGTCAAAGTCTGCTAGAATTATGCCCGCTTATGTCATTTTAATGTGTGCATATGAGCCCGTTTTATTACAAGGAAAACTCGTAAGTTTTCTCTGTTCGCCATTTGCTGTTCAGTGTTCTGTGTGTGTGTGTATACACGAGTGTATGTAAGAGCAGCAAGCGTTTGGGGGTGCTTTTCCTCATTTTCTAGATTTACGTTACGTTACGTTACTTTACTTTACTTTGTGTTACTTTAATTTATCAACGCCCGAATGACGTTACCCACGGCCACAGACAGCAATCGGCTCCTCACAGCTCACAGATACTGTGCTACTTCGTTCAGCTCGTAGATGAGGCAAAAATACATTAAAAAGCGTAACTTATATGAAACGAATTTACAAATCGATGTGTGGCACTTGCTGCACGTTCTACACAGAGACGACAGACAGACATACGTACATACTGTGAGTACAACGGCACAGAGCATTTGGCAGCAGACACGAGAAATATAAAATCCAGATGGATACGCACGGACACGATTTCGTTGGAAAAGAAAACTTTAAGCCATCGACTAGGGGGAGGCATTTGGTGGCACAACAGCACCATCCGTTCAACCAACCAACCCTTCATTTAGAGGCGGCTTTAATGAAAATTCAAAGAATACGAAAATTTTTCAAATTGTTTCCTCATTTGATAATACACACATTTGGTAACTCTTATCGCTACAGACAGTATACGACCACTCACCCTACGCACCAGTTTGGGCAAGCCGAACTACTTGTCGGTTATTATTTTCTATGCGCATTTTAGGTCAAGGCATTGCTTGGAAAATACTCAGCGTCAAAGAAATATTGAAATCTGAATAAATATTGAAATAGAATATAAATTTACTTTGTATTGTAATTAATAATCTTAATATATATTTACCCTCGACACTGATTCACTGATTCCCTGATTCACTGATACACTGATTCCCTGATTCACTGACTCTGTCACGCAGTACGTAGGAATTTAAATAGGCATTCTATAATTTTCTATAAATAATAATAATAAAAAAATAATATTTTTTTTTTGTACAGAAATTGTGTTTTCCCCAAATTTTTTTTTACCAACATTTTTTTTTTCCAAAATTTTTTTTTTACAAATTTTTTTTTTAGAAAATTTTTTTTTTTACGAAAATTTGTTTTCATCAAAAATTTTTTTTTTACAAAAATTTTTTTTTTTACAAAGTTTTTTTTTCCAAATTTTTTTTTTCAACAAAAATTTTTTCTTTTCAACTAATTTTTTTTTTCCACAAAATTTTTTTTTTCAACAAAATTTTTTTTTTCCACTAAATTTTTTTTTTCAACAACTTACTAGTAAATAAATAAAAAACATAGTTACAAGTGCAAAACGAAGCAAACAAGTTTGAAGTCTTGGTACGATCTTTAAAGTAAAAACAAGTGGCCAAATAGTAAGTTCGGCCGGGCCGAATCTTATATACCCTCCATCATGGATCCTTAAAAAGTCAATAAATAAGAAAACTAACTTAGTTTTTGGGCCGCTCGTGACCCGATAGTCCCAGGAACCCGATCACAAATTTTATCCAAATCATGAAAATAAATGCATATTTGGGTTCGCGAGAAAATTTCGTTGCATTTCGATACCCATATGTCCATGTTTGTCAAGGGACGGTTTTTGGGCCGCTGGTGACCCGATAGTCCCAGAAACCGGATCAAAAAATTTAGGAAAATCATGAAAATAAAGGCATATTTGGGTTCGTGAGTAAATTTCGTTGCACTTCGATACCCATATGCGCATGTTTATCATGGGCCCTTTTTTGGGCCCCAAGGGTCCACGGAACCCATATGCACGCTCATTTTTAGGATTTTTTTCCCCATCTATTAATTATATAAACTTAGAACAATTTTACCAAAAAAAATCAGATGTAGTGTATACAAATATTTGAAAAATTTGATTATGGCCGGGATATATTTAGTCCCGTAAAGGGGAACTTTTTCCCCTTTGGTCCGATATTGCCCATTCTCGAACTTAACCTGCTTATGGGCATCTTCCTACAAAATTTCAGCTTCTTAGCGTTGGTCGTTCGCACTCTATCGTGATTTCAACAGACAACAGACGGACGGACAGACGGACATCGCTAGAATGTCTTAGAATGTTACACTGACCGATAATATACATATATACTTTATAGGGTCGCAGATCACTCTTTCGAGGTGTTGCAAACGGAATGACAAACTTAGTATATACTCCATCCTATGTATAAAAACATACATTTGTGTTTTATTTATTGACTCATTTGTAGAGAAATACAAATAACTTTTTCGTTGAAGATCAGACACCCCCGCTAGGTGGGATTAGTTTTAGGCTTTTTAAAACACACCTAACATGACTGTAACATACAAAAGGGTAAAGTTCAGATATCACGGCATGACGCTCTAATCTACAAATTGAGAAAATCGTAGAGATCAAATTGACTCCTAGATCTATTCCCCCCTGGTGCATGCCCATCAATATTCTTTATTTCTACTGGTTACAGCTTAGACAGGACAACGTCTGTCCGGTCAGCTATTAAATTCAAATGAAATACCTAAGTCAGTATTTGTGTAGGACGTGAAAAGGCAACACAAACGGCCCGTTTCACGATGTCGATCGAGTGTTAGTCGTCGTTCCAAGTCGATCGTGAAACACATTCGATCGACTACGTAAAACAGGCCGGAAATCTGCCGGGCCAACTAGTACTTGAAATAATTAAAAACAACTTTATTTTGACCAAACTACAATAGCGTTTTATGGGAAAGAACTGAACCACTTGAGGTTAACTAAAATATATTTTCAACTAAAAATATTCAAAGAGCGTCACATTGCAGTAGCTGGTGATGGTCGCCACCATCCGTCACGGATAAAAGATTATATTTTAAAAATCGAATTGGGGTTCGTTTATAATTAGCTGCAATCAGCGAGTTCGCACTGTATGTATATGATTCACACTGAAATTCAGTGTGATTCACTTGTGAAATGTTCAGGTGTCCGCCCTACTTTATTGAATTCGCTTATAGGGCGACTTCTAATCGTTGTGCAATTCGTTCCGGAAATCTATTAATTTATGGGGACACAAATTGTAAAGCAGTTCAAGCCGGATTCCAAATCTCACCCTGGCGTTGTCTTTTAATCCCATTTGTTATGGATTGTCTTGTCCATATCGCGCATTTACTTCAATAGTGTCACAATTCAAAA
Source organism: Hydrotaea cyrtoneurina (assembly GCA_958296145.1). NCBI lineage: Eukaryota > Metazoa > Arthropoda > Insecta > Diptera > Muscidae > Hydrotaea > Hydrotaea cyrtoneurina. Next base: position 80,353,949 of record OY282516.1, read on the forward strand.
TTCTTTTTTTTCCTTTTTTTGCTCTAGAAAAAACTGAAAATCCCTTCTTTGAGTTGACTTTTGTTCTGCGTGTATACTAGATACATATATCAGGGGTCAGGGTTTATTCGGGGAAACCCACGATTCTTTTTCCATATTTGATCAGTACCTTCAAACGGCTCTTCTGAAAAATGTACCTTTTCAGTTGTGTCACTATTGAAGTAAATGACAAATGTTTGACAGAATAAAGATACGAATTTTAGAAGAACAAAGCAACAACGCCTGTGGTGGTCTTATCGCAATGAGCCGAAGTGTAGTGCACACACATGGTATCCAGTACCACCGGCACTGCTTCACGTTATTCAGAGAAAGTATTAACTTAACTCCGAAGCAGGAACCCAGATTGGTGCAGCCTAATCCAATTACTGTCTCTGGCAACACAAGTCTTCGGCTGCCACTGCTTACGCCACACAATAGCCGTGTTTTAGCTTCTTTGCTAGTGTGGCGACAAACGTAATGACTATCCAAGTAAGTGTCAATGAGAACGTGTTTGTTTGTGTTCCATGAATTAAAACTGTGCAACATGGACACGTTATCAGCTTATCAGTCGTTAATCGTTGGCTACCTCCTTTAAAAAAGGACTTTTTAATACTCGTTCATCCAACCTGCAGACGGTGGTTGTTGCTTCGGAAGACATTCGTTGTTGTGCCTCCCACACAAATGAGGCGCCGTTCATTTGTTTGTGGTATCTCCCGGACATGCTTTCTCAAGGATTTTCGATTAAGTCCGGCCTAGACGGTGAATGTACGACAACATTTAAACGCAGCTTTTCAAAACAGGACAGAAATTAGAATTCAACGCATCCACTTAGAATATTTCACACTCTTGCACCATATGAGAAAATCCAAATACATACTAGGCCAGATCTGAGCAGACCCCTTCACGCCATTATAATTTGGAATACATGCAAGCTAGACTGGACTGGCTGAGTGAAAGTGAGAGAGGCCCTGGCAAGGACTTCCAACTAGCCCGGTCTGCAGCTGGGTTACGTTACAGCACATTTTACAAGGTTCATATAACAATTCATACAACAACAACAACAACAACAAACTATGCACAAGACGAAACAAACAAATTTGAAAAACTTTTCTGAAACAAGAAAACAAAAAAAAAAACAGACTGCGTGACTTTAAGCGTAGATTTGCAACAGAATTTGTATACATTAAAAATTCTGGCGTTTTTGTTTCGTTCAGATTTCATTAAAACTCACCTTGAATTGGTCGAGTCATGTTATGCCACCAAAGCAAAGTTAAGCCCAACAGGCGTTGTGGCCGTCCGTCCCTCTGGCCGTCCATTCATTACACTAGAATGAGTGTGTAAGCATGTGTGGTTGGTGTTGGTGCAGTGTGTTTGAGGGCCTTTTGTTTAAATTTTAGAAGACTACAACACATATGTATGTATGTACATGTGTTTGATGGTGGTGGTGGTGGTTTGTCCCAAATATGAATTACAGTCTTGGGCCGATCATTATTGGCTTTTGTGTCTTATGGGTGTATATACATATGTATATGTGAGTGTGTGTGTGTGTGTGTGTATGGTGTCTGTAGCTTTGTTCTTGACATGTTTAGATTTGCCTCCCAGAGAAGAAACAACAACTGGCGATGCCTTGCGTTGATAAGAAAGTATCAGAAACAAAAAGGTTTCTTTTTCATTTCATTTCATTCATTTGTTGTTGGTAGATTGGCCGTTGGCTATTGTTTCAAGGTACAATTTCGATTCTGAAGACACAAATTGTGTGTTCTTCTCAGTATTAACTCCAAACAAATCGCCGAATTTCAGTATGCGTGTGAGTTAGTCATATACCTGTTTCCTTGGATGCCGGTGCATCGGAGACATCTGAGCGTTTGGTTGAAACCTCAGTATTGCATTGTCTTCTCCCGCCATTCCCACATCCATGTGTACGTGTATGAGTCAGACGATGTGTGGATAATGACGACCGGGTGCACTAAGGTTCTCAAAAACGAAACGAACCCATGCACCACAAATGCCCAGACGATTACGATTCTGTTTCACCACCCCCTCGTTCAGTTCGGTGCGAGAAACGAGCACAACATTTCATGTTTTTGACAAAAGCGTCCACAAGCTGGTGGCGTGAACGAATCTGAGCACTGGCCCCGTGTGTCGAACAACTTTCAGACAAAGCTAGAACTGATAAGATAAGAGTAGAACGACAACAACAACAACAACAACAAGTTCTATGACATTAGCAAAAACAAAAGACACAAATGAACGAAATAAAACAGAAACGAGTATGTAAAGCCAAAATTAAACGGCAAGAAACAAAACGGAACGAAACGCGAAATGTAAAAGAAAAATGATCAACCGCCTTCGTTTTCAGTGGGAGCGGGGGGTGGACTACATGTGTATGTGATATGTACTGTGAGGCTCTGAAATAAAAGGGACCACTGCAATCGTAATCGTGTGTCGTATTACAGTACAATATTGGACATTGTTTTCATTTAGTCACTAAATGGGAATTTCTGTTTCAATCGTCTTTCCTCCATCATAAGATCCCACATTTGCCCTGTAACTAACCCGATGTTAGTTAGAGCCTGGGTATACTACGAGTTATTGTTACATTTGAAACTTTATCACATGATGTTTCAGTTCCACTGTCAATATTTAGTTTATTTGCTAGAGAAAAATCAATTGTTTCCAGGCCATGGTTTAAATGTGTCCCTCTTGCTCGCCGCAGTTAATAAAATGTACCAATTGGTACAACGAAGAAAGTGCCAACAAAAAAAAATAAAATTTAAAAAGGAGATTCTCGTTTAACAGCGCCAGAAAACTCCGATGAATGCTGAACTCTGGCAAGGCTGTCGACAAAACATTTCAAAACATTAGACTCTCTTTCGTTCCAAGGGCAACTCTCTTAAAACGCTGCGCTCACATTACTCTTATTTTGCTGAATTCAAGTTGATAACTCGTAGAGTTAAGGAATTCTGCGAAAATCTCATCCTATTTCACAGCAATTTGAGAACTTTTTAATCGAAATGTATTCAAAACTTTACGCGTCAGTTTATTCAATTACAAAATACCGTTCTGATGTATTGAGAATGTTTAGAATATTCGCAATCAAGTTGAAAATATTAATGGAATGCTCACATTCTCACCAATACCCACGCACCGAATGCATGCTTCACATAGATACTCACTCACACTGGCCCGACCAAGCGAACAGAGCATAGCGATGAACACATGGACATCACCCACTCTCCCTCGCAAACACACTCAGTCACTCACTCTCTGTCTCTCTCTCTGTCTCTCTATCACCCACTGTATCTCTCTCTCTCCACTGAACATTTGTTTCTGTGGAACCAACATCTTTCACACACAAACACACACACACACGCGAGATACACTCTCGCACAGCTCGCCACTCGCCACTCACCTCTCCTGAAACGATATCCATGCCATCAAGTATCGAATATCTACAACACACGAATGAATGGCTGAAAAATTGGAAACTTTTTGGTACGAACCTCACCATAAGCTATGAGTTTTACTAACACATTGTGGGGTTTCATGAAATTCTCGATACTTTCTGGTGGCGGTCGCCCCACAAAGTACGCCGTTCGTTGTACAGCAAAATGTCTGTGTCGGAAATTCGAATAATTGCTGGTGCGGCGCGCCATAAAGTTTGGAAAAATGTCAAACTTAACGCTTCGTGCTGTCGAATGGGCGACTTCATGGGACGTTCGAACGGGGATAGAGTGCGGTCCATAAAGTATGAGATTCCTTGCGACGCCGTGGCGCGGCACAAAATATTCGATACTTTGTGGCGCTTGAGCTGTACGGCAATGGCAGTGTTTTGCCGAGAACTATTGGAAGGAATCTAAAGGGCTCTGGTGTCGAATCATCGGTACGGCTGTACGGCAATGTGCGCTCGTATATGTCACACTGGTACAATCTACTATACGCACATACATACTTACATACAGACAGGCAGACGGACGGACGGACGGACAGACGGATGGATGGGCGGACGGACATGCCGGCAAACATACAGACGTACACTCGTACACTGTGGCGGCATGGCAGTGCCAGAAAAACTCGACGTCGTAGTCGTCGCACAGCAAGTCCGTGTGTCTGTATGGATGGATGTCAGTATGTATGTACATCTGTGTGTACGGGTGTGTATTCTTTTGTGTATGTTCAATGTGATATGCAAGTACGTACATACAAACATATACAGGGATGTCTGTATGTACAAACCGAAGTATGTTTGTTGGTCGGCATGTCTGTATGTCGTACTCGTACTCGTACTTGGAAGACTGCTGGCGTTCTTCGTTGTATTGTGGCTCGTCGAGACATCGTCTTCGTTCTGATATACAGGGTGCCTCGCCGATTCTCGCGGCTCTCTAAGTCGAGAGTTTGACGTTCGGTTTCTCCCGACATTGAATCCTATAGACAAATTTGTTGCTATGTATGTACAGTCAGCGTCAATATAAAGTATACACTTCTCTTTCCCAAATCTTCACATATATTTTTCTAGTTTTTAACATTTTTTTTCTTTGGCAAGTGGCATATTTAAGAGCAATATTTAGTTCTCTTCAAGTAAAAGGAAAAACAAACACAAAATTACAACAACAATTCAAGTGCAGAACCAAAAACAAAAAGTACTTCATATTTAACGCGTCAATATTAAGTATACAGTCGAAATGTTTTTGTTTACAACGCATCGAAGACCAAAAAAATTAACCGTTATTTTTTGTTATTTGTTTTAATTTGTCATTTGGGTTAGTTTTAATAGTCATTCTTAATCTCTCTTCACAAGTGATTGTAACCAAACGTGTTTTTCTGTGCAATTTTTTTTTTTCATTAATATGGCCAAGCAAACACTAATATGAATTAGTGCTACAATTACACAAGGATGGAAAATCGTTGAGAGAAATTGCCAAGATAATTAATAGAAACCACAACACCGTAAAAAAAATTATCGACAAGTATAAAAATACCGGAAAATTGCAAAATATTGACCATCCTCGTAGACCACGTCGGCTTAATGAAACACAAATACGATCTATTGTACGTACGGTGAAGGCGAATCCATTTGAAAGTGCTGTCCAAATAGCAAAAAACATTTCGAACTTATCAGGAGTAAGCGTAAGTTCCAGCACAGTACGCAGGACACTGCATGACTATGGCATGTATGGTAGAGTCCCAAGAAAGAAACCGTTTATATCAAAGAAAAACAAAAGGCTGCGCCTAGAATATGCCAACAAACATCAAAATGAAAGTATTTCGTTTTGGAACAATGTGCTTTTTAGTGACGAGAGTAAATTTGAAATATTCGGCAAAAAAAACCGGTCAAAATTTGGAGAAGCAAAAACGAGGCATTTGCAGAACGAAATTTAATACCTACTGTCAAGCATGGTGGTGGCTCGGTAATGGTGTGGGGTTGTATGTCCGCAAGTGGAGTCCGAAACTTAGTGTTTATAGAGGGGACAATGAAAAAAGAGGACTACCTTAAGATTTTAAGGGATAATTTGCCAACCAGTGTGGAGAAGTTAGGCTTGGATCCAGTATGGGTCTTTCAACAAGACAATGATCCGAAGCATACGGCTAAGATTGTGAAGGAATGGTTGATATTCCGCGTCCCAAAACAGCTCGATCACCCTCCCCAATCCCCCGATCTTAACCCCATTGAACATTTGTGGGAACATCTCGATCAGCAAATACGGAAAAGGACCATTACCAACGAGGACATGTTAAAATTAGCTTTAGTTGACGAATGGAAAAAAATTTCATCAGAAGTTACAAGAAATCTAGTTAATTCGATGCCAAGACGCTTACAGGCCGTTATAAAGGCAAAAGGAAACCCGACCAAATACTAAACATTTTGTTTTTTATGAAATTTAAACTTGTGTATACTTTATATTGACGCGTAAAATATGGAGTCCTTTTTGTTTTAGTACTATATTTAAGTTGCTGTTTGATTTTCGTTTATTATTTTTTTCTGAATAGTCAGCCTACAATATTTTCTAAGAAAATGTAAAATTTTTAATTTGATATATATATTAAAAACTAGAAAAATAAATGTGATGATTTGAAAAAGAGTTGTGTATACTTTATATTGACGCTGACTGTATGTATGTATGACCATCTATGGCTATGAACCTTCCGACGGTCTTTGGGAGTGTAATCGGAGCAATACCAAGTGCTATTGGCATTAGCTTCTCAAAACCTTAGTACATAATTGTAGTACAAACTTGGCTCTACGTGTATGCGAAATTTGGAAATCGTATCGAGTTATACCGACAATATTAATATCTGGAGACTGACTGGAGACTTCTGGAGACAAGTTCATTGAAAATCACTTGACGCACCTTCTGGTTCCCCGAATAGAAACAAATTATAGTACGTGTTTCTCGGAAAAAATGAAATAGTTGTCAATGGAGTGAGTGGCCTCCAAAACAATCTGCATGTGTAAGGGGTTGCTGTGCTCGATGTCCTTCCTGATGTCCATTATCAAAGCAGGAGACTGATCCGATTTTGGAGAGTATTACTCAGAGTAGCAGAGTTAGCATCAGTAAAGTGTTTATATCCGTTCAAGACGTAGCCGATCACATAGTCGAACCCGACATTGGCCTATTTTACTGTTGTCCGCAGACAATTGCCCAGCGGTTAGCCAGAACTGCATGGGCCAGAACTATACGATAAATTTGATGGAGTTCAACAAGCCTGAAATTAGTTCGTAATTCGTGACGTCCGAAGCTTCGATCCATCGTCTCCAAAACGAAACCATACCAATCAATGAGTCTAAACAGAAGGCGGGATTTTCGTTACAAGCTAGCTATTTAATATTTAAGTTAAATTCTAGGATAATACACTCCTAAGATACTAAAGCCTTGGGAGCAAGGGCGAACACTCACTCATCAGATCCACACACAATTGAAACACATCTCACTACACCGAAAAGGCTTGGTGCCGCTATCTGTTCGTTATTGGTAATTTAGACATTACATTATAGTCATAAGCAATTTCATGTTCATAGATTTAGTATATGTCTTTCATTGTTTTTGAAAAAAGTCTCAATAAAATAAACTAACTAACTAGCTAGCTATTTAATTGTAAATTGAAAACGCCAAACTGGCGATATTGTCATTTGACACAAACTAGGCAGCATTCTGTGAACGCTGTGAACAATTTGTAGAACATTTTCATGAAAATCTGAAAAAATTGTCATGATGAGTAAGTGTTGTGGACAAATACATATGTATATCAAATTCAATTAAAAATTAACAATACTACTACCATTCGTCCGTCTTTTCGGATAGCAATTTATATTAGTTTTCTTCTTCTTCTTCTGTATTAAATGATAACTTTGTACACTTGGCACCATTTAATATTGGCATTTTGTTATTTGTTATGCTGGCAATGCTGTCCATGCTTAATATCGCTTAACTGTCCATACAAATTAAGCGACTATCTAAGCTAGCGGTGTAACGAAAACACGCCTAGAATGTATCAACTGTATTCACTTTATTTAGTTATGTGACTGGGCCTAGATTGGAACAAAGGGTAACAGTTTTCTATCAACGAACTACAACATCATTCTGAAATATTTCACCATGCGTTGAATAATGACACGACCCATAAACCACAGGCAACTTGTGTTTGTACCAACAAGCCTGTGGCGATATAGTCGTAATTTCAAACGAGTGTCGTCCAATATTTTACACCCCTCAATTGTTGATGCGGTTGTGCTTTACCAGGCTGAAGGTGCAGTTCAGCCTTCTGCGGGAGGTACGTATAGCACAGATGTACCTACGTCGAACAATATTGTGGAATTTCTTCAGAAAGTAAGGCCGACTCAATCGGTATTTTAAACAGGGGTCATAGGAAGGTTGACTTTTTTTTTTTGCATTCACTCAAATCAATGAGTTGTGCACGATCTGTGAATTTAATGTGGACCTTCTGTTCAAAGTTAGCACTCTCCCCCTCCTTTAGGTCTTACAAACATCGGCACTGTACGGAGTAGGGTATTATTTATGGGCGACTTCTGACTGCAGTTCCTCTACAGGCAGTGGACACTTTAGTGGTACGAGCATTTAAAACTGGGAGGATGACAATGAAGATGATCCACGATATAGGAACAAATAACGGGGGGGGGGGCTGAAGATCATTATCACCGCTGCTCTGGTTGCTCTCTGCCGTGCACCCGGTATTCGCAAAGGCTTCTCGTATGTCTCTAAGTAGACGACGAATATTTTGTTAGTACGATTGTTCGCCTGTATGTATGTATGTATGTGTGTATGTATGTTTGGATGGTGGATGGATGGATGTATGCATGTGTATGAAAAAGTTTCTATGGAAAGCGCAAACGACACAAGACTGCGAACGCCGAACACAGTTGGGCTGTGCTGCAAGTTTTAAAGCTGGAAGCGATATTCGGTGTGTGTGTGTGTGTGTGTGTGTGTGTGTGCCTCTGTACTCAGAGCAGCAGTATCGATACAAGTTTGCATGGATGGACAGTGAGTGTGAGCTGTTGCTGTTGCTGTTCACTTCCAACCGAGTCAGAGTCAGTCTGTCTTAAAGTGTTCGCTGTTGTTGTTGTTGTTGTTGTTTGTCAGAATGTTACTATGTACGTTTGTCCGTTGTCCGCCTTCACGTGTAAGGCTGTGGGTAATGTTTTCTTTCTATGATGTCTGCCTGCCGCTTTGCTGTGTTGAACTGACTGAGTTCTGAGCGTGTTTCTCTCTGTGTGTGTGTGTGTGTGAGTGTCTTACTGTGTGCAGTTTCCCCTTTCGCACATACCGAAAATACAATTCAATGTCTTCGTCTTGTGTTACAGTGAAACATGCTTACTGGGCTCAACTCGGTTGGATAGCTCAGCATAAAGTCAGGATGGCAGGCGAGCATCCAGCAAAAGCCGAAGCCGAACTGACATAGAAAACTAAGAACAGCCAGCACAGCAACAGCAACAAAAGCACCAACTACCTACAACATGGAATTCTATACAATTCCTTACGTATGTATGTATGTATGTATCACGTCCGTATGTATTCCTACACAACAGCCAACACTGACTGACATTCAGCTCACAAACACTCGCACACACACCAAACATAACACAAGAACGCACATCCATCCGTAGATACATTTCAGACGTACATACACACATACATACATACGTACATACGTACGTACAAGTGTAGGTACATACATATGTAAGGACGAGTGTGTACGGTGTATGTCGAGCAAAGGAATATAGTGTGGCTCGTAAGTTACAAGGACGGACGGACACACAACGGAGCACAAGAAACAGAATGGGAGAAGACAAACATTCGAACAAACGACACAGAATATTCGCACACTTTTGTATCTTTACACACACACACACACACACACACACACACACACGTATATACATTACGTAAAATACACATAAATTCCCTTATTGTGCTCTCTCGGTGTGTATTCTTCTATCTGATATTGTGCACAGGGTTGCCGTCCAACTCCCAACTCGTCCATGCGAACATTTGGTACTTAAAGTCATCCAATTGTGCGCACATCAACGAAGTTTCAGTCCAAAAACCGACCAAACCGGAATAGTTCGGCTAGGCTGGAAATTTAGCCAACCTAGTCCAACATTGGCGATTGTTAAGCGGTGTATCTTCGTAAGACGAGTGGGCTGGTTTCAACATTGCAGACAGAGGTGTTCCCGGAAACTGTTTTCAATTTTGAGAGGGAATCTTGACAATCGACATTTAGTGATCCGACTGTAAAACCCACTCACAAAAACACATCCCATATAATCGTATAATGCGCTGTTGGAAGACACTCTATGGTAGACCCTGACCCTCTAAGAGATTTGGTTCAATAAAAATCCATTAGACTTGTTTTCGAAATTTTGGAACTTTGTAATGTTTTGACTACATCTTTGTATGGAAGTGGAAGTTGTAGATGACCGATTTATTTCACTTCTGCTCTTTTTAATTACGAAGTGTGTCGAACAGAGTACTACTAATTTCCCTTAACATTCCATGAATGAACAGACGGGGAACTTCTCTCGAATCAGTGAGCTTTGTACGATATATTTTGGTATACTCACTGACCGGGACCTACTGCCTTCAGCCGGCTACGAACGGCTAATGCTTTTCTAGAGAAGTTTTACATGGCTTAGAGATTACTCACTTACTCGTAAAGTCGCCAACATTTACGAGGTGGAAACAGCCGCTGAAGAATGTTTGATGGTTTCGAACTCAAAATTTAAAAAAATAATGTCTTGGCAAAAGAAACACAACTAACTTAAGTAATGCAAAAATGATTCCCAAACGTGTGATTCCTGGAGCCGCCATTTTAAAACTATTGTCATATGAGATGCAACTTTGGTAATCAACAGCAAAGTCTACCCGAAATATTTTGTTGGCTGCACAAAATCACTGTATCCTTTAAATCTGCCATCACACTGGCTTAACCCTTAAATGCGCAGAGTATTCAATGAGTTTCTACCAACAAAGTCAACACAATTCCCCAGTTTTTTAATCAAATTAACAAGTTATGAGATACTTTGGCACAGGACTGTACTCTACGCCAAATATGAATGATTTGTAAACGTAAAAGTTGATCCGGTAGCCTGTTAATTGTGGCAAAATCAAAAGGGTTACAAAAAAACACCAGCAATCAGGTTATCTTCTGTTGTTTTAGCTAATGCCTATTGTTATATTTTTCAGCTGATCAGTGAGTTTTCTTTATGAGCCTATCAATTTCTTGGAAATCACTTATTATTGAGGCCAAGAACAACAACCGGTTGTAGAGCCAACCTAAGTAAGTCATCAATTTCACAAGCATTAGTTTTCTTTAGGTTTTTAGATTCATTTATTTCATGGAGAGGTTACGAAATGTACAAACTCATGGCTGTGGCTAAGATTGCATTAGCCAGAATGTATTTTGTAGCGTTTCGTCGCATTTCTCTTCCCTTGCTTTGTGGTCATTTGACATGATGGAGTGGCAACCCTGTCCAGAGGGTATCTTAGAAAACAGCATGCGGCTCAGCATGCTTTAGTAATATACGAACATACACATACACACACACACAGAGAGACATACCAAGTCCGATGTACGTTTGTGTGGCTGTATATATTTTGCTTCTTTTGTTGCCGATGTCCTGTCGAAATATGTACGAATATATGCAGTTCGTAAGTGTGTGTGTGTGTGTGTTTGGTATTTGTATGAGACCCAGAAGAAAATGTTCTTGTTCTTCTTCGTAATGTTTTCCCTCTCTTGCTTAGTTCAGCAGTTTTTTGTTTGGTTTTCGTTTTTGCTGCTGCCGCTGCCGCTGTTATTGTGTTGAATTGAGCTGAGCTGAGCTGATGTTAAATTTTAAGTTCTTAAAGAGCAACATTTAAAGTTCTTTCGAAGACTTTAAGAACGATTTAAGGAATTTTAAGATTATTTCACGTCAAACCTTTGCCCACGGTAACAAGTGAATTTTGTTTGGCGTCTATTTTGGCCGCTTGCACGGAACCCCCTTAACCCTCGAACTGGCACATGGTTCTGGCCAGACATATTTCATTTGTCATGCTTCAATTTAGCATACTTCTATTCTAGGTACATGGCTGTAATTTCCGGTAATCTCCCAAAATATTGTTGGCTTTCGATGTATAAATTAATAATTGAAAAAAAGTCCTTGGAACAGGACAAAAAGACAAATAAAAAATCTTCACCTTCTTTTGGTACATGGTGTCTGGCCAGACCCCTATGCATTTTGTATGAAATTTGTATTTACTTTATTCTTGTATGCTTCTTTCTTTCTTTCGTCTGCTACTGTTTGTGAGTTAGTTAGTCATTGAACGTTGAAGAAGTAACAGTGAAGAAGTAATCTAGTTTTTGTGCGGTAATTTTGAACTAGTGAATTGAATTGTACGCAGGTAGATTTGTTGCGTTGTTGGTATAGTATGGCTGATGAACTGGAATTTATTTATAATACACGCATGCGTGGCGCGAATTTGCAACCCCAATTGTCAGAGGCATTAGTGCGTGATTTTCAAAGTCAGGTAGAAGCTGATGAAAATTATGATGTTTTTGAAAACAATGGTGAGGACACTGCTGATTATGTGCCAGAGGATGATGCATCAGACATAGAAAATGATTTGGAAATTGAACCTAACGAACTTTATGATAGTGATGAAGACGTAGATGATGAAGAAGACGAAAGTGGAAATGATGCTGAAGCAGCAAATGAAGTCGACTCAGGCTGTTTTTATGGTAAAGACGGTACTAAATGGAACGAAACTGAACCCCCTGCATCTCGCTGGCGCCAGCCTAATATCATGCCTTTTCAATCGGGAACAAAAACAAGGCTCACCAATCCAGTTGAGGTATTCAAGCTATTTTTCTCAACCAATATTACGTTCGTCATCATTAATGAAACAAATCGGCATGGGCGAGAATCAATTACAAAATGGAATGACGAACATCCAGAGTCTACCCAAAGAAAATGGATTGATTTGACAAGCTCTGAGCTGGATGCATTCATTGGGATTTTGTTGGCTTCTGGTCTCAGCCATAATAATACGCAAGACTCCAGTATATTGTGGCGTTCTGATTCGCTGCCCATATTCCGTGCGGCTATGTCGCACAAACGATTCATTACTCTGTCCAAATATATTCGTTTCGATAATAGTCGTACGCGGGCATTCCGACAGCAAACAGATAAAGCAGCTCCTATCCGGGACCTGTGGAATTTTCTCAATGAAAATCTGCAAAATTATTATGAACCTTATGAAAATATCACCATCGATGAGCAGTTCTTTCCGTATCGTGGGCGCACAAAGTTCACCCAATATATCCCATCAAAACCTGCAATGTATGGGATCAAAGTTTGGTGGGCATGCGATGCTAAGACTAAATTCCCATTGAAAGGAAAACTATACACTGGAAAGGAAGGAGACAATCGGGACATGAATCAAGGTGAAAACGTTCTAATGTATTTGGCAAATCGTTACGCAAACAGCGGCAGAACAATTATTTCTGATAATTTGTTCACCTCATTGAACGGCGCCAAACGACTGGCTGCCATGGGACTGGCATTTGTTGGCACCATTCGAGCGAACAAAAGATGTCTTCCCAAGGAAGTTATGAAGAGCACCAGACGACCAATTCTTTCAAGTGTGTTTGCTTTTCATGAAAATCTAGTTGCACTTTGCAGCTACGTGCCCAAAAAAAATAAGGCAGTCAATTTAATTTCCACCGTGCATTACACGAAATATGTTGAAGGCGTAGCCATGAAACCGGAAGCAATTTCATTCTACAATTCCACTAAAGCCGGAGTCGATACGATGGATGAAATGCTAACTCATTACACAACAAAACGGTCAACCAGACGCTGGACATACGCGTTTTTCTGCAATATGATTGATGTGATGGCATTGGCCAGTTACATTATATGTAAGCTAAATGATGAAAATGCAAGAAAAGAAAAACGACGCATATTTTTATATAAACTTGCAAAGCAATTGGTACTGGCCAACGTTGAAAATCGCACCAATAATCCGCACATTGTGGCTCAACCAACAACTCGTATAGCATTTGAAGCGTACTTTGGGAGACCACTCAATATAGCAAACCTTAATGTGGCTGCACGCAGTGGTCCGGACACATTAGCTGCCAAAAAAGTTTGCAGAATTTGCCTGCGGCAAGATGACAAAATACGCCGTAAGACACGCTTTTTTTGCTGCAAATGCAACAATCCTGTTTGTCAGCAACATTCAAAAGTAGATTATTTATGTTTTTGTTGCCTTCCGCAAAATTCTGAACAAAAAAATTCAATGTATTCTTCATAATAATTTTCTATTTTGTCATAAACATTTATTACTTTACCCCCCCCATAATAAAGAGAAATATATATAGAACAAAAAAATTGTTGCCCTTTTCATTCCAAAGATTTGTTCAGGTCTAGTTTTTCTTCCTCAGGTAGCTAATAACATAGTAAAAAGAAATAGAAACACAAAATCTAACAAATATGTTCCTATCTTAGTAAAAAATTTAACGACAAACAGCCCTAATTTCCATGCAAATGCATTTAAATGTATAGGGGTCTGGCCAGACACCATGTGCCAGAACTAAGGGCTCCCAATATGTATGTGCCTGACGAAGGGTTTATGATCATTTGGGAAATTCAAGCACCAGAAACGCAATGCGCGATATTGTCTTTATGTACAACATACATACATATGTATGTGAATGCAAGTGGCGTTTTGTTGTTGTTGTTGTAGGAAATGTTGATACGTTCTTGGCCTTCCGATGTTGAGATTCTAAATAAATTTCAGCGAAAACAGAACGTAGAAAATGAATCAGGGAAAATGTTTGTGTTGTTTGTTCTAGGAACCACCACCAGCCGACGCAAGCAATTCTCACATCCTTCGAGACGATGCGACCAAGTCACATATCTAACATTTGTTCATACACGCACGCACATACTTGCATGTACACTTGCACAGACACTGTGTACACACACCGACAATAATGTGTGATATTTTGGTGTTGGAATATCGGACACCATTCCGCAAAAAACAAACTCTCTCACACACACACACACACCCATACGCATTGTCAGAGTACGTTGAATTTGATCAGAATGTGTGTTGGTTGGTCTGTCTAAAATTACATTTTTCAATGATTTTTGTGACGAAAGAACAATAAAAACTTTAAACACTGAAACATAGAAACATTCACAAGATAGGCAGTGAAATATTGAATTGAATGATGAACGCGAAGGTCCCTCAAATTCCACGTAGGATTCAAAGGATTTCCAACAGTAGGCTGACGACCCAGAGCAAATATTTGCCAAACTTTTAGAGTAAATGAACAACAGCTGCAGTTTGAATACAAACAACAGACAATTCAGTTCATCAGCGAAGATCGAGTGGAATCCACAAATGGGAGACGAGAAATTCCATAGTTTCTGCTGTCTTTTGTGATATTAAATTTTACCCACAGTGTCACACCAATGTGAAATTAACCTTTTGGTGACTGAAAGCATCCTCGACACGCACTTGAAACCAACACCCTCATACCCAAATACTTATTATTAATACGTATTTAGTTCGGAAATGCGTGAGGTTCCTCGGTCCTCAGCAATCTCGATCGACCTAGGCAATCAACAGGCGAAGTCAGGTGTCCGATTGGATGCTGGCGATGTGTCTTCTGGCCTAGATGATCGTAGTACATTTTATAGAAGATCTTTGGCACAACGACTTGTGAGCAATCTGAAACACTCATAAATCCGCAATTGCTATTGTTAAATCGTTATAGTCTGGCCCATCTCTGAGACTTGACTTCGTCTGAGCTTAGTTTATTGTTATTTTTATTTATGGAGCGCTCAGATTCATATCACGATCGTTTTTCCCACAACATAAATTCCAGCCATTTAAAATGTCAATAGAAAAAGCGACAGCCATCCGGTGCAGGCATATTACGGATTCAAAGAAGTTTCCAGTCGCTGGCTTCCTGGATCTGTGACTTGTGCTCAGCGAACTATTCGCATTTCTCCAAATAGATCCTTGGGGAATTGGAATAGCGAATGCCCACTTTAGACGACTTGAGTCAACAGAATGCTCTCCATGTTGTCACACACTGACATTTGTTCCTATCCAAGGATACTATCAGGCACATCAGATCCCTACAGCTGGCAATGTGGAGTTCTGTGAAAGCGCACCAATCAACACATTCTTTGTAAACAAAGACTTTTCAGCCGAAAATCAACTGAACAACGTTCACGGCTACGGCGAGAGGACATCAAACTGTCGACTACTATAAAATGTCCTGTTTGTCTTAAGTGGGGAATCTTCGTTGGACCCATGAAATGCATTAAACCGACTTTTCAATTGTATGCACTCACACACTCAGCTGAGCCCAGCAGCCAATTTAGCTAGGCCATCTTCATTAGGGCCTTTGAAATCAAAATCGTTGCAAAATGCCCTCTTATCTTATTAACCCCACTCGTACCAGTCAGTGACTTCCGGTCACTCTTGATATACTTGTGTATGTATTTTATTTTACATTAGTCATAATCGTCCTTTAAATAGTTCACTTTGGAAAAAATTCCCATTCGATTTTTTTATAAACCATTTTTCCGTTTTACTGGCTTTACACATTCTCATATCGCTTAACTAAGATGGAGCTGCAGGTGGCCTTGCCTTTAGAATCTAGAATATAACCAAACATTTGAACGACCGTAGTGTGGTTGGCAGTGTGTGCGACTATCACACAGCAGAAACCCACTTCGTTAATGCTGATGATTTTACGAGTGAGAACGACATCTCTAAGCCATGTTTCGAAAGCATTGATCTCCACCGGGCCGAGTATGGCTTGATACCCCCTAATGGGGGGCCTCCCAGACAGCCATTGCAATGGCCTTACTGTTACGACCCGGGAACGCGACACAATACACTACATGCGGTGTTAGTATGGGCGACAAATGATTGTGAGCTCTTAGTCAAAGTCAATTGAAAGACAAAATTGCTTTCTAATTGCTTTCTCGGAAATAAAGTAAAGCCAAGTGAAGTGAAGTAAAGTAAAGTATTGGCGGCACAAGTGTTGCGCTGTTGAGTGACATGAATGAATATGAATGAATGAATCGTTTGGATGCCTATTGGTGAAGAGCGCCCGAAGTAGTGCAAGGAACAAGAACAACAAATTAAAAACTACACAGCCGACGAACAAGACAAATAAGGACGGCAACAACAACAACAACAAACATCCATACGTACATACTAACATTGTCCGCTGGAAATATTTCACACATGCCAACGTCCAACGTGTACGACGACACGACCCAGCACGGGTGACCAACAGCGTTTCCATTCAAAGGCAACGCACAGTCTACGAATTTAAAAGGAATGCATTCCATTAAAGTCTTAGTGTCCCGATCACGCCCAAGAGGCCTCTTCAGCCTGTCGGACTTCACCTGAAAGTGACATAGCCAGGGCGCTGAATCGGCAGATTTCGTCCTTCGAAAATTTGCGGTAGTCAGATCATTATGGATTGTTTTCACCGTTTTCCGTACTTTTAAAGGGGCGGCGGCACCACGTGGGTTTGTTTGTTTTCCAAAGCGTCTGTAATATATGCGACAGAAGTACCATGTCCCAGCCGAAAACCAAATTGTTAGTCAGCAATTATATTGTTATTCTCCAAGATTGTCAATAATCTTGGCAATAGAATTCTCTCAAATTGTTTGGAGAACGTGTCCAGTTTTCAAGGTTTCCACGATGTCCGCACATTTCTATTGGGATGGAAAATGATCCAGGCGCCGCGGAAGATTTAACAATTATAGATAAAAGCCAGATACACTTACGTGGTAAGTTCTTTACGACAGTTATGTTTAATGTATTTAAATACATTGGAAGGACATTGTAAGAATTCACCGAGAGACTTCATATTTTCAGGAGTACCAATTTCGTGGGGCTTAAACGTTTTATGGAGATGCAATGCAAATGCATCTGCCTTTCTTTTGACCGTCCTTTCATCTTTTTTTATTGGCTGGGCGTCCTTCTCTTGGCTGGGCGTTCATTCCGCAAAAGTGGAATATTAGTTTACCGTTTAAAAGTGACCTCATATTCTAAAGATTATTAGTAAATTGAAGTAATTCTTCAATTTTGCCACGGGCGAAGTTTGTGGTTGGCTGCCAAGATCTCACAGCCTCTGAGTACGAAGGTGTCGTGTGTAATTGACACTGGTATTATTTTCTGCTGTGGTCAGTAACTTTTAGTACTATCGAGGCACATTCCGGCCATGGTCCCAAGGTCCACATTACGCTGATGAAGTGTTTCCGTGGAAACGGTCATGACCAACCATAAATTGCCGTACGGAGCAATATTCCATTAGCTGTTCGGGGGAAAGTTAGAACGCCCGGTCGCCCGGTAACATAATTTTTGTTTAGAGAGACCTGGCAACAGCAGCGGCCATGAAAAAAGAAACACCTTCGGCGCACAAGTGCAGTCTGAAGAAGGGGGTGGTTGGGGGATGGTTGGTTGGTTGGTGGTGGTGTCGTTGTTTGTGGCACCACATTACTTTTACCATCGACGACTGTTATGCCACTGCAGCACGCAACACTCCAGCGAGGGTGAGATTCACCGACTCGCCATTAACGTCACTGTCGCCACTGTCGAATGGGAAGCGAATCTTAAGAAACTTTTTGGGGCCATTTCAGTTTAACGGGGCCATAACGATTAAATTCCATATTTCACATGTGCGCGTGCACTGCACGACATCTGTACAGCGCCGCCACCACCTCCAATAGTAATTGTGTTATGGCTGAACCTGTTCCTCAACATCTCGAATGGCATTTGCCGCTGGCTCTTGTCCATAGAAGCCAATCGCACTGTCCCCTTTGTTTCTGTCCTCTAAACTCCCCTATGGAAATCTTTGCATGCCGTTCGACTTTCCTCATTACCGTTGTTTTCCATTACTCACTTGTTCGCTATTTTCGTCTTTTTCTGCTGCTTGGAACGAGTAAGTATTGGAGTCATAGTGATTGCGCTGCTCACGTTCACCATTCACCGAAGATATGTTAGGTTTGTCCTGTGATTTGTAACAGTCGTCGATGGGACGTACTTAGATATTGCTTCTCACAAGAAATTGTAATAATCTACTCCGTTTGGGACTATGGACCATAAATGATCCTAGTTGAGTGAAAAAAAAAAAAACATTTCCTGCCAAATGTTCAATTTTCACTTTCTCAAGCCCACTAAACTACGACTTTGTTCACATCAAACGTCGGCAAGTTCATAAAATGACAATTTGCATTTCGCGGTAATGACCCACACATGAATTCGATGCAAAATATAATGACTTGCCAGTATCTACTTAAATGGGCCGTTTATTGGCTGCCCATCTATTTTAAGTCCATTTAGATTTAATGTTCCTATCAGACCACTAAGAAAGTTTGAATACCTTTTCATAGAACTAACCACGGTATGAATGGACCAATTGTTAAATCTCTCAGGGAATTTAGTAGAATTTCTGAATTATATGATATTGATTTTTCATGTAACATAAATCCGTTTAAACGATTATAAGATATAACTTATTACTAAGCAGTAGTCAGTTAGGAACTTGTATTCCAAAGACGTAAATAAATAATTAACTCACTTGTTTTCAAAAATGTTTTCTAATTCTATGTTTAGAACTCACACTCTAGCTCTCTCTCTCTCCCTCTGCATTCTTAAAGCCCCGGTTTAAATTCAGTTTAAATGCAGTGTCTGAATTGTAATTGTAATTGAAATGTCCGCATCTCAAATGTTCTCACAGATAACAAAAAAACGTACGTCGCATGACATTCCCATGTAAAAGTAATTCGAAGAGGGGCTTAATTGTAGATGGTGTGTTGTTAAAACTTAACTTACCTCTGAAATTAGCTGGTTTGAAAGATGTAGCTCATTGCCCATTGACTTTAATCTGTTTCCTTTTTGAGATGAGGAACAGGAAGCAGGGATAGGTCGTAATCTGTGACGGCACGATTTGGGGCATCGAATTTACTTTGAGTTGTTCCCCTGAGGTATGAGCTGGTGCATTGTGGTCTCCTATGATAATTGAATGTTGGCATATCAAATCTTGTGGATTCCAAAAGAAAAACATATAAAATCTCTGTATTATTTCCGGTCGATGCAACTTTTTACGTACATATGTGTTCGGTGCACTTGAACCAGATGAATGCCATTGCTGTGATTGTTCTATGTGTAGATTCAGGGCTGTGGTAGCGACTCCATATTTTATCAACTTTTTTTTTTGACAGCTCTTCCATATGAAAATGTTCATGCAAAATGTAGTCAACCACAATTACATTTGGGGCGATTATCGACGTTGATATGCCCGACACTACCAGGATGATGCAACTGCCATCTCCATCTTCAGCATTCGCCAATGTTGACCTCGCCACACCTCTAATGCAGGAATATCGTCATATCTTAGTTAGAATCGGCTGCCATATTAAATAACTGTCAATCTGGCAACAAAGTATCGAACGTGTCATCTGTGTCAGATTTTCATTTTGATAAGCTAAACGAAATAATAAATTTTTTAAAAAAGGGACAATTAGGTTGCACACAGGGACACAATAATAGAAGGTAGTGGCAATTGCCCAACAACGAAAACTAAGATACAACCCTGGGTATTTTGATTGTCAAATTCTGATATATAATATATATTTTATGATATATACATACATATCGCTCATTTACTTCAATAGTGTCACAACTCAAAATACGTTTTTTTTAGGAGAGTCGTTCATGGCACAATAACTAATGGTAGACGCAATTGCCCAACAACAAAAATTTAGATACAGCCCTGGATATTTTGATTGTCAAATTCGGATATATAAATGCCAGACATCAGACAGATACAAATCGCGTCACCATTTTTAGAGAACTTTAACATGAGCCCCAAAATCCGTTGTTTGGCTTTTTGTATTGTATTCTTTGATTTGAATGTTTAATACGAAAATGTATTCGACATTTGAAAAAAAAAACTAAACCATCAATTGAAATGTAAGAATGTAAACAAGTGTAGTCAGCTGTTTACATGACTCCACCTTTAGTTATTGTGCCATGAAGAGTCGTTTAAAGTTTTAAATTGCGTCTTACTGAGCAAATATAGGAAAATAATCGTAGGTTTAACGAACAAACAAGATCCCTGATATGTGCATCTATAGGACACTCAGAATAAAAGTCAACTCAAATAAGAGATTTACAATTGTGAATTGTGTTCACAAATCTATTGTCCTTCGGAAATATATAGCCGATAATTTAATACACCCTTTCTGGTTGGTGAGCATGAAAATCCGTACGCCGGTATTAAATTCACATGCCGCTGAATGTTGTCATCAATGGTGTAGGTTACCTACGATTCGGTGCAGCTGAGCTCGGCAGTATTTTCTTTCATCGGACGTTTCACATTGTGCGGAATGGCAGAGTGTGCGAGCGCTCGTATCTATCGTTGGTTGCATCCCTTGCGTGCGTACGTACGTTCGTACGTACATATGTACATACGCACATACACACGGGGGGGGGGGGCGAACATTAGAGGCCGTACCCGGGCTTGAGCCAGAGCCTGAATGACTTTGACTCCTTATCATGTTAAAATCAAATTCCCGAATGAGCAATTTTTCATTCGGGCTAAGGGAAAATGTTACTTTGTTCCCAATGCAAGGATACACAGATAGGAATGTTACTATGAAGGGCCGACAATACACTCACATGTATGTACAAACGTCCATCGACTTTGTATACAAATGTGTAAGTATGTACATATGTACATGTATACATAAGTTGATTTGTGTGAGTTGAGTGCCTTGTAAGAATTGGTTGATCTTCTTTGAGATCGGTTAAACGGTTACTGAGCCTTGCTTAACAGCAGTTTCCTATATTTCCAAAAAATATATATATCAAGTTGAAAGTATTTCAGCTCGCATCCCCTTTCACACAAATCCAGTAATGGAATGGGATAATTATTAATATGTGTGTTGAGGGGGAGGGGAGTAAGTAGGACAATGCCAAACAGAAACTAGATAAACCAAATGTACATGAGTGAGTGTACATGAACTTGGACTCCGTCTTCTTATCTGTGCCAGTTAGTGCTACCAACGAACGCTTCCCATGTGTGGGTGCTTTATACACCACACTCACACACAGACGCAGCGCTCGGAAATGTTTGAGGCTGCTTTAAATTTGTGTAACCCTTTAAAGTAATTCTGTGCTCATCATCAGTGCCGGAGGAGCAGCGTGTGGTGGTGGTTTCGAAAACAACAAAGTTTTAGAAAAGACAATTTGAATATATTGGCGTAGCCTTGTGCTTCATTTCAAAACGAGTTTTCGCTTGACTACGGAAATGAGCCACCGCACGCGACTTTTCGTAGAGGGGTGACTGCTGCAAAGTGTATCGATATGCAAAGCAACGTCAAGGGAATTAACGACAGGACATGGTCCCGTTGTCACACTTTCATTAAATTAGAAGAACTTTGGTGTTCCCAGAATTACGAGGAGACCTGCATTTTATTGCAGCTCGCATTTCCCGTTGTTTTCCATTCGTTTGATTATGATTTATCAGCTCGAAAAGATTTCGATTAGAAGAACAATCCGGCGTGCAGAATGAAAATACCAAGTGGGCCCATGACAATCCCCGTTGTAATAAAGGGCTCGGAACCAAGGATTATTCCCATATTTTAGTTTTCAATGACGCAGGATGAATTACTCGAACTGACTTGAATGCACTTGTGACGTGACGTGTTCTGAATTTTACGAACTAAACTTTTGGTAAAAACATTAACACAAGTAGAAACGACTCAAATAAAATTGACTTGATTCTCAGAAGAGTCTCTGAAAAGCTAATGTGCATAGTTGGAGCGAGCCCCCCAAACCAAAGGAATATATAAGAATGAGGACAGAAAATTCCAATGTCCAGGATTATGGCAATAGTTCGACGATGTTTGATGGATGCACATATAAAATACTTGTTTAATTTTGCTATTGAACATTTTCAATTCCTTCAGTTTACGTATTTTCTCATTCTGTTGTTGTTGTTGTTGCACGAAAAAGGGGTGTTGGAAATCATCGATAAAATGTATGCTGCAGACGCTAACTTGGGTGGCATCTCACCGTCATCGTCATAATCGTGATCATCGTCGTCATCAGCAACATCATCACCAACATCGCCGACATCAGCAATTCTCCTACTCCGGCTCAACTTGACATTCAACAGCAGCAGCAGCAACAACAACAACCACACCACCAACACTGATGAGGAACGCCGACTACGTCAACACTGAATAGAGTAAAAGTAAAAACAAAAAAATGAGAGAAAAAAAACTGTAAAGTAAAGCAGCAGCAGTAAAAACAGAAACAGTGGAACAACAGTTGTCGCTGTTGTTGTTGTGCCCCTCATTCCGCACACACAAACGAACTCACGTATACATATGATATTTTGTTGTTGTTCATCAGCAACAACTCACAGCAGGCAACATGTTGTACTCGCCGTAGTATCACAGACCAAACACACACGCACACACACACCGCCACCACATCCCCTCTGACACGCACACGTACTCACAGCATGAGCTGTCGTCCCCAACGTAAGGTAAGGTGAATGATTTTTTTTTTGTTGTTTTGTTTCTGTATTTTTATTTTGGCACAGCTTTGAGCATTTCTGTGCGCTGCTGTTGTGTGTCCCTGCCACACGGTCGCAAACGTTCACTTGAAGTTTGTTTGGTTGCACGTTCAATACAGAACCGTGCCAGTGCATTAAAACCACTTCCGCTAGCGCATTGAGCAAGTCCAACAAGATTTTCTAGAGCCAGCACAGCGTACTTTCAATTGTACAGAAATAACAATTGCAATTCTCTCCACTGTTGGATACAGTCAAGTTTTTGGTTATCTCTCTTCAACGTTTTGAAATGACCACCATGATATCCGATAGATATGCGCGTGTTTTCATAGGAACATAAAATATATCCAAAGTGTACGAATAAGCCCATCACGACACGAGCCCATCACCATCAACGCAGTTGCCCGTCAAGGCTCTGTCCCATCACCAATGCTCTTCAATATCGCGCACCTTTGGCGGAGTATCGTGGTAGCCCCACCCCAGTGACCAACAGACTCACACAATTAATGTAGTAGTCAACTGATTGAAGACAAGGAAACTAACTAGACATTTATTTAAAGTTATAAAGTGTGATTTCAAAAAAGGTTAAACGAACAGCGGTCATAGTTCAATGGCTTTGTGCTGTATGTGTGTAGATTTGCCGGAATGTTGTATACTTTAGAGTTAGGTCTCCTCTCATCTTATTTCATTCCAACGAGACCCGAGACTAGGAATAATTACAATATTCAAACAATTGGACATTTTAACTGATTCCCCCCCAAAAAAAAATCCCTTTTATGAACTGGCCTATGATACTCTCACCACCAAGGGACACATTCTACTCGTATATGCTGGCGACATTGCCATTGAATTTCTAACCTCGGGTCCGCCATTAATAGAAAGGATGATGTCAGCATCGAAATAAAGCTAAGCGATCATGCTGGCAAATAAATTTTATTTCGGACAAAACAAACAATTCAGGAACAGAGCCCCTACAACACACTTCTTCTACCCGGGTTTCGCTTGATGAAGCTGTACTGGATGTATTCGAGAGAAAAGTCCTTCGCATAATCTGTGGCACGATCTGAGGTAATAGCTGACCGTAACTGGATAATCTAAACGTCGCTTTATCATAACTGATAAAGTTTAAAAAGGTCGAACCTAACTCCGTGTTTTACTGTCCTTGAGTCTGAACTACAGTTTCGAACTCATTCCGATCGCTACGGTTGCCGACTGAACCTCAACAATACTCTTATACGCCTGTATGTAGGTGTGTTGTTATGTAAGCGTTCTCACAATTGTGTAGGGGAGCACACGAACATTGCGAGACTACAGAAACATGTTTAGACCTACAATTGTAATTAAAAATGATATAACAACGAACACACACACACATATATGTATATACTCATACACATGCACGCATACATACATACATACAGAACAAAACAAACAACTTTGAAAAGGAACTTCTTGATAAAACAAACTCTGCCTCATCCTCCGTATCTCGCGTTATCTTCTCTCGATTCATTTCTTTTGTTTTTAAATTTTTAACACAATTTTTTTGTGCGTCGACAAAAGTCGTCTATTTTTATGAGCAAAGTTTCCTTTTCTAACTATTAATGTATGTATGGATGTGATGTACATATATACGTAAATATGTGTTTGTAGTCAACACACCCACGGACACACATGCAAAGACTAGATCAACTACAAACGTGGGGGGGTGTGTCGAGCTCTGTGCACAAAATGTTCACTACCAAAAAATTAAGCAAAGAGCAAAAAAAAAAAAGAAACCGGCATTATTCTCGGCTACGACCGACTGTTTGTACACCCTGCACCATGACATCTCCACTTGGAGTCTATCGAATGACTCAGGATAGTGGAGGAAATGAATGAGGTTTATTTAATCAACTTGACCAACTCGGTCCCTTGTACATTTTAAGGACCAGCATCCATTGTATGATTGCTCGCTTATGACTGCATTACAACATTCTTTCTCTCGAAACCGAGTGTCTCCTGTTACAAGCAACACTTTTGCCAGAAATTAAACATCAAAATGAGATTTTTGAAGATTTTTCAACAAAACTGGCAAAAATCAAACCATAGTTTGTGTTAGATTTTTGCAGGTTGAGTCGTTATATATTCATCGGATCCGGCAGGAGTCGTGTCCTCATGTCCTCAGTCGTTTCGAGATCTTTTGCTATATGAACGGCTCAATCGCATGTAATTTTTCCGTATTTTGACAACATTCTGTTATTGTGGATTTAGTCATACAAATGGAATACCAAACGAAAAGTATCCCTTACCGCCTCATGATGTTTGGTAGTTTTACAAGTGACTGACAACTGTTTGAAAGCCAAAACCAGAAACTACAAGTGTACGCTGGAGAAGCGCTACATTTGGATACAAAACGAACGAGATTCGTCGGCGGATACGTTGAGACGTTGGCAAACGGAAGGAAGCCTAAATGCAATAGACGGTTTTCTTCTTTCGAATATGTGTGGATGTGTTGAGGAGTGACGATAATGGTTGGAAATAAAACACATACAGACGTACCTGCAAATGGTGTGTGTATATGGGCTTCCTATCAGTTTGAAGCCATACACGTAGAGAAACGACAACAAATGACATCCAGTTATCTTAAACTTGTACATCAACTCACTAAGCGGACGTCCTATTTCGATCATGTATTACTAAAAGAGAAATAAGGACAATTAAAATTATATTTAATATTTCCAAGTAAAAATATATGCCCGTCATGACCTAATCTGGTAGACAGGCCCAGACCAACAATCAGTTGAAGAGTCAAACAGGCAATCAGGTGAAATCAAGAAGTCGCCGGATCGATTATAAGACACCTGCGATATAAACTGGGTAACACGGGCCTTTATTTGTCCCAGCATTCGTGGTTACAGTGGACGTCTTGATTTGGCAAGTAGGTGTCATTTAACCGGTTGGTACAACCATCGACTCCCAGGAGAATGAAGTCTTCACGTAGCGGATTTTCATATCATAATCGTCAACATACCAAAGACCCATCCCATCTAAAGTAACTTGAATTCTGCGGTCCACAGTTTAAATCGAACGATTTTCATATCATAATCGTCAACATACCAAAGACCCATCCCATCTAAAGTAACTTGAATTCTGCGGTCCACAGTTTAAATCGAACGACTTATGTTTTTTTGTAGTAAGGCTTTATGTCGCTTTATTCATTTTGTAGGCGGCATGAACCTTAACTGCCGCTATTCATCTTAGCGGGATTTCAATGTGGATTTCTTGTTTTAGCTATCAAAAACATAAAAAATCATCAAAAGGAAACTATTTCATATTCATATTTACATATTACACCAAACAAATCTTAATTTTGTAATATTCGATTTTCAAAACATCCGGCAGCGTCCTTGTTGACCACATAATCTTAAAGGGTTAATCCAATAACATTTATAAACGTTCTCAGTTTTCTCCCAAACTATAAGAAAACATATTTAATTTTACTTCAGATGGCAATCGGCAAAACGAAGCGAAATGCGATTCTCATATTCTAATTTTCTCCGTGTATCTTTATCATCGTCTACATTTTTGTTATACACGTTCACAACTCGTATGAGTGTTAGTGTGTGCGTGTGCAAATGAAGATAAGCTTAATGGTGATAGAAGGGTGTGCGATGCAACATTTTTCGAATGTGTTTTTGTGTTGGTGGTTCCTTTTCGACACTCGACCCTCGGAATGGGATGACGGCTGTTCTATGTTCGTATGTCTGTGTGTTGGTGAGTTTGTTAAACATTTTTTTTTTAACATTTTAGATACAAATTCAAGGGTGGCTGCCATTGTCGCAGTCTCTGCCACTTGGCGTTTCTTTTAATTCTCCACGTTCCCTGTTCTGTTTTAATGGCCAAAAAAGGAGCGGCACGAAAACGATGCCCTCCATGGTGATTCGAAGAAGTTCCTTCTGTTTGCCTGCTCTCCATTCTAAGACCTAAAAATGCCCAATAATGAAACTTTAATTGAAAGCGAACGTTTAAAAAGTAGTGCAGAATAATCGCCAAATGGCGAATATGATTTGAAACGGCACATCATTTAAGGATAACAACAGTCAGCTAACAGTGCCGGCAGAACAGCAACGTCGTGTCTTTGTGTACATTTTCCAAACGTGCTCAGCTCTGTCGCTCTGCTGAATGTCAGTCACATTAAAGCGAAATGTTACAGCTCAGAGGCGTTGGTTGAAACTAGAGGAATGGCTGAGTGCTAAGGGCACAGTTGAATTTGTTGTTGGAGCATCGAACGATTGTCGTATGCTAAAACTTATGAATTACACGTTTTTCCAACTACAGCCCTTTAATGAGAAGGGATATACACGGCGAAAAATGTCAGATCGAACACTTACCGTTGAAATTTGAAGACATATAAATATCGAATTATAGGCTTCTGTTGCTTATAATCTCCTTCCTCACTATAATAGAAAAAAAACTTTATTGGAAACGAAGTATTTACTTACTTATTCCATACTTCCATTCCATGACGGAACTGACGGGGAACTCTTCTCGTATCAGATATAATTTGCATACTCACTGATCGGGACCTACTGTTTAAGGCCGGCTCCGAACAGCTAATACTTTTCTACAGAAGTTTTACAAGGCTTAGAGATTACTTTCTTACTCCTAATGTCGCCGGCAATTACGAGATGGAAGCAGCAGCTGAAAATGTTTTGATGGTCTCTGCAGGTTTCGAACCTGGGTTCTGCTGTGTGGTAGACGCACACTCTGCGGTCGTCCACGAAATATTTACGTGACCATATGTTCTTCATCCCTAAATATCTCAAAGATTCTTTCGGTGTACTTACTTGGTATCTGCCAATAACAAACCTTGGTGGAAGGGGAGTAAAAAAGGATTTTCTCATGAACGCTTTGTTACGGGCAGCGTTTGGCAGAATCGAGTACCGTCCTCTGAATATTCGTTTGTATCCAAGGAGTGCGCTTAAACGTTTTTGATAAATCGTTTGTCGTTTTAATTCCAAATAATGCAAAGAAATAATGAATGCTGCCTGTGTCTTTGTTGGTGGCAAACAGGTTTTATTTTTCTAATAATGGAGAATGTTATGCGGATGGGTTAAAAGTAAGTTTAAAAACGCTATTTTCACCCTTAGTGAGTGCTTAGTTCCTTGGATTTTAGTGTCTACCTAACTCGACACGACGACAAGCTATGAAAGTTTTGAATCGAAAATTGTATGCATTCTAACGTAAAGAAAGTTTGCAAACTTGATTCGCGATAAAAATTGTATTTTTATACATTCCAGAAGAATGAAATATGATAAAGTCATTCGTTATTATTCGAAATACGTTACACAGTTACAGTGCCATCAACAGATCTTCATTGAAGTGAATTGCATTCATTTGAGGTCAATATTAACTTCATCAAGCTTTTCAGAAAATATTTTTTTGATATCTTTGAGATTTTTAGCTACACACCAGTTGCACCGACCTTTCAATATCTTCCTCATCCTCATATAACATATAACTTTCTTGGCAGATCTAATATTCAGATCTAATATTGCAATGTGCTATCATAACTCATACGAAATCTCTATTGTACTCCAACCAATAAACTTACTTTCATTTCAGATTTAGTTCTGATTCGTGCGTAGGATCTGACGACTATGTTTTTGTCACTGCATCATGTAAAAAGAAACCTGTTTTCGGCATCTGTATCATCCATAGACGTGATATTTCATCCGTGTATCCGATGTAACGACCCCTTACAATTCCTCAATCTCATCATGTAATGTCTTTTTTGACCGACAAGTCTGTCGGCCACAGGAAACGTCAGTTCCCGATAAATATTTCGTTCGAATAAGGATACACAATTCCGACTTGAGCACAGAAATGACAGTTTCGAACGGAATGGATTCAGATGTTCCAAGATCTGTTGAATGTGGGAAAATCATACCGATTTGGTTCAAGGTGGCCCTGCAGCAATAGCAAAATTTTTAATCTACTGATAAGATATTGCAAATATTCCGATTGTATGGACAAATTCTTACATAAAATGGCTTCTTCTTGACCCTTACACAGTCGTATTCATAATAGAATGTACTAGAGGTGGATAATTTAAACGCTCCCTTTTTGGAAAGTGTGCTCTAGAAAACAAACAACTTCGACAGCTCTGAAAGAAAATAACACATGATTAATATTAGGGTTTTTGTTTTCAAATACCGGCAAACATGAGCTTGGCACTTACCAATTATAGAAATGTTTGTATGTTGTGATTATATTCTCATTCGCCCCCGATATATTTAATACCCTTTTTCAGTGGAATTATTCTCTTTGTCAAGGCGACTTATGGAAAGTGGCCAATTTTATAAAAAAAAAAGTGATGACTCTGATAATCACTTTAATAATCCATCTGAATGTCAACTGGTAGTTAGACAAGTTGAATGAAATTCGCTTTTCGAAATGGAGTATACGAATGATGTGTACAGAGTTTATTGGTTATAATGGTTACGGATCTATTTATGCTACCCATTGTAAATTTCCTTCTCTTTTTTTTTGACAATTTTAATTTAAGTTGTTATGAGCACTATACAGTGGTGTGCCTAATTACTGCGTGTCTTTGTTGTTGTCATGGATGTAATTGAGATTGCTAGCGGAGATTTGTTCCAAACCTTTTCAACGAACTATCAATTACTGTACAATTGGAAGTCTCTTACGCTATATTTTCAAAATTCGACGTACTACAACTAACAAAAATTTAATACAAAATAGATGCCTTGATATAATTTGAAATTACTACTTTGTAAAGTTTACTATACACACCATTGTTTGGTTTTGTCTTGGTCTCTTCAGTTCTTAATACCCAGTTGTTCTTGCATTCCATGTCGCTCCGCTAACACATATGGGCCCATAGATTTTGCGAAAGATCTCTCAAATACCCCTGGCACTGCTTCATTGGCTTTCGCCTGTATCAGCGCCACAACAAAGCACACACGTAGAATATTCGAGTTGTATATTTTGTTCTTGTTCTCATTCCCTGCATTCCCTGAGTACGAGACTAATCTCTACATCCATGTAAAACTTCATTAGTACATCGGAGACGGCATCCAAACAGCCGACTTAAATCTTACAAATCTCACAGAAGAGTCTTAAATAATTTGTTGTACTGGAAAAAAAAACGCAAACATTACAAATTTTAATATGAATTTTTTAAATATTATTTTTATTGGTTTCAATCTTTAGGCGGTGATACTTATTAACACATATTACAATAATCTCTTCAAAGACATTAATTCATTTTTATTTTTGTTATTATTTTTTGTTTCTGCTCGGTTGCCTTTACATTATGGTTTCTTTTGTCATATATAAAATGCGTTCACTCTTGTCAAACACTATCAAAACACCAAAGTTCACAAAAAATCAAAATACAAAAATCTCCTCTTACATAATCGTGATTAAACAAAATATATGCAGAAACTAAAGAATATCTGCCCGAGATGAGAGCAATGGGGATTTGATTACATTATTTCTAATGCAGTGAGTGAATGTTTTGTCAAGACCTGGAAACGACACAATCGTATGTGGGGCGGCATCATTTAAGTGCAACTCAAACTGGCAATAAGAAAAGTCTCCATAGATGGACTCTCACTCAGCCATTCCCAAGAGGCAACAAATGATAATTGGCTACAATTCCAAGGAAACTGTACTGCACACTTGTATTTTATTGTAATGCTGTGTCTGTTATGGTGGTTTCTGTTGGTGTTTTTTTTTTATTGATTCGTTGTTTTAATTTTTGACCTTTCTTTTTAGCACAAGAAAAAAACCTTAAATCTATTGAAAAACTAAAAACTCATTTATACTAAAAGGTTCTATACCAGAATTTAAGAAACTAATTTAAACAGAGGAGTACATTGTAATTAGAGTAATAATTAATAATCATAATAATATACACAACTTAATCTAAAACAATCCTTCTAACAAAATAGTATTATGTTGCATTTTTCGGATTAATAATCGATAATACTTATGTCTTGTGAGATTTATTGAAAAAAAAAAAGAAAAATATTTAATAATTTACTGGAGTTGTAGTAATTTTCTTATACTTTTGCTGTAGATGATCTTTTGCGAATTAATCAGTCTTTGTGTTATTTTTGTTTTCTGTTTCGGTTATAAACAAATTGTCTTTGTTCGGATCTATTGGAAATATTCATATGGAGAAGGAACAGTGGATCAAAGTAAATTCTAATCGAAACGCAATTGATTTTTTTTTTAAATCTGTGTTAATGTTTGACACTCATTTTTGTTTTGTTTTTCTGCTGCTTGCTTGTTTCTATACTAAATCAATAAAATAAATTATTCATAAATTTTACACTAAAATTATGGTTATTTACAACAACTTAAAGGAAATGTACATGATATTTTTGTTGTCTGCGGAAATGAAATAACAGCTGTTCAGTTAGGTTTCGCAAGAAACACACAAAGGGGCAAACCGACCACCCACCATTCATACATACAAACATACATTCATTCATTCGTCCAAATTTGCGATTGTCTGCGAACGAATGAATCAACTCATCGCAAATAAATGAAAATTAAAATTTGAGACACCGAACAACTGAATAATTACACCACGATTCCCCAAACATTCTGTTACATAGGGCAAGTCACTTTTTACGAATATCTGCTCTTCGCAGAAAAGTTTTTTTTTATTAAATTGTATACGCTGATCACGAATCTGCAATGTGTCTCACGGTTTACGAGATATATCGATTTTGAAAATAGCAAAATACAGGTATTTTTTCGAAAAGTAAAAGGTCCATTCTAAATCAGATTAAAGATTCGTACTCCGTGTACACAAATTAAAGAAAAAAAGGTTATTTGCAAGAAAAACAAATGTTTGACTAAAAATTAGGATCTTTGTAATCAGTACAACTTCCCTACTACACTGGAACACGTGCTGATTAGTTTGTAGAGTGGAAAGATTTACTCACTAATTCAGTGTTAATTTTTGTTTTGTTCATGAAAACTTTAAATAATTCTAATATTTCGCGATGTCAGGGTCAAAAGGGTCCAGTATCGAGCACAAGTTAATTGCATTCACTGTGATTTTGTTTACCATGTATTTCTACCTATAATCGATTACTCTTGTTCTGGTTATTTGTATATTTAATGGCATGGACATGGTGCAAACTATTGTATTGTATTGTTGTATATTATGTACTATTGTATTGTATAAATATTAGAAATCTCTTATAGGCAGTGTGTGTGTGTGTCTGTGTGTATACGTGTGCCAAGCCCAGATTTATCTAAGCCTTTCATAACCGGGTAAAAACGAAACGGAACGAGCGTATGAAAAACACATTCAAAAGTCCTATAAAAAAAAAACTTCAGCTGTCATTGTAAAATGGTGTAGTGTCTACACATACATATATGTATGTATGTCGTCTGCATGTGTGTGTGTGTGGGAGTGTATGTTATATGTATCTGTAAATATGGTTGTATTTGCTTTCTTAAACCTTAAAGATTACAATAAACTTTTCTAAATAAAATGTAAAACGAAATAAAACTATTAACATACTCTCATCAGTGCCCGATTACCTTACCTTACCTTCGGCCGTTGCAATGATGAATGTGTGCTTAGCCACAGTGTCTACGGTCTGTGGCATGGGTAGTGTCTTACTTGTCTAGAGGTTGTTTGTCTGCTTAACTCCTTGAATCGTTGCTTTCGCTAAAGCTCTGCTCACTCGACTCCCGTCGGCTGCCCATGGGCTTCGGCTTGTATTCGGTTATGAATACGGTGACCGAATTGACGGTGATCTCTCTCGTTTGGGCTGTGGAGCGATCGACATTTTTCAATCGGGCTGGATACTTTTTATGCTTGTGTTTCTCATGACCGGAACTACTGTGACGTGATCCAGAAGCGGACTTGTTGCCGTTTGGCATGGTTCCAGATGCACCGGGTAGTGTGGCAGCTTGTTGGGCAACGAGTGCAGAATTAAGGCGTGGTTTACGTGTCGATGTACCTGCAAACCCATCGAAAGAAACTGACATTAGCATTATTTATTCGATGTTTAGCAAAAGAAAGAAAAAAGAAATAAAAAATAAATACAACAAATCAAAGAAAGGCGCCCGCCGAATTTACAACGCAATCAGACCTTGACAAACAACTTTTGCTTCCCAAGACTCTGGAAGCAAAAAAGCAGAGTAAATGTCTACAATTTCGTTAATAATTCGGCAGCAAATGTTTGATAGACATTAATATGCGATCTGATCAAATCTCTCAGATAACATGGCTGTGTTCCGTTTCGGAAATTATATCTGCTATATAATTTGTATATCCTCCAACAAGAGTTCAATCCGAGGTATCAATGTCAATTAATAAACTCATCTGTCCGTCGTAGGATTTCAGTGTTTAGTTTGTAATCGCACAGACTGAGATGAAGGTCCGGCCAACATTACACCCGTGTGCGTACTATTTCGTTCAATTTGCTTACATTGAAGCTGTGGTGGGAATACGTAAAACCTTGTCACAGACAACGATTATTTCTGGATCAATAAGGCAAAAAATATATAAAAACCGCATCTGTCCTGAACCCGCCAGTCCATCTGTTGAAAATAATAAGGCTGATAGTTTTAAAAACATGCTAGAGTTCAAATGGACTTCAAATGAACTAAACGTAACGCTCAGTATGCGAAGCATTGACAATAAGGAAACTGTTGAATATTCGACAAACGAAATGTAGCTGAAAAATTAAGTAATACTTGTTGGAGACTGTAAGATTCACTAGGACTGTTTAAGTCTAGAAAGACATCAGGTGACGTTCATTGCAGATAATAATAATAATAACAGGAACCGATGGATCTAAACTTGTGTGGAGACGCACATACAAATGGACCCGATCCATCATGAATCGTTTAACGCCTGAACAACGTTTCCAAATTGTGTAAATTTACCTTGAAGTTCATCGGCCTAGTGAGCAAGCTAAGTCAATAAGCAAAATCGTCGTATTTGAAGGGAAGACAATACTCAAGCCCTTAACGAATCACCATAACATCATCGGTCCTTAGTTCTTTCGAAATGAATGGCTCAGCGGTCATGTCAACGACATTTGATTCCAACAAGATGGGCATACCTCACGCTTATGTTAAGTCATTGGTTTATGCCGACAAATCAGCAACTCTTAAACCATTGGACGCCAATATTCTAGCCACTATTGATGACATATTTATTTCATATTTAAAAAATAAATGCCATGAAAATATCTACCAGATGGTAATAACAAATGCCAACAATATTTCTGTCTAGTATTGTCATTTTAAAATCTTGAGCTCTTAAAAAACACACGTTACATGAAAATGTCCATGTGTTCATATTAGAGTGTTATTTTACAAAATTTTCAGGACAGCCGACGTTTGAACTGGATCCTGTAGGGGTAATAATTATCCGATTTCCTCCAAGTTGTTAGATTTTATGAAGAACTACCATTTACATTTCTTAAAGCTAGTTTAGTGAGAAGGAAGGAGATACTTCGAGATACTGTCTTATTGTTTTGGCATGTATTTTGCAGTTTTTTGATCCAAAAATAGAATAGTGATTCAAATAGGATCGGATCACGCTGGGCATTTCATTGCCTTCATTGAAATTTCATATAAAACTGTGAATTGATTTTCACATTTCAAATGTTTTTCTAAATCCACAAATTTAGAGGAAATCGGACGTTGCATCCAATTCATTTTCCGTTCGGAAGTCATTCGAATTTTACAAACGCCACCCCATTGTGTATATTTACCGATCGATCGATTTTGAAATGAAACGGCGCAACACACATTCAGTGAATTTCTTGAAATTATCGACGTCAAATTATAAATAAAAAATAAGTAAAAACTGTAAATGTAGCGTTGGCGTATTGATCTTTCGGCCAAATAAATCGTCTGCTGTTTGGTGGAAGTAACAAGAGACAGGAAAAAGAAACGGCGCAATTGTGTCGGACGGACAGATAATGTTCGATCGCAATTCTGTCTGGTTTTTTTTTGTTTTGTTTTTATCAAATAAAAATAAATAACAAAGAGGTCACTAACCTTTGCGTACGTCACACATGCGACATTTAAATGCCTCGGCCGAGTTCCTGTACGTACATACACTGCAGTCCCAGAAATTTTCTTCAATGGCTTTTGATTGTCGCTTTCTTCTCACTGGCGACTTCTTGTGATCCATAATAGAGACAATATCTTCCGAATAACCTTCTATGCTGGTCGCTGCGACGATCCGAATAGATGTCGTATATTTTTGTCCTCGTCTTTCTTCAATTCTCTTCACAAATCAATCTGTAAAAAAAAAGGTCAAGCATTTTAATTAATAAACACCAGAACAGGAGTTCTCATGTGTGTCGTCATATGGAAATGAGTGTCCCGTCTTCAATTACTGTTTTTTTCCGGTGAAAAGTCTCACGAATATTAAAAATTTGGGGGTCCATGAAACGGAGTCCGGCTTCCACCTAGTAACACTTATAAGTATGGACATTCAAACGATATGAAAATGGATATCCTAAAGGAGAAAATCTCCAAAGCTTGCTTGTGTACGAGTTGTTTGCTTTCCTATTCCTGAAAATCGTTCACAAGCAGTATGAAGCCGATGCATGAAATACGGCCAGTGAGTGATTGCTTGCGTACCCATACTTATATTTACGTGGAACTAGCTGACCGACCGCCGACCGTTTCTGGAATGGCCCCATGCAGCTCGGTGAGTTTTTCATAAACTGAACGATTTTTAATGTTGTTTTTTTTTCTTCTTCAGGAAAGGAAAGTCTTTGCTGTATATGTTGTGATGTTTTGTTGTATATGGTATTTTGCTGGGGAAATGATTATTTGTCGTACTTCATTTTGTGGACATTCGATATCATTTGTTTTATTGTTAGTATATATGTTTGATTTGTTCAATTAGCCATTTCATTTCACAATAAATTTTTATTTCATTCTCACTTTCTTCATTTTTTTGTTCTTTTTGGTAAAAAAAAAATATTTCGGTCGGTGTTGATAAGTTTACAGAAATTGTTGCAACACTTTCCAACACTGGTTGACGACAAAATTGTTTACCCGAAGAAGGGCTCTATTGTGAATGCTGTTGCCACATATTCAATATCGACATTTCTTCTGGTTTTAGCCGAAAAGGGATTTGCCCCTGAGCAATGTAAATAATACCATTGTCCGAAATGGGGAAGAGGGTACCTTTATTCCCACGATATCATTTTATTTATGTTTAAGATTTGCAATTACGGAATATAATTGAAATCGGGCAAATCATCATCATTTGAATTAGAAGAAATAATTTTAAAAAACATTTCGTAATTCAAGTTATAAATTGAAATAGAAAACATGTCCAAACTTATACTGCTTACCTGACAGGGAATTTTATCGGCTTTTTTTCTCACAATTAAGGGTGCTACCCGACGATATGTACTGTCGCTTGTATTATCCATATGGAATTCAGTATGTATGTCAAATTGTCGTTTTAAATAATTGTTGCTATCGCACTTGCAAGTATATTGTCGTATGACATAACCTCTAAACAGCTGTTTACATATTTCCACATGAATTTTACACATGCAATGTTTCATATGTATCAGACAATGTCGTGTGATAGCAGCATAAAGAACACAAAATATGTATAATCATTTCCACGTTTTCGGAAATGGGCACTTTTTCGGTCCAAGAAAACTCTATTCCATTAAATATAGGAGATATATGAATTATATAATAACGGAAAGTAGTACTTATGGTTTAAACCACTCCATTTCTTTTGGTCTTCTGTCAATTATTTTTGCTTTGCAGGCGCCCATTTATTCTTTTCACCATCTGCCCATATAACATGGACTACAGTTCTGATTAATGCTAACATGATTTATTATTATAATAAAAAATAAGAAGTGAAACGATACTACACTTGTACTATTATTATTATTTCCTAATCCACGTACTCCTCAAACACTGTGGCATCATTGTCTGTCATCATTATTTGTTTGACTATTGTGAATGCACAACCCCTCTTGTTGTCTCATTGAAATTGTCTATTTGTCTCTTTTTTTCGGCAACGCCTGGGGAAATAAACAATTTCCTTGCCTTTGCTTTGTGTTGCTCTTTATTTTAAACAGCACACTTTTGCACTTGTTTTAAAACCAATGTAATTTCTATTGGCTCCTGCAGCTTTAAATCCATTTCAGCTTTCTTCTTGATGGTATCTCTGTGTAGTCCAGCTTTTGAACGTTACCCAGTGCTGCCAAGTAGATTATTTCTACGAATGCATAAGCAACAATATGGCAACTACTTGAGACTGACACGACCGTGTGATGGCGCGTCTGTGCAAGAAAACAAAATATTTCAGTCTTTACATTAACGGAACAAATTCCAAATTTATTTTAAACAAATCAGTGAACAATGTATACACGATATAAATTCCTACTTACGTGATAGAAATTACTCTCGTGCTCGACTAGTCCACGGCAGTTCTCCACCAGAAACTGGACTCGCCAAAATTGTTATTTGACCAATCCAACGTCGTTGCTCATGGATTGGAAATTGTCACATTTCGTTTTCTTCGCGTGTGGAGCTGGAGATTAAGGTACGTACCATTTATTTACTTCCGAATGTTGTTCATTTATGGCAAATGTCATCCTACGTTACCCGAAACTCTGGCGGTAGGATTAGAATCCAGCTTAGACCTTGGTGTAGCAGGTCACTTTAATACTCACGAAGATACGTAGATAAGCATACAGATCTATTTTGGAGAAATGTATTTTGATTTTTATTAATTTTACAATCAATCAATTTTGTTTCGGAAAAGACACCCCCTTTGAACTGCAATTACTTCCATATGTCTGAGAAGCCTGCACAATGTAGAGTCAAGTCTACTAAATGCTTTGGAGAATAATTCTTCACGCTTCGACCTTGTGGGGGCGTGACTTCTAGTTGATTGCATACAGCATGTATTTGGTCTTCGGGGGCTTGACCTTTCCAACGGAGTCCTGGTCGCGGATCGTCACAGCCAGCCATCTCAATGGTTGTTGTTTGGTGTGACCCACTACATCGATATCATAATTTGGCTCGGTATTAATTTGTCGTCGTTATTCTCTGATTTTTGTGGTGCCATCGGTGTATCATTGTGCTCGCTATTTTATGTTCGGTGTCCTCGCCAGCCTTTTCTAAATATTTTCGGTTGCAAGAAAGACTTTCATTCTGCCTGAAGCCTTGTTTCGAATTCGGTCCTTTCCCACAGAGGTACCCCATTACGGAAGATTCCAAAGTCAGTCATGTAACCACCGTATCGGCCTGTTGTTGTCGACTGCATTGCTCACAAAGTGGTTGACGTGGTTCTGCTTCAGTAGGTGATTCAATGTGAATTTGAATTATTTTTATCCGGCTATTATCATTATCATCGGGAGGATGTGTGTGGAGCACAGCCTGTCTGTTGATTATTCTGCTTTGCCAAGTCAATATAATTGAAACAAATCCAATAATTGTTTTGTTATTGTAATACCAAAAAGAATCGCGATCTAGTTATGATCTACAGATTTGTCAATGGGATTTAAGTAAGTAAGC
The DNA here is from genome assembly GCA_958296145.1 of Hydrotaea cyrtoneurina. NCBI lineage: Eukaryota > Metazoa > Arthropoda > Insecta > Diptera > Muscidae > Hydrotaea > Hydrotaea cyrtoneurina. The sequence goes on from OY282516.1 coordinate 80,392,655, forward strand.
GATTGTACACATTTCTGAACGAGAGCAGTCTCCTGGTCAAAGGATTAGCACAACTACCGTGAATAAAATTCTGTCCGAATTAAAATGGTAAAGTTTTGGGGGACATCTTTTGGAAAAATGCTCCCCATTTTCTTGTTCTCAATTTATTTACAGATTTATTTAGTTTTTGGTCGCGAAATATTACGCATCTACCTGTACGGGTTTTGTTTTTATTTAAATATTATTAACTTTAGTTTCTTTTGAACACAAGAGTATAAATTGTAAGCGATAATAAAAAAATATATTACATTTGCTATCCGGAGTCCGGCGATAGTAAATTTGATTTATTGATTGTAGGAGCATTTTGGTCATCCAAAATTTGGAGATTGTGTGCGGAGTTTACCTGAAAGAGAGACAACACACACCAAACACACATGGAGATGTTAAGAAAATGAACGTGATGTCGGGGGGGGGGGGGCAGGAACAACTTACGGGACTAATGGGTGTTATAACAATAGCAGTACGTGTTGGTCGGTGCAATAAGGCCGTATCCTCGGTTGTTTCATCACAATCAGCATCTGCATCAGCGTCGACAATCGCATCACTGTCGATCTCCCACGATGGATGATACTGTTCGAATTCTTCTTCACAATTAAGATCCTCCTCCTCGACATCTTCGTACTCGTCTATTAGGATTACTGAAAAGACAGCGCAATTAGGAGCAGGCCGACAGACGTGTCAACGGAAGGGCTTACTTGAACTTTCAGGCCTGGCTTGGCTCGGACTGGAGCCGAGCGATTGTGTTTCTGTGGTCGGTATTGATATCGATACCTCGTCCAGCTGACTGACTTTTTCATATGGTTGTGATATTGATCTGGAATCGGGAAGGGGTTTGAATTACAATTACAAATGCTGCTGCTAAAAAGCCCGCTCACCTTAAGGTTACTCTCTTCTTCGTTCTACTTTCTATGTCGGCAATAAAACCATCACTGCCACGTTGTTTGTAAACACAAGACGCCGGTCTAACATCGGCCGACAGAGGATATGAACTGATTTCGGAAGACTGTGGTGGGGCAACGACAGTTGTTAATATCATTCAACAGATTGTATGGAATGGCTTTACCTTTGTTGTGTATTCATTGGTCCCCTGTGCTGGGGGGCAGAGCGCGGGTGCTAAGGTAGTCGGTGACGACGATGATGAAGCTTGGTCCAATGACATGGCCGCTACTGTTGATGTTGTGGCGTCAGTCATTTTCGCTGTGCGATTCAGCCAATCATGGGCAATCTTGCTGGTATCTACAATACCATCACACTGACTCTGACTGTTTTCGATGATATTAGGGAGGTGATTATTGTTGTTGGAATGTTTTGAGACCTGAGGATTTAGGGGAAGAGTTTGAAACCGTTGACGGTCCTCCATGTAGGCTTTAATTAAAATATCTAATTTTTCTTCTATATCGGCCACCTGGACAAGCACAAGAAACAAAACAAAAGTGTTATCTGTCGTTGGTGTTTGAATTGAACGGTTTCAGATTCAGATCCGGAAACCTACCTGTCTTTCGACTTTGACCACTCTTGAAGCTAAGCTTATTTTCGAAGCATAAGCGTCTTTTGATTTGGAACCTTGCTTTCCCAATATTTGATCTAACCTGTGGCCGTGCATGCGACACGAGAAATAAATTATTTAGTTCGTATCAACAACTTTAGATCTTACCTGGCGTGGACATTTTTAACACGGCCCAAAAGGTCGACATGGCCCGCGGCATACTGTTCCATGACATCTTTGACGTCGTACGGCTTGAGGGCTTCTTTGAACTTGCGACGCGCCACAAAATATTTTAGCTGTAAACAGAGAATGACCGTAGAATCGGGAATCGGTGCTGGGCACACAACCTTACCTTTCTAATAAAACGTATGGCAGTCTTATGCTGATTTGTCAGCTGGGTGCAGCGTGGCTCATCATCTTCGTCTATTTCAAGTGGCAAAAAAAAAAACACAAACAAACAAAGATCGATTATTAGATTTGAATGCAGTGGCGAGCGGCGGATGTGTCGGTCATCTTCAAACTACTGATACATTTCAAAGACACAGAAGCTGGAAGCTAGTCTACTGCAAGTCTACAAGGTACACAGATAGATGGCGAGATAGTTAAAATCTGCAGTGGTTGACAGACATGGTAGGTACGTCAACCTCTCCCCGGAGCAGATCTACAATTTATCGGCCGTGCTATTAGGTGCTCAAATAACGGATATCCCAGGATATCTACCTTACAAACATTACAAAGTGCATGCGATAGACAACAGGATGTCTGTATAACAGTATGTATGTGTACGTGTCTGTGAGTGAGTGAGTGTGTGGGAGTGTGTGTATTGATCGGGGGGAATTGAACTCAATTCCCTGTGGATACTGGACACGCAAGTGCAATCCACATTGAGTTCAGTGATCGTGCGGTGGTGGTGGTGATGTTGCGGTTGTATTGTGAACTAGAGAGAGAGAGAGAGAGAGCGAGATAGGGAGCAGAGCGGGCGCTGGGCGGTAGATAGACAGATATAGAGCTAGAGGTAAGCTGTGATAAGTGTCAGTATGTGAGAGTGTTTGTGTTTTGTCTAGGGCCAGGGCTTGACTAGCGCCTTGAATACAATAACTGTTCAGCTGATGTTAAGTCATTTAAAAGCGGACAAACCAAATGTCAAAGACAACTATATTTCATATGCGGATTGGGAAAGGGTTGGGTGGGGCGGGGCGGGCAGGGCCGGGCGGATCGCCCAGGTTGGTTGGAGGATTTTGGACACATATGAGGTTTGTTAGAAAACAACACTGAAAAAGAGACGAGAGTTTGATTAAACATCGGTACAAGGCTACAATTTATTTTACATGGAAACTGAAGACATCGATGCAACCCTTTGAGCCACGACAGTTTTGACATCAAGTGACAACGGAGACCCTCATGAGTACAACTGGCCGTTCAACGATCGAAATCTTTGCACTGCGAATGCAATTCAAAGTCTTCGAAAAGAGATGACATTATTTATTACGTGAAATTTAATTGAAAATGTACGCAAGTAGAACTACCTCGGTGAAGACATTGTTCTAATCTTTGCGTCATCGCTCAAAGGGTTCGTTCGGTTCGTTCGGTTGGTTTGTTTGTTGGGTTGGAAGGAATGTGAAGGTGGTTGTTGATTTGTTTAGCAATTGCACTTGACTTGATCTTTCTTGGGGGTGTGCTCTACACGTAAGGACTAGAAGGGTTTGTACGCACTTCCTTCGCACATGAATCGCGTCGTGTTGTGCTTTTGAGCGTTGTGTTCCCTCATCATCTGTGACTCGATGTAGGCTTTGTGTTGTTCGTAGAGGATGCGCTCGGCTTGTTCGCTGCTCTCGTTGTTGCCTCCGGGACATTGACGGCCCAGAGAGAAATTCGAACCGAATAAGTCGCGCTGAAGGAAACCGCACAGCACAATGGGTATGGACGAGACATTGCTGAGCATCATTTTGTTTTTGCTGCTGTTATTATCGACGGAGCCGGTCTCCAACCTGTCACAGTTGACTGCGGTTGCTGTGCCATCAGTTGCATGCCCTTCGCCATTGATCGGGCCCAGTTGAATGTTTTCGTTGTGGCTTTTGCTAGCTAAATTGGTCAGTGAGACCCAACTATGCCGTCGGTGGGGTGCCAAGAATCGAGGGCTTAACCCTGGTAATATACACAAGAACGTAATTGATTTTCGTTTAGTACATGTTCCATACAAATACAACAACTCTAATATTTCATATTCAAAACAAAGTCCTCTGAAAAGTCTACAAATCACCGCATAAAATTCTAATACTAACTGACATTAACGAATAGTCCTCGCATCGAACCGATCGTATGGACTGGGCGTCGACAAATGGTGTCCTAGACTGGCGGCTGTCGGTTCGTTGTTGTCCTTGTCCTTGTCCTTCTCTCAGCCTGAGGGCAGACACAACACAATACAACAACCGGAGTTTGTTGGTCTCGTGTACGTACACATGGACCTTCCTTCCACACATTCACTTTCAGTGAGACGTCGCGTCGCATACATCGTCAGAATGAATATACAATATAAAGTATTTGTAAGTAGTAAGTATATGGTAGAATCGGTCGTACCGTATGCCTTGGATACGGGATACTGGATACGACGACGTACGTTACACATTCTCTGAATACAACACATATACAACAACATCCAATGACAATTCGTTTGAAAAGAGACGTGCAAAACTTACCATCCGAATTCTTTTTCAATAAAGTGGTATCAGCGACAGAGTCTTCGCTAAAACTCGCATTTAACGATCGTCCATTTTGTACCACTTCTGAAAGTGCAACAATATTTTTGTGTCGTTTCGTTGGCAAGAAAAAACCAAAGGAAAACTTTTCGTTTAACATTTTCTTTTTCATTCTTCTGTTAATCGGTTATTTTTTTTATTTTTTTTTTTATTTATTTTGTATAATGATTTGATAGGAGTTATAGTAGTAGTAGTAGTGGTAGTGGTGTTGGTGGTGGTAGTAGTTGTGGTAGTTGTTCTGTTCGGGCTATCCTACAGTCCGAGTAGTCCTAACGAGCTCCTCCCATTGTAAGTACTTCATACGTATTTAGTACAACGGAACAGAACACAACACAACACAGCACAGCACAGAATCGAACAGAACAGAACAACATTTAAACAAAGAAAATCAATAAGGAAATCAAACATTCACAACACAGTGGATACGGGAAGATATGGAGGGGGAGAATAAACTGTAGGGGTCCTTGTATTTTTGGAATTTATCAATGGACCGGTTAAAGTTATATCTGTGTGGAGGCTGTGAAAGGGAATGACTCTCACATATTTTGAAATCTGATTTTGAAACGTTGACACACAACACATGTCAAGCACTTGCGAGAAAGCCATCTCAATGCTGAAAATAATAGGAACTGAGCTACGTTACGAACTTTGTAGCACGCGCAAATGAGCGATGTAGTATTTTACAATTGTCAAGGTGGAATTCAGAGGATTTGAAGATATCCAGGCTGCGTAAGAATTTTATCCACGTTTCGTGGTAAAAAGTTGTATACAAATTAATGTTACGCATTATAAATTCGTATATTTAGATTTCAATGATTGATCATACAGTGGACCCAGGTTCACACCCCGGCAAGACGATCAAAACACTTTTCAGTGGCAGTTTCCACGTGCAGTACTTACTGATTTAAGAGAAGTTCCCCGTGTGTTCCTTCAGAGGATGTTACAGGAAATATGTAAGTAATCGGCCTTAATGTTGTCAATATTATTTAAATGTTTTTCTGCTAGCAAGACTGTCAAAGTAAGCCCATGCAAATTCCGCGGTTGGCTTTACAAAGAACGAGGAGATTGATTTGACATAATGTGAAGATCTGCTCGGTTGTAGATTTGTCAATTGGAGCAAACGGCACGTGTGGTGTGATAACAATGATGTTGTGCGAATGGAGAACAGTGTTCCAGCTCTGACAATTTGTTCATCCAGATTACGGGGGAAAGACCATGATGAAGCCCACAGAACACACGACCGAAGACCGTTCAATTCTACACCTAAGGTTGTGAATAGTCACGTAACGTAACGTAAGTGAATAATATATCGTTATGTCATTTACGCTCTGACAGTAAACTTTGACTGACTCACCGTCTGAGACATGAAGAAAATCATCTGTTCAGGAAATCACGAGAGTCGTAACACAAATCGGAATGTGAACCTCTTTCTGGGTGTAATGTCATGCCATAGGGCATACGAGGGACCCGTCATATATTGTCCCGAATGTGATCAAGACCGGCGCTGATCGTTGTATGGGCGGCTATATGAGTACATCACTTCACTTCTAGAGCGATTTCCTCAGACACCATTTCTCGAGCTGACGTGTTTGGTTTACATAACGTACGTATGCTGCATACTTTTAGGCTTTACAATTCCACCTGTTATGTCGGAGCTTCAGAAGATCACAGCTCACTACAATTTGTATCCTAATGCAATAAATACATCGGGATTGGTTGTGCGCAACACCAAAGCGATCATTAAACAAAGCTCCAAATTTGTGAACGTCGAACGTTTCACAGAACTTGAATCACTGCCATGAAGTAAGTAAAGTCTTTTAAAACAAAGACTTTGCTTAAGTGTTATCATGAGTCATGCGCATTGCGCACGCATCCAAACAAAAGTAATTATAACTACTTTATAAAGACCGACCAATAGGTGGAAATTAACGGGTTGCTTAAGACATCTGTTGTGTTGTTTGATTCATGGCACCGGATTTCATGTGTGCGCGTGTGTGTGTGTGTGTGTACGTTTAGTTATTAATTCATTGGAACATAAAACAAGACAAAGAACGGATGAAAGGAAAACGAGAGAAAGGAAAATTCAAAATCACATGCTTCTTCACAAGAACACCCATTCAAAAAACACTTATGTTTGTACGATATGTAAGTAAGTGGGAGGAGGGGCAGGAGTATGCAAAAGAGAAAATGCAATCAAGTTAACTTGGTTGGTTTTTGGATCGGGATCGCTTCAGATGCAGATTTAGATTCGAGAGTAGTTTAGTGGTTGGTTCGTTTGTCCAGTTCACCGGTGACAATTTCAGTCTATATTTGTTATTTACTGTGTATATTATATAGATTGGTATATTATTTAGTTAATTAGTTTTATTTTTTTTTTATTTTAAGTATAGTATTTGTATTATGCTTGTACATATATATGCAAGTAGTAAGTAGGCACATACATACGCACTTAGTTATAAAAGGTAGTATGTATATGTATATTGAAATCAACATTTACTTGTGAAAATCGGTGAGAGAGAAAGAGAGAGAGAGAGTAACATAAAGTATGCCATACAATATCAATATAAGGATTCGGTTACGGAATATTTATTGTCTTTGTATATGAAAAAAAAAAAACGGAATTGAACAGAAAAATAAGTGGAGTTATAAGGCTAAACAACTTACATTCGAACGTCGGTCGAACAAACGTCCCCTTCCTTCAGAGGCGCAGCTCTATGGGGTTAAGTGTCAAATTCAATTTCAATTTGTTAACATGTCTTGACTAGCGACTGCACTTTGCTACATAGAGAGTTTTCTGTTATAAGTTTTTGTATTTTCGCGTTTCGTTTCGTTTGTTTGCCATGCAACTCGTCTCGAAATAACATGTCCCTATGCCGATATGTCTGCACTTGGACTTGGATTTGGATGGTGGACCTTACGACACCGTATTCGAAACACTCAATTGCTCTGTTGGCATCCCGAACTTAATATAATTGAAATAACTGAATACAATTGGTTTAGAATCTGTTTAATATTTACAAGTATGTATGGATGTCCTTTCAAAGAATTTGGCTCGAATATGGTTTCATGCAAACTGGTCCTCTGATAGCGAAACCTCCGAATCGTACGACAAATGACTTTAATGGTTTTGCCATTGATTCGGCCATGGATGGCCGGTAGTTTGGTCTGTCGCCTCTGCTCTGACCGGCCAATGATGAGTTGGTCTAATGTTTGCTAACTTTGAACACTTTCGTTCTTAAAAAAAGGTTTCGGGTTAAGCGCTCTAAGTGTTACCTATTCAAATGGCCTTTTTTTGTTTGTGTGAAATTATTTTCTATTGTTTCGAATAACAAAAAGTGTGGAACTAATCAAAATTTCCAAATCCATTCACTTTAGCTCGATGAGGCCTTCAAACGGTTGAAAATGAGTTGCATGCGGCACGAATATGAACGATATGAACGATATTTTGAACGATTCCCGGACAATGACTTCAGCGCATCCATACTGGCATATTTTTTAGAGCTCACCCTGCTCTCCATAATGGGCATCTGGCGAATTCGAAAGCCACTTTGTGGATGAAATGAAGTGGAACATGGTTTTGTTTTTAACCATTCTTGAGATGGTGCCGACTTTCGTCCATGGCGTTAATGAAATATCTTGATCGATTTAGACAAACAAATCTGTAATCGACCTTTAATTGGGGTTCGGCGATATGACACAGAATAAGCGATGCTTTATATTTCAGTTCAGATTTTGACAAATACTTTTTAAGAAAGAATTGTGGATGCATTTTAAATATTGAATATTAAATTCGATATTAAGTACTCTTTTATTAAATTTATTACATTCTGTGTAGAATGTTGCTGCGTAACATTGCAAAAAACACCGATTTGTTTTAGAGCTTGCCATTGGTGATGACCGAAATTTAATCGGGCAGGACGAGACGTAGTAAAATTAATTTGTATTAACATACATATTTATCTTAATGAGTATTTATCATATTCCCATTTAAACTAAAAAAGTCGACACCAAAAAGTCGATTGTCTCGTAAGCAAAAGTCTACAGAATTCCATGCGTTTGGACGCCATCGAGCATTTTAGATGAAAATGTTGTCGTGTGTGATTTGAAGTCACATTAGCGGTGTGCTAGATTTGTGGTTTTTTTTGCTCCTAGCCTTGTATCCGGACTTTAATTAGGTTTTGTTTTTATAAATGAACATGAACACTTAACAACATGGAAATGGTCTGGCCCAGTATCAGGCCGTATGTATCCTCAAATTGTTTCAAATTTTTCCAAAATGAGCTGGATACATTTCGGATAAGCAGACTTAAACGGAATGTTCAGGTTGTCGTAGTACAAAGTCAACAATCTGTTGGACACAACTCCACCGAGCCAAGTGAGCTGGACGCAGCTTTCGATACGTTAGTTGGGGGGGTCACAGAATGTCACATTGGAAATTGTGTCGTTACAACGTTCAACCAGAGTCAGTGCTAAGGTTTTTGATAGAGAATCGCGGGCCTGTGAGAGTATCGCGGACTAGTGAGAGCATCGCAGGCTGGTGCAGTATGTATTTCGGATTGTACCGCATTTGAATTTGGTGTGCACTGTCTGTTGTTTTCGCAAACAAAAAGAAAAAACAATAATTAATTTTAAAGCGATTTAAAGCGATGTAATCGCCTCAATCGCCTGTGAGCTTAGACGTATTTTCCTTTCAATTTAATGTGACACACGAATTGTAAACTCGTCGTACACACCTTCCGGGACCGGTTTGGTGAATGTTAGTCGAGCCAAATCTTTGTTTCGAATTGTTGGTGTTGTTGGAGAAAGATAGAAAACATTGATGATACTGATACTGTTGTTTTTGTTGTTCTTTTTGGTTGTTGTTTGTCTTTTGTAATATTGTTGTAATTTGGTAGAGCCCCAACCCCGGCAGCCCTACATCCACCGGCATGTTTCGACCGTATGTACAACGGATTGGTCAGAGCGTCGATCGTTTCTTACCGATTTGCCTGAACGATCAGCCAATCGATCAGTAAATTTTTGACTGTTTCTGTTTTTGTTAGTGTCCCGTGCCGGTGTGTAGGGTGGACGGGGGGGTGGCATAAATATATATTATGTCTGTTAATATTATTGTTAATTTGTTGTTCTTTTAACTTTGGGTAAAATGTAAGCGTTAAATAAAAGAAGAAAGTAAGCGAGATCGAAAAGTAACATGCACGTACGCTAAGTTCGTAATTCGCTATGGTTGGGGGGGGGGGGGGGGGGGTGTCTGGAATACTCACCAAGGTTTTCCACGGACTGGTTCATTTCGCGCAGGTTGCGTGTGTACCGGGAGACCCGATTGGTGGCCACTGCTGTCTTAACGCTGAGACTGTCACCGCCGGGCGATTGGGTAGAGGGCGGTGGCTTGTGGCGCCTGATGGTCGGAAGGCGGGCCACAAATGATGCATTGTGCTTAAAACTAGATGATGCTCTTCTGCGAATGTGTATTAACCATAAATGACATCCAAAAAACCGAGTTAAGACAATGTATTTTTTGTTGTATTAGTATGAAAATGTATTCTGGCAAATATGTGGGCATAAAGCTGTTCACCAACCAAAGAAACAAATGCGAACTATTCCGGTATCCGATGGCAATTCGATTCAAAGCGATTGCGATGGCGATTTCCCAGAAGTCAAATAATTCAATACCCACCAGCGGGTTAACCTCACAGGTTAATCGAAATCGACATCGACTTTGATTTGAAGCCATCGTTTGCCAACCTACACCTCAGTAATGATTTTCTGGGCCAGGCCGAAAGTTTCTCCTGGCACGGAAAATCGTTAATGTTTCAGTAGTTTAGTTTTTTTTTTTTTTTTGTAAATGAATGTAATATAAATTGTAAATTTCTAGACTTTCTAAAGCGATATGGAATTTTGGATTGCGTCCGGGTTTAAAGAAGTCATTCATCAGCACTAAGGGAACAATGGTACAGGAATGGCGGATTCATACGAGGGTCTGTACGAGAACCAAATGCTGTTGTTCCTACCGCACAATTGGAATGTGCCTCCTAATTGAATAAAGTCAATACTGATGACTTTAAATGACGGTTCAGTCATTGGCAGTCAATGTGGCATTTCAAAATAGAACTAAGGTCGTGTGCTAGGTACGGCAGGGGGCTATCACACAGCAGATCCCAAACATATTTCAGCGGCTGCTTCCCCCCATCGTAAATGCTGAGAGAGACATCTTTAAGCCATGTAAACACTTTTCGAGAAAACCATTAGTCGTTCGGAGCCGGCTTTCAACAGTAGGTCCCGGTCAGCGAGTATGGAAATTACATCGTGCCCAGCTCACTGATTGGAGAGATGCTCCCCCCTCTGTTCCTTTGCGGAATGTTGGGAGAATAAATAAATATGTCTGACTTGTACGTTGGCATACTTCTGAGTCATAACACCTGGACCAACTTGAAATGTTGTCGACTTGGGTCAAAAGTTATCCTATAGCTCGAATAAAACTCGGCTCACTCAATACTGCAGGAGCGATTAAAAGTAGGAAGAGAAAAAAACATGTCCACTAGTTTTGTAATCAATCGGACGGACAGACAATGTTCGAACAGGGCACGTGTGGTCTTATACAACTTTTACACCACGACACACAAGTTCTTTGAGGTTATGTATATCCGAAATACCACACCACGAAACAATTGTCCATTTTGGTATATTTTTTTTTATGATCTACATAAAATCAAAAAGTTACTTCAACAATTCCCTAGTACCAAAGATATTGTGAACTTTTTCCGAAGAAGTTTTGCTTAACCCGAGAATTTGAACAGTACACCTCAATTCACTCCGATGTGCAAAAAATGTTGCCGATGTAACTTGTGATCTTTACGAATCTTTAATGAATTTGATTTTTTTTGAAAGTGTTTCCCAAAATGGTGTAAAAGTTTCTCTTTCGATTAAGCTGATGCATTTGAGAAATAAACAATTCTCCGTCATTTCGACGATTGTACAATTGTTCTAAGGTTAAAAGCACGGAATTTGATCGCATGGGAACAACAGTGATGCCACCTAACTATAAGAAACAATATTGAGTTGGATTCTTAATTTTTTTTTTGGTGTATGAAATGAACATGTGTTTGACAGTTTCATTATCGAAATTGGAGGTCGGCTATGGCGGTTTCTATGAACGTAACACTGACTTTTTTCTTCTCGAAATAACTTGTGACGTCTGCGGTTTGCAGTCGTACGATGTGCCCCGGAACTGCAGACAGATTTCGTACACAAACTTGGTTTTGATTATTGAAATTGGAAGTAGTTTGTAAATTCGTTTGGTATTTTTAAAATCCTAGTTTAATAACATTTTTAAAAGCCTATCATGAATGTGGTCCGATCGGCCCTTCCTATATTAAACTGTAGGGCTATGTGTTAAAGTGTTAGACTTTTCTTTGCGTGGTAATAAAAAATAACACAGTAGGTCGTCTTGTTCAGTGGGAGTGACTGGATCAGAAGGTCAAGAGAACGCAGTGACAGATTTTGTGATTGCAAATTGTTCGAATGGAAGTTCATGTTCCCTCCTGTCTGGTCAATGGAATTGGAGATGATATCGCAGATGAACGGTATTGAAATTATTGATTGAATTTTGAAGTGGTGCGCTCTGGTAAATGTGTGTTTTCAAAAAATCCGGTGCATTTGTTTAAAAAGTAGTTTATGTTTTTGTTGTTGTTGTTGTTTGTTTTGTATTGAAGTTGTTGACAAACACAATAAAGCCGAACGAAACAGAACAGAGAGGCGAGTGAGATTTTGATATGAGATTGTACGGTTTAGCGAATGGAATCGAATGGAATAGAGAAACATCCTCTGACGTACAAAGTTTTAGCGGATTTTCGTATGGTTTGGACAAAAAGCGGGCAGAATTTAATAAACAGAGTTACGGAAAAGGTGAAGGCGAGAATTTGAAGGAGATAAAAAAAGTACAAGTACTGGCGAAAAACGTGTTGTGAGTTTCAAATGCAATCGTTGGTTGTGGTTTACCTAGTTTCAATTAAACTCTTAAACAGTCTATCCCAATACTCAGAACTGAAAAAATCGAGAAACCAAAAGATATTAAAGAATTATTTTTTTTGTTGTTGCTGCTGCTGCTGCTGATTCAAACATAAAACTCTGATTTTTACTGATTGATAATCGATGATACAAATAAACCCATGCGATGATGTCAGAGACAGTGACTTAAATACACACACACCGAGAGAGAGAGAGAGAAAGGGGTGGGGGCGATAGTGAGTGCGAGTGGTAAATGGATGAGGGAGTGACGAGTTGACATTTCTTGGAAAGTCGTTCGCCACTCCGTGCAGTGGAAGGTTGAGACTTTTGATATTGGATGTTCTTTTTTAATTTACCGCAACAAGAGAGTCTCTCTGGAAAGGATAGCCATGGAATCGTTAGAGTATTTCTCGCTTGAGTACAGGGCTGGAAGTCTTTGTTTAAGATTAATTTTTTTTCTCAATTACACACTCTGGCGAGAGTATCTATGCTAGTCTACGAGAGAGAGAGACACACATGGAGAGAGAGCGAGATGGTGTGATCATCACGACTTGTCCTATTCCCTCTCTGCTAAATGCTCTTGCGAGAGTATCTAATGCTCTCTGTAATGCACTGAAATATTGAGAGAGCTCACAAAACACAGAGAGATACAATGAGACAGTGTTAGAAAAAGGATTTAAGAATAAGAAAAAAACGGTTTTGTTTTAAAGCGTTTTAGCGTGAGAAAAAAAAAGGAAGTCGAAGTCGTCTCCCTAACATACCTGAGCAGGCAGTAGATAAGAATGCCACCCACCGATGGATGGATGGATGGTTTGATTGATTCATTGATTGATTGATTGATTGATTAGTAATGTCAACTATGTTTGATTGTATGTGGCTGGGCGGCCATGGCCACTAGGTGTTCAATACTTACGAGGCTGGAGGACTTGGTAGAGCGACCTGGTGTATCTTCCACGTGGCCACAGATATCGAATGTTCATCGGCTGCATAGCAACGCCACAGGGCCTGGATTAGGGAGGCGGCTGGCTGGCGCCGACGTATCATGTGTTTCTGCCTTTGCTGCTGCTGCACCTTCAAAGCAAAGCCACTGCCAAGAATACCCTAGAAATTACAACAACAACAACAATAGTATTGCATATATTAACGTGAAATGTGTGGGGAAACTTACCGCCGGCAAAGCGAAGAACGATATGCCCAATAGAGCACAAAACGAGGCTATTAATTTGCCTTGCCACGTTTCGGGAACCATATCACCATAACCCACGGTGCACAAGGTGATCTGCAACGATAAACCCCAGTAAGAGACAGCGTACAGCAGAGTATAACAAAGACCACTTACCACTCCCCACCACAGAGCTTGGGCGAAATTACTAAATTTCGCATTGACATCTTTCTCCATCAAATACACCAGGAACGATGCAAAAATAAGGCCCAGGAATCCAATGTACATTGTGGTTATAAGTTCCTGTGGACAAAGATAAAAACACACACAGCCGATTCAAAGGAGGGCGCAAAGGAGCACAAAGGGAAGGCGTGCGAGAGCGAGACTCACTTGTCTGTGTGCGTATACTACACTGCCCAGTAGTTTCCATGTACCGCCACGACGGTCCATGCGTACCATTCTCAAGATTTGGAAAAAGCGTAATCCCCTCAGAGCACTTGTGGCGAATACTTGGCCCGAAGTGCCCATGCCTAATACAACTACGGAAGCAACTATAGTAACAATATCTGCAAAAGAAAATTGGCAATCATTGGACCTGGACTCTTGCCGGCCGCCATCCCGCGGCCACCCCTCACTCACCTATAATACAAAACGGTCGTTTTACAAATTTCAGCCGACCAACACATCCTTGGTATCGCGAACGACATCCGGAGGACCACAGCCTGCGACATCACAGAGAATCGGAGTTAATCACGGAGTTAATCGGTAGCATTTTATATGTGTCATCTCCGGTGGTCGCCACACTACGAACTTACCACTCGATATGTATGATTGCGAGAGGTCGCACCGGTACATCACACAGATGGGACATCGCATCGCGAGTACGCCGTGTATTGAGTGTTCAGAATTGTATCTCGACAATTGTACTTTTCACATTTTTAACTAATATTTCGCTTTGAATTGATGAGATGATTTAAAAACCAATCCATCATTTTGTTTGTCAAAAATATTGTCAATCGCTGACAGTTGGAATTGGCAGAATTGTATGTACCCACCATCGAGAAGTGTTGCCTCCACCTACACTTCCTGACTGTGAGTGATAAGATCAGCCATGAATTGATCATAAAGCAGGAGTGGCAGTTTATCACTCGTAGGGTAGGGTTTTTATTACAGAGAACGAGAACGTCAGATGTGGAGGTGTGACCGTGAGTTACCATCAATCAAACTCAAAGAGTGTCGACCCAAAATCAGATAATGTGTGACGTTCACACCCATTTGAAGTGACTTCCAGCGGTTGACAAACTATGCCTGAAGGTCTTCAATGGCTGAGGGTGATAAACAGGCTGGCTTTCCAATGTCGTATTGGGTCTTCTCGATCTTCGCTAGATGTGCCATGAGCCTTGCCAACACTTCTTCTTGTCTAAATCTCTCGATCGGTTTTTGCCGTTGCTCACTTCCTTGTTTTTTTTTTTTTTTTTTTTGACAATGACACACAAGGCATTACCTTATGCAAACGATTTACAGTGTACTTCACTGTACTTACTTGACCGTTTAATCAAACTGATGAACAATAACGACGACACTCACGACAACTGAGCGGTAACATTGACTTCAGATCGTTCAATCATTGTGAAGAGATTTTAATCGGAATCTGAATTCCATATAGTTCGGTCATGACCACCGGGGATATCACACATAGATACAAACGTATGGATGGGTTGCAAACTTACCGTAAGAAAAATTCCATTGTGAACCAAATAACAACTAGGATTTCCATTCGAAATAATATGTACAAGGCGTCCTTCTCGTACTCTTCGATTGTCGAGAAAACGCTCAAAGCAAGGCAGGTGAAGACCATAAGGAATCTGAGGAGAAACGCAGTTAACAATAAATACAATCAGGGTAAGAATAAACAAAACATAACCTGTATAAATCAAGCTAATTGTTTGTTTGTTTGTTTTTTCTGCAGATATTTACTTACACCATCACGTGATATAGAACGGCCGGCACTCCTCTGGGTCTTTCCAGGAAATTGTAAACGCGACTTTGTAGCCTCCGGTAGCGGACATCGCGGCGGCTGCCGCGATTATAGTTTATAGGCTTCCCCAGTAGTGACATTCGCGGTTGAGCTAAACGATCTGGTGGACGTGAAATGAGCTTACATGACCTAATCGTCGAACAGACAGAGTGGGGTGAAAAAAAAACAAACAAACGAAAAGTCACAGCATTAGAAAACAGTTTACATGCGTTGTTGCCATTTCAGCTTAGGGCTCGCATGCTCGCATGCTCTCTTGCCTTAACTTAAATGATCGCTCATAGAATATGATGGGATCATTGTCTGGATCCATGGTGCAAGGATCTAAGCATTCAAGCTATGCGATGGTAACACTGGCCTACACACTACTGTCAACCAACAAACAATAATAACAACAGGACGGACACAACAATAGAACGTCTTGCACATTTGAACAACAAATCAACACTCTTCGGAAATGTGGCCAATTCGGCGATTATAAAAAAATGGAAACCCTCTTCTTCGACGACATCGTTGCCGTCGTCGTCGTCGTTTTCGTTGACTTTTTAGTGGCTCCAGATTATCTATCCGCTGTTGCTTTTGCCGCTGCCAGCGACTGTTTAACACACCTCGCATTTTTATGGCCAACAAAACACGGCGACAAAATATTAAAAAATAAAAGTTCCTCCTCGAAGACAGACGCTGTCATTGTTTTAACGGGAACGGTTGGGCGTCACTGCGACGGCAGAAAGGTACTAATTACACTTATGATACCTATTTATTATTGTCGATCACTTTCATGCAAATACATGCCCCGTTACGGCGGCCTCGTACATTTGCTTAGCGGCTGAGCGTGATCGTGAAATTCGTTAAAACTGCATATCTACCAATGTACGAATTTTGTGTACCGACATACATACATACACACACCTGCACAAGTAGAAAGATAAGGATAAGTGACGAAAAGAGTTGTGCGAGTTTCGCCTCACAAAACGGCAACAACACAATTAATGTATATTTTAAAAGAAGAGACAAGAAAAATCATTTATTTGGCAATTTGGTCACGATTACAATCGTACGTACGTACCACTCTGCCCTGAACGCATTGACATTGTCGACCACAAAATACCTTTAAAATAATCGAGAGTGCGACTGGCATTTTGTTGGTCGGTTAGCCGGCAAACACCATGCCAAGTACATGGGCCATTTGTGTTGTTACAGGGTGGGCCGAAAGCCAACAACTGTAAACAGTTTAAAAGCAGAAGGCGTCTTCCGAAGAACTTGTCAGATTGACAATAAAACTAAATAAAAAAAAAAAACAATGTGTCGATAACTTGGTAAATATCATGAGACTATCGAGTTTCTTCTAAATTCACTCGGAAATTTCATTATATTTTTTGGTCGCACTCTGGCAATAATCGGGAGAGAGAGAGCATTTCGTCACGCTTTTGGTCCTTTCTACTGTATCTCATATACACACACATACATTTATCAAAAATTATACTCTAGTTTACGGAGGCAAAAGTCGAATGAAAATGATCGTGTCGGTGTCTTTTTGGGTATCTCTGCGGGACATTTTGATTTGGCGTTTGATGAGAATTGTGTTCAGTTTGGACAACCAAATGTCTTCTCCATGGTTCCCAACTATAATATTCAAATATTCTGATTTCGAGTGTTTGGGATTTGTTTGTTTCGGCAGCAACGTAAAAAAAACAACAACCAGCAAGTTCTGCATGTGGGAAAAAAAACTCACCTATAAACACTTAAGCTCCCTAATTAGTCAGATTAGTCCAACGTTCAAAATGTGTCCTGGCGTATTTCAAACTCTGTTTTAAATTGTGAGTTGCTTCAATCACAAGACCTAACTAACTATTTTGAGCAGATATAAAATATGCCTAAAATTATGCAACACTTTTTCCAAAAGCATCTGACCCAAGTGGAAGACTCTGTCGTAGACAAGTACCGTCGCTAAGACGGAAGAACACCACAGATTCAATTAATATTTTAATAATCAGCCGCGTGGTGACTTTCGGCTCACCCTCTACATACGTACTAGGGTTAGTATATATCGCCTATTATCAGCTAACAGCAGTTAGTCAATAAAAACAACACCTAACAAAGTGTACCACAAAAAAATGTGTACATACATGTGTCTGATTGGCGTAATGAGTAATGATTGTCTGTGACGGAATACGATCATAGATGGAAGACCGACCGACAGACAGACACTTGAATAAATATTCACATAGCTTTTTTGTAGACACGGGGAGAACAGATGTCGAACATGGGCGCATCGCATGTGACTCGTATTCAAATTGTCAGGGAGTGTAAAAAGGGCAAGCAACTAACTCTGAAATCCAGATAAGGAGGTCATTCAGAACAGTGATGATGCTGCCATGACGATAGAGCACTTCACAATGATCAGTGGAACCACACGCTGTTTGGGAACTTCTTCATTGTTTGCCCATGCGAATCCAAATTCGGATATTAGCCATCCTACAATTACATTAGATTTCATTGATCACGGTGATTTGTCCACATCCAGGAAGTTTCTCTTCTGCCCCCCTGACGGTTTTCAGACAATCTTCGTTGTGATACTTGTTTGGAGAATTCTGTAGTTGTCATTTCCCTTTATGTGTCTCCCAAATAAGATATTTTGTTTTCTAATTTTTAGTAGTTGGTCGTTTCTTCTCAACACTTCATCGTACGCAGTTACTACATGGATCTTTTTTTTAATATTCGCTGGTTCTCGCAACCCTAAAATTAAAATCGTCGTTTGCCAGAATTTAATTAGAACAGTCTCAAGTCTTGTATGGAAACCGAATGTGTAATGATTTGGATTTGAAAGCCAAGCCAAGTAGTGATGATCAAATCAAATGCTGTAAACTGAGTCTGTCAACTTCTACAACGAAGCGATACATGAAGCCCCACAGATACTTTTGAACTTACATAGTCGACGGGCGGAGTCCTTTGTGCCAGTGAGAAAAAGGAACGTTTCATATTTAAAACAAAACAAATTAATTACTTTATTTGAATTGAATTGATTTAATTGGCATTTAGGCACACACACATACCTACATACATGTGCGTATTCTAACGTGTGATAACAAACACTCGATAAATATAAACAGCCAAGCAAATGGATGAGTAAATAAAAGGCAAAAGTAAATTAAATTATTAATTGGCGACTCTCAATTCGGTAGCATCGTGTCTGCCAAATACTCCCAAAGATTATAAATAAATATTTTAAAGCAGACCAATAATATTTTTGTTTTTTTTTTTTGTTTTCAAAATCAGAATCTGCGAAGCCAATCGAGACAGCCACACGAATGAAACCGTGTTCCATAAATGATGGAAATGTTTTGAAAAAAAAAGAATAATTTTCCATTCGAACAGACATCGCTCCATTCGGCCCGCTAGATCGATTTGATTAATCGGAAAGATCAACATGTGTTGTTTCCAGGGTTACAACTCGTTCTAGGCCAAAGATTAGCCCTTCGTTTCCGATACGATAAATAACATTTGGATATGGCAAGTGAAAGACAAGGAACCATTAGTCGTCATCGTATTGACTGGGAAATTGATCAATTGCCGACACTGACATGTAAGTGCTTGCGGATCGTTGGACTCGTACACATTTGAATACTGACTGAATCACTTGCGATCGGAAAGCACTTTGCCCTCCTCGCTAGTTTGGCGCTGTTCAACAATTGCCAACAATTGTTTTGCCGTTCTGTCCGTTCTATTGAGTTACACAGCAGCGTTGATTAATTAATTAATCGGTTAATTGTTTATTATTTAGGGTTTAGTAGTTAGTATAATAAATACACACACGCATGTACGTGTGCATGTATAGGAGATACTATTTACACAAATCAGTTAAAAACGTATATAATCCACATACAGAGACACACTCACACACGCACGCACACACGCATGTCTATGTCGATGGCTGTGTGTGTGTGTGTGGATTATGTGTGGTATTAATACATTAAAATATCGTATATAGAGAATAATAGAGAATTGAATGTCCAGTCAGCAGCGTGTCCCTGTGGGACAGGGAGCATTATTTCTTTTCGTCGACAATGATCTCATCGCCGGCCTGAATGTTGTAGCTGTATAGGAGTTTATTGGGGAAGCGCATCTCCTCCGGCCCGAATTCCTTGTAGTCCTGATCCAGATAGTAGAGACGCATTTTATTCGCCGACAGCGGTACGATCTTCTCCAGCTTGACCTTGAGGTCGGCGACGGTGCGATAAATATCGACGAGTCGCGACTCCGATTTGTCGCCATAGGTCAGAATAACTTTGACGCGCTTGTCCGGCTTCAGGTTGACATTGACCAGGGGATCGAGCTTGCCATGCTTGGCCTGCAGATCGGAATAGCGCTGCGGTCGTTCGCTCTCCGGCTTGTCCATGTAGTGTCGTATGAAGGCCCGCTCGGCGTCTTCGCGTTCGTCCGGTGTTATGACACCGCCGCCATTCAAGATGGCCACATTCGGCAGGCGCGCTATTAGGAGTTGCCGCCGCTCGTGTTCGGTGCATTCGAGACGTTCCCAGAGGGGCCAGTTTTTGACGCGTAGATTTTTCAGTTTGGGAAATGTGGCCAATCGGTCGATGTCCTCCCACGTATTGATCGAGGCATAGCTGAGATTGAGGAACAGCAGATTGGGAAAGTGTTTCTGGGGCAACTCCTCCTCGGCGACATTGGGCATGGTGGGATCTTCTTCATATTCGGGGAATTCAATGGCTCTGATTGGGCAGTCGGCCAGCACCAAGTTTTCCATGTGCGGAAATATTCGGCCCAATCGACAGATTTCCGGCCACTTCTCCACCGGGTTGCCGGTGAAGTGTAGCGTTTTCAACGCTTTGTGGGGGGAGATCTTCTTGTATTTGCGGTTGGCGGAAGACTCCTTGGAATCACAGCATTTGCAGTTTTCGCTATCACTGGGGTTTCGGTCGGCGGCAAGTTCGGCAGTGTCGATGAGCACCTCCTTGTAGTCGTTCAAGCTTAAATGCAACTCCTCCAGCACGGGCAGGTTCTCCAGCAACACGTCGATGCTCTCCCAGTTGAGATAGGTGCCATTCAGGACGATGCCTCGCAGGTTGGTTATGGGCGGTGTGTACAGTTTGGACAGGGGATTGCTGAGATTGTTCTTGCTCAGATTCAAGAACTCAATGCGCGGCATATGCTCGACTATGTGGAAGACCTCCTGCCAGTCGCGCAATTTGTTCTGGGCCAAATCCAATTCACGGACACGGCGACATTTGTCTTTGATTGTTTCGAAATCGCCCGCACAGTCAATGTCACAGTCGTTGAGCACCAATAGTTCGGGCACGCACTGCAGAGGCGGCAGTCTCGGTATGAAAATCGAAATCAGCCGTTCACCAGAGCCCCCGGAACCCCCACCGGCCACATTGGTATCGGTATCGGCATCTTTAGTTTTGTCTTTGTCCCCCCGAATGGTGATGTCTTGGTTGTCATCGTTATCCGAAAAGTATTTCCGCTCAATAGCTTCCAGTAGTGAAGGCATCTTCCTCAAGTGATGGTGATCTTGTTGTTGTTGTTGGTGGTGGTGGCTGTGGTCTGAGTCAGTTGGCGGTTATGTTGGTCGTGGTTTGGTCGCTGTCGCTGTGCTCGTGAAGATACAATTAATGGCTGCCTCTAAATGGAACTGCAATTTCATTGAATTCAATTGTCCAACTGTTTGGTTTCGAGTCGGAGTCTTTGAAAAATCGATGCAATGCTATCGATTCGCCGTCACACTCACACTCTCCGCTACAGCTACAGTTGTTGTGCTTTCTCCTCCACTTCTTTGTTGTGTTTTAGTGCTTTGTTTATGTTTTTCTCTTCGTCGTTCGCTGTGACTGCTGCTGCAGATGTTGTTGCTGAAATGCCAAAGTCAATAAAAACATATGACTTGCCCGAATCCAAACAGGGTGGGTTGTTTGACTGGGGGGCGGGGGGGAGATTGGGGGTCACGGAAAAGTTGCTGCAACTGCTGATGTTGCTGACAAATTTAAATTTCCTTCCTCGCTGCCTGCTCCTTGCTCTATGCTGCAAAGTGGTTGTTGGTGTGCTTGCTTGTCGGTCTGTCGGTTGGTGGCTTTGATGTGAACGGGTGGGTGGGTGGTTGCTTGGTGGGGCCAAGTCACTTTTCCGTTGTCAAATTGCACTTTTCTGAGCTGTACGCTTTTGAGCTCTGTCCCTGTGAAAGCCGACCTTACGCCTAAGTCGGTGTATGCAGTGCTGAGGTCACATCGGTCAATGCGGACACCGATAAAGAAGAAGGGGTGCCGAGACTCTGACTATTGCACCAGCATATCAGCAGTCCTCGGAGAAAACTGCGTTCGTTTGGTTTAACTGGTGCCGTAGTATTCCCACGCAAAATGCTCCTCAATGCAATTGTGAGTGAGTGCAATGTCCGTCCGTCCTGCCGTTTGTCAATCAATCGGTCGGCCAGTTGGTGGACTGCTGTCCGCTCTCGGCTTGGGTGATGTAATTTGTTGGCAATTGCACTTTCTGCACTTTTGATTTCTTGCGAATGTGATGTTGTTGTTGTTGTCTTTACTTGGGGGGTTTATTTATTCTTGACCGATATCGGAACGATTTTGTTGATGGGTCTGTTTTAGATCCAAATATTTTTTGCATTCACTTTATTTTCCTTTTTTAATTGCGCACTAAATATTTTCTGTGTGTGTGTGTGGTTTTTTTTTCGTGAGTAGACGAGATGCCGAGTTGTGTTCCAATATTGAAATGAACACTTTTCGAACAAAGAAAAATTGTTTTGAGTGCGATGTGTGTGTCTGTCTAAACAACGATTGCTTCTACGGTCGACCGTACGTTGAAAAGCGTTTGCTACGTGTATTTCGTTGTTAGTTTGATTTGATAGTGGTCGGTCTGTCGCTCTGCACTGGTCCGCTTCTCTGGTCGGGTGCGATGGTTTGGGGGCCGCGTTCACTGTGCTGTCTGTGTGTGTGTGTGTGAGTGTGTTTCTGGTGCGATGGTGCTCTGGTGAACGTACTGGCGGACGGACTTGGTACGTGGTTCTTGTCGTTCTCTTGTGGAAGTGGCTGGATACGTTTTTGTTTTTGTAAATGCGCACTCTGTGCTCAGTCGCAGTGAACCGAACCAACATTTCAGTGAGAACCCACATGGTGAACGAATGAGCACAACAAGAAACAACAACAACGGCTGTGTATGTTGACTTTTTTCGTGTAGGTCGTGTCGTGTTGTTTGGGCTGTTGGCCTCAGGGTCGTCCAAACGGGTACATTCCAATTAATTACGAGGGGGGGGGCCTTTATTGGGGGCCACCATGGTAAAAATTCTGTAATAATATATCAGGGTCTGAGCTAAAAGACAATCCAGTCATTCGTCGAAATGTGTGTAGACCTACTGCGTCAGGGCCTCTGGTGATTCGCTATCCGTCACTGTGTCAAATAGTTGTGCGTTATTATCTAATACGAAAACATTGAGCTAATCCTGCATTATTTTCTACCACGAAAACATTGAGCTCATCTTCTGAGCAACGCTGATGTACACTTTTCGGTTGTGATTCATGTGTGTGATAACATTTCGCTGGCGTTTTGTTGATCTGCAACCGAGAGTTGAAACAATTCACTGATATGTATTTGTTTTTTTTTTCTTTGAATGCGCTGTTCATTCCATTCCCATTTCACTAATTCACTTCTTTGATCAACATACACACAAAAACAAACATTTCAAAACAAGTTGCAGTTCCGATGAAGACCACACAAAGTCAAGATGTGCCCAATCATTTGAATAGGCAAAGTTTTTCTGTTCATCGATTCAATGACGACCAATGAATGTGTGTTGCCCACTGAAATTAATGTTTACGTAAGTGATTTTGTCCCAAGAAGTGGCATGCTTCTGGGGATCATCACTCCCCTTAGCATACTTTTGGGCAACACTGAATGATTCTTCGTCGACAGACCACAATTCCCGAAACATCTTCTTAATATATATTTACCCTCGACACTGATTCACTGATACACTGATTCCCTGATTCACTGACTCTGTCACGCAGTACGTAGGAATTTAAATAGGCATTCTATAATAATTCTATAAATAATAATAAAAAAAAAAATAATATTTTTTTTTGTACAGAAATTGTGTTTTCCCCAAATTTTTTTTTTACCAAAATTTTTTTTCCCAAAATTTTTTTTTTACAAATTTTTTTTTTCCACAAATTTTTTTTTTTCAACAAAATTTTTTTTTTTCCACAAAAATTTTTTTTTTCAACCAAATTTTTTTTTCAACAAAAATTTTTTTTTTTCAGCAAACTTTTTTTTTCAACAACATTTTTTTTTTTCAACAAACTTTTTTTTTCAACAAAATTTTTTTTCCACAAATGTTTTTTTTTCCCAATTTTATTTTTTTTCGAAATTTTTTTTTACAATAGTTTTCTCAAAATATTTTTTACAAAATTTTTAAAATTAAGTAACAAATACTTTCTCAAGCAAATTAACGGGCGCCATAGGCGCATTACAACTTACTAGTTCATTAATAGTCAACTGTGATTGTCAACCGGGTTCTCTTATTTAAATTCTCTGCCCATAGATGAGGTCGTTCATATGATGTTGTGGTCCTAACGCCGCTTCGGGCTATTGCAGAGACAGTAACAGTTAAAAGTCGTAGTCATTTTGTGTACAGTCGAATTCGATTAAGATGAAATAAAAAAATTCAATAAAACGAACTTCTTTCATTGTAACGAACTGAGTATGAACTTTTGAAATTGTTCTTTGAAACGAAGATAGAAACTTGTGACACTACTATTAACATGCATGTACAGTCGAGTCCGGTTATAACGAACTCCTAGGGACTCGACAAATCGGTTCGTTATAAGCGAAGTTCGTTATATCCAGGGTAAAATAGGGTAGAAGCAAAACTTTTGGGACTTAAAAAAGTGATCGTTATATCCGGACTCGACTGTAATTAAAATTTAATTCCAAAATTTAAGGAGCTTGGATGAAAGTAGTCACTGATTTCCATTCGGTTTAGTTTCATTTGGTTGATTATTTCTTGGTCCGTCAATTCTTGTGTATGTTCTGTAATGAGTACCATGAATTTCTCTTAAACGGTGTTCGTTGCATTAAAAATGTGTTTCACATAAACGATTTTCAATAAAGCGGATTTTCGTTTAAACGACGTACAGTGCACGGAGAATCATCCAGAACAATCTTTACAAATATTTATTTGCAATTAAGCATTTTTGTTTTCAATTAAAAGGCGTGCGCTTATCCGAATGTGACTGTATAATAATTCTGACATAAGTCCACAGGTGGCAGCAAAATAGGCTTGATAGGCAAAGCTATGACTGCAGGTGACTACAGAGCCTACGACTATCGGCTATCAACTCTCTAAGAGGGTCGATATTAGGGTAGAACTTTAAAGACTGAGTGTGGATATGGACTGAAACAGATAGAACGAATGCCGATTTCAGATTCCGAAAGATCAGATCAAAAACCTCTGGAGTTGTGTTTGATTTTGATCACTTTAATGAAACGACGAAATGTGATTGATGTAAAATCGGGGCCCCCGATTGAGAGAGCATTTCTTTTCGATTAAAACTGAGAATGATCGGCAGCCTTCAGGCTGTTCCGTTTCGTTTGTATTTAATTTGTGGGGTTTTGGTCGGCCAACAGAGAACAGACGGAATGTTGTCTGTACACACTACAGACTAAGTTGATCTGTCTTTTCTGGTGTGCCGTAGAATGTTGTGTGTGTGTGTGTGTGGCAGCACAGAATCGAATCTGTTGACAGCGACCTTGTGGCCAAATATAGTTTGGTGTTCAGTCCGTTTTTGAGTGGTATTTCGGTGTGGCCAACAGACCCCCAAGTATTCCATTCAGTCGTTCAATGAGGTTAGTGTTACATGAGTTCGTTGGCTGTGACCTCTACACAGAACACAACAGAAACATGGCCCAGATACTTTTTGAATTATTTGAAATTTAAAATGTTCTAATGAGTACATCCAACACACTGTCACCTGAAATCGAAAAAGAACCCAACGACACTATCAAATATTCGAAGGTATTGGAAAACCAAAGAAACGAATGGAAGACAGACACAACCATGTGCGAGGTCAGGAGTTTTAACACATACTCCGTATTCCCGTGATCTGGCTAAATGCAAAAATGTACAACACACCAATTGCAATATCTGCTGTTAGGATATTTTGTCTTTTCGCATGACGAAATGTTGGTAATTACCCACAGTTGCGATACATTTGTGAGCATTTGTCTATGGCAGACATCGCAGACTTCGACAAATTCTGCGTGAACGGCGTATTCAGATCGCGAATAATTGTCGGTCGAAATACATTTTAGACGTTGGCAATGAGTTGGATTCCTTAGAACCATTTGCCAGTTCCCTTTCACCGAAAGGGAAAGGAGAGGGGGGGGGGGGGGGGCATACCCACTGTTCGTCATCATTGAAGACAAGGTTGTTGGTGACGTAATAATAATCGTTTGCTTGTTTTAAGATCAATTGCTGGTCCAGCAAAAAACGTTGCGAAAATACTTCTGATTGACGTGTGTATTTTGTTCCGACCAACAGCCGGGGAATTCCCCCTAGAGACTATTTTGACTCTTGACCAGAGAACCGAGTGTTTGTTGGCATTCAATCAGGGGAAGTCTGCTAATGATAAAGAGGGACAAGGACTGCCCAGATAATGAGGGTCTTTTCCCAGGCAGTCCAGATACTTCATCGTAAAGCTTGATCGGTTCTTACAGACCTTGACATCGGCTTAAAGCATAATTTCGAATAACTTTGGACGAGATAGGAATTCGCTCGCTTACTGTTTTACATATTTGTATAAGTCTTGCCTCGTGGTGTGTGACAGTACAGGGTTATCCCACAAGAGGTGTTATTCTGAATTTGTTTTCCACAAATAATGAAGTTTGGTGTAGAAATCCACAGACCTCCCCCTCTTGGACGATTTCTACCTATTAACAATCGCGAATAGGTAAAAGGTAAACATCGAATTATGTTTCATTATGTGGCGGCGTCATCGGATTTCCAAAAGGACGGACGGGTGGAGCAGACTTTATTAGCTAAAAAGCGTTGGTGTAGAAGAAAAAAGACCTCAGCAGTTGCACTGGAAGAGAGTACTTACAGAAGTATTTCATGAAATGATTTTAGCTCCTCCAGGGGCCTCCTGGTGGCATCGAGCTAGAGCCTGAAATGTTTAGTGGTTGGGCCACGCTTTCTTTGAAATCACGTTTGTTGCTACAAGTATCTCCATGTTTGTGTGTGTGTGTGTATTGAAGTAATTCATTCTTTAATAACTGGTTTAGGGGAGACACAAAGACCCGAAAACACAAAGCAAAACACACAAAGAGAATCGTGTTCGCAGAAAGTAGCACCTCCCCCCCCCCCCCATCCACAGCAATCTCCACGACGTTGAACGTTCAGTGCGACGTGCATTTCGGAGATTCATTTGCACATTTGTATCTTTTGCGCTTTTGTGTGTACGGCGACGTGGTTTTGCAATACGGGGATGTTTTTGTAATACCTGCCAATTGATATAATCACTCTTTCTCTCCACTCTCGCGCTCTATCTGTGTGTGTCTCTCTCTCTATCTCTCTCTCCATCTCTCGTGTCATGTCAATTGATGGGGCAGGTTGTCATGAGAGCGCATTCGTTTAGTATTTTCCAAACAAAGCCAAAAGCTTTGAAAAGCTTTGAGTGCGGAACAGCTGATTTAACAAATCATTTGGCGTTTCAGCAAGTTCACTTATTTGTTCACCCACCCTCCCCCCCGCCTTGTCGCTGCCCAGTGTGTGTATCACCATTCGGTTGGCTTTGTACTTGTTTGTATGCGATTTTTGACATATTTATGCTTTATTAAGTGCTACTGTCAGTCCATTACAAACTAATGATGCCACCGCACTCACCACTCACCACTAATGCCAACCCCCAGCCACCACCTCGCTAACCCTTTTCCATTATTTGTGGCCTGGCCGGGCCTGGCAGCCTGGTCCGGCGTTCGTTTGCTCGTAAATGAAATGTACCATCAACCTACATACATCCATTGACCGACTTATTTACTCGCTAGCTCGCTCGCTCCCCCGCCTGCCGCCGCCGCCGCCGCTGCTCACCCTGAGCTGTTTCGTGTTTACATTTTCCATACTTCGTGTTACTTTTGCGTTTTTGTTTTGTTTTTTTTTTTCGCAAGGGTACATACACACAGACACACACACACACTTGGCTTAGATAGCTGGCCCCAAAACCTGTACAGAGGGCCACTTTGTTGGATTGTAATAATATTTTCATTTAGTGACTGACCCCAACACAGTATTTGTTATTTGATACTCTGGACAAATGGCAGCGGAGTGCTGCGTGGCAGGAGGCGGGGGGAGGTATGATAATTGGGCAGGTAATGATTACACAGCATGCAATTACTTTTAGAACAAACACAGCCCATATTTATATGTTTTGTTTATTTCTATTTTCTTTTTTTCATTTTTATTAATTGGAACAATTCAGTTGCTCTTTTTCTGAGTTGTTGCACAATCAAGCACTGGCTAGTCCTCACTATAACTTGGGGCACAAACGACTGTGCCTCGTAATGTAACCCGATGTATGAATGTTTGTAGAGGCTTCACATCTCTCGCCATCACTGCATTCATGGAATGCAAGTAGGCTTCATAAGAAGACGCTCTTGCTGCCAACTAATTCATATGCCGACCTCTTTTCTCCCCTCAATTAAGAAGAACCTCTCGCGGGAAACTGAGTCCAAATTGAATTAATTTGTCCATATTGTCGGTGGGGATTTTGTGAAGATCCGCTAGAATTCATAACTGTTTGTTAAGTAATCAATTAAATTACTGATAAAATTGCGATTGCGATTACGATTATATTCAGTTTGTTGCCATTACTAATTGATTGCGATTAGAATAATCTATAAATAATCCAGATTACACGCAACTAATCACAAACAATCCATAAATAGTACGACTACGTTAAACGATTACTTTTTATTCTTTTCGATTGAAAAAATCGCTTAATTGCAAATAAATATTTGTAAAGATTGTTCTGGATGATTCTCCGTGCACTGTACTTCGTTTAAACGAAAATCCGCTTTATTGGAAATCGTTTATGTGAAACACATTTGTAATGCAAAGACACAAACATACATGATACGATTGCCGCTTAAGAGAAATTCATGGAACTCATTAAAGAACATACCCAAGAATTAACGGACCAAGAAATAATTAGCTAATTTTTCATTCAAGCTCATTAATAGTGAATTAAAATTGTACATACATGTATTTTAATAGTTGTGTCACAAGTTTCTATCTTCGTTTCAAAAGTACATACTCAGTTCGTTTAAATGAAACAAGGTTCAATTATCCGAAGTCCTGCACAGAACTGCACCATCAATGGTGTATCACCCTCAGGCTGTTCTAATTCGACTGCCGCTGGCATTTTATGGGTCGAATACACTTGGCATAGTTTTGGGGAGTTTACATATGGCGAATAATGCCGCTGCCGTCGAACACATTCTCATATGGGCGTTTCCAATAAAATCGTATGCCAAAAGGTATGCTACTAAAAATATCTGCGGACAGTTCCGATGGAAACCGAAGCCAAAAAGTAGCGGAAATGTAATAGCGTTCTGTCAACGAAGCCAACACTCCACTCCAGTCACTATAATTCGATTCGGATTGCGAAGAATCTACAGATGACTGTTAGTGTCAGTCGTCCAGTCGTCGTGGGATGGTCGCGTCCAAACGGACACCATCCAGACGCAAGGATGCACTTGATAACTGGACCCCGCTCTAAATTAACGATGTGACTTAAAGAGCGGTGAAAGGAGGTTCATTCTACCCCCACTTATCACACTGTCTGTCTGGGCTCCCTCCGCCATTGGCCATTGGCCTTTGCCGATTTGTATTCCACACGCGATGCTATCTAGCGCATATCGCAATTTAAATGCTTCTGTTGTGCAAATTACGGTCCTATGGAAAAATAACACTGACTAACACACCGTTTCATTCAGCGCCCTGTCGCCTGTCAGCCATCACACGGGCCAAATCGTTCGTTGAACGTGGTCGAATTTTAATTGGTTGCGGTATCAGAATTGCTGTGAGGATTTCTTCGTCTGCCTCTTCTTGAAATTGTGTGCACTTTTTCTTGTTTGTTTTTTGGTTTCATTTCAAAGTGGGTTCGATGGGTGGCGGGCGGTTTTGGTTGTGTGGCCGTCAGTCGCTGGCAAGTAAAAGTAAATTGCTCAAGTAGGGGGGTATTAACTCGTATCGCATTGCAAATAATGAGACCTTCACCTTACAATAGATTTTGCGCCATCTGCGTCATTTGTTTCCGAAGAGTTTATTTATTGCATGCCATGGCTGCAGAGTTGCCAGCTCTCATCACTGCTATGACATATAAAATGCGACGACTACGGTGACAAAGCTGAGCGTATTGGTGTGGCGTGTGTGGGCAAAGTGAAGCACAGCTCACTTTTAATAAAGTTTTGCAATGGAAACAGAGAATATTGAATTGGCCCGAATTATTATTCGGTCATGGCGAATTCAAAAGCGCCTGTTGTTTGAGAAAGGCACGCTTGCAGTTGCCCAGCATTTCAAGCAATCCAAGGAGTAAAGTAAACTCACAGACGCATTGCACGAGGAGGAGTTTGTAAGAGAAACTCTTAATGATTTGAGATGAGATGAGAAAAACAAATGCGAAATGCTGCCTTAGGAAATAAAGGGAAATAAATCCTCAACTACCTTTTTAGATACAACATGAATGTATTATTTAAAATTCCCACTGTGCAATGTTTCCCCTCAATTTCCATTGCAAAATATTTTCGAAGCCATTCTAGAATCTTTCATATCCCAGTTTTGGTATTGAAAGAATTTGATGCATTGATTGGCAAGCCGCCTATTTGACATTAAAAGATGACCAACCTAATGTTCAGAAGAAATGTGTAGTTAAAGGATTCGCCTACAAATCACAGAGAGTTTATCCTTAAGTCTCTGACTCAATTAGCTGCTAAGAACTGATATTTGTCTATCCTACAGTTGAGTCTTCTGGCCGAAATACTGGCGATTAAATGAATTACTATTTGAATTGCCCGCCACTGGTGGTCTGACAAAACATTAACAAATAATCGCAACTCTAGACACCATTTAGAAACTGCCTCGGTCGCCTGGCAACGCCGTATCCCCTCCACCAATAGTCGCATACCGAACAGAAAAGCGCAAATAAAAACGAAAACGTGAAGTAAAACGCCAAATATCGCACACTCATTTAACACATCTGTTGACACTTGGCAATTGTGAACACTTTGTCATGGAATTCCGTTCAGTCAGCGCTGTCGTCGTTGTCGCTGTCGGTGCCACCACCACGGCACGACTCCTAAATCCAGTTGCAAACATTAAGAGTCAACAATTGGGGCGTTTAGCAAAAAGCAAAAAAAAAAATGGAATTTTGGTTGGTTGATGGGTTCGCTTTGAAATGGAAACAGGTTTTAATGATTGAATTAAATAAAACATTAGCATCGATCGATCGACTTGGATTTCCGTTCGAACAGTAGCCGCATCATCGGATATTAAAATACACACACACACACGCACACACATGTGTTTATGCGTGTGTTGTTGCCCATAAATTACGCGCCTTGTTGTTGGTGTAGTTGTATCTTGTTTATGGTTCTTCTTCGACTAATGCGCCTTGTTATGTCTGCTTATTGGCTTACAGTCACCTCATGCAGGGCCCCTCCACCCTTCACCCTCCACCCTCGACCCACTCGGCCACTTCATGTGGCAATATTTCGTTTTGATTGTCGGTGGGTCGGCTGCTTGGGTGTTAATGGACATGAACATGAACATGGACATGCACATGAACATGGAAATGGGGGGGGGGGCGTTGGTGGTGTTCCCCGGGTGTCAATTGAAATGGCAATGGCAACGACGCCGGCGTTCGCAGTGGAAGAATCAATCAATTGTTGGACATGCTATTAATCAATGTGATTGACTCTTGAGTTTACAGCTATCGCATTATCGTATTGTGTTTGGACATGTTCTTGTTCGATGCGGTTCTGTGCAACACAACATGATTGTCGGGGGAAAACAGAGAAACACACACACACACATGCACCTATGAATATTAGGGTGACATTTATATGATGGAATACAAATTCATCGTTTACTACGTTCGTACGATAAAATAAAAATCACTAAATTGCTGAAGATTGGACGGTTAGTGGCTACAGGTGTAACGTCGTGTTTGTGCGACAGTTACTCAGTTGATACTGTGGGGCTGCCACAATTGGATGGCTCACACATCAAACACTACACTGTGGGTGAACGAAAACACGTAGACTGGGTGTATCCGGCTGAGATTTGAGCCGTTAAAGGAGTAGTAAGTCTACCATGACATTTCGGGATGCAGATATCTGGACACCTTGGGATTCGGAAGATATTAAGCAGATAAACTTACAGATTCCAGGCCAATCGGTCTATGCTTCTAGGCATTTACGAACTGCAACGGGTTAATTGAGGTTCAAGATCCGTTGTCTGTCTGATTGGTTGTGTCCGTCGTTACAGGTCACTGATTGGAAGTCAATTTAATGACGCTGAAGTCAGCGACTAGAGGGAGAGGAAGATGAAGAGGATAAGTCTATACAACACCTCCTCTGCAATGACTCTGGCCTGGTGACAAGGCGCCCATCAATACTGGGTTTTTATGTCTTGTGGGACCTCAAAGATTTTGCCAACATTAGGGTGGGGGAACTGGAGATACGTGAGACTGCGTATAACGAATGCCACGCAAATCAAAGTGAGCCTAATATTGTCAAGTTCGAGGTAACATTTCAACCAAGGTCTCCGGTCAAAGTGAATCTTGGTCAGGAGTATAATTTTGAACTCGAGATTGATCCGTGATGAAAGATCGCGGAACACTAGTTGACTATTTGGGCACACCCTGCGCCACAGATTGTGTTCTATAGAATGCGTAACAATTAGCCAGTTCTATGAATGACCACAATTAACAGATGATTGGCCAAATGTCACCCAGTTTATTCCTATGATGTGTGGGTTTTTGTACCAGCAGAAAAAGTATACCTCTTCGTCATACCTCAGATCTGACATTTGGCCCAACAATTTACTTACTTATTTTCCCTTGACATTCCATGAAGGAACCGACGGTGAACTTCTATCAAATCAGTGAGCTGTGTGCCATAAAATGTATAAACTCACTGATCGGGAGCTACCATTTAAAGTCGGCTCCGAATGGCTAATGTTTTTCTAGAGAAGTTGTACATGGCTTAGAAATTACTCTCTTACTCTTAAAGTCGCCAGCAATTACGAGGTGGAAGCAGCCGCTGAAAGATGTTTGATGGTCTTAACCGGTTTTGAACCAACCTACACCACGGCCGTCCATCGATAGATAATTCCTTACTGTTAATTGCGTCCATAATTTACGTAGATAGAACGGAGGGGGCGTGTGCCACGCCCTCATATTCATAAGATGTATTGACACATTTTACTGTGTTTTCAATGTAGTTTTCCCTTTCGCTTCCAAGTTGTGAACAAATTTGTGTCCACCCTAATATTCTTGTGTATGTGCACACATGTGTGTGTGTGCAACTCTTAAGAAATTCACGGGCAATACTTTGGTTTTCAATTGCAATGGGTGTATTTGCGATTTTTATCTCGGTTTTCGTTTGGCAATCGCAAATATGGATGATTTCATATTTAGCAGTGTTGCCACCTGTTCGTGTTATAGAACTGTATACAGTTCATTTGTATTTTAAATCGCACCCTACGGTTCAGTCCACAATGTCAACGTTATCTTACGAACGTGTTTGCTCCATCACACCTTTCCGTTGACCTTCGCAGGTCAATCAATCTAAATGGTTCAAAGTCTCATGCCGTCGCTGTTAGCAGATCTTGTAAAAATGTTCGCTTAGGGACACCAAGTTCCCCTTTCATTTGTCCGCTATGCAAATTGACCAATGAAATTCGGCTAATGTGAAGTTCTAATGAAATCCCAGTCGAGTGTTCATTCATTCTCACCCAAGTCGATTCAGTACACTAACAGTAAGATTGGTCTACATATGAAACCGCATCTGCTCAGCTGTGAATGTTCACGAGAACAGCCACAACACGTCTGATTAACGACGTGTTCATTGCCATAGGGTAAGTTCCCGTACAAGGGCACTGATTCACACTTTCGTTAATCTCTGAGCTCTAGCAAAAAAAAAAAAAAAATCATAATTATTATTATCGTAAATTCATAATAAAGTGAGCATTTACTCGAAGCGGATAATTTCAAAAATAAAGAAACTATTACGTTTGTATGTCTGTGTGTTTAGCCAGCGGTGGTCCTCCCTGTTGGTCTCCAAACTACGTTGACACAAACTCCAGTGTCATCTCCGTTGCACGTCCCACGTCTGTTGTAATGAACAACTTTAAGAACGTGTGTGTCTGTGTGTACACAAAGAAACAACGTAAAATACCCGTAAACTAGTGTAGTTACATATTTTGTTCATGCAACGTTGGCTGAGGCCGTAATCTGTCCCAAACAAAAAACACACAATTCATATTCGTTCCATGGAATGTTCCGTCAGTCCCAGCTAACAACATTAGTTTCGTTTAATCATTACAAAGAACCGTAAAGAATGATTTATTTCACAACAAACCGTACAATCGGTAAATATTTACTAAACAACAACAACAACAAAAAACGGAGCAAGACCGCTCCAAACAGTTGAATACAAACATTGGACGCACGGCCCGAGGACCGATGGACTTGCCGTGAAACGTGAAGAAACCAGAAATCAAACGGAATTGTTGCTGCCACAAGGCGTTTGTGTTGTGACCGAGTCATGATGATCCATTTTTCATTGATCAGATTGTTTTAGTTGTGTTGCGTGTGTTGGGTCCGCTGCCCTTCCGATGCGATAAACATAAACAGACACAACAAGGTGTTTGTTTAGCCAGTTTCGGTTCAAAAGATCCACCGAACTGGATTCTATTCACTTTCAGCACATCAGCCGACGTAGATGAAGAAGAAGAAGAAGACTTCCATTCCTGGGCACGATGTTTATGAGTAATTAAATTGTCCATTAAATATTTACGATTCGCTTTGTGGTGGACGGACGGACGCATGGACAGACGGACGCATGGACGTATCAATCGCTGGAATAACTAATTTTAGTACAGACATGGACGTATAAAAATCTATTGGAGAAATTACACACAATGCAAATGGACTGAACACAGACGGACATGCCCATCCAGCCACCCATCGTACAGACAGATCTACGTATGAGTGTGTGTGTCACAGGGACGTTGATGCTTTGAGGGGGTGCATGGATCTACTGGCTTCCTTAATTATTTCCCTTAAGGAGGGGGAGGAGCATCTCGCGAATCCGTACTACAAATTGTATACTCACTGATCGGGACCCACTGCTGAAAGCGGGCTTCAAACGGCCAATGATTTTCAAGAGAAGAGAAGGCTTAGAGATTACTGGCGTACTCGCCAGCATTTACGCGGTGGAAAAACAGCCGCTGAACATGTTTGATGGTCTTAGCCGGTTTCATAAGGAATTTAAGTAACTTTATAGAGGGGACCGAATTCCCAACGTAGGATAAGGGGGAAGGGAATTCGTAGACGAAGTCAGGAGCGCACAACAGGCCGAATTGCTGGCCTAGGTGTATGTCAATGACATGAGACGGTCATGGTGCATGACCGATCCTCCATTCAACCTAACCTAACCTAGCCGGTTTCAAACCCACCAAACCCCGACCTGACCACGTAGGTATTCCCCGTAAATGCCATAACAATTAAATGTTTTTTTTTTTTATAAAACGAATCGATCATTCGTTTTGTCCACTGTTTGGTAAGAAATCATTCTTTGAAGACGATGCTGGCCGTGATCTTGTGGTGTCGAAGGGACTGCACGCAATTGCGATTCGAGTTTAGTGGGCATTTAAGCGCACGGTTTTGCACTGTCCACTAGGTCACCCCCCCGTTCGTTCGCGATTTGAGCCCACTCAACTGTTTTTGTTGTTGTTGTGGTAACAGGTGAAGTCTCTCGTCTCGTAGGGACAAGTCAACCACAATTGCTGCCTTGGAAGACACCACAACAGAACTTTGAGCGATTTCCTAAAGTGACTCTAAATTAAGTGCACCTGCCTAGCTGGTACTATTTTATTTCGGGCATTGCCCAGCCTAACACGGCGACGACAATTTGCATGTGAGTTGTGAGTTGTGGCCGCATTTATTTAGTCACCAAATACCAGACAAAGCCCACTTTCCAGGGAATTTTCCAGGTGAAGGACAATGTCCACATTCGGAAATTATGCATGCCACCTTTTGCCCAGGGGATGGGGATGGGTGTGTGGGTTAGCTGCCGCCCTGACCGTGTTTGCATCCATGCATTATGCATGTTGCCACACAGACACGAACAACGAATCTAAAACAGCCGCTAGCCAACCATTAGGAGTCTCCACAAGAAACAAATCACTCACTCACACATCTGTATGCATGCAGAAAGTGCAAGAGTGTGTGTGTCTGTTGGTGTGTTTGCACATACGAGTATTTCGAGACAGTGACAGTGACTATGACGCAGCCCAGCTACGAAGCAAAAAGTTACGAATGAGTTAAGGAACAACGTGCGTCGTTGAGTTGTAGTTGTTCATTGTCTTGCTGTTGCTGTTGTTATTGTTGCCTTTGATTTGCTGTATACTATTGTTGTTGTTGTTGTTATTTCGTACTTCCTTTTCTTGTTTGGAGTTTTTTCTATGACTGTGTGTGTGTGTGTGTGCGGATGGCTAAACTGTTGATTTGTAAACAATTCAAATGCGTTTGACTGAAACGTACACACACGCACATACACGCGAGCATACGTCACGTCTATGTGTGTACGGAACGTAACGTTACGTATTCGGAGTATTCGTCTGTTGGTGTTGTTGTTGGATTGCTGTTTGCTTATTCAAATTAACAATTTGTTTGTTTTCGTTTTTAAGACGCGTCGAAAGTGTTAACGTGCGTTCGAATCACTTGCAACTGTTTGATCGCGTCTTGCGTGCTCCGATCGATTTTTATCGAAAACTTGCGATTTATTTTCTTCAATAAGGGTTAACGATCGGCTCGATTTGATTCGAATGAAATATGATTTTATGGGTTTTGTGTAAAAACAAAAAAAACTCGCAAAAATCTTGATTTGCAGCTCACATACAAACACTCATACATTTTGTCATGCAAGGCCGTG
Source organism: Hydrotaea cyrtoneurina (assembly GCA_958296145.1). Classification (NCBI taxonomy): domain Eukaryota; kingdom Metazoa; phylum Arthropoda; class Insecta; order Diptera; family Muscidae; genus Hydrotaea; species Hydrotaea cyrtoneurina. Next base: position 80,429,368 of record OY282516.1, read on the forward strand.
GTGAAGGAAGTTCCCCTCACCCTCGAGATCAAGGGCCTTTTTCGACTGAGAACACTTGTGACAAAGAAACAATTTTGCCACAGAACTGTAATCGAATCAATACAGAAGATTTCATAGATATTTTTTGGTTGTTGTTGAAAGACCAACACTCAGGGGATTCCCCCTATGAAGGCAATGGAAGGACATTTGTTTTTTTTTTTTTTCCGAAATTTTATTTCATAAAAAAAATAATATATTACAATGAATTCAGCGTCTCCGCGCCTTATAGGCTTGAAAAGAGACTAAATGGCAACAATTTATCGTATATTTTGAATTTCAGAATGTCACAACTCATGACAGGAAACACACTTGCTGCAAGATTATTCCACATACGTGAGGTTCGGCTGTTCTCTGAAATATTCGCGCTACTGTGCACCGACAATTGTTTGCCGCCCAACAAAACTCGCAAATGTTTTCTTTTTTTTTGCTCTTACAATTCTGGCTAAATTGAAGCAATAGACATTTCTACTTGCCGAGATTCTAGTTGGCCGAGATTTCCTGCAATCTAAAAATCGCGTCAACATTCTCTTATCGACATCTGTCGGTCCGTCCGTCCGTCCGTAAATTGATAAAAACAAAAAAAAATATTCCACATGGGGCGTACTTGCTGGCGTAGGCTGTGGTCTCTGGGCGTTCGGACAGACACACACATGTACATGTGTATGTTTGTGCATACGAAGTTATTTCTAAGTTATAATTTAATAAATTACAGTTGTCGTTGTCGTGTTTTATTTTATTTGTAACAGCACATACCAGTCATTCCAAAAGGGGTGGGGTGGGGTGGGTTGTGGTGTCCGCAGAGTATGGCAAAATGCTAGTACGAGTTATAAATACGCTGCATGTGACTGGGTGTGTGAGTGTGTGTGTCAGGTATTTGCAATATCTCGATAAGATTTTAATTAGTACGGCAAGTGTGTGTTTTAACTGGTGTTACGACAGACAGAGCCGCATGAATCACATTTCGCTGCTCTGCAGTGCTATAAATCAGTCGGATATTTTGCAAAATGCTAAATAGTGTTTTGTTCATTTCTCAAACTGTTTTAAAGGTTAGAGTTTCAAAGCTTGCAAAGGCTGACGAGGATTTGCTACGCTTGGTCGAACCACAGACGACACGACGTGACTGCATCTCATGAACTTTCTAAGGTTTTAGGCGAACGAACAGGATTTTTGTGGATTATCCTCAGTTTGGCCCGAATGGGTTGGGCTTTAAGAAACTCGGGACAGAAATGCGTTTGTAATGGATTTCGCTCCCAGTTTTCTCTCAGTCAAATATACGAAATTGTTTTCACTTTCCTCAAGTCAAATTGGGCTTACTTTTTCTTATTAGCATTTTTTTTTCACTTGAATGAATTACAAGTACGATGTCACCTCGGTAACCGGTGACTGGATTTTGATAAGGAATTGATAACCTTAACTGAAACACTGATTTGAAACTCCAGCGACATCTATATGTCAGAGTCATCGATTGAGAATGAGTTTGTATTTTTGCATCTCCAATACTCGTGCTGCCTCCAAAGGCGGCGATTGCCATACTGCGTTTGCCTGACCAACTGGAAAGAACCTGCCCAAAATATCCAAAAACAACCACAAATCAGTTCAATCTAACAATTGCTCGCATTTGCATTCATTCAGTTATTCATTCCGGGCAACTCCAACATTTATGAAACGATTAAGTTGCCCACATTCCGAATGGAAGTCCATAAAGTACTCTCCACACTCCACACTCAATCAAATCGTTGAATGACTTAATTTGCATAACGACGGACTTGTTAGCCAGCCCCTGTCGCCAACTCGTAGCGAATTAATGTGGAATTAATAGGATAATGTCGACGATAAACATTTGATTATCGATGATGATGATGATGACCCTAACTAACACCCAACGAATGGCGGTAGGTTGGACGTGTTTAGGGGGACAATATCCATTGGGGGATTGTGGGTGGCCCGCCAACCGCCACCTGTCCCACGAAGGCAAGGCAATGTGGCGACGTCCGGTTCGGCGGTGTGTAATGTATGTACGTACGTATGTACCCAATGGACAACGGATATACATTAATTACCTGGAAATGTATGAGGGGAGGGCCCAACAACGCGAATATGACACAAATATTACAAATGACATTGTTTTCATTTGTTGGCATTGTGTTGGTCCGCTGCCATGGCATGTCGTTACTCAATCCGTCCTCCTTATTCTCATCCTTCTCCTCTGGCCGGCCACATCTCTGACGGCCGCAGGACATTATGTGAACTAGACAAAGGTATCCTTAATGTTGTGTAAATAATCCTTTACGGAATTAGTCGAACATCAAGGAACGAACACCCCAGCGGCGACAACATGTCCACCCACTATGGGTCTACCAACCCCACACGATCTCCTCGGGTATTTGATGAGTAGTTGTAGTTTTTAATTAATCCTCGCCAGTATTTGCCATTTTTCGTTTGTTATTTGAATGAAAAATTATGAGAAATAAAAAAAAGGGACTGCAAATGTGAAATGTTTAATTTGTTCCGTTTCTCGACAGTTTTTCCTTATTACACTCGTCTACAGTATTTAGGTATTTTTGATTTTGCCAACATCGAACTGACTTTCAGGAACGCCGGAATCACTTTTTTTTTTGTTGGGTAAATTCTCGATTTAAATATTTGCAAGGATAATTTGATCACCTGATCTGACAGGGACGTACAGATACTTTTGAGATAGGAACAAGCAATCTAGTGACAAAAGTAGTCACTACAAAAAAGAAAGAAAAAACAATGTACAGCTAGTCCTGAAAGTATCGGTTGTCATCTAATTGCAAACTACACAATTTATGAAAGATTTACAACAATTGAACAAAGACGAGTTGTAGTCTTTGAAGTCTCTGGGCATGGCTAGGCCCCTACATAACCCTTAAATCGTAAGAGATGAAGAGCCCATGCATTTAAGGGTTAAGCGAATTGTTCGGACCTCTGTGCTCTTTCGGTAGTCGTTAGTTGGCAGATGTTCTAGTTTAGGTTTTCAATTCTGCCCACGATCTGAGATTTCCCCAACTGGAATTTCATTGTAAAAATATGTATGTTCAATGTCAAGTGATTTAAATTTGTTCAGACTTGTTCGGTTCTATCTACACACTAGTTTGTCATGAGCCGTTCGTTTATGTGTGGTGCCATAGTCAGACAATATGTTTAGGCAGATTTGTCGTCCACTGTAAAGGCATTTCAAGCCAATAACTCATTCGCCTCTTTCGATTACCTTCGAAAGCACAGTAACGGGGAGTCCGCGTGACTTTCAGTTTACCGTCGATTTCTTTGGCGTTCTAAGCTCTACGATAACCGGTGGTTGTCGTCCCGCCTGTCTGCGATTTGGATAAAGCCACTTCTCACGGCATATGTTTGCCCAATAAGTATTCTTAGTGTAGAACCCTTTTCCCCCCTTCATCTTGGATCCCTGAGCTTATTGGGGGAATCGAGTTGGGAATCTTGCCCAGGCCGCACAGTGGGATATTCCGCCAAGGTTTAATGAACGAATTTTCTGCTGCATTCTCATTATTTTTTTATAGATTATCCCCCCGTATTCATAAAAATGTAAAACAGCTTTTTAAAGAAGAATTTATGAAAATACAAAGAAACATTTTCACACATTTTTCTCAACAAATTACATTCGAAATGTCAGAATAATCTGCAGCCAACTTCACACTACGAAAAAACACAACAGGGTTGTCACATTTGTTCCGACTCTGTCGCCAAAATCGGCAATAAATATTTGAATACTAGAGAAGCAACATTTTTAGGAACAAAGGTAGATTTTATTTGGTGAATAGCAGCAAATATATTTTACACTTCCTAAGGTGTAATTTTGAATACCTCAATTGAAAGTTTTGACCATAAATTGACTGTGATTATGAGTTACAAAACAAGTATGTGCTGATCATTTCTAAACTCGCCACTTTTGGCGAGAAATAGCCAAATCTTGCAACCCTGGCTTACCTCTCTGTATCACCCTCTCTCTCTCTCTCTCACTCTCTCAAAACACACTGAGAACTGCGGCAATTCAAATTGTGTAGTGTGTATCGGAACATCGCTTTTTGGACTATCTGTCTGTGACAGACCAGTGAGCTTCGCTATATCGTTCCTTAACTAGTTTAACTTATCGCCGAGTTTTGTCGTACAGATATTGACGAGTGAAGAAACGGGCGCGATATATTTTTCCATTTACCTTTTCACAATTACATTTACATCCAACTAACATTGTCACGTGAAAATTACACAGTAATTGTTCAAAACTGGAGGGCAAACACTTGGACCACAAAACATACGAGGAAATTGAGAATTTTGGTCGATTGAGTTTATCAACACAGAAATGTTATTAATCAAAGAAGATCCACAGAATTGGAAGAAAGAAATCTAGATCGCTGTATTCAAAATACGCACAAGTTGTGGACTTTGAAAAAAAAAATCAATTCTCTTTTTTTGCTGCCACATACCTCAAGTTACCTGCAGGGTTTTTTCACACAAAAAACAACTCTTTGAAAACCGTTTGAATTAGGTCTAATTTCAATGAGTATCAGGGAGTGTCAGTATTATTTAAAAATTATTTTTTTTAATAAATCGAATCTAATTGATTCGAAATACCGCACTGTGGGACATGACGATTCTGTGAATACATCCAGGATTTTCTTTGTGATGATTTACGATCTTCTCGAGTTCACTTAAACCTCTAACCCGCAGGAGTGCCTCCGGGCATTCCATTTGAGGCACATTCGTTTATGGATTTTAAAGATGTGGTGGTAAGAGGGTTAATCACAGGATTTTAAAGATGTGGTGGTAAGAGGGTTAATCACAGCCTGCAACCATTTGACAGTTACGACGCCAATGTATTTCATATTCACTTGTCCAGTCAGGCTTCGGCGATAAGTTTAAGTGTAAGAGAAGGATATTCCTGCTAGAATCTTTCCATAGATTCTCCAAAGCGAAAATGCTATCCAAAAAGCAATTCTCAGTTTGTTGGAGTGTCGGATTTGGCTATTTCTTGCCAAAAGTGGCGAGTTTTCAATGATGTGGAACATTTTGATATCGAGGATGTGATGCACTACACAGATTTGGAAACACTGCCACTCTCCAAAAAGGAGACATTAGGCGACCCCGAACCGCATTCTACTCAATATCCATAATCGTGCTAACATTTTGATTGAAATCATTCGGTGTGTCATTTTATCACATCTTCTAATTGGCCTCCCTTGGCAGAACTGAGTATCTTCTACTTCTTCGCGGATGAATAGATGACTGACCTACTGATTAGAATTCCCGATACGCTCCCGAGGAAGCGACAACGTTGTTACAGTTTCGTAAATTGTTAACTGCTCAGAGTTTTTTGTGTTTTCTTTTTGTAGAGATTTCGGCACTATTTCACCTGACTAGCCAACTGCCGATGATTAGGATGAAAATGGGTAAAAAAAAATGTCCACTTGGTATGACCAGTTGGGCGATAGCTGACTCGAAATAGTCAAACTGTTTGAGGGTCAACCTTCGTTTGGGTGATTTTCCAGCTCAAAATCCAAAGAATACATTTCGGAAACCGAGGCACTTGTGTTCAGAACTGTAGTTAGTAGGAGATAAATGGCCGAGGTACACTCACTGTTTGTAAATATTTCGAGTACTTTTCATGTTGCAAATCGGTTACAACCGAAGAACCACCGAGTGTTAGTGAGGAGATTTGGTGTTTTGTGTAAACTAGTGTTGACTCCGGGCTACAGCTACACTGGAAAACAACGAACAAACATCCAGACAAACAAATAAACACTCACCAGTTGTCAAGTTGTTCCAATATCTGTTTGCTGCTTCAGTATGTGTGTGTGTGTGTTTTAGCGCGAAAGAAAAACAGAAAACTATCGGAGGTTTCAATTGCACCAACTTCCTTCCTCTTCCGTGTGGTTCCTTTTGCTGTGAACAAAAAACTGAGCTCGGCTGCTTGGCAGGTTGTCGAGGATGGTCGTGTGCCGTTTGCCGCCTGCCGCCGCCTCGTCAGTCGCGGTGTGGGGAAGTTGTACTCGTGTTTCTTCAGAGATACGTCAGTGGCTAAATGCCACAGTTGCCATTGGCCATTAACTATTTTTTTATGGCTACGACTATGATATTACCGCCTGTATGTAAGTGTGTTCTTGACTCTGTTTTTTGTTGTTCTTGTTGTTGTGTTTATATTGTTTTTTTTTTTTGTTCACATGTATGCGTGTATGTACGTGCGAATATATGTGCATACAACATATACACAGACTTGTTATATTTTAGTAGTGAAGTACACGCAATAAATCGAATTTACGTCCGTTTGTAGAGAGGCAACGTACCGCACGCTTGCAAAAGGGGACTTTTACTGCAAACAAGAAAAAGCCTTTTTCCACAATTCCAGCTTTCTTTTCTTTGCCATTCAGTTTGCTGTGGCTGTGGCAGTTATGGTGCCCAGACCCCAGGTATTATAACAAAAGACGACGGCGTTTGACGGCTGAAAAAGCACAGCGAATTATTAGTCGTTCCATGTATATTTTCCATTTTTTCTTCTTCTTCTTCTTCGCCGCCAATTGCCCGTACAGTGCATTGCAAGAGAATTCCACAGCGCCACAGCGCCACAGCGAACTTATGACATTTTCATAGACACACAGAAGCCAAAGGGGGAGCGACAGGCGTAGAAATCCATTAATCGGCCTAGAGTATTTCGTAATCTGGGACTGATAAGTCTGGGGCCAGTCAATCTAACTTTCTTTGGCAACAAATCTCAAAACTATTCACACAGTTGTCTCTTGGCGGTTGACGAGGCGGTTAACCAACAAAATCATGGGGAAAACTCAAAAACCGAATCATTACCAACACCAGCAATAATAATATTAGACGGAGCACGTAAGAAAGAGCGCGCCCACCACTCCCGATATGGCCAACGTCTTCTTCTGTATCATCCGATTCTTCTTCAATTTATGGCATATGATCTGTCTACAGAAGATTTATTAACGCGGCCAAAATCAACAACTGCTTGTACATGTTGACCTCTGAGAAATTCATAACGAAGAACGTGTGTGAAAGACAAAGAGCCGTTCATAAATCGCCCTTAAAGTTCAGGTTTTTGTCGAATGGAAGGACACGAATACAATTGCTCTTGTGGCTGTTCTCTTTGTGCAGACCACTGCACTTGGCATGCAAATTGTTCAACTGTGACTGTACACGGACCAAATCAGAAGATGCCATTCCCATTTATGTAATTTTTCAGTGTAGAACATTCGTATAGGCCAAAACCAACCAAGGAATGCAATCTTTTGGCTGCTCTCTTTGTGCCGACCACATACGTAACTAACTAATTTAGGCGCACGAAAGGGCGATCTTAGAAGGTGCGGCATGTTGCACAAATGATCTTGTTGTTGTCGTATCGGATATGTTTACTTATGTGTATGGAAACAGGGTGACCACAGGGGATATTCGGAGAGGGCTACTCTCTTTGTGCCGACCACTGTAGCAACGAACTATACGAAACATTGTGCCCAGCGGCAGGAGAACATTTCGCCGCACAACCACCTCAAAGGTGACACAACTCGAAATGTTCATGTTAAAAATAAGTAACTTTTTTAAAACTTTCTGTCAATCGGAACATGAAGACAGACATTAGTCTTAATAAAAGGTGGCGCAAAAGTAAACTTCCGATGTTTTTTGGCAGTAATTAAAAAAAAATGAAAAACTTTGATTCTTCTTGTGATTATTTAATTTTGGATCTTTTAATTTTTTTTACATCAAGTCGAGAATATAATGTCATGTAAATGGCCGCCGCCACAGTTGCTACTGGCATTGGGGGCCAATCGCAAAATTTATAGCATTTTCTGATAGGAGGATTACTTTTGCGCCACCTTGTACAAAAACTCGAAGTTGAGTTGTGTCACTTTTGAAGTGAGTGTGTGCGCGATGTCTTTGTGTTCGAAAGAAAGACGTTCTGGAGAAATTTTCAAGCTAATTCTTGACGACCCAGCGCTCTCATGCAAGGCACTGTAATCAGCCCGGTTATTACAGTCCATTTAAATATACACCAAGGCAGCGAAAGGTAAACGAATCGATAATATTGATTTAAGTTTTTGTTCTTTCTTTTGTGTGTGTGTGTGTTTTTTAAGTATTTTTGCAATTTTTGCAATTTCAACTAGAAAACGCAAGCAAACAGACACTCTCAGCGTTTTCCGTTAAATGCCCGTCAAAAAAGTACGGACGAGCGAAGTACTTTTCGCCAGACCGACAGACAGACAGACAGACAGATCAAATCAGACACACTCGTACAGAATCGCCGAATCGGACAAAACGTGCGATATGGGGCAACACATTGTGTCCGCGGACAGCGTGTAGACCCTCTCGAAAGCTTACGCAGCATATTTCCGATTTGTGTTCGCCTCTTCGGTGGGGGGTTTTTTTTCTCGTCTAGACTCAACGCGAAAACCAGATATTTTTACCAACAGATAAACACACACACACACAGACATGTTTTCCCCTATGCACGTACATGCGAATATATTAAGACATGAACGAAATTAACAACAAATTAAGCGAAAACAACAAACAACAACAACACAACAATATCGCATACAAATTTGTGAAGCTGAAAATATTCATACAGCCCATCAGCCGTCGGCCATCAGCAACAGTCGTGTCCGTGTAGTTCTGTCCGTCCGTCTGTCCGTCCTCGTAATCGTATTTGCTGTGATTTGGTGTTAGTTTTGTTGTGACTGTTGCTCGTTCGTTGTTTGGCTCGAACGTGTGCCTGCCAACAGATTCCGATTCAGGCCACTTTCATAATGGAAAATCCCTTTGGGTGGTGGTGATGACAATGACGGCGGCGCTGGTGTGTTTTCACCTACCCCCACCCCCACCCACCCACCTCAGTCATACAGTCCGTACTTATGGTCTTTGTTGCAGTTGCTGCCAGAAATAGTTTCAATTTTGCTTCAACTTATTTCGTGGTACAAAGTAAAATAGAACATGTCCCATTGTAGTCTGTGACCATTGAAACTGTTGCATGAAATGCGCACACACACACACACAGACGGTCATACATTGTGGCCGCAACATGACGAACATGGGTTCAAGAATTGTGTCACAAGATTTGGACACAAGAAATGAACTGTTTTGCGGCCACAACGTGTGTGTACGTTAGTTTCCAGCGAAACGGATTTCAACAATTTCCATTGCATTTCATTTCATGCCACCCCTGCCCCTGCCCCTGCCCCTGTCTCAGTCACCCCTTCACACTTTAATTGCAATTGACACCGCACAAGGTTCATTTAGTTCGACACGGTTGGCGCAAACTGCATTTTGTTGTTGCTTTCACGAAACAATCGCCGCTTTATTACTCACTTTACGTGGTCCGGAACTTCACTGTCCTCTGTCCTCTGTCCTCTGTCCCCTGACCGGTCCTGCTACTGTCATACGTGCAGAGTGCAGAAATCACAAACAAGTCTTCAGCTGCGGCCTCCGACAAAAGTGCCAACTGAAGGACGGGCCGAATATCGTCTGGCCTCTCGAGCCCCACATGGGGACACTGTTTCGGTTGTTGCCTACTTCCGTTGTTGCAATGTTTCCGTTGCAAGCAACTGCCTGGGCTCTACCGAACCGAAATCCCGCCATAGTCCCACTTCCGTTTGCAAATGACCACGGCCCACGGGCTAACTGACAACCAGCTCAACAACAACAGCAACAACAACAGCCACTGCGCCATATCGCAACGTTGCCACCGTCGCACCGCGACAAACAAATTTCCATTTTAAATACCACTACAAACCCCGAGAAACAAAAACAACAAAAAAAAAACAAATATTGTGAAGCTAAGGCAAAACTATGTCCATTTACTTCTCAAGATAGCACAGTGGGTGGGAATTGGTGTGGAGAAACCAAAAAATGAAAAATGAAAAAAAAAAAAACATTTAACTCCCTTTTGTTCTTAAGACGACGACGACGACTTATTTACTGAAATGCCCTCAAAAGACTCTCGCTTTCATTGGTGGGCCTACACAGGAAAGTAATTTAATTGATCAGTTAGTAATTTGTTTACCCCCAGACCGGTGAAGTTGGACCCCACAATAGTTATTATGCATTGCGCCCAACTTTCGGAATGGATATTCCGTGTTCACCTGAAATTGAAACCAAACACAAAAATGCAATGAAAACTCACATTTGTGTTGGGTTCGATGCTGAGACAAAAAAGGAAAACGACAACACATTTATTTAACGAGTTTTCGGAATTTTCTTCCATTGTCACTATTGGTGTCTCTTTCGAGGAGATATTCACGATCAAATCTTTCAAGACATTGGAATGTTTTGTCGGGAAAGCCTACAAGTTACATGTGTACAAAACAAAATCGGCATTTGCCGGAGGTAAAAGTTAGAGATTTTCCAGAAGTGACTTTTGTCCATAAATTAATTCAGATTACTCATCTCCAACTACTGCAGACATTTCTTTCACTCAATCTCAATCTTCCTTAACTATAAAAATAATATTTGTATGTGCACGATGAGATGAAGAGAATTCTTTTTTGTTGCATTAATGCATTCGAATTTTGAGCTGTGACCCTTTGGTATTAGGGTGCGATATGTGTCCTCGGTCGGTATTTACGAGGCGCAAACGACAGCTGAGAATGTTTTAATTTTCTTAACAGGATACGAACCTAGTCTTGTTGTGTCAATTAGGCAATTACACCACGGCCGTGAGTTCAGACAATTTATCGTTACCGAAGCATAAAAAGGCCCTAACTGGGAAAAGGGCCTGGATGAAACGCCTTTAAACTGGAGCCAGTAGAAGTGAACAGTGAACATTTTTATTAGACTCAAACGAGGAATTCAGATTTATATAGCAGATAAAATGGTGTGTGTGTAAGAGTTAGGTTTTTTTTTGTTTTGCTTTTCGAAAAATCAATGAAACATTTCATAAACGCTATGAAATTAATTTCCATATGCGGAAAATGCCCAATTCAATTATTTGCTTCGGTGTACAATCTGAGTGTGTGATCTCTTCGCTAAATATTTTACGTTCTGAGAAAATCGAACACAATCACACCCCCCGCCACACCCCAATCATATTTGATGCGGTGAGAGTAGAGAAATGAAAACTATCGTGAAAAATATCTCGTAGGCGGAATAAATTTAATAACGGATATAATTTATTTAAAAAATGTCATATAAACAAATTTAACGATATATGTATGTCAGACGTTTGTCCATGACGAAAACGACCATGACAGAGAGATTTGCTTTAACCCATTGGTGGCAATTTGTCTCTGTAATCTTGGTTCTTTGTTAGGAAACGCTCAACCATGTGACAGTTGGCGGAGACTTGGCGGAGGCTTGAAAAGGTGAAAGAAATTGAGATGTAAATTTTTGAATTTACTCTGCCAACACTGGCTCACAATGGGTTAGTGGCATGAATTATTTTATGTCCAGACATTAGCGAAAAATCCCAATTCGCATGTCGCTGACACTGCTGATGTACACAGTCGTGGTGCTCGCCTGATGTTTCTTGAGAAAATCGTCGATCGATTTCAGAATTCACGGCATTTCCAAGTGCATTTGTGTGAACATTTTGCAATTGCTGTGGCAGCTGCCTCCATGGACAGGCGAATCCATTATTTTTGGTAGATTATATTGACGGTATGTGAGTGTGTGTGTGTGTGTGTGTGACAATACAACATGCCACTTAGACCACTTTCACAATCATCGGCACATACAAGTATGCAAACTACAGTTTTACATTACTTGTTCTTTATGTTGTTGTTGTTGTTCTTGTATTTGTACAACAAAAAACGAGGTCATTCATTTCGGTCTTATCAGAGATTACTCATATTATTGACTATGCATTTGAAGACGAAAGTTCTGAGCATTTCGAATATTTTGTTTGTCTGCAGTTGGATGTTGGCTAATTATTGGTTTCTTCAATGCGAAAAGCTGCCGTTTGCCATGGGGGGAAAACAATGCCACACAATTCATGGGACACACCCTACACATGTCGCTCATTTACTTGCATCGTGTCACAACTGAAAATAGGATTTTTGTCAGGAGATCTGTTTAAAGTTTACCGAGCAGAGTTAGGTTTCCCGAAACTAAACTAGAGCCCTTACATGCGTATTGACAAAAGTCAACACAAATAGGAGATTTACAGCTTATTCTTGAGTAGTAGACAAATAAATTTGTGAATTTTGACTTGTGACACTATTGAAGTAACTGAGCGATATGTGCGTTTTTCAACCGAACGTTTGCTGCTTTACTTGTGTAACGGTTTTGGACTGTGTCAATTTTAAAGAATTAAACAAAATCTATAGAAAGCTACGTGTTTTTTTTTACTGTTTTTGTCGAAAATAGCTCCCTCTGAATTAAAAGTAATCAGTGTCAAAGTCGATGGAAAAGAGAACAACGAAAATTCGAAATATTCAGTCGACTATTTTCATGGGCAAACCAGAAATATTAGACAATTTAAAATGTGTTTCTTATTTAAATAAAATCGAAAATCTTTAGACGTTGCCGCGGTCCGGTTTGAACGGTTTGAACACTTACGAAATCAACGACATAAATACCCCCAACAAATGTTATTTTATGGCGGGGAATATCTCGCACCGGTGCAGAGATAACGAGTCTCGAACATTTGACGGGTCTTTTATGTTTGGCGATAACGCACGCTACACATGTCAACCTGGGCTCGCACAGTATCGTGTCACTCTCTTTCCCTCTGTGTTCATTTGTGCTGCATTGTAGCACAAGTGAATTATTGTATTTTCATATCAGATTCAAAGTATTCAAATGGAAATGCAAGTTAACCGGGAGTTATGAGGCCTGATTGATCCATCTGGGTTACATGCAGACGTTGCCTAGTTCTAGGCGTAGTCGTTGTGAACGCGAGGAACGATAACGAGCGTCGGGCGCCAGTACCAGGCACCATGCGCTACACAGCTCGTCCGCGTATGCCTGCTGGCGATGGAGGAATTGAAACCTAATTTAAATGTACGGGGTTTCTTGGAAAGTCGGAGCACTACTCTGTAATTAAATGTAATTAAGGCACTTCTTGAATGTGTGTGTGTGTGTGGGTGCTGAAGATGTGATGGGTGCTGGTGAAGTAAACAACTTTGGGTTATCGACGAGGAAATCTTCTTTCAATTGAAAATGTTTCACTTAATTTGCATACTTGGCTGAATTCGGTCCCCGTCACCCCCGATTGTCACAACTTGACATTGGCCTTAGGGTTTGGTGTGGCTGTCAAGACGTGTGTCTTCCACTGTCACTGGTGCCACTGGAACCCTGACAAACGGAGTGTACTTGCTCCAAGACATGCACACACGTACATATGTGTTGGAGTACGAGGCTGTGGGTCTGCGGGTCGGGGGCCGGCGGGATGGCAGCTCTATTAGCAAATATTTACAGAGGGATATGTGTATGGACATTTTATGGATGTTATTTTTATGGAGTCCCATTAAAAATGTTATACGCATTTAAACCACAGCCAGGCAATGGTGGGCTGCGGAACGAATGAAACGTTGGCGGGTGGTTGTGGTTGGAGGTGACGCTGGAGGCGGCGTATGTGACACATTAGAGAGACACGGACAGGGGGGGGATTTCATTTGATACTTTTAGTGGGCAAACGCTATTCATCAACTGTAATCGGGGCAACTAAGTGCGAACATGCGAGTATTTTGTTTGAAATGTAAGCAAAATGGAATAAACACAGTTGGGGCCAATAAACACTCACACACAGACAGCCACCTACATGGGTGGGTGTGTGTCTGTGTGTGTGTCTGTGCTGTTAATACATAATAATAATTAAAAGTTGTCGGTGTTGTCAATTGCACTTACCCTTAGAGTTAAAAATAGGAAATTACAAATAAATTAAATTTATCACAATTGATTCGTTGTAGTTGAGGGAACTTTTGATGCTGCTGCTTCTACTTTTGTGGTTGCTGCTGCTGTTGCCGTTGCTGCTCCAACTACTTCTGGTTGTGGTGGTGCTGGTGGTGTTGGTGGTGGTGCTGCTTTTGATATGGTTGCAAGTGTTGATGGTGTTTTTGTTGTTGGTGTTGTTGTTATCAGACATGTGTGCATATTCGAACTGACGCCTCCCGCAACTGCTACAGTGACAACGGTTGGCGCCAGCATTTCCGCCGCCACAGCACCGTTAAGCACCTATTTCCGTTCGGCCAACTGTAGGACGTATTTGTCCCTGTCCGTCCTTTTTGAACGTCTTGCTGTTTTCTCGTCCTCAATGTAACTTTATTACTTTTTTTTTCTTTTCTCTTCTCTTGCTCACACTCACACTCACTAAATTACACACTTTGTGGCTATTTTTCTTTATCGCCTTCTCTTTGTGTCGCTGTGCTGTGGTTTTCTACTTTTAAACTGTTTCTGTTTTTTTTTTGTTTGATAAACTTTACAACACAGTTCGCACTGAGACGTTTTCAAGTTGATTGGATTCTGATGACGCTAATAACAATTCAATAGGATACAATTTTTATAATAACTACAGCACAACTACAACAACAAGCACGCAGAGCACATCCCAACAACACTGCTGGCAATGGTGGGTTAATAAAAAAAAACGCGTTTATTATGAATCGCTTCTCACAAAAAAACCAAAAACGAAACGAAACGCAACGCAAAAATTACTACGAGAATGGGAATGGCGAAAAGTTCAACTAACAAAACGAGAACGGAACGAGAAGTGGACAACAGGCCGGTGCGAAATTCGTCCGACCGAGCGACCGACGGACCGAGTGACCGAGCGACGGAGCGCCGTAGTTGCTCCGTAGCGTGTGTGCAAATGAAAATTGTCTACAATGCCGACGCTTTTCGCTGTTCCTTCTTCCGCTCTCTACCGATGAGGACTGCGCGCTGAAGGCACACTGCCGAGGAAGTTGATGATGGCGATGGCGATAGCGATGGCAACGTTTTGTCGATGATGATGACGATGTGGATGATGTGGATGATTCCGCCGCCGTTGGTTGATGGTGTGTTGTGCTGTGCTGTGCTGTGGTGCTTTTCTGTTTGCTGCTGATGTTCTTGACGCTTTATGTCTTTTGCTGGGCGTCGTGCTCCAATTGTTGTGATGGGGATACTGTCTGTCTCACTGACTGGCTGACTGACTGACTGTCTGTCTGACTGCATGAATACCTTTGCCTGCCTGCTACATTTCCAAAGTGTACTCACTACACCGTGGTTGTTGCTTTTGTTTCATTGTTGACGTTTGCCGATTCTCTTCTCCTTGTGTGTGCTTTGTTACTTTTTTTGTTTTTTATGTTGTTTGGACTTTCGTCTTGTTGTGTATGGAGCGAGCGGTGAACTGTTTTGCGATAATTTCCCTTTGTTTTTCTTGTACTTTCACTTATGGCCCTTCCTACACTTGTCCGTTTCCGACGTTTACTTTTTGTACACTTTGCCAGTTGCTCTTCTGCTACCACTTGAATGGGAAAAACTCACCACTTGGCGAATTTCCCGAAGTGCGAATTCGATGAACCACCACAAAAGCAAGAACGAGACCGAGAAGAAATATTCCTTCTCGCAATTGTACGGCGTGTGCTAGCATACGAAAAGAAGACAATGTGAAAACGTTTCTAAAGCGCACGAAATGCGAACAGCGACTGAAGCACACTCGCCTCGCCACAACACCGGTTGTTTCAGTACTAAAATCTGTATGTGAGCGACCACAGTATCTGCACGATACTCGCGCTGATGGTGATGCCAGATGGCGCCAGCCACTGACGGTATTGAGTCAGAAGTCCGATTGTGAGGGGGTTGGTGGGTGGGTGGGTGGTGCAGGGTAAACAGTAACGCCAATTGAGTGGATAAATTGGAATTGAAAGGGGAAATTTGTTTGCAGTTTGAAATTCAAATCCTAAAAAAAAAATGTGTGGCAACAAAATGTTTTGCCATATCCGGTTATACGGTTTTTGGTGACATTCTTTGCACAATCGCGAACCGATAACAAAGTTTTTAGTTTCTGTGTCCATTTGTATTCTGTACTCGCTGTTGATAAGCGACAGAGTGCCGAACATTCTGTAGAAGTAACAGTACGACCGATGTCCAGTACTTGTCTGCGGAAAACATTTCATCTAGACGCCGATGAACCACAATCGAGCTGCAACTATAAAACATGTTTAAATCGTTTCGATCTGTTCTCTTTTTTGGATGTTGGGGTGTTATTATTATTATTGCGGTAACGAAGACATTCAGTTGAAAAGGGAATACTGCATTGTACTCACGCTATGCGTATCAGCAACATTTGGAAGGTCCCGAATTTAACTTCCTTTGGGTTAAGTTCAGGATTTGATCGCACACTTTACGTTTCGGGTTTCTTTACCGAAGCCCAAACTTGAAAAGCGTGGCTATCCGGAATGGCTTCGACGCCCTTTCCAACTTCAGTTTGAAAATCTTAGGAGATTTTTCGGACAAGTTCGTACTAATTCCTGGCAATACGCTGAGCTATTGGGCGAGCACAATGGCTTGGCGCAAGTAGTGGATAAATCCACACACAAATATACTTGATCTTGAAAAGTACATGGTTAATATTCTAGCAGCTCTTGGTAACTCGGATCATTGCACCATTTTAGCATCATTTTCGTTCTCCGATCTTCGGGCCACTTCTAAACCAACACCGAAGCGGACACAATTCATTTACGAAAAGAAACTACGGGCCGAGCTAAACAATTTTCATCAGCATTTTAACTGGAAATTGTGTTTCCTTGATAATAATGTCGATGATGTTGCAAAAATTGTCAAACAAACACGTTACTTCTCCCAAAGACTACTTCGATTAAACATTCAAAAAAATTGTGGGTTCAATCAGCTGTCAGCCAATACTGAGCTGCTGACCAAGCCGGCAACGTGATCAACGTGTGTCAGAGTACTCAGGGGCGAACAACTTCTGTGAGAATAGTTTCATTCTTCTCCCAGGGGAAGTAAGAGCTTTTGGTAATTCGTTGAAAGGGTAAGCGACCAGTCTTCATCTTCTATCCGAACTCTCTTATCACGCTAACGAACTGACTCAAAAATTGCCCCAGAACACAGCGTCTCTGCCTGAAAGCAGTCCAACACTGCCTATCATCTAACGAGCATAGGTTGACCGCAGGAGTGCCACAAGGTTCTGAATCCAATCTACCATTTCTGCGGATGACAGCAACCTCGGCCATTCGTATTCCTTTGACCATGGGCCAAGTACTCTGGAGGCCGCGGACAAAAGATGAACGACGAATGACTCACTGAACCTCGCTTTGGCTACGATTTACGGGTGGGATCAAATGACCAAAGTAGATCACATACACGTTCCACTGATCGTCGTCAATCTCTATGGGTGGTGTGTGTATCGGTGAATCAGACGCTCTTGATGGTGACGCTCTCTTCAACCCACCGGATCTGGTAAATATTTACACCAGACTTACATCAGACCCAAAATGGAATACAACTCCCATATATGGGCGGGGACTCTAAAGACATCTTGACAGCATCTGGACCGTGTATTCAAATCGAATGTCTCCCTTCAGCATGGCTGGAATGTGGGAGGTGCATGCAGATATCTCCAGGAGTTTATGAACTATGAGCGTAACATCACACGTTATTCCGCCATCAACTTCAATGGGCAGAATGCAGAATGACGACGGCAATAACCGATAGACTTGTGTACACAGCATTAAAGCAAAGTATTGGCCGAATGTAGGAATTTGGACAAAGTGTCGCGTTGCAAGTCCGTCCAGAAATCTTCGGGGGATTCTATTTCCAAAATATCACCCTTACCCGTAACTCGCGCATTCGTAGGGGATCCCATTCATCAGTTGCTTGACCACAAAATTGTTTTGAGCTTGACAGCTTTCCCGAGTGTACAACGAGTTTGTTCCGCGATGAAGACAAAACTGTGGCAACACTCCGTGTCTGTGCATAACAGACACACACACACACGCACACATTTCTGCTCACGCTGTGAATGTAAACGAATATTAGCCGGTTCGCGGCATTCGGGCCACTTTGGGCCCTTAACTGAAGCGCAAAAAAGAGTGCTCTGTCGGGGAATGTGGTTCACGTTGTCAGTGGCCGGATGCTTTGGCAAGTCGGTCAATAACTCTATTTGAGAAATGAATAAAGTGGGTGAAAACGTCATTGGCAGCCCACCACACGGATATCCCAGTGGACTTTATGTGACCGCTGCAAGGAAGTGGGTGTCCCAACAATGACATGCCAACGCTTACTGCCGTCGGTTGTTTGTTCAGACTGATTCCATTCGCCGGGAATCTCGTTGGATGGGCAGCCCGCCCTCTGATGGGTTAAATTATCCAAATTAGCCGTAAAGTGCATTGTTTAGTTAGCATTTATCATTGATTCGAAAGAAAACAACGTCAACCAACATGTGTTGTTGGTGTTTTTAGTTTTCGTGTTGCCACAGCCACAGCCAATGCCGATGCCGATGTTTGTTTTTTTTTGTGTGCCCCTCTGCCACTGCTTCAAGAGTGTTTCTTGTACATTTTGAAAAAAAAAAAACAAAAACATTTATTTTTACATTTCCATTACACACTCATGCTCAACTTCTATTCTGCATAATTTGTTTTTCTTTCCTTCTTTCGTTGTGGCTTTCTGTTGTTGTTGTTGTTTTTTCTTTTACAGTGCACCGTAATTGATTAGCAATTCGCCCGTGTGTATTTGGATCCGAATGCGGATTATGACCAATGTCCAACACAACCACAAATTCGTTGGTGCTGTTGAAATCGCAGCCAATACTTTTGAATACTTTGACTATTACCTAAGGCTGTTGTAATGAAATTGAACTCACTGGCGCCACCTAGAATTGACATTGAGAAAATGTAAGAGACAGATAATTTCAAAATTAATCATTTTTGTTACTTCCACTAGTGGATTGCGTCGGCAACAGCAGAAGCATTGTCGAGTACCCGAGACAGAGTCCAGATAACCGGTTACTCAAGCACCCCAACGCCAGCTCAAAAAACAGACTTCGTATTGATGTGTGTGTGTAATGATATTTTAACCTATAGTAACAATTGTCGTTACCGGGGGTTTGTTTGCCTGAAGGTATGACTGTCCATATGCAAGTCGAAGATTTCACAAAAGGAGGTCAGTCAGTGGCAACAAAAGTGGGGTTTCTTCTCTTCCATAGAAGTTGAAGCTTTCGTAGCGTATCACGTTGGAAAGTTGCCAACGTTCGGCCGATCCACACAGGAGTTGCAACTACAATTATTGCAAATTCCTGTCATGTTTTGCGCACTCGCAGGTCATAGAAAGCATGGACAGTCATGAATATCGACCGTATGACTTCCGTAGAAACCGTTCTACTGGAGGCCTGATGGCGAGGGAGTTCAGCTATTCACCGGCTTGGGGAAAGCAAGATCATGGCTCTGGATATTTCCAAGGCGTTCGAGAGGATCTGCTCTTTACAAGTGGTTACAGATGGGGCCCTATCCAACGAGCAGAGGATTGAGGGCAGGAGTGCCACAAGGTTTTGTTCTCTCTCTTCTGATCGCCGGCTGATCGGACGAACTTCAGAAGGGATAATTCGTTCTTCAGCCGAACTATTCGTATGTGGAATACTCTGACATTCTCAAATTCCAAACAAATGTCCACAAACACTATTCGCCCTTCCCTCCCTCGATTGTCTAATTTCCGTTCGCCAACACAGTGCATTTCATACCGTGAGTGCTGGAGAAAATCAAATATCTGTGGATTGTTTTTTTTTTTTTTTAGAATTCACTTATAGAATCTTTCGGAAGTTGTAAAAGCTAGGGCAGTTTTCCTATGAGGGTCCTTACGTCACTAACACTCAATTTCCTGGTCTAGATTTCCGCAATCACTTTCTAAATAAATACCCACCACAAACTTACGGATTCGATAATTTACAGTCATGTTGCGGCCGTGATGCTGTATGTGTGTGTGTGTATGTGTGCAATTGAGCCAAAGATATCGCGTTCGTTTGATCTGGTGCTAATTAGAGTAATGTTTGAGGGAATACAACACCGTCTGTGTGAGTGAGTCCAAGTGTGTGGCCACGCTGTGTTAAGAGGGTGGCGGCGAGGCGACTTGTTCGCTGCCGGTGCATGAATAATTCACAGCATCTGTCGACATCATTGAGATTCCAAAAGCAGCGTGAACCCACCAAATTGCAAATGTATTCCAATCACAAAACAACCAGACAGACAGACGGACGGGCAGACGGACGGAAAAAGTGAAAACGCCTCCTGAAACATAAACAAACCGCCAACGTTCATTTACACTCTCTCACGCACACACACACACACACATTCATTGTTTACCTCACATAAAGTGCAGGCGTACATACATAAGTGATGTCAATGGTGAACTTGGACGCTATGAGAGTCTCCCAGACTTAAATCTTCGAGGTATCAACAATGCCCAGACCACCCGGGAGAGTTCTCCCGATTGCGTAATGTTTCCCCCCCGTGCATTCCCCAATTATATATCGAAGATCTTGACGTGTTGCCCCCTTCTGCCCTTCTGCGTTTACCCGGATTTACTGTGTACTGTCGCATTCAGGGCTTGCTCGAACACATCTTCCCCGTTTTTGTATGCGAAATGTCCTACCCGCACACACGCACACGTACACACTTACAGAGAGCCAACAGAACAATCCCAACACCATGTAGCAGCTGTCGGCTGCATATGCTTTCCTCTGTTGGCCTCGTGTTGTTTACATTCGACCTACTCGTCTGGTCGGGGGGTAGAGACAAACACAAACAAAGCCACAGAGAACCACCGACAGCAAGAGAAAGATAGAGAGAGTGAGAGAGAGAGAGAGGGTTCATATTGAAAGCACTCAAGTGTTGGAAAATACAAAAATCACTTAATGAAGAGCACTCAAGACGCAACAGTTCTAATTGGCTCCACTCAGCACTCAGACTCTAAAGGAATGCATTCATCAATTGTTGAATTTTACATAGACGAGTATGTTAAATTTCCTTAATTTAAGTGTGATTTGTGAAATTTCAATTTCAATGAAAAACATTATTTTGGCTTAAAGTAACGAGTATTCGGGTTTGTAAATTGGATTCAGCATCTGAAATAATCGGATGTTTTCATAATCGATTTGCTGTGCAGCTCAATGAACAAGGAACATCATGGGCGTATACGTAACATTAACACCTTACACTAATAACGTATACGTATGCAATGCGTACAAGTAGAACGTCTTCCGAATATCAAGCCCAAGCGACTGCAAGTGTTTCCCGTCCATTTGTTGAACCAAAAATAGTATCAAACTTCCATAACTCGAGCCGCCATTATCCCGTACAAAATGTTGGACATGCAGAGACTTTGAGTTGTGGAATTGCTGATAAAACTGTTTAGGGGAATTTGTCTCCTTGACTGCCCCTACAAGTGCTTCGACTTGTGGAAGTTTCACTGTTTTATGTGGAATATCGTGTTGGCCCGTTTTTTTTTTGCTCCTATGTCCATATTGAACCCAGCCCCTTTAAAAAGACGAAATCGTCAAAAAGAAAATTCTACAAGAGAGGCTTTCCTGTGTGGCCAAGCATACAATTGAATTTGCTTAGATCTTTGTAAATATAATTTGTTAATTTTTAATATTCTCCGATTTAGAGCGTTGGGCAAACGTCACTTACGTCTTTTTACACACGTACGCATATTTGGCTCTCATGTTTGTCACGGAACACAGGAAACGGAAGCAAACAAGTGGTTTGTGAAAATGAACATTTTAACCGGCAGTTAAATGTTTCCGCTCAACTAAACGGCAGCGTGTAAACATTTCCGTTAAAAGTGTTTTACGGGAGATTGTGAGAATGCCGGCTAATATTAAATACGTTTTGTTTGGCTGTTTGAGCTGCAATCACCGAATGACGTCGATGAAATCCATGCAACTCGGGCAATCAAAGGAACTAGAGGGCGGAGACTGTAAACATCTCAAATGAGTCCGGCATGGACAAGGTGCGGCAAGTTGCCAAACTGTGGTCGAATATTAACATGAGGAGAAGGTGCCGAATTAATCAAGAACAAGTAGTAGTGATGCTGCTTGGTCGCACCGGAATTAGTCAATTGCCCCTAGAATGTTTGTCTCAGTCTGACCAATGGGCACCAAACACTTGGGGAGTTTCAAACTGAATTGATTTACCAGCCAAGTCACATGCAGAGTTCTTCTCGACATGGAGTTGGAGCCTCAATCGGACGCTACATCCCAAAGGGAAGCTGATGGTCCGCAAAGGATTCGCTAGCACCTTGAAATACAAGCTACAGCAACGATTTGTTCGTGTGAATATCGATGGCAGTCCTACTAGACGAAGAAGGAAAATAATGTGGATCAACAACATCCAGAAACACCCGCTATAAGCGAAGCGAGGCGAGGCGTCGAGAGACGTTTGACGAAACCTTCTGTAAAGAATATGATCTGATCCTCTTCCACACCTGAGCTCCTGGCCCATTCGTCTCTAGATGCCATGGAGACGTTGAGGGTTTTTCTCGAAGTTAAACGGTAAACGACGACAAAAAGTGGAGTGGGTGCGACAAAGCCCAGACGATCAGGGTAACAACGACCGCGGAATGTGTTAGTATGAGACGATATTTTCTTATTTCACATATTCTGTGTGTGTGTGTTATTGCGTTTGTATTTAGTTTGCTTTGCTATTGCGAAAATTCAGTTCGCATTCCACCCGCCCTAATAATCAGAGAATGAAATTCACAACAAAAAGTCAAGGGCAATTCGAACTTGAACTTGAAATGCGTGTATTTCACTTAAAAGTGGTTTCCTTTCATTTTTTCCATTTGTGCGTGTGTGTGTTTCTTTTTCTCTCTAAAAATACGTTGAGTTTCTTAAACTATTCCAATTCGACAATTGTACGCACACTCATGCAGATACGGATTAAGTTATAGATACAGATACAGATACAAATACAGATACAGATACTTTTGTTGGTTGTCTTTGATTTACGTAGGGGGTTATTGCACTGGCAAAGCTTTTACAGAGTTCCAGCCTGTTGCTGTGTGTGTGTGTGTGTGTTTACACGAACGGATGTCGGGTTCGTCGTTTCTTCTTCGGATAGTCATATCCCTCGAAATCATCTTCGATGTCCGCCTCGATGTGATGTTTTTTGAGCTCCTTGTGCTCCTTGTGTTCCTTGTGCTCCTTCATCGGCACTGGAATGGGCACCGGCACCTTCTTCACCACCGTTTTCGTATGGACATGTGTGTGATGCTTGACCGGCACATGTATTCGTATTCTGCGAAAGGTGCACAACAAAATGAATAGATCACATCGTCATGCCATCAGTTTCAATTTCGAACTTACTTGAGACTCTCTTTGGAGGGATAAGCAGAGGTCAGAGCCAACATTAGCGATGCTGCGAAAAGTAGCGTGATGACCTGCAAAAGATAAACAACCCGTTAAGCGAACACAATTACGACTCTCCGATCTTAGGACAAAATCTGTCCATTGGCTTAATTAAAGAAATCGACAAGAGATCTGGCAAAAATCTTCAGATATTGCAACTATTGTTGACTACCCCGTGTCACGTGATATAATCTGTATAGACGATCATCTGCTCGAACATTCTCCAGAATGGCCAACTTGTATCGCCGGCATCACTACGATTTTCTCACACTCGAACTTGTATTCTGTGATCGGGAGCATTTGAAGACAAACAATCCACCTGCTTGAACGGGAGACAAAAAGGAAACGACCTTCTCCCCTGCGGAGCGAATGTTACTCAGGTCACACTGCCAATTTCGAATGTTCAACCCAACGACTTGGGAAGTCAATCCGCAAAGCTGACTATTTCATTAGTTCAGGCAACGACTGACTTCATTTTAAGGTTATGTTTTTAATGTTTTTCAACTTGTTTTCCTTTGACTGGGAAACACTTACTCCTCTCGGCAGATTCATGTTTTTGTTTTTTTTTATATTTTTATTATGTTTTTTTGGTTTATAAATTGAAATATATTGAAATTTTGCGACCGTGGCCGTGGCAGACACAACCTTTGCGGAACAGAGATCCGTTATTATTATTAAAACTATGAAGTCGCCTGCGTTTAAATATGAATTAACTCGGCTCTGAATTGAATTGAATTGAATGGATTCGAATGGAACGAGTTTGTGGCTCGTGGTTGGTGGCTGCCCCTGTTGTTGTGGTAGCGCAGGCACTTGTTGTGTTGCGATTGCTGTCGAAAGACGCCACACAGACCGACCGAAACAGACAAGCGGCCAAACAACAGCAACACCAACAACAACAACATAACGATATAATTTACTAGATTGCCAGAAACCTGAGCCACAAAATGTTGTTTTGTTTTCTTTCTGTTAATGCAAAATGTGATCGTGGATCACTTCCAACTACAAAAGACAAAAAACAAGCTAATGACGGCACCTCACCCAGCGAAGAGAGACAGATGGCATGGGTCCAAAAACAACAACCAAAAAAAAAGAAAAGAAACACTAGAAGCTGTCAATTGAATTTGGGTACAAAACTGCAGCCACGAGAGGCCAAAGTCGGAGGGATTAACTGGTGTCGACCTCTCGACTGTGCTGAAAAACTCCAGTGAGTTGGCGAACGCACTAATTGAATAAAAGACGTTCACCACACTCCATGCACGGCGAAGGCACTGATGAATCGAGCGTCCTCGAAGGTCTGGACATGGAAGTGGAATCTTTGAAGTTTCGAAAGAAGAATTCAATTGCTTCGGATTTCTCTTTAGACTGGGTCACGTTCAGAGAAGTAAAGACATGTGGGGGGACAGTCCAATCAGCTGTTTCATCATCGGAATGTGCGTTTTGACTGGGTTACGTTCAGATTAGTAAAGGAAGGGGGCGTGGATGGGGATTAGTCCAATCAGCTGTTTCCCCAGAGCAGCGTCGGAATGTGAGTTTTGACTGGGTCACGTTCAGAAGAGTAAAGGAAGGGGCCGTGTTTCCCCAGAACAGCGCCGGAATGTGCCTTGCAAAGCAGGCATGAGATGTCATTCTAAATGAGAAAATGTTTGTTGGATACCCAACACCCTCCCACCCCTCCAACAGTGTGGTTCGAATCCGACAACCATCTGTTGCCGCGTGGTCGGCTGATTGCACATCACATGAGTTGTTCGTGTGTGTTTGAAACAAAAGTTTCACTGGGTTACTACCCCAGCTGCCACCCGTACTGAGTCAGCCAGTCAGCCAGACCACCAGCACTAATCAAAGGCAATTTTCATTCGTAACAATTGCTGGGCCTACAAGAAGCTGTTACACAAAATGCCGCAATAGGATGACGGAGGAGTGTGCGCACAATTTGCCAATGTGCCACAGAGGCAGCCGCCCACAACCAGACAAATCCATTGTAATGCGATGAAGACGTCGACGTCGACGCAGACGAAGAGCACAGATAACGGAAGGAATTATTCCACAATTTAAACAATTTGCTGTTCACTCGCTACATCATGACATCCATTCGAAATCATTCCTAATTTTCCATGATTTCATCATCGCAGTCAGTCGTGGCGCCCGGGGCGTGGAGGGCTACACACTTTCTCAAACACACTGTATGTGGCTGCCTCATGTGATCCATCAACGTCAGCCTCATCGCCATCCACATCGGCCATGGCGGCTGCCGCTCATTGTCACGGTCCCATTGTGGGTCACATAATTATTGGGGATACGCGGATAATCAACCGCCCGAAATGTGTGTGCCCGACTTCCTTGTTGCCTTGCGACAACGTGCTGTTGCCGTTGGTGTTGGCGAAACATAAAGAAAACTGTCACAACTGGCAACAATCGATGGCAATTGCTTCCGGTTCGTGCTGCGGCACCGTCAATCGTACAACACAGACGGACAAGGTGGTCTGTGTAACCGGTTCTACCAGTCACACCATTAACGAGGATGTTCCTTGTCTGGCATTTGGCGGCTCAATCTCTTGATTGCAATTCTGGGCGGAAACTCAACGTAAACTTTCTTCACATCCGGTTTGGAGCGCAGCACACATTACGCGCCCGGTCGGGTGTCGGCAGTTGTTATTATTTCAATTCAATTTTCATTAACTGCGCAAACTTGAAATGTCGAACAATGCCATGCACAACAATTCATTGTTGTTGCTTTTGCTATTGCTATTGCCGGTTTCTTGTTACATAATTTTACGTTTTCGCTTTGGGGGGGAAAAAAAAAGAAAAACATTGGCTACCAATCTTACTTTAGATGTACCATAAATAGTCCGTCCGTCCGTCCATCGAGGCAGCCGACTTAAAAAAAAAACCAAACCGTAACAAAATACAATTTTCCTCTGATCGTGCACTGCACAGTGGCCACCAAAAAAAAAAACAACAACACAAGCAGCTGTCGACTTCACAATTGTATCATTTGGACTTTGGACAGGGCTCAGGGCAGAAAGGATCTTTAGATGTTGTTGGGGGTACAACTGTGGCGCCGACGACGTCATAGGTCAAAAGTTAGTACAACAGAACAAGTACTCTGTAGGAGAGGATGTGGGGTAGGTGGAATTTTTTAATTATCGTGGTCAATCTAGCTACGAAAGATATATGCCAAGGCCTAGAAGGGACTTAAGTTCACCTACTACGCATGTAGGAACTCCAAGTCCATATAGAAGAGAACTGGCGACTACGGCCAAGGGTAGTGAAATGGACATGCACGGCAAGCCGGTGGACAGTTCTTACAAATGGTGGTGCAGTGTGGTGGGCAACAAGGGAGGTGTAATACAGAGATGTGATGTTCTAGGCATAACGGGCCATCAGACGTACAGCACAGGCTACAGTTGGTGAAATGGGAAACGTTTAGAGATTCCCTCTTTATAAGAGTATTTAACATCAGCTCCATGAAGGAGAGAACTCCTACGTAGACAATCCGCGGTGAGAATGTGCAAGGATGAAATAAAGCTGTCCTCAATTGGAAATGTAAGTGTATATATTTTTCCTGATCAGTTCTGCCGTGCTATTCCTGATTTAACACTTGAGGCTCAGGCGTAGTACGGGGTCCGAATTAATTTGATTAATTAATGTGAATTATAATAAAATTCTTGTTATTTGCTAGTCTGTAAGGAATTTCTGTCCATAGACTCAATAAATAAATGAAAATGAAACACAATCTCTTCATACAGTCAGAGGGTGAATTGGCTTCTGTTTCCTTTCAGAACGTCTCTTTTTTGTTGTATATTAATTTCACATTTTTAATCATTTTGAGATTTTTTCCTATGATACAACAACGGCGACTCTGCTTCATGAATATTTTTTCAAAATTTCATATAAAAGTGACCCAAATTTGAATTCTGCTCAGTAGCTTCGGAAATTTCCTTTATATTTATTCAATTTTGTTGCATTAATTGCTGTGAACCACTGTGCATCGTTCAACAACCATTGCAATACGTTCAAAACACACACACTCACACCTGATGTTGTCTTACCAGTGGCATGGACAATTGTTTCTGTGTGTGTCTTCAACTTTGGCGGGAAAACATATTTCAGATCGCCAGTGCGAGTCTAGGGGAAAAACGAATGTCGACTGCCTGGACAGTGGAAAGCAACCACATCAACAGCGACCAGACCTACATTTGCAGCCGTATGTTGTTGTCCCCTGTTGTGCTGGTGGTCTTTGTCGCCGGACTGTCGTAGTCCTTGAGCCCACCACTGCCCTAGGGGTGGCATTCAGTTCCCAGTTCGAACATGTTCGGATATTGACAATCCTCGGATCAAATTCGAAACAGTGTTAGAGGAAACTTTAAACTGGGAGTCCAGTCATCGCATGTCCCCCCTTTCTCCTCTCTGAGTGCAATTATGTAATTCAATGTGAATCGGTCGTAACATTGATCGCAACATTCATTCATTTGTTTGGTAGTTTTATTTTATTAGAAAAACAACAACAATTTATTGTTATCCGCCTGTGAGCAAACATTGCAAATGTTGCCAACACAATGTGGTACAAGTCTCAGCGACAGCGATGGCGTCTAAAGTTGTTGTCGTTTTGTGCGACGAAATTCGCCAAAAAAAAAAGAAATGACTTTCACAAAAAATGTGGTTTCTTTGGTAGGGAAATGGGTGAAAGATGTGTCCTCAATAGATTTATGTGTTCGGGAAACGTGTTTCGTACGGATTGCCATGTCTGTGGACTGTGGACTGTGACTGTGTGCCGTGGCATGTTCAACTTGCCACAGTAGTTCACTGTGATTATGCGGTGACGCCGCAGAGCTCAGCAGATCGGCAACGAGTTGCATTAGCGTGACCGGTTGGATGGGGTTTTTTTTTTTGTCAAATTCGTGGTAAATCCATATCCAATTCCATTTAAGCTTGGAACATTTTAAATGTTTATTGGTCAGTTACGTGCGCAATCGGTTTTTTTCTTTTCGGACTGGCCAGTGGTCGGAAACAAATTACGGGAACAGATTGTGAACTGGAGAGAGAGCATGCAGACGGAAGCACGCGGAAGTGTTGGCATAGAGATATGCCCCCTCCGGATAAATGCAATGCACGGTGTTAGCGATAGAAAGGAATGAGAGTCCCTGTAAGGACGAGTATCCGCCCGAAACGAGACGAAAGATATCCGAGGAGCATGTGCCATTAAAATGTCTGCACAACACCGATACGCAATCCACGTTCCGACGATGCTGAAGGGAGACAATAGAGTGGGAATTCTTTCGAAAATCTCCTACTCTGACTAGACTAGACCTTAGTCTGCATATCAAAGGAGTTCCTTCGTAGCTGAATGAATGCCTCAGGAACACACCAGAGGTCCGGGCACATAAACGTGCCCCGAACAAGGCCATGGACATGCGACAATTATCGGGGAATGCATGGGACACACAGATCTGTTGCAAGGACATCCGATTCAGCCAGTAAACTGCAACTTCATGGCAATGTGAAGACTATACTTAGTCACATATGCACACATACATGCACACATACATACATACGAGTATATTGCGAAAGTTTCTTGTTTTCGAGAATTCCCACTGGATGATCGCAACATTTTCGTTTGCTCTGGGCACCGATTCCACGGTGCTTTGTCGTACACACGAGAATATTGACGGATATTAGCCCACAAGAACCGGACAGAGACGGTTCTGTCTGCCGCCAGATGTCGTCCCGCTGCCATTTCCAAATAAAAAGCTGTGTCGTCCACCAGAGATGACGGGAGGTGTATTTTTGTTGTTGATTTTTATTATTTCAGATACACTTTATTTTGTTAAGAATAAATTGAATTTATTATTTGTTGTTTATGTTAAATATGCATTTGTTGTTGATTTTGTTGTTTGTTTGTTTGTTTGTTTTTTTCCTTTCCTTTTGTTTTTGTTTCTTTAAATATATGTGTGTGTATTTTGTTTCAATGAATTGTAATGTAAATAGAAATTGATTTACCTAAAAAACAATCTTTAAATATGATATTCAATAATAATCGTACAAATTGTTAATAAAAATGTAAGTGTGTGTGTGAGTGTGTGTGCATGCAATAATCAAAAATGAATTCGTCTAACGGAACGAAACGGCTGTGTCAGCTGTAGGGACTGGGCGAAAGTGTTGGCATGCCCACGTCCACGTCCACGTTCACGTGTCCCTACAAAACGGTCTCTTGTCAAAGGACAAAGGATAACAAAGCTACGTTTATGTTTATGTGGTCTATATGAAAAACAACAACACAACGCAAATGACCGGGATAACAGTTGTCGGATCAAACAAAAACAAAAACTACATTTAAAGACATGTGTGTATGTGGGTGTGTGTGTGTGTATTTTAGCGGTTATTTATGTATTAGTTAATTAATTTAAAACAAAAAGACACCAAACGAATTCAAAAAACGAAAATGTCCTTTCTTCGTAAGTTACATGTGATAAGGCAGTGATGTCTGTCTGACTGTCTGTCTGTCTGTGTATGTATGTGAGTGTGAGGTGTGTGAGTGGATGTTGGACAATGGTTGGTGGTCACACATGTGTGACGTCCCATCCACATTACTCCGTTTGTGGTGGAGTTTCGGTTAATGGTTGCGAGGGTAGGCCGGGAGGCGCGAAAGTATAAAACATGAGCGGTCAACAATCTGCGATACATTCTCTGATAAAGTGTGATAAACCAAGTGCCCTCACAATAAACAAATGGGATTTGGCCTTTCGCAAGTCAACACAAAACGTTTGACTATTTCGGTCATCTTCGGCTGTTCCCACTGGCCGCGACCTACTCTTTAAAGCCGGCTCCTACTCGTACATAAGTCGCCACTTTTTATAAAACGTACTCTCGAAATACTTTTCACGTTTCAAAATGTCGTTATCCAACACGAGAGCAGAAGCTGCATCAGTATTCCTATACAAACACACATGTTATTAGAGTATCCCCAGAGGAAGCTCCCGAACGGACCTTAGTTTCCATGTCCTTTGTTTTAAAGATATGCAACGAAATATGGATTCAATGTATTGCTGAAACTCATTCTGAAACTCATTGACTAACAGACTGCATCGCCAGTGTTCAATTTCTTATTCACAACTTTCCATAACGATGCCATCCACTTTTTGGTTTTGAATTATTTTTTGGTTTGGACAGAAAGTTGACGCAGACTCACCCAAGTCTGCTATACGAAGATGGACATCTTCAGCGACATTGCTGTCTTTGTTTTCTAGGATTTGTTGGCAGAAAGTTCCAACAGCATGCGTATTGAATAATAAACCAATAAATAAATAATTGCATCAATTGAAATTGTGTCTAACCTGACATCAATTGCGAGCATTTGAAGCTTCACAACACCTCAATATTAAATCAAAGTTCAACATCCGTATGTTCAAATTATTTCATTCTTATTGCAATTGTATTTGGAATAACCTTTTCCTTTCCACATTCGTCCAATAAGAAGACAGTATTGTTCCTATAGGAATTCACTGCCGGTTTCCATAAAACGAGTTTGTTCGTTCGTATCACATTGTCCATATTAAAAACCTTCTACTGTTGGTTTCAGACCTCACCCAATTCTGGTTTTAAGACATCTGTTAGATATTGACATATGGAACACGGGTCCAAGATAATGCGTTCGGATTACTGACAAATATCTGTTTTATTGCGCCTTCAATTTTGACAATTTGTAACGAACGAACGATTTCGTTTTACGGAAACAGGCAGTCCGTATTACTGTCTGTTTCCATAAAACGAGTAAAATAGATTTTTTTGTCAATAATGAGAGCTTATTCGTTTGGGATTGTGTTCTATATTGTTCTATATCTAATATATATCTGAAAATTAGAATTGAACAATTACAATATTGACGATGTGTAACCGAACGAACGAACAACTTTAAATTAATATGGCTCGTTAATGTTTCTTATTAATTTTAAGTGTTTTTTTTTCGACGGGTGTACTTATTTGGTTTGTTCGCTACCAACGACTTCAGTGAAGAGAATTATGAGAAATGGCAAATAAAAAAAAAAAACAAAAAAAAGGAACACATTTCTGGCGAAAATTGCTTCGCGCTCAGGTTGTTTTGGTATAACTTTTTGGGAGAACCGAAAATTGTGGGTGAAATAAACTGCCCTGCCTTTTGATTTCTGGTGGATAAAGAACTGGCTTGAATAAAAAAAAAACCAAATCAGAATTATTATTTACGATTATTTTCCAATAATTACCTTGACCAGACAACAAAACTACTATGATGTGATACAACAAATGAAGGAATTTCCAAGGTTCTATCAGTTTTCAGTATTAAGAAAAGGTAATGGCGAAAATCGGTCTGCAAAACTCCCCTTCGTTTGTGTTCTTGTAAGATCAGACGGGGTTTTTTTGCAATTAACACACCTGAACAATTTTCAACAAATTTAAAAATACGTTTTAAGAAATTTCATTTCCGCTCGTCGATTTTTAACCCTTTTTCAGTGATCCAATCGAGCTGATTTTTTGCAGGCAGACTCGTGGAAATGTCTGTATCGCGTCAAATTTTTTAAAAAATAGATTTTTATCAATTCTCAGATTTTCCTATTTTTTTTTTCTATTAATCTATTTTTTGTAACACGGTGTAATATATGGTCCTTTTGCGGATTACGAATTCTACAGACATCGCCTGATTGTGTGAAAATGTTGGTGAACTTCTTCTAGTGCTTGTGATTACCTACCGACTCTCTCACTATCTCTCTCTCACTTGCTTTGTGGTCTGTAGGATTCGAAACGGGTGAAATTGTTTTCCGTTCATACAGAATTACATTTGTTTAAACATGAAATAGTGGACCACCCACACACTGACTAAATTGTCATAGTGGAGGCTGATCTTGATTTGACTATTCATGTACGGCACGGCGTATAAGTAATGCAAATGGCGCTGATCAATAACGTATACGTTGGCTAGTTGTGACGCAACGATGGAACAAGACAATTTAATTTCCAATGTCTGCAATATCTAAGCCCCAACGATAAGTGATTATCGTCGCAAAGGTGCTACAACCACACTGGGAGACATTTAAACGATCAACGGACATGTTTGACTGTAGTGACTCCAAGAAGATTGGAGAAAACGGGCTCTGGAACTCGGCTAAATACTCTGTAATGTTAATCGCACAATAATTGTGTACATTGTTTTTTGTCTGAGTGTTTCGGTTAAACATTTTTCAAAACATTCACATTTCTCAATGGGATGGCGAGCGTGGAAATTCTTTTGGTGCTCAAATTGTAGGTGGTGACTGGGAAGTGAGTGGCACAAGATGGCCCATAAATCTATGAAACTCAATGTGTACGATGATTTTGAAGAACTGTAATTGATTTCTTGTTCGGAAGTTATTGGAATGTGACAATCCTGTGGATCCTGTTTTCGAATGGTCTTTAGAGAGGAGAATTCAGATCATTGGTTCTGAGGGACTAACGTCTGGCTGAACATCTCGCACTGAAATGTGACTTAAATCGAGCACTCCTCGATATTTTACATGCGAGTGTGCGACACAATTTGGAAAATATGTACGTGTAACATCGGACCACATTCCTTCGCGTACCTCCCACTTTAGTCAGGATAAAACATACTCAAATTCCATTGGATCCTAATTAAATGGGGGGGGGGGGGGGGGGAACTGTTTGCAATCGCCTTCTGAATTAGCCTGGCTATTTTGGTAGTTCCTCTCCCTTGAGGACTTCCCGCTATGGCGTCTGGTAAGCTTGGCTAATTTGTGCGAGTTCAGAGATGTCTCGTTGCGTCTTCGGTCCGTTTGTGGGGAGATGAATGAACGAATGAATGAATGTCGAAACAATGACCGGGTGAGTTGGTCTCAGCCATGTTTGGTTTTTGTAGGTAAATAAAAATCAGATTGAATTTGAATTTGGATTTGAATACAGACTTGTTCTTTATTTGATCTTTTGATTGGAGGATTCTTTTGGTTTTTATTTTTTTCGTTTTCTGCGGGTTTGTGGGGGGAGGGGGGGCGGTGGGGAAGGGAAGGATTAGAAAGGTTGGATATTTCGTCTTCTGTTTTATTCTGCTTATCTTTAGTCTGACTCTGGCCGTCTCTTGTATGTGGGTGTCCGTTCGTTCGTCGGTCGGTATGTCTGTCCTTTTGTTGTTGTTGTTGTTGTTGTTATGAATGAATGTTTTATTTGGTTTTGTCTGTTGTTTCAAATGGTATTCAAAAGTGTCATTTTCGCTTGTTTTGGTTTTTGCGGTGTTCGCTGCTGCTGCCGCTGGTTTTGCTATTACATTTCTTTGTTGTTGTTTTGTGTGGGATTTTTTTTTTGGATTGGGGGATAGGAGGGAGGGCGAGTTATTTTGTTTAGTTTTTGTTTAAATTTTATTTTCTTTCATTTCATTTCATTTGTTTAATAATAAAAGGCAAAATATTGTTTTTCTTTTATTTTTGTATGTTTTTTGTGTTTTCATTTAATTATTATTGAAAAATGTTCATTGTTGTTTTCTTAAATGGGGGTTCTGAATATATTTCAGCGTGCATTATACCTTCAACTCCTCTACAATCCTACTGCTACTACCGTTTTGTTTCTTACATATGTAACATAATATTCCGTTTGTTTTTTTTTTGTTGTTTTTGTTTTTTGTTGTTTTTGCTGTTTCTTGTTTTAATAAATTTTGTTTTTTGTTTTGTTTTGTTGGTTGGTTGTTGGTTTTGTTGTATGTATATAATAATTGTAATAATAATAATAATAATAGTAATAATAATATAATAATAATAATAATGCTAATTAAAAAAGTATTAACCATTTCTTTTTGTTTCTCGTATTAATTTTCACTAAAAACTTAAAAATAGATGTTCTTGTTAACAATAATAATATATGTATATACATATACATATGTATGTATGTATGCATATATACATATACATATACATATATATAAATAATATACATATATATACATATATGTATGTATATGTATATATGTATATTTATATAAATCTTAATAATTCTTTATTCCTTTTTCTTACTTTTGTTTGTGTTTTCTTCTTTTCATCTTATTTTCTCTTTAATAATAACATATGTGTGAATGTATATGTGTGTGTGTGTGAGAGTGTCAATGCGTTTGTGTCTACAGTGTGAAATTGTTGTACAAAACGGTGGACATTCCAGGACAATGGAAACATTTAAATTTCCAGAAACTGAGTTAAATTACCGGGCAGTCGGGTCTGGTTCTCCATCTGAATATGAAAAGTCAGGACACTCGAAAAAGTAAAACATGTCTGACTCCGTGTTCAAAAAATGAAATATCTGGCATTTTCCGGAAACAAAGAACAGAAACCGAACATCCTTTGTCAATTGCGGACTGAAATTCCATTTCTAAAGTTCTAAATTGTAAAGAAGAACCGAGATTCTTGAATTTGTTTGGAAAATAGTCAAGATTTCTGTTTTTTTTTTTTGCATCTGCCGAAAGATTTAAACATTTTCTTAAAAAAACAAAACATAGAATTTACCAACTCGGCATTCAGAATTCGCAATTCATCGCAAGTTTCCCATTGACGTATTGAAGTTTATGGTTACTTTCATAGGTGAGATTTCTGATATTTCTATTTCGGACAAAGGTCACATGAGGAAAACCTGCCTGGTTTAATTATTTCTCAATAGAGAAAAACTATTCTACAATGAGAGTCATTAAATTGTGTGGCGGGGAAGTCAATTTCAAATGGAGACAAAAAAAGAATTTCCCATTTCGCAAGAACCTAACACAAGTTTCATATATTTCTACTTTTTTCTTTGTTCAAACAGCTGTTTTTTTTTTGTTTTGTTATCGATTATCCCTATCAAACGTTTATCGATAATGAAATTGTGTATTCACTTCGCGTAGCCGATAGAGTTTCTGTCGAATCGTCTGACATCTTAGGGTCATGCTCCATGGTCCAATCTGTTGGGAAAGATGAAGCGACAACAAAAGTCATCGACAAATCGTATCGTGTGAACAGGCCTTATTGGGCGGTAATTCAAAGTGTCTCTTTGTTTGTAAAATAGAACGAGTGAAATATTTTCGCATGTTTTTCGGAACTCTGGTTCAAATTGAACTATCCGGGTAAATTATTATCGGCTACAAAGGATGTTACAATATTATGGGGAGAAAGAGGTCGGGGATGATTATTTTGTCTCTCTCTCTCTCTCTCTAACTCCCTATGACTTTAATGCTACACTGAGGATTACGTTTGAAATGCTTTAATTTGAATGACTCTGACTCAAATCAGATGCTTCAATTTGAATGAGGTGACTTGAAAACACTCACACCGAACTGGCCGACATTTATGTGATCCGGCTCCATCAGGTCAGATCGAATGAGCCACTTACTGGCGACATGACGTACGCATACAAAGTGCCAATTTTTTTTATTCGTATCCTGGACACCTGCTAAGCAATCGAACACATTCCAGATGATAACAATTTCAATGTGAAGCCAGCACACATTCAGATTGTCTTTGTCACAACGCCCCTAAAACTCAGGGAAAACTTAGGCTTTAGATTGACTTGGGTCAAATCATCTCAATGGTTTACATAACTGTGAGTTTAACTTGAAATGTTTTTGGCTGGGGACATTTTTTCGTGGGAAATACTTGAAAGTTCCCTGGAAATTGTCACCGAATATTAACGACTCCCCCTGTAAACGAACGCCATCTTGTGTGTGTGTGTGGTGTTATGGATGTTCGGCTGGGAGTGGATGGAGTGGAGTGGGCTGGGATGTTTGGATTGATGGGCTGGATTGGTAAGTGGTTTTTGTAGTGTGTGTGTTGTGTGTTGTATTTGTATAATAGTTATGATCATTTGCTATTAATCATTGAATCAATCAATCGTTAATTAATATTATTAAACGATAACATTAATAATTATGCAATTTTGTTGTATTGGTTTTCTTTTACATATACATTGTAAATGTAAATATATGTATGTATATATATATATATATATATATATGTATATATGTAATGTAAATATATATCTATATATATGTATATGAATATATATATACAGATATACAGATATATAGATATATCGAATATATCGAATATATGTAAGATTAATTTAAATATGTATATATTTTCGTTATTAATAAATTTGATTTAAACTAATCTTTTTGTTGTTGCATTAAGGCCAAAAATTTAATGGGAAATGAAGAACGAATCCAAGGAAGAGAGTGAGAAGAAAAAACAATAAACAGGAAATGAATCGTCTAAAAAAATGTACTTCTAAAGTTCTAAATTTTAACATGTTTTTGTTGTTGTTGTTGTTGTTGTATCCCTTTCACAATTGTTTTTTGTTTTGCTTATAGTGGTAAATAAATGTATGTATGTGTGTGTGTGTGTGTGTGTGTATGGTATCGTACTTGATGTATAATAAAAAAAAATAGAATAGAATAGAACTAAAACATTGAAGTCACGCAGCATCCACACGCACATATTTCTTTTTGAAATCGATCAATCGATCGATCGATCGATCCTCATTGATTACAACAACACAATGGAGATGAGCAGTCGTGGCGACAGAACCGAAGTGGTGACGGCCAGATGCGGCGCAAATGGGGGTGGAAACAAATCGAATTTGCTTAGCAATTGACAATTTCTTTTTAAGTACATATAAATTACAGAGTCATCCTTTTTGTCGTGATCTCCTCAAATCCGGCAGTTCTGCGGCGAAATCGCCCCCCACACGCCCCGGACCGCTCCCAAAACCGTAACCGGGAACCATGTCTATCGTTACTGGCAAACAACGCTCCTCGTCCTTGGAATCCACGGAGCACGTGCGTCATTGTCTGCATCCTGTCCACGATCAGGCGGAATTCGGAACTTGTAAATGGTAAATCGGGTTGCCCGCAGGTGTGAAATGTGCGAAAGCCACCACCAACTGCCGCCCTGTCGCCCACAGCCAAACAGAGCTGAGTTTAAAATGGATTTGGTTGGGGGGGAAATGGCCCCGAGTGAATTTTTTGCAATGATGAGGAGTAAGGGAGGTGGACCTCTCGTTTTTTCAAAAAAAGTGATTATTCGAGACTTGTGGCACTTGAGGTCGAAAGTTGTTGACTTGCAGGGCAAGGTCACAGTTGGTCGGCGGATGACGAATGTTTGGGGGGAGGCGGAATAAAATTCCGATTACTTTTGGTTTTTTTTTGGAAATGGATAGTGAACGTCTATCCGTCAGTGGTCACTCGCGTGGGGGTTTCTAAGTAAATGGAACACAATATATGGGGGCATGTGTCTGTGTGTGAAGGTGTGTGTGTGTGTGTCTGTCTGTCTGTATACGTGTATAGGTAAATGGGCTGGCTAACAGTTCGTCGTTTCGTCTAGTGAGCAGTTTTTGTTTGGTTAATGAAGTTGATGCTGACGTTGTTGGTGCTGCTGCTGCTGTCGTCGTTGTCGTCGACATTTCTAGGACCTACGATGTTAAGATTGTTGCTGTGTTGTGGTGGCTGATGAAGCGTGGTGTTCCGTCGACGACGTCTGAGGGACCTCTACGATAGCTGCTGTTGCTGCTGATGCAGCGACGGCTGCTAGGTTGTTGCTGTGGCTGTTGCTTGCTGCTGATGTTGTTGTTGTTGGTGTGGCTGCTGCTGCTGTTGCTGTTGTGGTGGTGGTATCCTCGTACACCGGTTGCTGTTATGTGAGATCCTGCGGCGAGTCTATGGAAAAGAGTTCCTTGTATAGGGCAGGGAACACGACACTCGGATGCTGTTGCTTAAATTTACTCAGGGCCTCCATATGCAGTATAGAGATGTCACTACAATAAACACAATACGATCATTGTTGAGAACTCTGAACTCTGAAACTCAAATGTCATCGACTTACCGGAAATTGGGAATATTATTGAGTAATGTATCAAGTACCGTCACATCGCCCTTGAGAGGTGCATGGTTGGCCTCAAGCTCCTGCCTTATTGCATTCATACTTAAGTTGAAAAGCCTCTGGATTTCCGTATTGCCACGCACACCGTTACGTTCTGAAATGAGACGAGAATGAAAAATGACAAACCACATGCTCGGCCCGTGGTCGCCGCAACTCGGGTGGCGAGACTTACCTGGCCACAGCAGGACCAAACTTTGATACAGAGCCAATTCAGTTTCAGTCAATTTCAGTTCAGCTATGGATTTAGCCGTTTGGAAAATACGCGACACCAGACGCATCTCTTCCGAGTCGGATGTGTAGAAGGCTTCCTGCGGCAGCATCACATCCCCGTACAGCACCGCATTCTGCGAGAGATCCAACAGGCGTGACATCCGCACAATCGCCAGCTCAAATGAACCCGTCTTCAGCAGAAGAATCTAAACGGGCCACCCACCAAAACCAAACCAAACAAAACAAAAATACAGAGAGCCATTAGCATTGCGTGCAACGCCTCACCTTCACCGTCACTCAATTCAAACCTGATCATCCTGACTTAGACGCATAAAGCCCGGTATCAATTTGGCAAATTCGATGATATTCTGTATCATTTGAGTTAGCTTTTCCGCACAGTCCAGCCACAGCTCCTGCTGGCCCAGATTCTTATAGTAAAGTATTCTTGAGATGTCCTGCAACAAGACGGTGGACGGACGAGTGTCAACGAATGACCGAGTGTTGATGTACTGACGGATCGCACTTACCTGGGGTTTTCTAAACATTTCATGCACCACCTCCAACTTGGTGTTGGTGTTTGCATGAGCTTCCGCCAAGGTCTTTATGAGAACGTCGTTAATGTCGCCATCCGCTGTGGGAGCAACAAATGCAAGAGGACGAAACACATCAATAAAGATCTGCTCTGTGTTGTGAGTCGTGGTCGCAACGGGATCGCCCCCATCCGGAGCCAATGGCCGACGGCGATCCCATTGAATCCCGACTCATACGCCAGGCGATTATACCAAAAACAAAAACAAAAATAGAACAATAACAAAGAAAAACAACAACAATGATGAACAATGATTCAGCACAGAGACGAGAACAGAGAACAGAAGGACAATCTGTCTGCCCGTCTCTGTGCGGATGTGTGTGTGACTGTGTGTGTGTGAATGCACTGTTATTGTTTTACTGTTTATACTACCATGACTGATAAATTCGGGGTCCATCATTGTACTTCGGGGCTCGTATGTGGTGCTGTCCACATAGTCGGCTGAAATGTCATAGGCCATCGTCTGCTGGGGCGTCACCGATGCCGAATAGCCGTACGGACTGCCGTAACTCACTTCATTGCTCGAGTAGCCATAACTAGAGATCATACAGAGAAAGAGACACAGAGAGAGAGAGTGATTAAATGTTCGTGTATGAACGCAGCGGAACGACTTACCCATTGTAGCTGTGATGCAATTGGTCACTACTCGACGGTGTTTGTGTATCAAATACGGAACTATCGGGCGCAGCATCACTCTGTGCTCGCATTTGGGCTCGATGAAATCTCACCTCATCTTCGACCTTCTCCCTTTGTTTCTTAGACATTCTACCAAATTTTACAGCTGCAAAGAGATTTGGGCAAATCCGTCAAAATAAAGTACTCAAAGTTCAGCCGATCAAAATGAAAGTGAAACATTTCCCCCTCCCCCACCAACTGACAAATCTTCAAATTGAACTTCATATCGCAACGCGCACCTCTAAATTTCTGTTGTCGTAATGTTTGAGAAATGAAAATCCTTTTTGTATAGAATTGAGACTCCCGATCGAGGGCACCCACAACACGCCTTCTTGGTTCGCTCCCGTTTGGTCTTTTGAAGTTTCTCAGTATGTTGTTTGCCTAACGTTCAAGTCATCAGTGTCAGCTGGCTTTGAAGTGTCTCTCACGATACGAACCCCCCAAAAAAAACCTGCGTCTCTAGGAGGAAAATCACAATTTTACACTGGACTAAACTGTTTCGAAGGAAATCCTGTTATATCCACTCAGTGTATTGAATTCTTATTAAACTCAGAAATGAATCCGAATACACTACAGACATTTAAAAGCAGGTCCCCCCCAAAAAAAAGTCATCCATAAGGGAAATATTTCGATTCAGTCAATCGCAGATGATCGGCGTTCGGTCGATTTACTCACCATCTCGGCTCATTCCCAATTTGAGGCACTTTTGCAG
This sequence comes from Hydrotaea cyrtoneurina, assembly GCA_958296145.1. Taxonomy (NCBI): domain Eukaryota; kingdom Metazoa; phylum Arthropoda; class Insecta; order Diptera; family Muscidae; genus Hydrotaea; species Hydrotaea cyrtoneurina. The sequence goes on from OY282516.1 coordinate 80,469,810, forward strand.
TCTACAATATTGACACCGATTACGGTTAACACGATCGACAACGCATTGCTTGTTACGGGGACACTGATAATTCACAACAGAACTCTGCGAACGTCGAAAGAAACCTTTGCAGCCTTCACACGTTATAACGCCATAATGAACACCCGACGATTTATCACCACAAACTTTGCATGGTATTATTTCAATTTGAGCTGAAAATAAAATAAGAAAAGAAAAACACACACACAGAATTAGTAAATGGCTTAAAATGGTTAGACTAGAAATTTATCTGGGGTTAGGTTCTCTTTGATACGACCCCAGAGCGTAGGGACTGGATAATACTAGGTACTTCGATCAATTCGCTCTTAACGAATTTATGGGTTTAATAAATATGGAACTAGATAAAGTTCTCGAGATAAAGTTGGACCCTTAGCTAGCTCAGCTCTTCTGGCATTGCCCCTGACAAACTCCCACCTTTGAATTATTATTCCGGACATTTTGGTATTTTGCGGATCCGACTACGAACATTTGTTTAATTTTGTGGTTTCCGCTGACGACTTTTAAAGAAAACCTCTACAAATAGCCGAAGCATTTAGAATTGGTCCCCACCAGTGAATGGTGAAATGTTACAGTGGAAGAATTCGTGAAATTCTTACAATCACATGTATTTCACCGTCCTCTAAATGGGTCACGCCATTTCAATATCTCGAACATTCAAATGACATTTCGTGTGGTCGTAACTGTCACACCTGCACAGTGTTATGCAGATTTGATGACCGTGAGATGCAATTCAAGGATTCATGTGCTATTGATTAGACCCGACCGAACTGAGTTCCCGATGTCCAGTTTGGCCCATCGCACTCACTGTTGCCTATTTCCGTGCATGCCAAACTAAATACATTTCAGAAGAGTTTCCCCGGATGTAATTTCCCAATATAGCAGAGCTATCTACAAAAACAACAAAAAAACAAACCAGAAGAATGATGATGAACATTCCCCGATTTAAAGTCTGTGAAAGAGTTTCATGCATTCTTTTGAACGGCCTTTGAGTGCCCAAATATGAAATGAAAATACCTTTAAAACAACAACACTGACACTCACATAAACCAGCAAATGCGTATGTGTCTCTGTGTGTGTGTGTGTAAGTGAAAGAACACGTTCATGCACATACTTAAGTTCTTTTACAATCTCAGCCGAAAAAAAAAACAAAACACAAACAACACAGAAATTTCGTAAATAAAAGAAATTTCGTTTCGTTTCGGTGTAAACGTGACAGATGACGAGTGTGAGTGAGAATTTGTGTGTGTGTGTGTGTATGTATGTCGGTATGCCCATACATACGTGTGTGTGTGTGTGTGTGTGCACAAGTGTCGATGAACTTTTACTCGGCATAATATCCATATCATCGCTAAATGAACAAACACAGCAACGACACCCCCCCCCCCCCCCCCCCCCCGCACCCTATACATTTCATTCTGGCTGTTGTGGAGGAAAACCTGAACAACAACAACAGCAAGAACCACACAAGAATTTACGCTATTACATGATATTTCATAATTGTGTGTACTCTTCACTCGTCGTCTGTATTGTGGAGGCCCCCAACAACACGGTTCTCTTCCGCCATATTCTCTTAACTTATCAGCGCACTCTCTTGCGCTGTTCCATTGGGGGCAGAGTTTGATGTGCTGCAAAGAGTGCACATGAAACCCAGAGAGCCGTGAGCATGGGGAGCACACCTGAGAGGATTCGAATGGAATTCCCCCGCCACCCTCCTTGCACGGCCATACGATTTTCAATTCGAGTTATTATCGAATAACTGCTGTTTGCAATGGATGATTGATTGATTACGTTGTTGTGTTTGTTTTTTCGTCTTCTTCTTTTGATTGTGTATACATACATACATATGTACGTTTTGTTGTGCTTGCTGCTTTGTCGTGTTATTGTTGCTCATCGGGCAAAGAAATATTCTTGGCAATGCATTTTCGTCACGATGGAGGTTTAATTACTGCCAAAAAAAAAAAAAGTGCAGCACACATTTTTTGGGGGGGGGTCTTTTGTCCTCGTTGCTTTTTGCTTTATGGACATAACCGGGAAAGTTTGCTTAACAACATTCCTCAGATGAAGTACACGATTTACTGGAATCGAAAATATAGGCAGAACTGAAGATCTACTTAAGGGAATCGTCGGCCTCGAGTAAACTCGCCAGTTGTATATGAATCTATTTTAACGTACGGGCGTCCCTTTCAGCCTAATCTAACCTTTGTTTAATATTAAACAAATAAAAGCGAACCAGCCCAATCAATCGCAAAATACGATTATAAGTTATGAGAGGTGGAACAAGAAACGGCCAAGTTCTTCACGAAAAAAAATCAAATTTCGTAACGCTATAACTTGGCAAGCGATCCGCTTCAGCAAAGTTTAGTGAAAATTAAATAATTCGTATAATCACAAGAATAAAATAAAGAATTCCTAAATGTCTGTACTTTAACAAAAAAACAAAAAGGTTAAAACTCCATGTAAAAGGTCGAACACTCGGAATATTTCTACGATTTCTGTTCCACAACATTTGCATGTTCGCGACTCAATTAGGGAACTTTGTTGTGCTGCCTGCTTCAGCGCATCTATGTGGGATTATTTTGTGGTTCCATTGGCTGTTCTACGCATAACCTCACATCAGCTGTATAGAAAGATTAGCTCCAAGGCCTGGAGGATAACGTCTGCAATCAATTGTAATATCTGTAACACAGACATGTGTGAGCATGTCTTGGCTCGATGTCACATCGATGCAAATTTGTGGGTTCTAATGTCAAAAAGGCCATCAAATGCGGTTCCCTTTTAAGAAGAGCCCACACACAAAAAAAATATGATAAACAAAAAGAGGAAAGGAAAACCAACACACACACACACAGACGTACAATTTGATGTTGTCGGCAACTTACGATAACGACTACGGCAGCGGCTGCGCCAGCACCAGCACCAGCGAAATCAACAGCAACAATAGCTTGGCAAAAATATGGGTCAAATTGTCTAAGAACTTTACTTTGTTGCTGTTGTTGTGGTTGTTGCTGTTGATGTTGCTGAATTGAAGCCACAACAAGTCTAATGCATTTATTTATCCAACCAAGCCAACCACGCACATTATTCTCATACTCGTAGAGTTTCCGTGTCTGTCGGTGTGTGTCTGTCGGTGTGTGTGTGTGGTCTGTGAGTAAGTGTCTGTGTGAGTTTTGTGTGCCAATGCATCGCTTGGATTGCAGCGTATGCAGGTCTTTATGTACCGTTGCATCTTTTGTATTCCACAGACGTTGCCACCAACCATAACTGCGCTGTGGCTGTGGACGACGTGGATGCACACAGCACAATGCCACTCAATAGCACCGAACTAAACTGAACTGGCTGAGTGTGGGGCTCCGACTCTGGCAAATTCAATCAAACACAAATTCAACAATTTGGCAGCGAATACGAAATAAAAACAAACTGGATAAAAGCAGCAACAACAGAATATTGCAATTGCGCCGACAGGCAAACGGACGGGGTCAGACGAGAAAACAAACACCACCAGCAATAAACATGACCGAAAAAAGCAACAGCAACAACTAACAAACATTAAGAATAGTTGGCCAGTGTAACACACAAACATACCGATGCGTGCATGTGTGTGTGTGTGTGTGTGAGTTGAATGCATGCAATGTTTGCGAACATTTACGAGTTCTACCGCTAAAAACAACAACCAACACCACCATCTTAATCATCATCAGCCATCGCTCGCCAACACCGCCATCGTCATCGTCATCATCATCATCAAGTTGACGATGATTATTGCACAAGCAAACGAACGAGTGAGCGAGCGAGCAAAGCCAGCCAACCACCGAGTCATCATAGTAGAGGCAACCAGCAGCAACAGCAACAGCAATAGCAGTGAGCCCGATGCCCGATTCACCACATACCCACTTCGGTGATATTCGCAAAAACAACATCGTAAGTGGGTCAACGCGAAGTGGGGTCATTGCACCACCAACCAGCACACAGTCTGCACAGTCAGTCACAAAACAAGAAGAAACAACAAAACGAATCGAAACGAAACGAAACAAATGAGCAAAGCAATCACGTAAGTCAGCCAAGCAGCAGTGCGGAGCAGCTCCGAAGCTCTTCACTAATGGCTATGGCCGGCTGGCTGTGCTGTGCTGTTTCTCTGCTCTGCAGTCACTCAGACTAGCAACCAGCAGCTCGGCAACCCGCCAGCAAACTGCAACATCCCACCCGTCCTCTCTCACCACATCTCAACCAAACCAACTAACACACTGCCCTCTTTCCCTGATCCCTTCCTGCAACACTTGTTTGTGTTGCTGTTCCTTTTTGTTTTTGTTTGTTTGATTTTCGCAAGCACTCTTTGGTGGATTGTGGCTGTTGTTCTCTCTAGTACGAGTACGTGTTGGTATGCGCTCTTAACTGCACTGTACACTGAGAACCAGGGATGCAAAACTTGATGCAATTGTACTTTTTTTTGATACATTTTCGGCATTCGCAACAAATGTTACACAGCGATTTATTAAACTTGAACAGGTCTCCATCTGACAGATAAAACCCAAACTTGCAGATAACTTTGAATACTCATATTTCATCCTATAACTTACCAACCAATTCTGTGCAACCATTCTTTTTAATAGAGCCTAAGAAAAGTTTACTAGCAGTTTGAAGAAGGTCTATACAAAGTGGATATTTAGAAATACTTTTGGAGCCAAGTAGGGTTTTTATCAGAAATACCAGAATAAAAAGCATGTGCATCTTATTTTTTGCATTTTTGTTGTTTTCCCTGAAGAATGGGCAAACGAATTATCACGGCTAAAAAAAATATGTGTTTATACTGACAGCAAAGCCATGTTCACTGAGAGAACCTCATGTCAAAAAAAAATCATTTTAAAGAACTCTCCTAAAATTAATATTTTTTCGGCCAAAGTCGCGAGCCCCATGGCTTTATCAGCTGTATTTGTATCTGAACATAAAATTCCAATGACAGAAAAACATACGGCTTTACTGATTCGGAGATTGTCAAATATTGTTAAAACTGCATTAAATGTTTATGGACTTTTTTATTTTATTTCATCTCTTGTTGATGTCGGTACCTGTAGGGATTGAAAAAGTACATTTTCAGAGAGTGAAATTGAAAAAATCGATTTGGCATCCCTGCTGAGACCAGAGAAATGAGAAGTGAGCCAACGCTCTCAACAACAGCAGCAGCAGGAGCAGTGCACTCTGTGTGGCGTTCCTGCTCTTGTTTCTGGTGTCTCGTTTAACGGTGTCTCTGTGTGAACTATGCGGTGCCACACCAGCGTTATCATCGGTCGGATTAACTGTGTGGCATTCAATTAACAGTTGCCAGTTGCTTGTTTGTCGGCCAGTTCTGTGTAATTCACACAGAGCGTGTGCATGGTTGAGAAGGCTCTTGTTGAGACATCCCAGAATGTTCTTAATAAAAAGTATTTGGCCCATATCGGTCCTCTTTAGTATTTGAAGGGAAACACATAATTCCCCGGGGTTAATTTCTGCCAGATTGAAGCCTTTGTATCACTTTTCTAAATGTTGCTATATTGGAATATTTGAAATGGTGAACCGAGTAGAATTGTAGAACTTAATTGAAATCAGTTCTATTATCAACACCAAGTAGCGGCTGGCCATGCCCACTACTTGGTCGATTTAAATCGAGAAGTTCAGCACAGAAACGCCACTCTGTGCTGGGTATTTTTTTTTTTTTTTTTTTTTTATAAAATACAATGCCCCTTTTCTCTATGAGGTTGCGCTTGAATAGTCTCTACATTCCACACACTTAGTGTACAATTAACCGTCTCCGTATTGAAACTCCTATTCAGATTCTAAAAAATAAATAAACAAGTGCGATATTTCATTGACTCGTAAGACAAGTCAAAACCGCCTCCCACCTAAGAACACCAGACATTTGTCAGCGGCCAGTTCAGACAAGTGATGCGAACTACGCGACGCAGGTGAAACTTTAACATTTATAACAAAAATATTTCCGAATTCAGTCGAATTAAATGCGGCAAAATGTTTCAAAATGCATTAAGGAAGAACATGCTAAATACATAATTCTATTCTTTCTTTTTCTTATGTGTCGATCAGTTGTTTTCCAAATCAACCAAAGAAAAGTGGAGCTTAGTACACTGCCAGGGGGAAGCTCAAGAAGTTGTGCCTCAGAAAATGCCTCGATTTCATTCCATTCCTTGTATTTCTTTCGAAATATTTTAACGACCAGTGTGTTCTCAATATTTCATTTGGGAATTCCTTATTAAAAAAAGTATTGCATTCTTTAATGTTTCAAAACACATCGAGGACTTAAATTGGAGAATGAGTTGTTGACGACCAACTCTTGTCTGATTTATCGGTCATCTGGCACACAAAGTTGTTTCTGAAATTGTTTTCTTGTAAATTTCCTGAAGAGGATATGGTCCTGTAAGCGAGGTTGGCCATTCGGCTGATGTTGTTTTTCATTATTAACGGCACAACTTCCTCTTTTTTATGGAATAAACATCCGATCATTTTTCTCAAAAAATTTAATTTTTCTTTAAATACCAAAATAACTCTAGGCCGTCTGCCCCTTCAGATTGTCTTTGTGCAAAACTACAAAATGCTGCCTCATGGAATGTTTAGGAAAATACATATACAATGTACTCTCTCCTTGCGGACACCTCTCATAAACGGACACTTTTTTCAGTACCAATCCTCTTGTGTAGTTCGCTCATAAGCGGACAAAATTCTCAGTACCTTAGGGGTCCGCTTATGAGAGAGTACACTGTATACAGAGACGTATGTATATTGTGGGGAAGATTTTCAGGAAAATGTTTCTACAGTAATTAGAAGTATATATTTATACAGCTACGGACAAAAAAATAGCCTCAGTGTTGGGCAACATCAATTTTCCCAATATAAGTGAAATTTGTTACGTTATTCCAAACTAGTAAGTTGTAATGCGCCTATGGCGCCCGTTGAAATATGGAAAAAAAATTTTGTGGAAAAAAAAAATTGTTGAAAAAAAATTTTTGTGGAAAAAAAAATTTTTGTAAAAAAAAAATTTGTAAAAAAAAAATTGGGGAAAACACAATTTCTGTACAAAAAAAAATATTATTTTTTTTATTATTATTATTTATAGAATTATTATAGAATGCCTATTTAAATTCCTACGTACTGCGTGACAGAGTCAGTGAATCAGTGTATCAGTGTCGAGGGTAAATATATATTAAGATATCTTTTTTCCTTGGAACTACAGTGAATGTTGTGCTTTTCCAAATAAGAAAATGTGAAAACAGATTCTTGTTGATAAGAATATGAGACATGACCCCTAATGATAAATGTCAACTGTAGCGATGGACCCTGGTCAACGGAAAATGTCTATAACAACCTATTGCAGTTTGCTGGAATATCAAATCGTAATGGGTACATTTTGACCAGTAGTGTAACCGACAAAAGGTGGAATATGCAACGAATATGGGCCGAGTAAATCTTTGTAAGAGATGTACCCAAAAAAACTTCAGATAAATATGATGACCACATCAAGTCGTTGTCAACTCGGGAAGCGATTAGATCCGATATGAGAGTCGGTATTGTCACTAGAACTAGTTGACGTCGATATTTGGCAAAAACAAGGCGAACCACCATTAACCCGTAGAAATGTTCGACTTACGGAGACTTTGAGTTATGGAATTACTGCAAAAACTGTTTAAGTGAATTTGTTTCCTTAACTGCCACTGGAAGTGTTTCGACATGTGGAAGTTCCACTGTATCACACATTTCATTAGCAGTGATCGAAAAAAGAGTTTGCTGTGCTCCTGCTATCCCAAAAAAACTTCAAAACACTGTCCAACAAATGAAGACTTTTTGAATGGAACAGAATAGCGACCCCATAATTCTGAAAGGGTATATTGAGTAGATCATTTTTGTAGCACAAACTTATGGTCCAGCACGTCTGGGTTTTTTTTTTACAGTGGGTCAAAGTTTTTATTTTTTGGTCGAAGGGAGTATTTTACTATATGAAAAAAATGCTGTAAGTTAAGGTCTGAGAGAATTCTTATGGTCAGAGTTGTATTGTGGAATTGTATGAGGATTATTTTTGTGGAAGATCTTAACCCTCTAACTGGTCTCTTTATGGGTTAATTTGACCCTTTTTTCGAGAAAATCAAAAAATATCCATTAAAAAAGGACATTTAAGGATTAAAATATTCTACGAAAATGTTTGCCGTGAAAATTTCAGTGGGGATCATTAAAGACACCAATGTTGTAAATGTTGTTGGGACTAAAGAAACTACGGATACAAATCTTTACTCGCACATTCTCAACAAAGTGTTGCCATCTAACGCCGAAAGGGAAATGTCCTGCAACTGTACAATGAACCAAACACACACTTCGGGTCCTTCAGAGACATGGCTTCAGGATATCGGCGTCAATGTTATGACATGGACACACTCCATCTCTGGATCGAAAATCCAATCAAAAGTCTGTGGAAAATTGGGGAAGGGCAAGTGGTGGGACCATTAACATTGATCAACATGGATGAATTAGGGACATGGATTGGTATTCTAGTTCAAGGAGAACATGTCGGAATTTGGTGGACACAATAACATGGAGATGCAATGCTGTTTTAGCTCATAAGTCCAGTTTTGTTTAATTAATTCCGGTTAATTTCACCAACTGTCACTAAAAAAGGAATTTGTGGGATAACAAACAAATAGGAATCAACGGGCGGACTAACTCCAAATCATAGAAGAGAAAATCGTTCGCTAAATCCATCGCATACACTGAGGTTCGAAACAACTTTAAAAGTGTAAAATGTCCCACTGTGCTTTGTTCTGGGTGAAACTCATTTAAAGAACAAAATGAAACAAACTAAGTACATTTGAATTGTACTTACACACGTACACACGTACATACATACATCCATACGTATGCGTGTGTGTGTGTGTGTACGTATTCCCCGCTTACGTGTCTCCACGCTGTGGTCATGTTCTACAGATGATTAAAGTTTATCTTTGATCGTATAGACACATTCATGAGTATGTGTGTGTGTGTGTGTGTAGTTTTTGGTTGAAAAAAAACACATCCCGCCAACTGATACAAGGTTTATTAGCTGATAGATTTCGCAAGAACACCGAAATTTCATAATAATCACAGATTCAGAATGATCGACGGTTTGATTGTCTGGCTGTGTGTGTCTGTGTGTGCGTATGTATACAAACATATATGGACAGACAGACATGTTATAGCCATCAATGACAAGCAGTTCAAAGACAACGACTCTAAATGCATACACCACATGTGTGTGTAACTACGCTTACATACATTTGCATGTATGTGTGTGTGTGTGTATGGACATGCCATATCAGTTAATGCATCGATCTTTGCGAATGAAGTGTATTTTTTGAAGTTTTATCATCAAATGGAGAACAACAACAAACAGAAATAAAAACTCGCAAAGAATCAGCGGCGAAAAAAAGCTTTTGCAAGTTCGAGGTACGATTTGATTAATGGATCTATGGCAACAAAGGCAGCAGGCGACTCATACACACACACACACACCACTGCACATTATGGCAGCCATGCATGTCAGCCTGCATCCACACACACACACACCGGCAAACCAAATCGAGAAAAAGAACTAAGCCCGAGGAATCGGTGAAAATTTGATGAAAACCCAGCCAGAAACTCGTTTTTCCATCAACACCAATTCACGGCACAGAGACACACTGAAATCTTTCAGGGTTGTATGTACGTGCGTGCATGTCTTTGCCACAGACAGACGGACGGACCGACAGACTGACAGACAGACACAGCAAATGCAATTGTAATTGCAGCTACAACAGCAACAGCAACACATCATAGAAAAACTTTGGAAATTCTAAGAAAACGAAGTTCAACTCTACTTCGAAATAACAAAAAAACAAACAACAAACACACACGCGATAAATGTTTACTTAAAAAAAAAACCTGAATTTAATTCAGTTTTAGAAAACGACAGACAGACACACACACAAACGCTGTAAAGTAGACAACAACAGCAACAACAACAGAATAGTAACATCCACAAATAGCCGCCACAATAAACAACAAAACTCAACAACTGCAACCAGCGGCAGCAATAACAACAACAGCAACATTTGCCAGCAACAAAGTACAATATTTTTCATTGTACACACACACACACACAGACACACTCACAAATGCCGAGAGAGACACACACAGCCATGCATGCATGCACTCGTATGTGTGTGTGTGTGCGTGTTTGCACATATTTTGCTGTTTTCTATCTAATATCCGTCCTTGGCTCGTCTGTTCAACTTTGTCCTACTTTTGCATTAGTTGGCTCTAACAAAATTTACAACAACGACGTGCACTCAAACTCACACACACACACACATAGGCACTCGTGCACAAATGCTTGCATGCATTGCAATAAAGACGAGAACTCACACACACACACACACACCGTAACCATATCCCAGTCGTTCCGAAGAAAACTTAGCAAAACATAACGCACACACTGGCACTCGTACTCGTACTCGTACTGGTAGTCGGTACTCGCCACCGTTCGTCGTACTTGTTGTAGTCGTCTCCGTCTCCGTCGTCGTTGTCGTATTCGACACAAACACCACAAACCGTTGTGGTGTGCCGTGACGGTGCACACATTCCGCACAGACGTCAGACGGGGAAATCTTGCTGCAGAACAACGTGTTTTCCCAAACCCCTCACACTCCACCGGTTGGTGGGGAAGGGGTGTCGATCGTCTAACGCATTAAAGAGCACTATTTGTTCTCCACTAGCCTTCATGCCACCGACACATAGACCAACTTGTTCGCAGGATTATTAAATTCGAGCCTTGATTAGCTGTCAAGGCAGGCGTTGTCGCCACCGCAGTCCGTCTTATCCTTTTAGTGGGGGGGGGGGGGGGCAAATAGAGTTTCGGATCAAACAACACCAAAGATCAAGCAGAGTTTACAGAGTGCGTGAAGATTAGGTGCGGTCTCTTTCAGTTGCTGCCTGAACGGAAAATGTATGTTCGAACTGGTAGATGTGTCAAGCCCAGATAGCTCTTGGGTCATAATGATCGCCATTTGGCCTCCATGTCATGGACAGTTCGAAATGTAGGGAATTCACTTCAGTATTCGGTGGAATATTTTCTAATTTCGTATTCTCTGGAATAATGAAAAGCCGATCGGATTCAACTATTGTGGTTGCCACAAGACTTTGTGGCCAGTCCCGAAACGTCTCCTGATTGTGGTGAATTTCGGTCATTTCATTTCGCCAGAACTGATGGACAATCCTGCTTCGGCAAGTATCTACGACACATTTACATTCACAGCTGCAGCAGAAAAATTGTGACATTGATGACAGTATTTCGGCACAACAACAATGGGCCGCCATAAAACAACAAAAAAAAACTACTTGAAAATGAACCGAAGAGAAGTCCCAGATATCTCCCAGAAACGTACTCAGTGCTGATATTCTCATTCTACGTATGTATTTCATAACAACTTGTTAGTGCACACACACACACACACACACAGCAACACATGATAATTATGCACATCAGACATGCGAACACTTTGTACGGTCGGAAAATGTTGACTGTGTGTGTGTGTGTGTGTGTTGGCAAATCAACGACAACGCACAGAAGTGTGAGACCTGCGATCAGTTGTTGTTATTTCGGTTTTCTATTCTCAAATAATGATTAGATGGAAGTAGCCGTGTACGCTTGTATGTCCCCAACCAAACAGCACACGGCACGATCATCACAGCCAGCCAGCCAGCACAGCACAGCGATTAAATGCAATTGTGGCGACCGACTACAACGGCTGCCATTGTAAAGTGTTTCTTTCTGCACATTAGAGTGTGTGTGTGTGTGTGCGAATTGTTGCTGGTCGTATGGCGCGCAAAATGTGTTCGTTGAGTGCGGTAACCACCACGCCCACCCCCACGCGAGCAACTGCATTTGTGGGTGAGGGTGAGTGGGGCCACGCACCGAAATGCGTATGATGGACATTTGCCAGCTTCGAAATACAAAATACCAATCAAATTGTACACACACACACACTTCTTAATCCACACACACAAGCCGTCTAATCAACATTTCAAGCTGCAAAACTTGATCTGAAATTTGAAAAAAAAAAAACGGCAGAAAAGTCGCTGTTTACATTCTGAGCACTGTGCCATACGTATGTACATACATGTATTTGGTATATTTTAATCCGCACCGTAACCTTATGAAACTGCCCTCGCATTACCACCCCCCCACAGATTGACTGAGCCATATTTAGGTGCCAACAAGGCAGGCAACTGCTGTGATTCGACTGTGATCCCTATTCCTATTTGACAAACTTAATTACAGCGACAGGCGCTGTCTTCCACATCCGGCCACTAATGACAGTTGCTGTCTGTGTTCATGTGTCCCGCACAGATCGTGTCTGATCAATCAGCCCTATGTGGCTGATGATAACTTTAAGAGGGCCTTGGATACCCTCAAATATCTGTCGTTAGCTATTCAGTCCGATTGTCCATTGGCCCTCAAAGCATTGCCGGTCTTCCGGCTGCATTCATTGTTTTAATGCCAACGATTCCGCAAAATGGGCCGCACTGTGGATCCACACCAATGCTGACCCCGGTGATGTGAGTTCTCGGCAATACGCTGGTTTCTACCTGGACCCCGCAATTCGTGAGCTTGGCTCTCTTGCTGTACAGTCGTCATATTCATGCGATCTAGGTTAATTTTGAACTGGAGACAGATAGCTCGTCGCATGTACATGTGTGTGTGTGTGTGTGTGTGTAGACAATGTTAAATCTCCGATTAGCTAAGTGTAGATAAAAGTACCGGGTAATCTAATCGCAATGGACTGGAGTCAACTGCTCGTGTCGGCCACCTCGTACTGCACTCTGGTGCCGGCTACACGTTCCTTATGTGTTGGTGTTCTTAGTCCATGATCGGGGGTACTGGATCGATGTGGTCACGGTGTCTCTCATACTCCCGTTGCCTGCTCTTGTGCTTGTCCAGAGTGTTGTCGTCTGTTTTATTGCCAGCTATGGGGGTTACCTCTTTTTGGGCGATCTTCTCTTCAACACCGCATTCCCCAGCCCACACCGCTCCACCGCCCCGTACAGAATTGAGGCGCTCGCACCTACCCACAAGCATTTGTAGAGATGAGCGTATGACGTTCTGATATCGCTGGCTGTTGGTGAGGCGCGTCAGCGGCAAACATTCATTTCACCCATAGTGGCGTTGTGCGGTGTGTGTGCCTGTGTGTGCTGTCGTCTTCTTCTTCTTCGGGGTTGAATGACCGCCGAAAAAAAAAGTATTATTATTTTATTTTTGTTGTTGTTGTTGTTGTTGTTGTCGATTTTTAGACTTTTACTATGGGTCGACTGTCGAGTGTGCTGTGCTGTGTTGCGTTGTTGTGTGTGAGAGTGACTGAGAACAAGCGAATGCGAGAGTGAAGGTGTGTGCGTGCGTGCTCACAGAAATGTACACAACATAGTAACGTCGTGCGTGTGTGCTTTGCACTTCGTCGTCGTCGTCCCCTCGCGTGGCCGTGCGGTTCGACTTTTGTCAGTTTGTGTTCGATCCTACTTGTCGTAATCATAATTGTTGTTGTTGTCTTCCAGAATGATTGTTTGTTAGCGCTTCCCCTCGCTCGCTCTCCCTTTCTCTCTGTCTCTCTCTCTCTCTCGGTCGTTCTTCATTTTCCACTTTTGTTATTTATTCATTTCACTATTATTTGGGAAAATGTTTTGTATTGTGTCGGTGTGTCTGTGCACACAGGCAACTAACTGCTCGTCTGTAGTAACAAACATTCGCATTGAGATACTCGTGTACAATACGCACACACATACATATCTTTTAATATACACAGATGTGTGTGTGTGTGTATGACTACGCATAATACAAAACAATCATCAAACCAACAAATAATAGCGATTTGATAGTGGGCCGTTGCTGTGCCGTGCTGTGCTGTTGTCGTCGTCATACACATTGCCAGTGGTGTTGTTGTTGTTGTTTTTGTTGTTGCTGATGTAATAGTACTTATTTATCGCCATAGTTATACACAGTCGCATCGCATCGTCTCGTCTCGTCCCATCTCGTAATGCTGGCGTTTGCTGCCGATGGAACCCCCATCTATCTCGTCCCCTTGCCTGCCGCTCTCAGCGTATGCTTGTCGTTCGTATGTGTGTGTGCGTGTGTGTGTGTTTTATTCACTCTTCATTTAACGCGTACATAATCAACGAAATTCGGCGTTTATTCCACAAAAGACACACTCTCACACACTCATAATTTTGACAAATTTCTTTCACTTTTTTTTTTACGCGTAAAAACCTTTTACTCTCCCCAGCGGTCTCTCTTCCCCGTTTGCACTCTTAGGAAACCGACAAAACGTCGCGTCATACATTCCCACATTTGTATAATTGTTGGCGTTTGGTCATAAACGCGGGAACCTACACACACACATACATATGCACGTATGTATGGGTGTATGTACGCGTATGCCCAGATTCACAATCAACATTTTCACTGAGCGCGTACAATTTATTTCGGTGGTTTCTGTTGATGTTTGTCTCTGGCTTTGTCTCGCCGTTTACTGTGTGCGAGCGTTTGTTTTGTGTTTTGTGTTTTTTTTTGGCTTTTTGTTTAATTTTTTCATTAGTTTTTGTTTTGGGTATTTTCCCGTCTCTTTGGCTGGCTGCCTTTCCTTTCCTTTCTTTCACACACGGCATTTCTTGCTTTCTTTTCCTAAAACTTCAGTACTTTTTATTTTCTTTCTTCAACGTTACTATTGCCATCGTCGTTGGCGTCGCGTCAGCGTCAAGCGTCAGCAGACTACCCGAATGACATAAAATGCGTGAAGCGGCAATAACTGTAAATCATGAACAAACGAAACGACGACCATCAAAATGTACGTGCCAGGCATTGTCAAAACTTGCAATCCAACAAAACCAACACAACTACACAACTACACATACACCCACACACATTCTCACATTTTTATCAAACAAACACAAAACTTAAACAGTTGAAATTTTCCTTATCCCAAATCCACCTCCAAACTTTGACAAAACTCGAGAAATTAGAAGATGAAACTTATAGAACAGTTGGACAGTTTGAGTCGGCTGAATCGGCCATAGCACCTACGCCGGCTGACAGCCTATCCGGCACATATCCAACAACGAAAGGTGGTGGGTCATTTGTCCGTCCGTCAAAGCTCAGTAAGGTCGACTGAAGTATTCCTCGCATTACACACATTCCAAAAGTGGGCGGAATTCTAGTTTTCTGTGGGAGTCAACAGTGGTCCACTTCAATTTAAATCGATTTTGTGGACTAGTGAAAAGGTTATTTGTCTAGGAAGTGGGTTTGGCTTTTCCATGAATAGTTATGATAAATGAACATCAATGTACATATGTATTCTACGTACATAAAACGACTGAAAGCTCAGTTTCCAATATGCATTTGTATTCGCCACAAAATTCCTTAAAGGAACGGGCGAGGGAGAACCTGTCACTGTCACGAACCCACTGCCTAAAGACCGGCCCCTTTGAAATACCCTTTACAGGTTCCCAGGCAAGGTGCTGTATCTCCAGTTTTATGTCGCCAGGAACGTAGTCCGGCATTCGTCCTTTCTTTCTACTTTCTAATGACAAATTGAAAGTGTTATCAAACCGGAACGCTATGTGGTGGGATCATCTGTCAGCCAATTGGACAAGAAATTAGCCATCCAATGGAACCGCAGAACAAACGGTTCAATGCAAGAAATCAGTTGTCGAAAAAATATTCGCGAGAACGCTTCAATTGCGGTTGCCACGGACGCGGGCGGTCTCACGAACTGCAGTGTTCATCCAACGGGCATAGTTTGATCGCAGGAGTGCCACAAGGTCCTCAGTCCACTGCCCTCTCTCCCTCTCTATTTCTTATTTTCATTGACGACCTGTTGGGTCAGACTGTGAACCCAATCGACTCCTTTGCGGATCACAGCAATCTCTGTCATTCGTACTCAATTGATCATCGGCCAAGTCCCTCGGAGGTAGAGGACAAAAGGCAAACGATGAATGACTCACTTAACCGCGATCTGGCGACGATTTGTGAGTGGGGCCAAATGCACAAAAGACCCAGTGCTGTTTGTTGTCACACAAACGTTCCACTGGTCCAGCATCGTCGTCAATCTCTATGGACGGTGTGGATATCGACGAATCAGAAATCCTTGATGTTCTGGACATGAAGATACAGGGTGATGCTCGCTGGGCTAGCCATCTATTCGAAGTGTCGAAGGAAGCATTCAAGTGTTTAGGCTTTTTGAAGCGGTGCAAGAAATACTTCACTCCATCTGATTTCGTAAATATTTACACCACCTACATTCGGCCCAACATGAAATATAACTCCCACATATGGGCAGGAGTTCCAAAGACATCTTTGCAGCTTTCGGAGCGTGTACAGAGGAGAGCGGGGTAGTGATGATAGAGAATGGTAGGGTATCCCACTCTATTGTCGGAATGTGGGTTGTGTATCGATATCCTCAGTCGATATCCGTCGTCTTGTCGCTGATGTTAGAACATTTAGCTGGAATACGCGGCTTTCCAGGGACTCTCATCCATTTGTTGTAAAGTGACCGGTTGATCGGACGACGTACTATAGAGATAATTTCGTTCTTCAGCCGACCCCTTCGTATGTGGAATATTCTTCCAGCATGTGTGTTTACGGCCAGTTGTGACATTCTGAAATTCAAAACAAATGTCAACAAACGCTACTCCCTATTTCCTCGTTCCGATACCCGAATTTCCTTTTGCCAACACAATGCATTGCATTTGTAGGGGGCATCCCCTGAGTGTTGGCCCTCTTTCGGAAACATTATTTGGAATGTCATGCCTCCCAAGGATCTATCGACTCAATGAAAATACTTTCAACATGCGTTCTCCATGTCATTTGTGAAATCGACAATCGATAACATTTAAAATGGCAAATCGTTTCGATAAATTGGCGATACATAAAAAAAAAGGGAAGCGAATCGATACACTCTAATATGCAATGAAAACAAATCACAACATACACATAGAAAATTATGACTTTCACTACTTTGCACTGTGAGTACGGCTATGGCTGCGTGAGTGTGTGTGTGTGTGGGGGGGGGGGGGGGGGGGCGACAGCCGACAGACCTTTCAAGCATTTCTCAACAACAACACACGCAAACAGACTTGCATACGCTCTGCTGTACTCGGGACATGTGTATGAGAGAGAGATAGAGAGAGTGTGTGTGTGTGTCGTTTAAAGTGAGATTTGGCAAGTTGGCAAAAAAAAAAAACAAAAAAAATAATTAACATGTTGGTCGGTTGGATGGATCGGCCGCTTGGCCAGATATCCAACTACTTACGCAAACATACACAAATACGTTGGGTCGAAGACACGAAGACACGGACATGCATCGCCGCCAGAGTAAGGCAACGAGTTTTGCCTTAACGAAAGCCCAGGCCGTCCTTATGCCTAAACCTAGAAGAACCTAGAAGAGGATGATGTTGTGTGGGGGGAGGGGAGGGTAAGGGTGGAGGTAGGGGTTTTGTGAGAGCGGGTGTGCCCCGGCGTGTTTACCTTTTATCGATCCGCTTGAGTTGTTCTGTCCTGGCGATTGTACATTACTTTGTCCCAAAGTGTTTGCGTGTGCTTCCAATTTGGATGTGACACTGTTCCACATATCAAACATACGTTGCGTATACATTATAGTTTTGTTTTTGTTGTGTTTGTGTGTTTTGGGTTTTTTCTTCTTTTGTTTTGTTTTGGTGTTTCAAACGAAAAATGTTTTTTGTTTTGTTTTTAACTTTTTGTTGTTTTACAAACGAAAGATTTAAATTTGGTTTTGATAGAATTTACTTTTCTTTTTATGCGGTTTCTTTAATTATTAGATTTTCTTTTTTTTTCTTTTTTTGGATTTTCGTTAAGGCATGTTTTTTGTTTTGTTTTGTTTTGTTTTATTTATTAACGTTTAAATTGTAGAAAAAAACAAATTGTATTTGTTGTATATAGATTATTTATAAATAAATGCTAAATTCTATGTATGCAATTGTTATTGTTGTTGGTTTTTTGTTCTCTTGAATCCTTTGCTTTCCTCTTGTTGTTGTTGTTGTCGAAACATTTGATGTTTGTTTTGTATTTGTTGTTGTTGTTTAGATTTTCGCTAGACTTTTTAGGCGCTTTGCTGGCCTTTTCTTAAAACATTGCACTTGTGTTGGTTGGTTGTATTGAAGATCAATAATGAGGAGTTTAGAGGGGGGAGAGGCGGCTCAGGTTGTGTGTATGTGTGATTGTGTGTGTGTTTGTTCGAATGCTGCCGTTTCAGCGTTTAAATTGTGGCGCGTTTCAAAATGGTTTTTGGTTAAATCTGATGTGTGAAATATTAGTATCACAGTCCACTATTTATCTTTTTTGTTGTTGTTGTTGGTATTATTATTATCATTATATTTTGTATATAAAATTTAGCTAATTTTCCTTCCCTTCTTTGTTTTGTTTAATTATTTGTTTGCTTGTTTTAGTGATAGGTACAATTTTGGTTTAATTTTTTCTTTTGTTTTGTTTTGTTTCTTTTAGATGTATGTATAATATTTTTAAAAAATTCTAATTCTTTTTATGTATATTCTAATTAATATTCTAATTGTTGTTATTATTTTTTTTCGGTTTTTTTTTTTTTTGTAATTAAGACACTTGTTCTGATTTATTTAATTTTTTAATTATTATTATTTTAATATCTTATCATTTATATTCCTTTAATAATTTTCTAAATTTAAAGCCTTTTGTGGATTTTTCTCAATGTTGAACTGAAACGTGACGAAAAGAACAACAATAATAATCAAACGCACGATCGATCACTTTGTTTTTTTTTATTTATACACACGCGACGAGAAATTTTAAAAAATTTTGTTGTTGGTTTTTTTTTGGGGGGCGGGGGGAGGGAAATTTGTCGAAAATTATGAAATTTTGCTCAGTTTTGTTATTAACCCTCACATGTATCGTAGGGGGCGGGGGGTGTATAGTTTTTGTTTGTTTGTTTGCTTTTTGTTTTTTTGTAATTGAAAACTCTTTGTTACACTTTTGCAGATTTGGTGTTGTTCCGAGATTTTAGAGAAAGTTTCAGCTGAATTTGTGTAAGATTTCAATTTGGTTTTTCATCAAATCGAAATGTTCAGTATTTTTGTTATTGCTTTGATGATGATGACGACGAGTATGATGATGATGATGATAGTTGACAACGTTGTTGTTGTTGCTGCTGTTGCTGCTGTTGCTGCTGCTGACGCTCTTAATATGCTCGTTACTATTTGTAATGTTGCTGTTGTTGTTGTTGGTATTTAATTTTGTATTTTTGCACTTTATCACTTTCACTGCGTCTCGTAAATTGCTTGTGTTCAAATGATTCTGTTTGCTGGGTTGTAAGCTGCTACTGCTGCTGATGGTTGTTGCTGCTGCTCTCGCTGTTGTTGTATCACCGTTGCTGCTGCTGCTGTGGCTGTTGTTGTTGTTGTTGTGGTTGTTGTTGTTATTATCATTATTATTGTTGCTGTTTTGTCGATTTCTCCGCTTTGTTTGATTCCAAATCAAAATATCCAAAAACTCGAAAATTTCACGACAATTTATTCCGGAAGACATTTGGTGGAATTCGTAACGTAATAAAATAAAAATGTGTTTCTTTCTTTCTTTCTTTCTGGCACTCTCACAAAACTCTCTTTCCTTCTCGATTGCTTGCTTTCTCTCTCTCTCGGTAGCTCGCGCGCTCGCTCGCTCTCTTTTTCTTGTTTCACTATCTTCGCACACGGGGTTTTTGTTCGCTTTCTTCTTCACGACGACAAAAAAAAAACACACACAAAAGATGAACAAACAAAAAACACCCTCTTTTCACTTGTGTTTAATGGTGTTGTTGTAGTTGTTGTTGTTGTGGCTTTTAAGAAAGTCTCAGGCCCGATTCAAAGGCCTCAAGTGCCAATAATTCTCCACATTGTTGTTGTTGTTGTTGTTGTTCGTTTTCGTGGCGGTCTTCTTGCACGTACTTATGAACGAGACCATTGTGTTTTGGAAATATTTCATAACATAACAAACTAAAATCTCCACAAAAACTATCACCACCAAAAAATGTCTTTTGTCCACTACAATTAAAAAAAACAGATACAAATTACCAATTAACAAAGGCTTTTCCAGTTGGCCAAAAACCTCTTTAAAACCGCCGCATTTCTAAAGCTTTCCCCACATCCCTAGGCCTAGTGGTTATTTTGTTTTTTGTTGTTGTTTTGTTAATTCGGGTTGCTCGGCACTTTCGAACTTGCTGGCTCGTTTCGAAGAATAATCAATAAACAGACCGTCATTACTTTGTAACCCGACTACGGGCTACACTGCAACCGATAGAGTGAGGGGGGAGGGTGCTGTGAGGGTGGGTTTGGCGGTGTTGTTTTATCTAAGTCCTCCCCTGCCCACATCGTACCGTTCACGGAAACGATGACAACCTCACCCTGTCCACTGGCACTACTTTGCCTCCTCTGCGCCCTATCCAGTCGTCATAGCCGACAACCACCCCAGCCACTCTCCCCAATCCCCCCCAACACACACACACACACACGCATACCAAAAAAAGAAAATCCTGCTGTGTGTTTTCCGCCTATTTCATTTTGTTTTCAATTTGGGTGGAGGAGAAGAACGGAAAAAGTTCTATGACCCATTGAGCTTAACATCACTTATGTTTGTGCTGCTGCTGCTGCTGCTGCGGCAGCTGATGTCGCTGCCATTTGTTTGCTGCTGCTGTTGACTGAGTGAGTGAATATTACAGCATTGCTGACGAAACACACATTGTGCACAGTGTTACGACTACGCAACAAACACTCTTCTAAGGATTAGTCCACTACTAGATTTGAATATTTCAAATCGTCCCTAAACATTAGAGTGACGTGAATGACCATATTCTCTTGGGTGGTGACTTCAGGTCGCTGGCGAATCTATTCACAAAGCTGGCCTGAACTATCGGGAAGGACCTTTTCGAGTTCCTTCCAGACCAACTGCAACAAGAAACCACAAAAAAGACAACTGGATAAAAAGACATCTTGTCACAGACATAACTACTTTTTTCTGGATTTCATTCAGTCTGGTGACTCCATAGGGTTAATGCAGTTGCGAGAGAAGTTTTCGAGTATTCGGTGAGTGGTACAGTCGTCGGCATTTCCCTCTTACATGAGTTGTTTGTGTGTTGGTCGCACTAACATACTCGCAATCTCAATCAGATTTTTAGTTGAGCTGGTATGTTTTCTGAAAATCTCCAAATATTCGGAATAATCAACGAACGTGGCAAATGGGAAATGGGTGATTCAGATCGATAGCCGGCTATGGATTGGACAAATGCTTGGTGTGTGTGTGTATTTGTTTGTATTTGAATATCCTTTTGCGAAATGCAAAGACACACGTATTCGCCGTTTTGTGGATTTAAAATATCCTAGAGGTAAAGTTTCAGAATGTGTTCGACCACCCCCTTTTCCATTCCCTCGCCCGCCTAACTATGGCTAATAAGAAAAAATACTTTGGCAGTGACCAGTAACGTGTCGTATTTGTTCTTTTGTTCGAAATGAAAATCCCGCATTTTCTTCACCCACGAAAGCACTGTGATGAATGTGTGGCATGCCACATTGCCGCTTGGGCTGTCGCTGCATACCGGTATCCACCAAATCGTGTATACATACACACACGCACACACACACACACAGCCATTACGGGACATACAGACATTCATTCATTCCCATGTACCGACTGACTTACATTATGAAATATAAATAACTACGGCATGGTTTAGTGCGGCATGACAACGACGATGGTGGTGGCGATGGTGGTGGCGGTGGCGGCGGCACAGAGGAGCTGTGTGCTGTGAGCTGGTGGTGAGAAACACTCGTATACATACGTTTGTATGTGCCCCACAACGCATGCATACGTCATCATTGATTTTTTGTTTGTGTGTTCGTTCGTTCGTTCGTCCGCTTCTTTCTTTTTTTGTTGTGCAGCATAAACCAGCACATATTCATAGTTATCCTCCGTCCATCCACCCATCGCTTGGAAAGAGAGTGCGGAGTGCGGGACATGAGCATGAACAGAAAATCATAATGAAAGAGTAAATGGAAAATTGTAAACTACGGCGGAAAAGCTAAACAACCCCAAACATAACGAGCCGAGAGAAATATTCACACACACACACGCACACCAACACACATGCACTCAAAGAAAATGTGAACAAAGAGCAATGTATGGATCAATTTGGGGCACACAGATGAATCGGTGAACGAACGAACACTCCTGTTGAAATCAATTTGCGTGTGTCAACCTTCCCCCCCCCCCCCCCCCAAAAAAAAAAGGGTCACATTTGTGCGATCTCTCTTAAAAACTGCACATGTGAAGGAAACGCGCTGCAGTTCGAAAACAAAACACACGAAACCGCAAAGAATCGCATGTAAAAGTTAATTGGTTAGCCAAAGGCATTTGCTATGACTTTCATAACAAAAAGCAAAATTGGAACCTTCATACAAATTTAAATTATGAAAAGATGTCCTTCGTTTAAAAACATTCCATGTGGGAGCGATAGACAGACGTGTGATCGTTTAGACATAGAAATGTCTTTATGTCAGTCGGCAACTTTTTATGGAATTTCTTTCATTACAATGATCTCAGTGGATTCCAACAATCCTCTTCACACTTCAACCTCAATTAGGCTACTTTTGACAGAGAATGAAAATGATCGCCGAAGACACAACAAATCCAGCCTTAACCGATTTCAGGTCGTAAATGTGTAAAACACTTCTACAGCTTACAAATACATATCGCTCATTTACTTCCATCGTGTCACAATTCAAAGTGCACTGTTTATTTGTCCGCTCAAGAAAGAACTGTAATGAACTTATTTGAGTTGACTTTTGTTCTTCGTGTCTTATAGATACGCATATCAAGGCTCTAGTTTATTCGGGAAACCTACGATTCTTTTCCTATATTTGCTCAGTAAGACGCAATTGAAAACTGGCTCTCCAGAAAAAAATCGTGTGACACGCAGTAATTTCAGGATTATGTAAAACACAATTTCAAATTAAACTGAGTTTAAACTTCAAATGCACACTTTCCGTTGTTGATCTGGCAACACTAACACTTTTATCAGACAACATATGTTCCCGCTGAATATTTAAAATAATATAACAGTTTTTGCAGCGGATTTCGGAGGGGAAAGGATGAAAGTTTTAACAAAATGTGACATGTAATCAATTGGAAACGTTTCTGAAAGAAAACCAGAGGCCTGAAAAAAGTTTACGAGCAAATTCCAGTTCAGCACATACTATTAGAAAGATTTGGGCATTAAGAAGTGAACTTTGGCCACTTTGGGATATGGAAGTGGTGGTGGTCGGAAATCGCTCATGGTTTATGCAATTTATTTTATTTGTGGAAGTTGGTGAAACAAAATAATTATGATTCGTCTTCTTTAGTTGATTTCTGTCACAATCATATCGCTCATTTACTTGAATAGTGGCATAACTCAAAATAGGATTTTTTCAGGAGAGCCGTTTAAAATCGTCAATTTCGTCGTACTTTCCAAATATAGAAAAAGAACTACAGGCTATTTCAATAACATGGAGACCTGTCATGTGAATGCACAATACTCAGTAGAAAAAAAGCCAATTTAAATTAGAGATTTACAGCTTTTCCAAGAGCAAAAATATATAAAGTGAATTTTGAATTATGCCACTATTCAAGTAAATGAGCGATATGACTGTCATAGTGTAGCTCAAACGGCCGAACTGCAGTTTAACTTTGACTGAAAAAATGAATTTGAATTTAAACTTCAGTTAAAACGAAAAACGAAGATCAAGCTCGGCGCATTTATTGGGCCTGAGTATTGCGGATTTATGCTTGAGTTTTATGAGCACTTGGGTTTTATGAGAGTATAAATCGTATATTCTGCACAGCTCAGAGTAAGAAACGTTCGGTTGTTCCTCAATACAATGTAGAGGTGATTATCACGGATCTACAAGACTTTTTCGGAGCAACGGATTGCGATTTTATAAATATTTGTGCATGGTGTAATAAATGTTAGGACGAAATGAATGTGCACTCCATTAAGAGTTGTAGCCCGCCCCTCGTACAATGCAAAGAATCTACCAAGCGTCGCCTCAAGCTTTTTTTTAAGACATTTACCAGTTGTGTTGGTTCGGTTCCTCAATAGATTCTTGTGCCATTGGGAAACGTCTCTGATAATCCACAAAACAAACATAATGCTGTAGTGAGTTTTATACGTGCAACGCATTTCGGTGCCCTCCAGCACAATATTTCCCATGCCCCCCTTTAGGATATTCAATGTATGATCGATCATTTTGAGACAGAATGCAAAGAGATTGATGAGTCTAAATCGGTTAGCGCTCATTCGTAGAGAAGACGGGCTTCCGGCGCATTTTTCAGTATTTTCGGATACAGTTCTTAATTTCTGGCAACTATTTTGGAGCTGAAATGCCCCCCTGCTGTTACCACGATGACATATATCATTCACATGCAAGTGAACTATTCATTATGCACATCTCCTAGTTTAAATAAAAAGAAATGTCCATTGTGAATGAGATTTTCTGCCAGACGAGGGCATAGTCCGAAAATGTACCTCACCGCCCCAGTGCTGATGCCTGATGGAGAATTGTATATGCAAAGTGTGTTTTTTTTTTTTTTTTTTTTTGGAGAAATCCAAACAGGAATCGCTTCCATTCCCCCAGCCCGCGCACGGAAATGAGACAACTTTATGGATGTGGTCAAAGAGAGTAAAACAGATATTTTGTACATTTGCTTCCTCTTCTGGGAAGACAAAGTTCGTAACATGTGACCAGGTTGACGTATCATTTTCATGGAGTTCAGTTTCTGTGGGGTGGACATTTTCACCAAATCTTCGAGTTTTGCTTGGGACGAACGAAATGCTTTGCTAACTGCTGCAGTAACGTTCTGTGTCATTGGGAAATTGGTCATTCATGCTCCATCATTATCTCTACATACACACACACACACACACACATGCACACACACATAGCCTCATGCATTTCTGCATGACTGCTGTGTATGCAGTGTGTGAATGTGTGAGTTGGTGTGTCTGTTGATTTCCCCACATAAACAATTCAGACAAAAAAAAAACAACAAAACAACAAAAAGTTTGCTCCAGTGAACTTTGTGAGCCATTCACATCTACATTTGCTTGGCTGTGTGTGTGTGTGTGTGTGTGTGTTCTATGCTGCTCTATGGAGGAAAGAACGGAGAACTAACAAAAAAGAAACTGTAATCATTTTTCCGTTAGATGTGAAAAGAAGCGAAAAAGAAAGACGACTCTGAAAAATGCGCCTGCGCTTTTGCCTCAAAATGAGTAAGTTGTTTGCATGTAATGAACAGAACTATAACAGCAGCAGCAACAATAAGAACAAAAAACAAGAGCACACGACTGTTGGTTTACAAAAGCGAGCGCCCACGTAGGCAATGACAGCGAGAGAGCGGTTGCCGGCACCGTTACGCTGGCAGAACTAAGCTCCCCATCTTCTAGGGGGACTGACTGGCTAGCCGAGTGCCGCCGAGCGAATGCTTGCTTGGCTGGCAGAGTGTGAGCCTCTACATGTATGTGTCTCTGTGTATGTGTGTGTGTGCGGTGTGTTTTGTGTAGTCAGAACCGATAGTCGTTCGTTGACGCCGAAAAAGACCAATGACCTATGCTGAGTTAAGGTACTTGTTCTACTAACAGTAGAACACAACTGCACACACCGACGACACTAGAACACTCATACACAGATAGCGAGCACAAATCATAATAATAATAATAATAACATTGTTTGCCGTTTGCCTATTTGTTTTTGTCTCTGTCCGTGACTGTGTGCCACCACTCTCCCTATGCTGACTTTTCTATGCCCGAATGTGCGTGTGTCTGTCTGTCTGTCTGTGTGTGTCTACACGCAGAGGGAGAGATAGGGTTTGGATTTTTCGTGGAGCACGGAATGGGTGGAGAGTGTGGGGGGGGGAGCATGCATGATATTCTGATGTTTTTTTTTATTTTATTTTATTTTTGTTTCTTTTCTAATTTGTATACCGCCGCTATCAAATATTAAACAATTTAGAAAGTGTGTACATACAAACATATACGCTTTCCTCTTGCTCTCTCGCGCTCTCCCACTGTACGACCAGATGAAGTTTGGAAAGAAACCAAAAAAAAACCTACACGCACATTAATCGAACCCTGTTCGCTTTACAGGAAATCAACCTTTCTTCGAAGTGCCGGGACCCGGGTAACTACCCGGGGAAAGAATAAAGAAATGCTAGGGTTCCAAAGAGGTTTTGTTTTTTTTTGTTTGGTTGTAAATTTAGTTGTGAAGTGATTCGGTGTCCATCACAAACATTTTGCAATTAATGTTCATAAGTGAATTGGAATCACAGTTCCCATAACTACAGCTGATGGTAGCCAGACATATTGCCGAAGTTTATTCTGGTTTGTCGGGTTTCCAGTGTCTTTGAGATTCATTCTGGGCTTTTTAATTCGACCACAACAGTTCATTTATGAGTCCATTACAATTGTTACCACACAAAAAATAATACCGACAAAATAAAAACTTAAAAAAAAAATCAATCTCAACAAGCAGACTTATTCCGTAGCCGTTATTACAAGCTGATCTATTCAAGACACCTTTGGTTATCTGTGGTGTCTTATGGGAATCAGCGCCTTGCTACGATTTCATTTTTATATCCATTTTATTTGTGCTAATGTTTAATCCTCTGTCCAATGGCTGGCTTAATAATCCGTTAGAATACTTTGAGGGGAGGATCCAGCAATAATTTCTAGATCACATATCTCATATTAATTTCATACGTTATTATTTTTTCACAAAGGATTTTGGGTTTCTTTTGGTTTCATTTTAGAATTTTCCACTTGTTTTATCGAAATTTTTAAGGAATTGGTATTTGTGCGGCTAGAAATATTTGCAATCCGTCTGTGTGGTAAATAAATTATTGAGGAACTGTATTTTTTTTTTAATTGTATTGACACAGCTTTGTTTTGAGGTTCCTCGGTTGATCACAGAAATTTGTTAAAATTTTTATTAAAATCTTTTTATTTAATTTTTCTTTTAGCATGATTTATGGAAGTGTGAGTGTACATTATTCTTTGTAAGGAAAATGCATTAAGGAAAAGCTTGCATTGCATTGATTCGCGTTAATTTCACAGTCTCACAGTTGAGATTCTTTTGATTTTTTCGGTTTCCGTTTCCTTTTGTGTGAACTTTGTGTTTTGTTTTGATTTGCTTTTCTTATGTGGTCTCAAAGGAAATTGAGATTTGGTTTTATTTTCTTTTTCTAATCATTCACAATGGGAAGGAATTACGTCACTTCCGTCATGCACTTTGCTTATACATATGTACATATGTATTTATGCTATTGCTATTGCTATTGTTGTTGTTGTTGTTTTTCTCTCTTTCATCATTTCTCATGTGATTTCTTGCACTTGCACTGTGTGTGTGTTGTGTTCGATGATGGGTTAGCTGGGCGAACCGAGTCCGAGTTTATCAACTTTTGGGAGCTTTGTGGGCTTGTCAGTATTTGGTCTTAGAGATTGTAGTTGAAATCAAATTACCGAGTATGTTCGCGTTGAAATGGTCCGATTAAAAGCGATTCGAGCGAATGAAAAACATTGGATTTTCCGTCGTTAATTTTTCAGAATCTGTTTCTGTTGTTGGTTTTTTCTTTTTTTGTTTTTTTTTGGGAAATTTTTGGTGTGAATGCAGGCGACGGCGGGCCCACACACGCAGGAGAAATTGTAGTGGTGCCGTTCGACGTTCGAGCGGCGTTGGTGATGTTGCTGATGTTTATGTTGGTGGTGATGGTGATGGTTGTGATGATGATGATGATAATAATAATAATAATGAGGGTGATGGTGAAGACGACGACGACGATAACGACGGTGTGGTGTGGTTGTTGGTGGTGGTGGCCCGACGAGTAGAAGAAGAAGAAACGCGGCGGTACAGTGAAACGCAAAACAACATAACCGCGATACGCTCAATACGAAGTGTAGCCAAAGACTGCCTCAAAATGTTATCGAGTTCGTTGTATTCCATCCATCCATCTAGCCAGCGAGCCACAGCCATTCATCCATCCTCAACATTGTTGGCTATTAGTTGGTTGGTTGGCTCGTAGCTTACGTTGCTTGTGTGCTCTGGCTGTGTGTGCTTTGGTGGCGGCGGCGGCGGCCATAGCTGCTTGCTTGATTGACAAACAAACATAGACGTTGGCAACCACGACAACGTTCTCTGCCAGCCAGTTGCTCCCCAAACGCGTTCTCTCTCTACCCCCACCCCCCCCAATGAGTACCATGTTGGAGCACGATGAGACGCCAGGAGAGAGCATGAGAGTGCGTGTATTTGGAGACGAGCCTCTCCACGCACCACCAGCAGAATGAGTAGTTGGTTGGTTGGTTGGTTGGTGTTGTATCTGTTGGATAGCCTACTAGTCACGGCTCTGGCGGCTGCTCTTCCATGCAACAAACACGATATTCTTACGAGTTGCTGTTACAAAAGCACTCTCTTACTTACATATCACTGGGATTCAGTTCGCTCTGTGCGAAGAGTGCGAGAGCAGTCGAGCCTCGTTCTCTCTGACCGAGTTGTGGCAGACAATCATTGAATCGGCCCCATCGTCCACCGTTACATACGTTACAGCGCAGCGGGCACCACTATACGATGGCGATGGTGTTTGTCTGACTGTGCACTGTGTGCTCGTCTCTGTGTGTGTGTGTGTGTCGAGTGCATGTTTGACTCTATGATGTTGTGTGTTATTTTGTGTTTGATGTAGACGGTGCTGTTTGTTTTTCTTCTTTGTGTGTGCTTTATTCGTTGGTTCGTTCATAAAACTGCTGACTGGGTATATGTGTCTCTGTGCCGATTTTTCCTCGTTTTCTTTTCTACATTTTGTACTTTTTTTCTTCCTTCCATTTATTACATTATGTCCGTCTGTCTGTGTGTGTGTATTTGTGTTATAATTCAAGTGTTGTTCTAGCATATGTTTGGACGTGTGTTTGTGTGTGCGTCTGTATGTCTCTCTGCCAACGCAGTTCGTTCACAGTTTTTTTTTCTGTAAGTTGTGTTGTTTTTCTTCATATTTTTGTTGTTGTTTTCGCCCGTCATCCTTTTTTGCTCGCTCTTTGCCGCATTATGAGATAACATCATCATCATCGCCAGCGCCATCGCCATCGCTGTCGACGTCGGCAAACAGCTGTTTTGTCTTCACAATGCATTCGCCATTTAAGAGACTGCTTCTGCTGGCCGACTGCTGGCCGGTGTACGGTGTTTATCGTAAGGTGAATAACTTTTAATCATCTCGGCCTCTCTTTTGGTTTTGTGTCGTTCGCTCTTTTCGCAGACTCGAGCGAGCTCTTTGGTTTTTGAGTGCCCAAATGAAATGCACTTGTGCCTCCGCATACGTGTGAATGTTTTCACTATTGTTGTTGTTTTTGTTGTTGCTGTTGTTATTGATATCAATTTGTTAAACAATTCAATGTTTGTTGTTTTTGTAATTTTCACACTCTCGGCCCAAAAGCGGAAATGTTGTTACCCAGAATTCATTATGTATGGATGTGTGTGTGTCTGTATTTTACATCTCCGACGAAATTCGAAGTAGTCAAGGACACTTGCATTTGACAGTAATTAGGTAATTATGAATTTGCAACAATTAACTTGGAAAGACAGCAACCACCAACACCCCCATACTGGCAGAGTGATTGAACTACACACACACACACACACATACGTGGGCACCTACACATCATAGCCACTCTATGCAAATTGTTGTGCATTTGTGTTTGAGTTATTACATTTCTTTGTTGGAGTTTAGTTAGATGGGCCTTAAAGACTTTGTATATTACAATAAAACCAATAAATGAAATGACGTTAGTTGCAATTGAAAACGTAATAGTTTTTTCGTTGCTCCTCAGATTTAAAGGCTGCTCCGTCCGAATATCCCGTGACATTGTAACTTTTTCTATTTGTATGAACTAGTCTTGATCACCATAATCGATAAACGCTGTTTATGGAGTTACGCTGATTTTCAAATTTAATGAATTTTTAATTTGTATTCTAAATTTAGATACGTTTTCTCTGAATATCAATAGAGATAATTTTGCATGTGTAAAATGTGGCCCAACAGATTTCAGCTTCCGTATTTTTTTTTTAAAAAAAAAAACCTTTCGCTGAATATTCACTTCAAGTTCCACTCATTAACATATCAGTACGATAGTGAGAGGGTATGGAGGCACGTAATCCAGTCCCGTTCGATAATGAACATGATCACATTATATTAGGGCAAACGAAAGGGCATCAATAAATGTCGAACGGAATATGGAAATACAATTCATTATGTATGTAAATATGAAAACAAACATCGATCCGATCGGCTTGGCATAACTTTCCAGGGCCTAGTGGTGTTTGCAATAACCGGATGAATTCAAATCGAAAGCTCAATGAAACTCATCGACACTCTTAGCGATTGCAAATACACAGAATAGATCTGGTCGCCCTTCCGGAGGATCTCCCTCTCATTCGGAAAGTGCTCCTCGCCAGAAGGGACCTTCGCCAAATTGTGAATAAAAGCTAATCGATTTTAATTATCTATAACTCATTTTAATAGTGAGATATGTGGCTCTATGATTTTTGTATTTTTTCTTTTTAACCAAAAAAAAATCGACTTGTATGAAACTGTTGTTCATATTAAATATTAATGTAATGGCCAATTTCGACATTGACAACACATCTATGAACACAATCGTAAATATTCGAATCGCAATTCTCAATGGTCGACAGCTTTTTAGAAATATTTTCAGATTTTTTGTATTTCGAACGCGACAGCATTTGTCCGGTCTGGCCTTCATTTAGGGACACCCTTTTATAAGGATCCTTTCATGTCGTGCACGCTGAAAAAAAATGGCCATTTTAACAAGTTTGAGCAAACAAATTCGCATCAAACATATGTATATTTTTCCATACCACAAACATTAACTTGTTTGTAGCTGATAAATATCAAATAAATATGTCTAAATTTTTGTGTTACTTTTCATTTGGTTTTTCAATTTGTGAACTTTTGCATAACAATCATCTTATTCACTGGGTTATTGCTTTTATTTTACAGAGCGTAGATGCAAAAAAAAGTGAGAAAAACAGCTGCAAATACACACTTATTCGCACTCAAATGTTGTACTTTGTTGAATTTCATAAGTTCGTTGTCTGTTTCCATTTACATATTTCATTTATTTATTGAGTCTATGGACAGAAATTCCTTACAGACTAGCAAATAACAAGAATTTAATTATAAGATGATGGAGATGATGGATAGAGATGGCCCAGCTCACAGACAATAGCTGGGTGTGATTTCGTATAACTGTTGTTCTATAAACCTTAGATGCACATGCTTGCGATAGCTTGTAAACGGCTGTCATTTTGTATGAATTTGACATGGCTATCATTATTCGTTGGCCAGTAGTGCCAATGTATTATTAGTACAGGGTTCTCCAACAAGAGGTGTTATTTTGGTATTCAAAGAAAAATGCAATTTTTTTGAGATAAATGACCGGATGTTTATTTCATAACAAAGAGGAAGCTATGCCGTTAATAATGAAAAACAACACGACCACGCTTACAGGACCATATCCTTTTCCTGCAATTTTCCATAACCAAATTGCAAAGTGACTGCCCTACGCCCTCGATAGACTCACGAATTCTCTGGTTCTGGTCTTAAGTAGCTGGCAGGTATTAGGCTGATTTTTCGATTTTGCTACCAATATCCATATCCGAAAGGGGGAAGAGGGGTGGCATTAGGAACTCTTTGTCAAGGTTTATAATCCACCTTGACAAAGAGTTCCTAATGCCACCCCTCTTCCCCCTTTCGTATATGTTCTTTTCTAAGAGCCCCATCAACAGAGGTCGGACAATATCCTAGTCAGTATTGGCCATTGCAATCGCCGGTCGGACAACCCCCAACATCCATTTGCTCTCACTGCAAGCTTATGACGTTTTTTCGCAGTCTAGGCATGGTGTGGTCGGTAGTTTGTGCGACTATCACACAGAAGAACCCGAGTTCGGAACCGGGTAAGACCATCAAACATTTTTCAGCAGCTATTTCCACCTCGTAAATGTTGGCGACTTTAAGAGTAAGAGAGCAATCTGTAAGCCATGTAAAACTTCTCTAGAAAAGCATTAGCCGTTCGGAGCCGACTTTAAACAGTAGCTCCCGATTTAATCGCACACAGCTCACTGCTTCGAGAGAAGTTCCCCGTCTGTTCCTTCATGGAATGTTAAGGGAAATTAGTAAGTAAGTAGGCCAACACACGCGCCCTTGACTTGTTCCTGGTAAATCGATCCTCACGATCCACACGTCCACTCGCCTTTGTATAACGCCCGAAGACATCTCGACACGCGTGCAAAGGCCAATTCAGTCACAGCGCAGCTTGTCGTGGGGAAACTGTTGCAGGCGCAGGGAATGCAGACACTCCAGCAGCAACATGTGATGATTAGCCTAATGATGATGATGCTGGTCAAGACCTTGAGAGCTGCTATTGACAAACAGCGGCATCTGGACCAGTGACTAAAGTGAAAGATCATCAACGGCACCAGCAGCGTCATTGTTGTTCTTGTTGTTGTAAATATGGATTGGTTGCTCAGATTATATTAAATCGACCAAACATTATGTTTTTCGCTGTTGTTGTTGTTGTGTGTTTTCTGCCCTATTGGCCAATAGATAATTTTTGCTTGTTTTGGCAATCGGTATGCTGGCTGGCTGTCTGGCTGACTGGCTGGCTATCATCGCTTATCAGTCCGTGTGTTGTGTTGTCGATCCCATCAATATGCATTTCAGAGATGGACGGACAGACTGTAACATAATAAATCTATATCTATCTATGTAGCTATCGTATCGTATCGTATCTTTGCATATTATCTAATTTCTTATGATCATACGTCCAAGTTATTGGCGGTGTGTGCGTGTGTTTTTTATGAAATCATAGAGCAATTATCTATGGACTTTTGCTTAAATCCTATTATGTGTGTGGAGTTTTGTGTTTTTTTTTATTGCTTTGTTTTTGAATTAATTTTGCATATTTTTAATGTTACGAAATCTCTCCGCGGTCCGCGAAAACAGAGGGGGCAAAAAAAAAAAAAGAAACAGATTACTACAGTTCATTGGAAACTTTCAGATGTGTGTAGCTCAGCGAAAACAACACGGCAATAGCAACAACAACAACAACAACAGCGCACGGCTATTTATGTATAATAAAGGTGATAGTGCAAAAAAAAAACCAACAACATCACATCAGCAGCGGCAGCGGTAACGTCTGGCTGGCTGGCGGGCTGGCTGGCTGCTGTTGTTGCCACTACCGCCAGAAACAAATCTTTTGTAATAACCCACAAATTGTGAAATGCTGTGATTTTTTGGTTTTCTGTTTGTTTCGATCAAAAAATGACCGACAACAGCAACAACCACAACAACGACGGTGACGACCACGACGACGAAATGAAACGAAAAAAAGCAACGCAAAAATTCGCCAAGTCCAACGACCACGTTCAGGGCCATATGAACAAATACTTACGATACATATCCCAACGATACGATCCAAACTATATACATATATATCTATTATATATATATGTATGTATGTGTACATGTGTATATGGATATATTTACTACCACCAAATCGGCCATTACGAAGTATTTTTCTGCCGTTTTTTTTGTTGTTATTGGTGGAAATTTGAATGTTTGTAAAAGATTTTTGCAAACGTTGTTGCTGGTCGCTGCTGTGCATGTTGTTGTTGTTGGTAGTGGTTGCTGCTGCTGTTGCTCATGTTGTTGGGTTTCTTTATTCCATTAATGAATGGCGGCAATAAACTAATTTTGTGTGGATACGAAATATT
The DNA here is from genome assembly GCA_958296145.1 of Hydrotaea cyrtoneurina. Lineage (NCBI taxonomy): Eukaryota > Metazoa > Arthropoda > Insecta > Diptera > Muscidae > Hydrotaea > Hydrotaea cyrtoneurina. The sequence continues at coordinate 80,503,767 of OY282516.1, forward strand.
CCAAATGAACGACCGAACGACCTAACAAACACATGCACGCAGACTCACTCACCCTGTGGCGGATACTCGGACACACACACACACACACTCATACGCCGGCATTGTCGGTCACATATTGCATTTGTTCGCATGTTTTGTCACCCCCCCCCCCCCCCCAGAGTATGAAATTTCGCATTCGTTTTGCCAAGTTGGAGGCGACGAACGACGTACCTTGCGATCCCAAACGGCTTGGGCAAATATTTCATTAACCTTTGAACCGACACAATGACCTCCACTTGGTCTCACCGGCAAGGTCAGGTCATTAGCCAACTTCGCAAAGATGGCTGGAGGAGCTGATTGGGCTGCATGAAGGCTCTGCCACCGCTCCATTCCTGACATGGACTTCCCAGTTGGCAAATGACTGCCGCCATTGCTGGCATTTTCCAAATACGAGTCTGCGGTAAAAGTCGTACTTTTTCTAATCATTGTGAAAGGAAAGAATTCCAATGTTCGAAAGGCGCCGTACTCGATATCGTATACTCGATATCGTGTTTGCATTAAGTTTTCGCGTTACTGAAACAATACCGAATAAAAGTTCTCCATCAAACTGATGGACGCTTGCATTGGATTCATGAGATTTGTACAGGGCTTCAAAGAACTCGGATTTCACTTTTGGCTTTGTTTGTGCAACAATCGTGCACACTCATGATCTGAGTGTAATAACCCATCGATTGTCACCTCAGGATGCCATGGCGACCGCAACCTGGCCTCCGTCCATAGCTGGAAGGCTAAATGAAACGTAGTTGACCATTAGTTGAATTGCTCAATCAGGATAACGACCAAGAGGAACTTGACCAATGTGTGACTAACTGACAGTGATTCCTTGTCCATTTTCGCACGTTGCAACGGTGGTCTAGTGGCTGAAATTTTCCCTCCCCCATCAAATTAAAGTGGATGCAGCCCTTGATGCGCTAGGTCAGTCAGAGATCGCATTGGAAAAATGAGTGACCAATAGCAGGAGTGACAACCCGCAAACCAAATTGCTTGGAAAACACTTCATGAGCAGCTCGTTCGCAAAAAAAAAACAAGACTGTCAACGGACAAAATATTTCATACAAACTCCCTCGATGCATTTCACTAACCTGGAGTCGGTACATTTGCCTTGATTCCTTTTTGTGAAAACCAGGATGTTTACAGTCTGTGTAAAATCGATGCAGCTCAGGCTAGCGATTGCATACAGATGAAATATTTGAACACCATCATTTGAAATTATTTGAGAGTTGGCCACCAACACATACGCACACATATGTAAATATTTTCGTGCACTGCCAATGATTGAAAAACAAATGCAAGTTCGTGTTGGAGTTCCTTGCCAGATTTTTACGAATAATCTGGCCAATACAAAGTGGAAGTGGTTAGGGCATACTCTGAGAAAAGCAGAGAACGACATCGCCGAAGCCTACAAGGAAGTCAAAAGAGAGGCCACTCAAAAAATATACGAAATACGAAGACTTGTAGAATCAGAGGCACTCGAACCAGGTCATAACACCGTGTTACAAAAAATAGATTTTTTTCTGTCCTATAACCCAAATGCACATATTCGGAAAGAGGGGAAAAAATAAAAATACACGTGTATCGGCGATTTTCATGTACACGTCAGAATTTTTTTTTTAAGTATGAAGTATGAAGCTCGTAGTGGCCTGTGTGAAAGCCTTTGGACCGATTTTTAACCCCTTTTCAGTGATCCAATCGAGCAGGCAGACTCGTGGAAATGTCTGTATCACGTCAAATTTTTTAAACAAAATTTTTATCAATTCTCAGATTTTCCCCAATTTTTATTATTTTTGAAAAAAAAAATATTTTTTTCACTTTTCTTAGCATAACTTGAAGAGACTCCAAATTTTTAAACTACTTAAGCGTTACGAAAAAAAAATGTTTTGTAACCATTTAAAAAAAAAAAAAAAATTTAGGAAAATCTGAGAATTGATAAAATTTTCTATTTTTTATCCCCTTTCCGAAAAAGTAAATTTGGTTCATAGGACAGAATGTGTGTAACACGGTGTATTTGTACACGCATTAGCATTAAATAGAATAGTTTTTAACAGCTTTGTCATGGGCCTGTGTTCCACGTACATGTTGAAAATCTGAATTTTTAAAATGTTTACACACAAGTAAATCGCATGTTTGGAGCATGTATCCAGTAGAACCTATTTTTTCGAAACAAAGTTTATTTGGCAGCAAATTTAACTGATTTGCTGTTTCTATTAGGCATTTGAGCAGAAGCATTAGCGTGTTTGGGAAAACTCGCAATCAACTATTTGAGTGCGAATAAGTGCTTATTTGCAGCTTTTTTTTAATATTTTTTTGTTTCTACACTTTTCAAGCTGATAACAATAACCGAGAGAATGATGATGAATTGATATGTAGAGATTCACAAATTGGGAAAAAAAATAGTAACACAAAAATATATTTGATATTTGTAACCTACAAACAAGTTAATGTTTGTGGCAGCGCAAAATATATACGCACTTTTGCTGAAATCTGTTAAAAAAGGGCCATTTATTTTCAGCCTGTATGAACTTCTTGGAAATATAGTGATTCTCATCCTACCAACCTAACATTTCCGGGGGCTCAATGAGACTCGTGTTTTTTTCTTCTTCCGAAAGGTGGTCGGGAAGCGCTGAAATTTATTAAATTTTATGGAAGGCATACCGCTGTCGCTGCAAAAGTAGGGTGTCCAAAGTGCCTTCGAGGACACCACCAACTGTGTTGGGTGGTGCCTGTTATCTCCCCCCCCCCCCCCCCCCAAGTCCTTTCCTTCGGTGCGTCAATTTGTGTGTTTGGTTAATCGTGTCAATGGCAGTCCGTTCCATTGGAGTTTCTTGCACTGAACTCTCGCTCCCAGTTCGCGGTATGCAGAGATTGTCTGGGGTGTGCGCCATTTCGGCCAACATTTGTAAGTGAAATCTAACTGTGGTTTAATTTGTTGCCTTGAGTGTAGTGGCTGTTACACTCGGACACAGACGTGTAGTGGCAAAATGCCGGTGAAATTTCTTGAGTCATTAGTCAAACGGTTCTCTGCCTCAAAAATATTTCAATTAAAGATAAACACCTTCATTTGCCCGGGCAGAGTGTGAGGAGCAGTGGCGGAAAATCGAAACACACATACATATGTACATTGTACAGTAGAATAAAGTTACGACAACTTGGCTAATGCTCTTGACAACATATTCCATCAGGCAGCACCGTCACTTGTTGTTGCTACAGCTGTCTGTCTGTCTGTCTGTTGTTGTGGTAGCGGTAGTGCTGGTCTTCTGTGTTAGTAGTGCTCGGTTGGAAGCACAAGAAGAAGAATGACTAGAACAAGAAGAAGAAGACGAACTCCAGCCAGCCAGCGAGCCAGCAAGCCAACAGTAGAAGTAGAAGAATTAGAATTAGAAGAAGCAAAAAAATCGCACTAAACCGCTTTGGCTACAACTATTTGTCGGCTATTCACCTTTTGTATTGAGTGTGCGCCTGTGTGTGTGTGTGTGTGCGATTCTTTCAAACGTCCCACTTTCCACCGCAAAAAAAAAAACCAACAAGAACAATAAGCGCGAACTGAAACAAAACAGAAACAGATTATAAACATAACTGAAGTAACTGAAACATGTTCCGACACACTAACGACTACAGCGACGACGACGACGAAGACGATAGAATGGAATAGGAATAGTTCTACGTTTCAAATTGCCTCCACCCTCCTCTCGCTGCTCGCTAGACTACAGCTATTCGACGCTAATAATTCGGAGCTACGTCAGTAACGCTAACTCAGATCTCAGTGTGTGTGTGTGCACCTTCTGAAAGCCACCGTTCTGAGCGAGACTTTTGAGCCATCATCATGTTGGCTGTGCCATTTTGGCCATTACCAATAAATACACTTGACAGCGGCAGCAGAGGGCAATATGATAATTGTGGTCACATTTGCACACACCATCGATTGCACAAGAAACATTCGCTCGCATTGAATCGATTTCTCCATCTGATCTGAGTCAGAGATCTCACACACTCCGGCCAAGTCGTCGATCCAAAATTCACAACGAACTTAACACCAACCGTGAATTGGTGGTGTGACACAACCCAAACCCCCAAACACACACATACACACACATACTTTGGTAGCGATCTTCGGTGCTTTCTCACACAGTTGGTCATAACTTTGGAATGTCTATCCGCAGTGTAGACTCACACTCCGAAACATGACTGCTTATTTGTCCAGCCAGAGAAATATTGCAATAACATTTTCGGAAACATTTCCCATCGAGGTCTTCTCTGCATTTTCTTGTTCTTCCTCCATGTGGTACTACACAAAAGATTCAGTGACTTTCCAGCCATTGTCAGGCTATACGAAGACTGAAAGGACTGGAGACCTTTTACTTTAATTGAATTGAAAAGTTTCAGTCGGCTGACACGACACAGAATTGAACATGGAGATTCTGTTACCAACTGCAGTGTCCATCGGAAACTCTTCCAAATTGCTCAGCGTAGTGGAAATAATGACTGCAGTAGCGTGTCCTAACAATGGCACTGCTACAGGCCCTGGTTGACGGTCTACCGTCTGATATAGGTGCGATGTAAGGGAAATCGACGACCATCACTAACATCGCAATGACATTGGCTGCACGGGGAAGGAGTAAGCGATCTGTGTGTGCGCCCATCGCCGGAATGGACAAGGGTCCAAGACTGGTGGCGAACGAGGACTCAACAATGGTGCTGGTGGCAAATACAAGGACGACGACATGACATCATCCACATCATCCGGAAGAGATGAGCGAAATCTACAAAATGCAATTTCTTCCGATGCAGCCACTCGTGTCGTGCGAACAGGACTTGCAGTTTGTCTCTCGTGTCCTGCGATCGGACACTTGACAGACAGACAGCGCCGGACTGTGACATTGGGCAACGAATTTACGCCACCCTCGTACATGTGACTGGGAAGGCATGTTGTGTTTTTGCAAAAACTCATGCGCACACATGTTTGCTGTCGACATTGGTTAGTTGGTTGGTTAGTGTGTGCGTGAGTGTTGTCCGTGTATGTCTTATTTAAGCCAAATTCTGCGGTGCTAAGTCAGGCCTGTCATACTCTCGAGAATATCAAGACTTGTTGCCGTTGCTCATGTTGCGATGTCGCTGTGTATGTGTGTGTGTGTGTTGGCTACCAGCTGCTGCTCATCGACGACTGGTTGCTGGCTGGCTGACTGGCTGGCTGTCGTGCCATTGTAGCCGTAGCGTATTCTTGTTCTTGCTGTTATTGCAAGCAGCAGTTAATGTGTGTTGTTCGTGTGTATGTCGGATTTTTACCGTACTACGAACCTTAGCGGTAAAAACGTCAACTACAAATTATACAGTTATAACACACCGACAGACGGAAAGAGAACGACTGCTGCTGCTGCTCGTACATGCTTCAAGAACAAGAATGTTGTGCAAGAACACACGAAGACGGCGATTACAACAATAGGAGTGACGAAAACAGCCAACAACACCAGCAGCAACAACAACACGAACACCAGTGGAATTAACACATGTATGTACAACACATGTACATGGGCACAACGAGAATTAACAGAACTGTTTGAATGTGTGTGTCTGTGTGTGTGCGAGTGTTTGCTTGTATCAGATACATTTGAACGAGAGAACAAAAAAAAAAAAGAACGTAAAGCTCCGTTTAAGCACAAAGAAACAACTCATAACAGTACTTCATGGTTTCAAAACTGAAAGAAGAATCTTTTCGTATTTCTAATGAACCAACATCAACCCGCCGCCCCGCCCCTCTGTCCCTCTGCTTGCTTAGTTTATGGCTTTTTGTGGAAAGCGGCTCATCTGGCCGGCCATATGTACATGCATAGACATGACCACGGCACGTACACAGTTGCACGCTGATTCATTTGCCATTAGCCATTTCGCAAGATCGTCAGTATTTTCGGCGACGTCCAAAGGACGTTCAGTGCTTGTCCCACTTTTACAACGACTTGTACGAAAGCCAACAACTATTTCAGTTGTGGAAAAGGAAAAGCGGCAAACTCTGGAAGACGTTTTCACGCTGATTTTGTCCGCGGACAACATTCTGTTCGAAGGCGACTTTGTCGTAGGAGGATAACAATTAAATTACAACGAGTTTATGAAGCCCGGCAGTCCGACCAAAAAAGGAGACAGGAGACATTTGATTTCGGAAAATTGACATGGGCCCATTTGTTCATGTGATTTGTCAATTGTTTGGAAGAAGACAATCCAAGTCCACGCTCTCACAGCCCATTTAAAATTCAGAAAGCTTCACATGAAAATGGAAATACATGATCTGAACAGCAAAAGTCCTTAACTGCAATTTAGAATTGATATATTTCAAGCTTAAGCCAGGAGTAGATTACGCCCGACAATACCGTGGACACCGGACTCTGTAATCCTTTGTCAATGATCTTTACAACTGCTTTGGAATGACCAAGCCCCCATATTGACCCAGTTAATGAAATGATCCCCAATAAATCTCTTCGGAGTTAGTAAGCTTAGGCCGTCTGACCTTTAGATTCTCTTTTATTTCGGTGTTGGAACACGAATGTTCCAAGTGGTTGAGTAGAATCGTAGCCAACAATGACCGAACTTGACGCCCTTCAAGTTCTGAAACCCATTATTTTGTGTTGCAATCGCCATGACGATTGGCCGGGGAGAACCGAAATACTTTCATCGGATGAAACCTTACAATTGATATTCAATAAAACCTATGGCACTAACCTGTCATTGCTCCGCTGGTACTGGGTCCCGTGTACGGATCCCGCGACGTGGATGCAGCCGATGTTATTGTGGCAACAGCCTTGGTGGCCACGGCCACGACCGATGAGGAGCCCGACCCGGACACGGGCGATGTCGCTGTCGATGTTGACGTGCTGGACTGTATCGCCTTGGAGACAGTTTGACGCTTGATGACAAGCTCGGTCGGTATGTCCACGGCCATTGGTGAGTCCGTCGTTGCCGCTGTATTCGTGGACGTGAGCGTTGTCACCGGCTCAAAGCAAACATCCAGCAGTGTGGTGCCCGATGCCGTCTGCAGTCCCGCTATGTCCTTCAGATCAATCCAGCTCGCCCCGACCTTATCGCTGTCCGTTAGGGGCAAACTCAGGACTCTCGTATCGTTTTCGTCGACGATGTGAAATGCTTGAGTTGGTTCGATTTTCACAATTATGGGCTGATTGGAGATTATGTGCGATTGTTGTTGTTGCTGCTGGTGCTGCAGGTGCTGGTGTTGGTGTTGGTGCTGCGAGAGCTCTTCGAGCTCCTCGAGATCTTGACTGCCAATATGAACAGCAGAGCTGGGTATCACAAGTGTTGCCTCGCCCGCCGACGATGACGAGGACGGCGACGGCGACGATGAGGCCACAGCAATCGCATGTGTTGTCAGTGGCGATGATGTGGACGACAGCGACGACGTGAGATTAGACGACTTTCGGACGACATCGAATTTCAATATGGTGCATTTGTCGGTCTGCTGATATTGATGCTGCTGCTGCGGACGCTGTGACTGCAGCACCAAACTGGGAACACTCCTCACCAGAGTGGTTGTCTTCGTTCCAGCGGTGCTTGTGATGAAAGCGAGCGGAGGCGACGTCGCCTTATTCGCTGTGGAAATCGTGCGCACCGTTGTGGTGGCCGGCAACGGGAAAATCGAAATCGATGGAACTTTGCTGCTAATCAGTCCGGCACTAGCAGCTGCTGTCGACAGAATCTCGCTGTTGGCAGCCGTCGTTATGGTTGTGGTTACGTTGCTCTCATCTCCGCCACCGCCGCCACATGCAGGCGTCGTTGTCCTTCGCGGCCCCTTCGGCTGCTGTATCAGGAGGAGATTTGTTTTCTCCGTCGTGTCTTTGTTTATCGCTACCGGGTGGCTAAGTTCGGTCTCTCCAGTATCCGACGAGTCGGACGATGTCTCCGGCAAAGCTCTTTTCAGAATCCTAGTCGTTGGAACGGCCGAACGCTCAGGAGATGGTGATGGCGTCGTCGTTGATATGGACGACAAAGGCGACAACGATGATGATGATGCTGGTGCTGGTGCTGGTGACGCTGTCACTGAGGCAGATGATGCGTATGATGTTGATGATAATTCACTTTCAGTGGACGACTCCACCTTGTTGTTTCATTTAGTCTTTAAAAAAGTTGTGCGTTTGTTGTTTGGTTAATTTTAATCCCTTGGGGATCCTTTTGGTTTTTGTTTTTTTGGATTTTAGTTTTTTTTTTTCTGTTTCTGTTGCGTTTAGATCGTTTGTCCTTCGTATATATTTACAATATTAGAGGATGCCTATCGGAATCCCATTTGCTAGTGATCATCGCCATGTGGGCGGTGAGTGTACGATAGGCAGGAGAATATATAATATTCAGGGGGCGATAATGTCAATTCATGGCGTTTGTATGCGTATCCTATTGGAAGACGATTATTATATATCACACACACACACACACACACACACACACACACACAGCATGTGTTTATGCAAGTTATGGGCAGCAGCACAACCCAGCAAACCAAACCTCTCGTGAAATTTGAAAATATCCCGTAAATTTAGAACGGCAGCAGCATCCACACGGAATTGGGGCAATTGCCCCACGGACTTGGGTTGACAAGTTACCAGCTCTCGCAAATGAAGGACAGTTCTTTGCTGTCAATGCTGAGGTCCGACTACGCGATACTGAAAAGTTGCAGTTAGTCAAGCATTGGAAAAACAGAGTATCCTTTTCCGAGTTCCTCATAGTGGGATACATGCCACAATGATACAAGACAGTGATCTCAGTTTTTTTGAGCTTTCCTCGTTGTCAATGCCAATTGAACACCAGTCCGATCAACTATCAGCTGTCAATGGCCTACTGTCACATGAGACCAAGCGGTGGCAATCAGTTTCAGTCTAAATGGCAACGTGCGCATGCTTTCTAAAAGACAAACAGCTGATTTCGAAGCCACATATCAGCTGTTTGTCTTTTCGAAAGCATGCGCACGTTGTTATTCGACAACGTGACTTAGACTATTAATCTTTGCCAGCCATTGAAAGCACAGAACCCTTCGGAGTTTCCACTAGATTTGATTGGGCTAAAACGAGTATGGAGCTGAAGGAGTCCCCATTGAGAAACAAAGAAACAGATTTGTCCCAGTTGAATCATATATTGGCCGAGTTTACACCTCCACCTCCGGCTGGATCTCGCCAAGGAATGAATAGTGTTCTGTCTCTCAGTATCGACGACAGAGAGTTAGAGGCACAATACAAACGATCCAGACTCTGGCCAAAAATACCTAATCTGATGACTCTTAGTGTGATGCAGTCGAAGTCTTGCTACTTCAATAAGTGCGATAATACAGGGTGGGTCAAAAGTTGTATTTTTTCTAAATTTTGTCGTTTCTAGTTTTTTCAGATTCAATTAAAGTTATTAAATAGACCCCATGGTTAGTTTTGGCGCACCCTGTACATATTTTCAAATATCGACGTGTTCTATCTCAACGAGTCCAATTAAGGTTCGGCGGTTTGCTGGGTTGTGCATTTTCCTGTTCTACACTCTCGTAGATACACATCACAATGACAACACTCACTATGACAAAAACACATGTATGGATGCAAGCACACACTCGGCTATGCACTAACACACACACGCACGCACGCACATACACAGATACAATTGGTTATGCACGAATTGAATACACCGAATCACAACATTTGAGAAATAAATCACAAATGCGAAATATTATTCGCTAATTCGCAGATGGCAAATGTCGTCGTTAAGTTTCGCTTTATTTGTCTTGTTTTTGTTTGGTACGAATTGCGAAATGTTTGGTTTTGATTGATTGGTTTTTCGTTTCTGTTCAATTTGTTTCTTCTTCTTCTTTTATTTTCGAGTAAAACTTAATAATTAACCGTATTTGTTTGTTGTTGTTGGTTTTTGGTTGTTGTTGTTAAAAATCAGCCTTTTAAGTGCACTTATACAAAAAAAAATAAAGGAAAACAAAAACGAAACGTTTACAACAATTAATAATGACGACGAGAATCGAGTATCGCGAATCGGGAATCGACAATCGGGAGGATATTTATTTATTTGGTTTGGTTTGGTTGGGTCGAATGCGAAGAATGTCAATGGTGGGATTGCTTAAAATCAAAGGAATTGCTATTCGTTGTTGTGGGCTTTTTGTTTTGTTGTTGTTGTTTTTGGTTTTGGTTTCGTCGCGTTTCTTTCGTTTCTTCTTTCGTTGCAGGACCACAACCACAACCGAAAGTGAGAGTTTCTGTTCGTTTGTTCGTTCGTTCGGTGGCCTTTTGGGATATACACTTTTTTTTTTTTTTTTTTGGTTTGTGCGGCTGGGGAGGCAGGGTTACACTTTTCCGCACTAGGAATCCGAGTGTGGAATATTTGAGGAATCTTAGAAAGGATTTTTATTGTGGTTCTCTATCTCACTGCAGTTCGAATGATTGCCTTGTCATTTTCATTTTCGTTATAGTTTTTGGTTGGCCTTTTTGGATTAGTTTTGTTGCGTTTCGGTTCGTTTCGTTTCGGTTCGTGTTATTTGCGTTTGTTTGATTCTATTTTATTTTGCTGATTTTATTTCATGTGTATGTCCGTTTTTCGGGGTTTGAGTTCTTGTTCTATTGTGGATGTGATTTTTTAAATGCAATCTTTACTTTGCTGTATTGCACAAACACTAAAGCAGACTGGATGGATGGTTTTTTGGATGTAGATGTGTATCCTGTTGCAACAATGCGAAGTGCAGCCACGTAGCGCGACAGCGTGTGCGCACTCTTTCGGCTGCGGGGAGGAACGGGACACATTTCAAGTCCTTCGTGAATGATGGGGTGCTGCACAAATAGTGTCAAAGTAATTGGAAGTGTGTCGTGCCACATATCCTCTCCTCCGCATCGCATCGCACCGCTCCATTCCATTTCGTTCCACTCAACTTAACTCCACTCCACTCTGTTGTGCTCTCCTTTACTGCTCTACTAAGGCACAGTCGAGCGAGCCGTCGTTGCGTTGCCTTTGCCCGTCCACTGCAGATACTTGTCGAGTGGAGGAAGCGGAAAATCGATATTTTCCTTCTTCAGCGTTGCCACATTGTTTTGCACGTAGCGAGAATAGAACGAATCGATTGTCGTGCCTGTGGTGGCCTGTTGTCATCGTTGTCGTCGCTGTTTTCTTTTGGTTGGCTTTCGTTTCGATTATGTTTTCTTTTTGGTTTCGTTGTTCCGTTTTGTTGTTTATATTTTCGTTTCGTTTTCCAGTTTGCGCTTACGCTACAACTCTATGGCCAGAAAACAAACAACAGAATGCAGCCTGTCTGGTGCTGAGCGCTCACACTGAATCTCACGAAGGACACGACGAACGCTCTTCCAGTTTTCCGTACTTCCAGGATTGCGTACAAGACAATCACACTGACACTGACAGCCCAGACAGCCAGCCAGCGTGTTGTGTCCAACTGGCGGCAGCGGCAGCGGTGGCGGTGTACGGAGGAGGTTTTCTATGTTCCCTCACACACACAAACACACACTGACACGGAGTTTTCACTTTTCACTTAACCCCTATTTTGAGGATTCTCTGTTGTCGCCTTTAATGGGACCACAAAGAAAACTCGAATGCACACAACATCACAGCGAGCGAACGAGCGTACGAACTTCGTTTCACCACCACAATCAGCCCATCGGCACGGAGTCCTGACTCTGTGTGTGTGTGTGAGTTGTACATGTGTTGGTGTTCATGTATTGTGTTCGTTGCGAACAAAACAACAACAGGCAAAAATAGGACTCGCTACTGGAAAATAGGGTTAGTAGGCATAATGCCAAGTGCATGCACTGGAAAGCCACACGTCGTCGATGTCGGTGTGTGCGTTCGCAATTTGTGTTAATTTTTCATCCCCTAAAAAGCAGTGCCGGCACCACGCGTACTTCTCCTCCACCCCAATGGCCCCCCACAGCAGTGCAGGAAGCATTTGCATTTGCTGTTTTTACTAGACGTGTTTTTCTTGATTTGAGAAGCTGAAGGTATTCAGAAATGCGGACAAGCAAAGCAAAGAATGAAGAATGTTCCCCGATGACTAGGGGCACAAACAGGTGGCACCATTGCAGTTTGCAATCTTCACATGCGAAAAAAAAGTATAGAAAACATTTTGCCACAATCGGGAGTGCTGTCCGCCAGATTTCCGTCGTCCGGTCCCTGATGTCAACCGGGGACTCTCATCAACGTTCGCTGTGTATTGGCTGTTCGTATGTGGAATTGTCTGCCAGCTGGTGCATTTGTCCTTTGTCAGCAAACCACTAGTCCCTCTTCCCCCCTTTTTATCGTTATTTCCGTATTTCCTATCGCTGGCACAGTGCATTCCATTCACTGAGTGTAGGTAAACACACACGGTCTGAGAAATGGGCACACACATGGGTCAACAGATGAAGTTAGAATTTTGATTGTCAGTTTGTTCGTGACACGACAGATTTTGACTAGCCGACCGATAGACGGACTGACTAGAACTATGTAGTAGTTGTATTCCCTTCTGTCGCAGGCCCAGATGATTTCGGAATAGTCGAACATGAAGTGTGTCCATCAGACAGAGAAGTAATCAGGCGATTCCCCGGAATAAAGGAATCCTTTATGACGTTGACTCAATGAAAATGAAGTCCTTTTTAAATTTAATTAATTAAATAAAGAATTGGATACAAACAAATGAAAGTTGGCTAGATACGTTAAATTGTTTGGTTTCTAAACTAGATTTTAATGTAATTGTAACAATAGCGGTTTGGGCAAGGACGACTACTGGAATTGGTGAAAATGCGACAAGAGAGCAAACATGTGCCAAACCAGGCTCAGGATTCAAACAACCAAAAAAAAAATTAAAAAAAAACGGTTCAATCTGAACATTTTTCCACATTAGCTTACAAAGGACAGATAAAAAGCGTGAAATCATCTTTCGATGACATTTCCCAGATGTCACCGGATTTCGTTCATATTTACGCCAGAGTATTCCCATCCCACCGATCCAACCGCCATCCGCGCCTGCCTCTGTTTTCAACTAGAACGAGATAAATGCCGATAAACCCTCCTTTGTCCCACTGCATACGGTGGAGTTTTTCCGCAATTGTTTCGGGTCAAGACCTTAATGAAATTTCGCAAACCTAGGAAATGTTGATGCGAATTCCCCCACTGTATTTACAAAGTCTTGACGGCATTCGTTTTATTTTCACTAACGCCCTCAGTGCTCAACAATTTCGATGTCTGCAACATGTACTGTACGAATGTACACATGTACATGTAGGTACATACATACATATGTATGTGTGTTCGTTTGTCGAGATGTTGGACAGAGGAACCAATAGATGGTTTGGCGCAGAAACTAAACGGACCAGATGCCATCGCCAAACAGAATGTGTATGAAAAGTGTTTCCGGGGAATGTTGCCGGTATTCGTGAAACCTTTTTGTGTCCGGAATGTGTGTGTGTGTGTGTGTGTAAATAAATGCACCATACCCAGCACAACAAGGGATCAGAGTTCGCTACGAAAGTCGGCAAATGGCCCCGATTTGGGATCGGAATTCGTTAGGACAAATGTATGGAGTGGTTGACGGGATCTTTGACCGAACCGTCGCCGAAGAGATCAGACATTGTGCAGACGTCTCTGATATCCGACATTTGGTTTGCTGGGTACACACATATTGTACGTGTGTCTGTATAGATTTCATAATTCTTTGAAGATTCTCCGTAGTGTTTGTGTTTGATTCGAAACAACTCCATACAAAGTGACCATTAAATATGATCGCCCGAACAGCGCTGCAAGACACTGTAAATTCAAAACGTCTGCTACTGTTGCTGAGGTTGCCGTTGCCGTTGTTGGTGTTGCTGTTGCTCTGACCGTTGCTGTTGTGGCAAGTATCTTCTTCGGCTTCGTGTTTGCACACATTTACGATAAACCCGTTTGCGGAGAAATGTGAAAAGCAGCAACAGCAGCAACACACATAACAATAAAAGTCCCGTAATAAAGTCCCAGTTAAGTGAAATGCACAAACCAGTTATGAGCAATGCACACGTACAGACGTTTGCATGTGTGTGTACGACAAATACGAGTTCGAGTACGCAATTGCTTGTCGCTGCGTGTACGAGTGCTGCCCTCAGCTCTCCGGCAACATGTCTTATTCTATATTGCGCAACTGTGTTGCAATCATGATTGTTGCTACCCAGCAAACCGAATGTCAAACCAAATGTCTGAACAATGTCTGATCTCTTCGCTGGTTCGGTCAAGGAACGCGCCAGCCACTCCATTTATATTTGTCGTAACGAATTCGGATCCGAAATCGGGGCCATTTGCCGACCGATTTCTGACCGAACTGTAATCTTTGGTTGTGCTGGATTTCGTTGCGAATTATGCTCGACCTGGCTGAGGGATATTTTCATCCGATAGGTCTGAACGAAATCTGAATGATTGCCGGGCTACATTACTGGGGAAAATTCTTTTTAAATTTGTTCAGACATGTCTGAACGAATTCTGAACTATGCGTAACAAGTGTTTACCTTTACGTCTATTTCGGGAATATCTGAGGATTCTGTTTGTTTTTATATTGTTTTGTGGGTTTCCTTCTTATCGAACATCATTCGCGGAGTTCTCTTAAGCAGCGGATGGAAATAGTTTTGTTATTAGTGTTTTATTTACGATCTAACTGTACAATGTCTGCCACATATCATGTATTCGACCATGGAGGCGAATACACGAATATTTTTCAATTTAGACACCACTTACGAATTCGGCAGAATATTGAACGAGTAGTCTCTAAAAACGTCCGAATGGCCAATGTTTTTCTAGAGAAATTGTACATGGCTTAGAGATTACTCTCTTGCGCGTAAAGTCGACAGCATTTGTGATGTGGAAAACAACCGCTTAAAAATATTTGATGACCTTAAGAGGTTTTGAACCTGGGCTTACTTGTGTGACAGACGCACACACTACCTACCACACCACGGCCCTCCATGAGAAACCGCTTCAGAATTCTGAACGACATTTCAAATTTCCCATGAAATGAATTCAGAGTTCTGGACCGAAATCTGTACGACGTGTCGACAAAAACATCAGATTATCCTCCGACGGTTCGGTCAGATTACGTGTCAACCACTCCACATAATTTTAGTAGCGATTTCGGTCAGAATTCGCATCCGACATCGGAAGCAATTTGCCGACTTTCGTGCCGAACTCTGACAGTTTGGTTCGCTGGGTGGGTGCATGTCAGTATCTGTGTGTGTGTGCAACATCTTGAGCCGCTGCTCAACCCAGTAACTGGTATAATTGTGGTTCACTGTGTTCGCATGAATATGAAACTACTGTTATAGACCGACTTCTGGTGCATGTGTGTCTGTGTGTTTGTTTGTAGGCATGTCCGTATGTACCGTTGTTGTTGTTGTTGGTGTGTTGTTTTGGTTTTCTATTGACAAATCGTGTCGGTGGTCAAGTTCAATTCTCTCCACTGGAGTTTGGAATTCGGAATTCCGGATTTTTCGTGTTAATTTCACATGCTATACACACACCTACCTACCTACGTACATGAACTACCTAGTCGGTTTTTTATGTTAAATGCTTATGTGTGTGCATGTATATGTGTCAACCGTACAATGGTTCACAGTGTTGGCACTTGTGCCTTCTGGTGACAATCACAGATCGGTTGGCTACTTCTATTACAATTATTTGGGAGAAACTGCACCAAGCGCTATTAAACGTAACAAATTGCTGAAAACGCTGAATGCTTCTTCTACACGAAATGTACATGGCTAAGAGGTTATCTACTATATGCGAGAAGAAAGTCCGGCGCCATAAAAAGCTTTTGATCATCGTGGATATTAATCATACGCCTTTCCCACACAAAGGAGTTTATATTAATCATACGCCCCATCCAATTGTCATCATAATGTAAATCTCCATCTATTCAAGTCCATAACTAGCGCCAAGTTCTTGTTAATTATGTTTTCCAAAATAAATAATAAAAAAAAATGCTACAAAAAATTTAATATGGAATTTTGCAAAAGTCACAGTGGACAGAACAGAAATAGTGGCCCATCTTCCAACTAAAGAAGATGTGATGTGACAGGTGGGTGGAGCAACGAAGATTCAAAGCAGGAAAAGAACATCAGAAGCTATTTTCAACGGCTGTTTCGACTGCCTGAATGCCAGGTAGACGACTTATCTATAACCAATTCAAAATTTTAATAAAGAAATACTGAGTAAGGCTTTTGATTGACCTCCTTGAGGAAGTACGTGCACAAAGTGAGCACCCAATGTTGTTAGTATTTAGTTTTGGACTAATCCCAAAACATGTCTTTGTGACAATTTGATATGCAAAAAGTTTCCGTTTATGAGAGGTGTCCGCTTAAGAGGGATGTCCGGCAGGAGAGAGTACACTGTATATACATTTTTGTGATTTAGTAAAAATAATCGTTTATCATATTAAAGAAAATAGAAATAATTTGAAAATTAACATGAGAAGGTTTCAGTAATTACTGTCGTCGTTGGCAGTAAACATTTCTAGAGATCGCTGAAGGCAACAAACAATTTGAGTCGTTCGCAGTGTTCGCATATGTCGGCAATGCAACTGTCACTTACCTCGGATCGTGCTGGGCATTCTCGTAACTTATCGATAAACTGGGCTGATTCGTGTTTGGGTGGGACAACGGTTGTTGTTTACGGCGATGTTAGACGACATCACTTGCTCAGTTCACTGTAATTGCCTAGATATGCACGCGTGTGCACGTGTCTGTGTGTGTTCAAACTGTTTCGCTCAATTCGCACTAAAACCCCGAATTAATTACACCACCACCACTCGTATCGTATCGGAAGTTTTGGCCACAAATGCTTCCAGCCACGAATAAGACACCAATGCCACAAACATAGTGATGACAGTAACAACAGCAACAACAACAACAACAACAGCAACAAGCATGTTAATGTTGTTACCGCATTCAGACATGGTCTAGTTTCCAATGAGAACGAAGCGCCCCGGCCTCCACCTGACGCCACACCACCGCCAACGAACGGAACAGAACGGAACGGATGACAGCTGCCGCCGCTGCTGCTGCTGCTGCAACTGTTGCTGTTACTGTTACTCTGACTGCGGTGGCGTCGTTAATCGCGTATTTTTGTCAACAAATCCAAGGCACGGATATTTTTTTCGTTTTTCGTTTTTTTTTTTTGTGGCGTATGAAATTAAATTTTGTTTTTATTTAAAACAATTGAAATCAGCGAAGTGAACAAAACGAAAATGATAAAAATGACTTCGACGGGTGGACTAACGGTTACACACTGACGCAGCCTTTCTTTTGCATCGATCGCTAAGAGATGCCCATACCGCCGCCAATGCCAAACTTGCCTTGATGCAAAAACAACAGCAGCGACGACAACAACACCAACACCAACAACAATGGCGAAAGCCAATGTTTGTGTGTGTGTCTGTGTGAGTGTGCTTTTTTTTGTGTCTGTTGCTAAACGAAACGAAACTTGACTTTCGGAGAGTTTGGGGCTACGGCAAGAGTTGGCCAGTGAGTCAAGCCAAGCAGCCACTTAACGAGTCAGCCAAGTCGGTTAGCCAGCAACCAGGAACCAGGCAAGCCAGCACAGCACCACACAACGCAACGCAAGGAAGGCAAGCTAACGGTGTATACTTTCCCATGCAGAGAATGAGGTACGTCCGTTCGTTCGTTCGGCCGTCCGTCCGTCCGTCAGCAGCATCTTGATCTTGGACTGCTGCATACAATGCACGCGCACAGTCACGCCACCACATCCACTCCACACTCTAATGCAATCTCTTCCCGCCACTCTCCCCCTCCCCACACACATTCCCTTCCGCCCCATCTATGCGGATTGTCTGACTGGCAAAGCAACAGCATTACGCGTGCGTGCATTTTCGGAGCACACAATTTCGGTTGGCGAGATTAGGGCACGACTTAGCGTTGGCCAAACATTCTGACTCCTGGGACAGCGGAAACGAAACGATGAGTGGAAAAGTGGCCTAATCTACTTTCGGCTTTATCTGTTTCAAATCACTTTTGTTCAACTGGAGAGGCTGTAATGAATTTCGGAGTAAAGTTACAATTTACCCAATAATAATAAATTTTTGCTTTTTATTTAGAATGGCAAACGGAAAAGAGCTTTCAGTGGATTGTGGTCATCTCCAAAAATGAAATTACAGATAATTTAAAATATTGAAATAGTATGGCGGGAACGAAATATGTACTCGAGCTAATTCGGAAACCGCAGACACGAAAAGATTGCTTACGCAATGTTGTCTGTAAGGGGTGGCCTTATGTCTGTCGATACATGCCGATGATATGACTTGAACTTGAACGGCGGTTGACCTTAAGGGAATTTGTAGAGCAGTCGGAACCCTGTCGGGTCAGGGTCCCATAAGTACTTTCTCCCAGGGAATGAATCTTCGGGGAGTTTCGAGTTGGTCATTTTTATACCTAAATTGCTAGGACGTGGATTTGTGATCTTACGGCGCAGAATCCAATTTCAACGGCCACAAGTCTGTACGTTTGGATCTACAACACATTTTTAAGTTCTGTAAACTATATTTTGTAGTCAAGGCACGAGAGATTATTTAAAGTGTATACTAACATTCAATAGAATATACATAGTTTAGAAATCGATTGTTAGTGGGAAACTTTTGGCGGACAGTGTACATTTAGTGCAAACTTTATAAACTTTTGAATGGAAGGAAAGCTGGTGAAAATATAAGTACATTTCCTTTCATCTAATGTCAAATGTTTGTCATTTGCCGGTGTAATGGCCAAAAAAAGTCCCGCATCGACGAATTTAAACAACTGTTATTCATAAGAACAAATTACCTTTTTCCTAAGGTAAAGTTTATCGCACTCCTTGCCTACAACATATTACAACTCGAAAATGTCAACCAGATCAATTAGGTAGTTACAATTGTTTGGTCGCTAGAGTTGAAGCAAAATCCCGACTTTTTGGTAATCACCCGATCGAGTGTTTCGCTGCGTGGTGTGGAAAAATCTTTGGAGTGTGGACAGACTAATAGAGAGAGTAGAAGAATAATACAGTCAAACTTCAATAGTTCGAACCCGTTGAATAGTTGGACTTACGGAGACTTTGAGTTATGGAATTGCTGATAAAACTGTTTATGGAATTTGTCGTGGTGACAAATAGGCCCCAAAGTACCTTTGTGTACCTTTCACAGTACACTTTCTGTACGAAGAAAATAGTTTCTTTTTTTTTCTTATGACCAGTCCTTTAAACTAGTGTTGAACAAAAGCACTCCAGAAAGCCATCGCACATTAATGGCTGCCCTCCCTCATCCATTCCCGAGTACGCAAGGAAGACATTCTGTCAGGCCTGGCGACTGAAGGAGAAACGGAATATCCTGGCAGGTATTCGATTCAGGAAGACTTACCGCAACAATTAGTGAAACGACCTTTAATTACCGACTTGACCGACCATTTGTGTGGTGTAGGTGTAGGCTCTTTTTGGGTCCACTTTGCTCAACTCACCGAACAGCGCCAACAACAACAACTAACAACGGAACAAATAGGGAATGAATAATCGTTGATCGTAAAACACGATCAGAACAAAAATTGTTTGTCTGTCACACACATCGACGATGGGCAAAAAGTAACGTAACAATTCTGAAACATCCACGGTGACGACGTGAGTGTGCTGAGCTATGGCTTTTGTTGTTGTTGCTGTTGTTGCTGTGCGTTGGAGTTTGGCAGCAAACAGTATCTTCGGCTGGGGGAAAAAAATGAAACAAGTTTTAAAGTACCGCTATTTGACTGACTCAGCAATGCTTAATGGTTGGATACGAATTCGAATTGTGTAGATGTGCACACACACACACACTCGCTCACTCACTCGCTGCAAACAAATGTGCTTATACACTCACACACACAGACGTACACTATCATTTCATGTTTTGTTTTCTTTTTTGTCTCCATTCGAACGACGTTCTGCGGCTACGATCAATGTACTACCAACTCGGGGTCATCGAACGTTCTTACAGCGGTTGGCTTAAGAATACGGGAATCAAAACAATCAAACGAAACGAAAACTGAGAAGTAAACAGAATGTGTGAAAACACGACAGAGAAAAGCAGCGCACAAAGAAAGAAAACGGGAATTAAGCTTACGAATCTGCTGGTGCTGCTGATGGTTCTTCGTGTATCTCTAACCGTATCTCTGCTGCCCAGGCACTCGGTCGGTTAGTCCGTTCTCTCCATACACGTAATCAACAGAATTATTATGAAAGAATGTCAAGAATTGCCTCCTGCCCGACGTCCGCCGTTGCAAAAACCGTGCTCGCTCCCTCGCTCGCTCGAAGCCAATTCAGTCAGTCACTAGTACGTGCTATGTGTGAGTGCACAGAGAGTGAGAGTCACCGCAAGAGACTCGTGTACGACATTTCTCTTTCTCTCTCTCTCTCTCTCTCTTAAGTGTTAAGAGACTGTTGCTTTCTCTGAATGGGGCATCTGTTGGAATCTGCATATAGTATGGAATACGGTGTGTATTATACCGACAGTAAACAGCAACGAACCCGGAATTGGGATCTTCATAAGAAAATGCTGCATTCATTTGTACACTGGCGGACGAAAGTGTGTCTATACATGCACACACACACACTACTTGATTGGTTCTTCGTGAAATTCTGGGTGAAAACTGTCGATGACGAAATTCTATAAAATCACAGTTATGCCAATATACTTACAGACTTTGAGCTCGTGAATCCTAAGCGAATTGTATCTACCTACCGAGAGTAGGTACACATGTACATACTACAGTCAATTCGGATAAGCGCACGCCTTGTAATTGAAGAAATCGCTTAATTGAAAATAAATATTAGTAAACATTTTTCTAAGCGATTTGCCATGCACTGTACTTCACTTAAACGCAAATACGCTTTATTGAAAAGTTGCTTTATGTGAAACATATTTTGAATGCACAAGACACAAACTTATATTATACGAAAACCGCTTAAGAAAAATATGATGAATGTAAAACAAACGATCTCAAATAGATATGTGTCAACCACATTTAAGACAACGCAATCAAATGAAAATAGGGGACTCAGATTTCAATTTTAATTTCAACTTTCTATATTCGTTTTATAGAACAATTTCGAATGTAAATACTCAGTTCTTTTAAATGAAAGATGGTTCAATTATCTAAAGTATTTTTATTAATTTTTTCATTTTTTTTTCATTTCCGCTTAACCGAATTCGACGGTATATGCAGTCGGTTTACATCAGAATAGTGTTTGCCACCGGTTTTAGAATATTGACCGGCATAAAAAATCAAATATTTAAATATTTTATATATTCGGATGATTAGGTGATCCCTGGGATCACCACTGATCAGTTCACAGATAATTACCGTTCACACCTCTTCATTCGTAATTCTTCGCCTTGTGCAAGTTTATTGAATAAATCCGATCCCGTGACGTGACTTATGGACGATTGTGTGTATGTTTGTCGTACGTGTATGTGTGAATTGGTAAGTTCAAAACCCCCGAAAAAAAAGGTAAATAAAAAGGTGTGGATGGATAGATAGTTAGGCAAGCATCTGACGGTATTTTTTGTTTCTCTCTTTTTTTTTTTTTGGGGGGAAATTCTCTTCTTTTTGCACAGTGGGCGATTATTGGAAATAATCAAATACATATTCCGGGCTTGAAAATAGTCATGCCCGTAAAATGTCATGGTGACAACTCTGGGTCTCCGAGGGTGTACCTCCCTTCCCTTCCTATCGAAATATGACATAAAAGAGACAGAGAACTTCTGTCGGATCAGTGAGCTGTGAACGGCACACTTTTGTGAACTCACTGACCGAGACCCACCGTTTTATGCCGGCTCCGAGCGGCTCAGAGATTACTCGTAATGTCTGGGTCTATAAAACAGCTCACTCGAAATTCGGACGAAACCAGTTTCGTTTTCATGACGTTGATTCCAATACCAGTTAAGAACACTTCGAATCCAACCGATTTAGAGGCGAGTCCTCATTTGTATGGCTAACATCGGTTTTCGATGGAATGGACATGGTCCACTAAATGTTTTTGAGAATTGCATTTGGTTAACGTCTTCCGGGTGTTGATTGTGTGTTGGCGATATCGCCCACTGTGCGTTGTGGTCGGTGTGGATGTTTCGGTTACTGTTGCTTCTTTTTTTTGGCATTTGTTTCATTCATTTCGGTAAATAAGCACTTTTTCGTTTCATTAAAACATGAAATACGGCAGCGGCAACAACAACAACAAGAACAAAACCAGAAACGTAGAAACGTTTTGCTTTGCTGTGAATGTGAATGTTGTTGTCTCGCTGTGCCATTTGTTTGTTTGTTTGCTTGTTGTTGCCTTTTAGAATCTCATAATATAGCGGTATTCTTACGAAATACCGTAGAGCGCCCGGTAAGTAAAGCTCATTGACCCCCCCAGTCTGCCGAAAAGTCAGAAGCCCAGTCACAGTCATACTGTGTTTGACTGATTTTATTCGTTTGTATGGATACAGACGTACAGACATACATACATACAAACATATCGTACATGTGCATGTCTTTGTTGTTGTTGTTGTATTATGGATTATTTTTGAACATTTGCTCTTATTGACTTTCGGGGGCAGACGGACGTGATTGGTAGTACGTTTCAGTTTCTGTTTCAGTCGCTTTCTCGCTGCTCTTTGTTCGGGTGTTGGAGCGGTAGTGGTGGGGTGGCGGAGGGGGAGAGGTTGTGGTTTTGCTGATTCAGTCAGAATGACGACAACCGTTACAATTATTTGCGGAAAATTGCTCGTTCAATTAGAATTTTCACGGTAAAATGTCATTACGGCTACTTACGGCGAGTGCCGCCCTTGCGTTGCCGAAATACTTAACAGTTCATGTTATTCAGTCGCCACCCCTGGCGCATGCTAGAGGTGGACTGGAAGCAGCGGATACTTTTAATTTTTTATTTTTAGAAATTAACGATTAAAATGTACACACAGCTGATTTTTACGACTGGCTTATGTTGGCAATAGTGGACTGAATACTACACAGAGAAAAAAAAACTGAACTGCCTGTTTCCATAAAACGAATGTGTTCGATCGGTACGAATCGTCAATATTGAAAGCCTTATAAAATGAGTTTCAGACATTATTCAATTCTGGTTTTCAGATATATGTTAGATGTC
This sequence comes from Hydrotaea cyrtoneurina, assembly GCA_958296145.1. Taxonomy (NCBI): domain Eukaryota; kingdom Metazoa; phylum Arthropoda; class Insecta; order Diptera; family Muscidae; genus Hydrotaea; species Hydrotaea cyrtoneurina. The sequence goes on from OY282516.1 coordinate 80,526,924, forward strand.
GTCACATAGAAGACAATTTCAAAAGAATAAGCTCTCATTATTTTAGAATAAGCTCTCCATTTTATTGCGCCTTCAATTTTGACAATTTGTAACGAATAAAGAAATTCGTTTTATGGAAACAGGCAGTAACCTTTTATAAGGTAAACTTAACCACAAATAAACATGATTTCGAATCTACGTTATAAAGGGTTAATTTAAACCTTTTCGTGTTGACTAATTGTAAACAATAATAATAGGTAATTTAACTATTCCATGGTTGTAATCAAACATTTACCATGAAAACTTTAACCAGACTTACTTACTTACTTAAGTTGGCTCTACAACCTGTTGTTAGTCTTGGCCTGTTTGATAAATTTTTTCAACTTTCAACTTTAACATGGTTAATAAAATCATTGTATTTTCGGCTCCGTGTAGGAAATGTGGTCCTGCAGTTTTCCCATATCTAATTGGACATTGCTTCAGTTCGTAGGGTTCTCTATGTCCTGCCCATAGAAAGAGCGACCCACTTGAGACATGTTTTAGGCCTGGTATATCCACATCTGACCAGATCTTCTGATTATTAAGCCACCTTCAGCATATCGATGCGATCAAAGCTGTATGAAACCATGACTGACTTCTGCACTCCCACAAAATTGGTAGCTCTACCCAAAATGACGCCAGTGGACACAAAAAACTTCCCGAACAATCTGATCCATATTCGGCTGCAATGAACTGTAGAAAAGGCAGCCTGAAGCAGTTTGTTTAATTATTTCAATTCAAATTGCATTTAGTTGTTTTTAAATTCAATTGAGTTTGCATTCGAATTGAATGATCGTTTTGTCACGATTTATTCTACTCTTCGTTGGCACCTAGAGCTACTTCAATAGGCAAATGCCAAAGAAGGAATACATTTTCGGTCCCGATGTTTGACAGAGTAGCTACAAGATTGCATGAACATGAACGCATTCAACTTGGGCGATACAAGCGATGAGCTGGCAGTGCGGTTATACCGACCGAAATGGTAGAAATCGAAAAACGAGACCAAATAATTGGGGAAACTTGACTGTAATGCCAATAATTCCAACGACATGGATCTGTTTGAAATAATTTTTGGTTTAAGCGCCCCGGAAGGCGAGTTGGTATCGAGCTGGCCTATCAGCGTGGAGGTTGTGAGTTCGATTCCCATCAAAGGCTTTGGACTGTCGCTGCAAAAATCTGGGCATATGTTCTGTGTCACCCGGTTTACCCTTGGACCCAAAATCTTAATATATATTTACCCTCGACACTGATTCACTGATACACTGATTCCCTGATTCACTGACTCTGTCACGCAGTACGTAGGAATTTAAATAGGCATTCTATAATAATTCTATAAAATTTTTTTTTTCCAAATTTTTTTTTTCAAGAAATTTTTTTTTTCAACAAAATTTTTTTTTTCCACAAAATTTTGTTTTTTCAAGAAAAAATTTTTTTTTCCACAAAAAATTTTTTTTTTCAACAATATTTTTTTTTTCAACAAAAATTTTTTTTTTCAGCAAACATTTTTTTTTCAACAAAAATTTTTTTTCAACAAAATTTTTTTTTTTTCCACAAAAAATTTTTTTTTCAACAAAATTTTTTTTTCCACAAATTTTATTTTTTTTCGAAATTTTTTTTTACAAAATAGTTTTCTCAAAATATTTTTTACAAAATTTTTAAAATTAAGTAACAAATACTTTCTCAAGCAAATTAACGGGCGCCATAGGCGCATTACAACTTACTAGTTATAATATAAATTCACTTTGTTTTGTAATTAATAATAGATAAATACAAACACTTTTGGTTTCTTAGATCAGCTGCGCTTCTTTTGTCCGACTTGGCATACTTTTTCCAATATTTCTGCCGATATCTCACCAAAAACGTCTGGTCTTGTGTTCCATGTTGGTTATATAGACGAGAGACTTCGCGTGCCTCCACATAAATAAGTCCAGTGGTGTCAATTTATAAACTAATTTCATTTTTTCATACTTTGTTTCCGTACTTTTCCCGAAGATCTTTATTTGGTATTCAGTCTTCGACTTTGCTAACTAGCAAATTTAGTGCGGTAGCATAGACTTACATGTTGTTATTTTTAATCTATTGGTTATTTATGTTTCATTAATGTGGGTTTTGAGTTTCATTTATTGAATATTTATTTGGTAAAGTATGTAATGTTTAGAAACTATATAGTATAATGGATAAAATTGATTTGTATGTAAGAAAATAAACTGCACGTTAAAGTTCGATACGTCTTGACGTTGTCACGGCTGCGGAGAGACTGCCCGTTTCTTATTGACAGAGTTACCATTGATAATTTATATGGGGGTTCTCGTCGTTCAATCCCACATTAATCCTAATTTAGGAAACAAATTGTTCGGCACACGCCCTTCTGTGAGGTCAGGTTAGTGCATGTGCTGCCCATTTGTATAAATAAATCTGTCAGTTGCAATTGGCTTGTCCAATTTAATTGGAATTTCTCACAGGCCCAGCTGAAGTCGGTTCAATCACAGGTGAGCTCTAAGGGACCAACGTTGGAAACCTCGGTTCACAAAACAAGGGACCAACGTTGGAAACCTCGGTTCACAAAACAATGCAAATTGTTATTCATATAATGTGCCTCTATTTTAGTGTAAATAAGCTGGTTAAGACTTGTCAACATGTTTTTTTACTTTTGGGGTTGTCTCTATTAAATCGCGAGATATACGCATTCGGTTTATTGCTGAGAACTGAACTATATGAAGTTCAATGTTAGTCAGGAAAATGTGATTAGTTTGGAAACAGAATTATTTAAAAACCCGCTAAACACCTCTGAACATTATCCTTGCTGAGAAAAAAAGTTATACTCGTTGAAACTTGAAAATTCGAAGAAAAAAATAAATTTTGCAGTTTCTTAAACACATCTAAACGTAGCGTGTATACTTGACAATATATCGTCAGACAAGTATTGGTAAAAAAAAAAAGTTGCAAGTAAAAAGCATTCTAAAAGTTGTTATGGCTTTTGAATTGTTTACCTAGTCCGAAGTAGCCTCTATTTGCTTTAGATTTCGGCAAAGCACCAGTTATGTACATCTCGTTCTGTCTTTCAAAAGTCGGGCGGGCATGTTTTCAAGTCAAGTTTATAGGTTTTTTTGATTTTCATCAGTATTTTTCTTTTCAGTATTTGTTACTTATAATTATAATTTTTCTATCTTATTTCTCCAGCTGTCATTGTTCGTGGCCCGAATCGACCGAGGTTTCAGGGGAAAGTCGACACAATGTCTTGACCAACGCGTTCGAAGCTTGTGGATTTTTCTTACACAAATATTGTCTAATATATTTGCTTAATCGACGATAAAAGGATGTGAAATATATGTGAGACTAAGGCATGACTTATTAAAACATGGCAAAAACGCACTTAGTCAGTGGGTGTAAGTTGGGACAGACATGACAGATCCACAGCGGCAGTATCTCAGATGTAACTTAGGGAAGTTATTATCCGAAATCAAATGGATATTTTTCAGACTACACCATTGCATGCTCATCGTATTCGTTGTCTGGAAATACGCAGTCATTTCGAGCCGATTAAACGATTGAAAAGGATGTTCATGGGGTGGGGGGGGATTTCGCAACAAATCTGGCCGCGAATAAAGTCGGATTGTCCAATGCATGCATGGTATGTACAACTATCTATACATACATACAATCCTATGTATGTATGTGATGTATTCACTTAAAATAATTGCGCAAATTAGAGACTGTCAGAGAAAATAAATAAATCCCATTACGCATTTCCCATCCCATCCCATCAATCTTGTCCTAATTCCCTTGCCCATCCTCGCTCAATGTATTCAGCATTCAAGGGAATCGCGTTAGCTGCTTTTCATTGGCCATTTAGTGTCACACTTTCATCCGAATGCCTTTGTGCACCATCCTCTGTGTCTGTCTGTCTGTGTGTGTGTGTGTGTGTGTACACACATCCTGAACATAGAGATTTGGTAACATCATCATTTTCCCACCCCTGATTGGTTTCCGTGCGGTGTTGTTGCTGTACGCATTCGGGGACAACCAATGGCGACAGGACTTGTGCAGAGGGCGCACACACTCGCACATCACAGCAAGCAACGATGCGATTCGTTTCCACAGTGGACAGTGGGTATAAATAGCCATGCATCCGACCGGGAACTGCTCAGTTTGATTTTGTTTCGGTGACTCATTCTTCTTTTGTTTTTTGTTTGGCTGCTGCTCTCTTCGGCCTATTCACACACGGATCGCAGGCCACAAGCGACCATTTCGCTGGAGCGTCTATCGTTTGCAATGTAAGAACCAACAATTCAGTCGTCCACCAAAAAAATAAACAAAGGGTAAATATTCCTGCACACACATTCCGTTGTTAGGGGAAATCGGAAATGCATTTAAGTGAGTCAAAAAAAAAAATAGTAACAACATTAGAGGTCACTTCATTCGAGTGCAGCTTTCCGAATTTTAGATTCCAAGATAAGAAAAAGTTTATCCCAAAAAATCGAAATTCCATTCGCCAGTTCCGTGCAGCACATAAATATGCCAGTCCAGTGATTCCCGTGCTCCGACTCTAGCCCCGAGCGTGATCATTGAAAAATTACTAAAATCGTTGATATTTTTTTTGGCCACTGAAACGTCTTTCAAGATCATTTCTATCCAGGGGAGTAAAGTGCAATTTAAATATGAAAAATATTTTATTAATCAAATTAGTTTAGCGCGCTTTCACTTCATTTCTTTTTTTACATTTTAATCGTTGGTCTATATGGAAATTGCATGCAAATTTAAAGTGAATAAAAAAAAACTGGATACAGATTGTTTAGTCACTTGTATTATCAGTCCACAATGGGGTCTTGCGCCGTTACTCATTTTCTTATTTCCTCAACATTCTTCACCTTCTCGAACATTCGCAATGATTTGCAATATTCAGCACAAGTTTATAACTGAAGAGAGCGGCATAGGGAATCGCAAAGAAAATCGAGAAGCGTGATGGGGGACTTTTTGTCTTCCCATAAGAGTTAGTACAACTCCAATTGGCCTTAATCTCATTCGAGTAAAGTCACTGGCATGTACAAGATTGAAATGGCCACTGAAAATGTCTGAAGTTCTTATCAGGAAATGAACCTGGGTTTGTTGTGTAATAGCCACACGAACATCACACAGCAATTACACGTGTTATGGGAGCCTTTATGAGTCCGTTCAATGTGATACAAATTATTATTATATTAAAACTCAAAACAAAATAATCTGTCTGCCCCTGGTTTATTTTGTTCTTTGTCTCTCAATGATAGAAAAACTATACGAATATTTGCCCGTAGAACTCGACTCAACCAAAAGTTTTCTTTTTTTTTTAAATCGGATTGAAAATTCCCACAGACCAGATTTTTGGGAAATGTTCTAGGCGTGACATTAACTTTAAATCACGGCAATCTACAATCCAGAATGGAAAACTTCAGGAAACCCAGAACTTTGGAGTCTCCTCGTGACGACTTATGTTTCAGTGTAGATTTTGCTTGGATTTTTCAGCCACAAACTACCTGGACAGTCGTTTATTTATTGTACTCATTCATACGAACAGAGATCCATTGGTAACAGTAAAACTTCACTACTCCCTCTTTCCTCTTTCCTCCTTCCGATACCCTCATTTCCTATCGCTAACATTGCAGTGCATTGTATCCATAGGGGGAATTCCCTGAGTGTTAGTCCAAAGAAAAACAATTTTGGAAGTAATTCTGTGTCCAATGTCCCCATAAGTGGAACTTTTCTGCGGCATAATGGTGGATTGAGTTATGGAAGTTTAATTGTACATGCGTACATGTGAATATCATTTCAGTCATTCGTGTCGCCGCAATACCGCCAAAGTTGATCCAGTTCATTTCTATGAATGATAAATGTAACTGATAAATCGGCTGTTAGACTAACAAAAAAGTGTTCTCTCGCAGATACAAAGGAATAAGTATGTGATAAGTACGATCTGTAGCTTAAAAACAGAGGTCAACTATTTTGTAGGATATCAGGCGAGATTTGCGCTCGATAACAATTTCATAGGATGGGCAGAATGTTGACAATGAATGTGTCGTAAGTGATTGACAAATTAAATTTGTATATCTTTCGGTTTGTCATATTTGATTTATAATAAACGTGTCCCCTCTTCGTAAATAGTTGTACCGTAAATTGTTTGCATTTGCGAACAAGTCCGAATTGAAAAGTAATGAAAATCAATAATTTTCTACGAACAATCCGATTGGCAAACAAAAGCAAAAACAAAAACAAATAGATTATTGACGACCTGTCCGAATGTAACTAGTTACTTTCTTACGTCACGTGACGTCATGTCATGTCACGTCACGTCACGTCACCGCACATTCTTTGACTCATCGTCCATTAAAAGTAGATCCGCACGTAGAATTTAACCCAGAAAAATGAATTCCATTTCAATTGAACTGCTCTAGTTAGACGAATGGACGGACGGACGGACGGAGGAACAGATGCATGTCTTTTCACAGCTTTGATTAGCTAACACTGTCCGTATTTTCACTCATGGCCTTTCCCCGACAATGAAAGCCATGTCGTCGTCGTCGTCGTCATCGGTCAACGTCTGTACACATTTGTAATTGTTTCGGTTTTGTTGCGGGGATTATTTGGCATTTTGACAGGTGGGAAACTTGATCCTGATCAAGAACGACATGACGCCGTCTGGCCCTCTGTGTCCAAAGTACGGATCAAATAGAGTGTGGCACCGCATACGTTACCTTTCCCTTTCCCTTTCCCTTGGACTCGTAACGAGACAAAATAATAAAAAAAAAAACTGCTGCGTTCGGCTGGGGCCATAATTTATTGAAATTACCAAAGTTTATGATCTTACAGTTTAATTGTTTTCACTCTTCTATGGATTCAGTCACGTAGCCCATTGTTCAATATTCAAATTGGCAACGGCACATGTTGCTTTCGCAAGTCCGACGAACAGACCAGCCCACCCGCCAACAATTGCCAATGACAAAAGGCCACATCTATTCATTGTTGGCCGAGTGAGTCGGGTAATCCCATTTTCCCCCTTCAAACGCCAAATAAGTTAAGAAGCCCTATAAGAACAATAGGTTTCTGTCATTCCAACGCTATTTCGCACAGTGAAATACGACAGTTTGAATGGTTTAGTTCGATTTGTATTCGCATTCCCAGTCTCAGGCCATAGGCAAATGTCTCAACGCTAATCCCCGATCCATCCTTTCGCCGAGGACAATAAAACTCACAGGATAAAAGCAGCCGAAGACAGCGCCAAACTACCAACGGTTGTGTTCTATCTAAATCATTGTTAACTTAAATATACATTTTAGCCTTAATCGAATTGCAACGAGATTGTGACAGCCCGAACACCCACCCGCTGACTCTTTACGGTCGACGACGCACCAACGCCATGGATTGCACGGAATATCGCCAAAGGGGTAAGTAACGGGGTTCTCTGTTCTAGGTTACCCCATTCGCACACACGCACACAGACATGGCCAGTGGATTCCATTGTCACACGACGAATGTTATTACACAAATTGTCCACTGCCATAAACATTTACGGACCAAATTCCCATTTGTTTCATTTAAATCCTCCGACCCAACATTGGTCTAAATCTATTTGACACACACACACACACACGCACATATACGTTGCCAGTCGCCCCCACCCCCCCAAGCAAGCATTGAATAAAGCCTATTAAAAAATAAATAAACTTTACACACAAACAATGATGTACAGTGCGTGAGAAAAGCAGAGAAGACGCTCCCCAACGCTCCAGCCTAGAGGTTTGTGGCACATTCTTGTTACTTGCCAATCGTCCTTCTTTTCGTCGGGCACTGTACACTGGCAACGCACAGTACTCCCAACGAAAAGATTAAAATCATTCTTGACATCCTCATTAGGTCTGAAGTGTGTGTGTGTGTGTGTGTGTGAGTGTGTGTGTTTGGTTTTTCTTCATTTTATCTAAATTGAATCTTTATGTTGTGTCTCGACAGGCAAGGAAATGGTCGACTACATTGCCGACTATTTGGAAAATATACGCGACCGTCGAGTTTTTCCGGATGTCAAGCCGGGCTATATGAAAAATCTGCTGCCCGATTCGGCGCCCGTTGAGGGCGAACAGTGGGACAGCATATTCAGCGATGTGGAGCGGGTCATAATGCCGGGCATCACCCACTGGCAAAGCCCACATATGCACGCCTATTTCCCCGCGCTGAATTCGTTCCCCTCGTTGCTGGGCGATATGTTGGCCGATGCCATCAACTGTTTGGGCTTTACCTGGGCCAGTTCACCGGCCTGCACCGAGTTGGAGATAATCGTTATGAACTGGTTGGGCAAGATGATTGGACTGCCCGATGAGTTCCTGAATCTGCACAGCACCAGTCGCGGCGGTGGCGTTGTCCAGACTACGGCCAGTGAAGCGACGCTCGTGTGTCTACTGGCCGGTCGGACACGGGCAATACAGCGCTTCCACGAGAAATGTCCCGGCTATCAGGATGCCGAGATAAATGCTCGTCTCGTGGCCTACTGTTCCGACCAGGCCCATTCCAGTGTGGAGAAGGCCGCTCTCATCGGTAAGACTCGTGCAGCACTTGCTGACGCCTTCATGCACACACACACACACATACTGATTGTTCTCCTTGAAGGTCTGGTCCGTATGCGTTACATCGAGGCCGATCCGAATTTATCGATGCACGGCCAGCCATTACGCGAAGCCATCGAGGATGACATACGACAGGGTTTGGTACCATTCTGGGTAAGTCATTTCACTTGTTACTAACTTTACTCTGATATTCACACACACACACTGACACTATCTCTGTGCTGAGTGTCGTGGCAACTGCTGATGATAGTCTACATATCGTCCCCAGTATACACGATTGTTTTATCGAGGGGACGATATGCGTTTTTGAATTTTAGTTTTCTGCGTCTTTCGGTTAAAAGATCTCCGTACAAAGAAATACAGTGGAACTCGGATTTAACCACTTTGAGTTTCGTCGCGAATCGAGTTAACTTCAATCTAACAAATGGTTCGTCAAAGTTGAGATACAGGTGACTCAAAACCGAAATCCAATTCAGTTTTTACATGTGTTGAGTACCGACTCACTTACTCACTCGGCATAAGTTGCAGTTAACCCGAAGTTGGCTCACCTACTGAGTCCGTGTTTCTTTCCTGCGACTTTCGCTTGGAGTGAACTTATGGAGAAGAACACAAACAAATGACTAAAGTCTGCATAATTATTGAGTTTGCTTGAAGTCAGTTGTAGAGGAGTAGCATCTTCGAAGGGCGATTCCAATGAGGGATATTTTCTAGTAATCGCCAGTATTGTAAACAACCACGCATATCCCCATGGGGTCATATCGCAAGTTGTGCATCTAATTTCATTCATAACGCAGACATTGGTTTGTTTCTATTAAGATATCTGCGGAGCGACATCATTTCCCACATAGAGATTTATTTTTTTAAGCGTAATTCGTCTCATCTGTCCTTTTTCAATTAGCAACCGGCATTGGCCACCGAGTGGCGGTACAATAGAAATTCGAAATGGTACCAATTTGTTGTCGTCCCTCCATCCAGCCAGCCAGCCAGCCAGACAATCAACCGGCCAATAGAAACAACGAAACTGCGCCCTCTTATTACAACACAGTTCCACTCACTCACACACACACACACACACTAACACATACATACGTTAAGTGGAGATACTATCTCGAGATGTTGTCAACAGATGCGTTTACGCGATTATTGTAAAAAAGAAATTAAGCCCACAGGCGCAGTCATTGGGGAATCAGCAATGTCCCCGGTGTCTGCCTGGGCCAGTTGACGTTTGCCTGGTTGACAGATGAGGCAGATGGGCTGCGTGGCGCAACAAGTGAAAGCCGATTAGACAACGGCAACATGAAAATAAGACGAATAGTACGAGCGCGCCCGTTTGCAGACGTTGCCACAATTTGCAATTTGTCGGTATTAATGTTTGTTTGTGTGTGTGTGTTTCGTTGTCCTTGTAGGTTTGTGCCACGCTGGGCACAACTGGTGCCTGTTCATTTGATAATTTGGAGGAAATTGGCGCTGTGTGCCGTGAGTTCAATTTGTGGCTGCACGTGGATGCCGCATATGCGGGCAGTGCCTTCATTTGTCCGGAGTTCCGCACGTGGCTCAAAGGCATCGAACGGGCCGATTCGATTGCCTTCAATCCCTCCAAATGGCTGATGATACATTTCGATGCCACCGCATTATGGTAAGCTCTAATGGCCGCATTATTATCGTTCGCCACCTGTCGCTAATGAACGTGCATTTCGTGTCCAGGGTTAAGGACAGCTCGGCTGTTCACCGCACCTTCAATGTGGAGCCGCTGTACCTGCAGCACGAAAACTCTGGGGTAGCGGTGGATTTCATGCACTGGCAGATACCGCTCAGTCGCCGTTTCCGTGCCCTCAAAATCTGGTTTGTGCTGCGGTCATTTGGCATCAAGGGTTTGCAGCGTCACATACGCGAAGGCGTTAGGCTGGCCCAGAAATTCGAGGCATTGGTTGCGGCCGATCATCGATTCGAAATACCGGCCAAGAGATATTTGGGTACAGTCCAATTGTGAGCGTTTAGCCTGTCGTCTGTCTGAGTATCGTTTGTATTTCTGTCGCACCTCTAGGTCTGGTGGTCTTTCGCATAAAAGGCGACAATGAAATCACGGAGCGCCTGCTGAAGCGGCTCAATCACCGTGGCAACCTGCACTGCATTCCGTCGTCGCTGAAGGGCAAATACGTCATTAGGTTCACCGTTACGTCTACACGCACCACAGTCGATGACATCTTGAGGGACTGGACGGAAATCAAGTATGCGGCCACCGCCATTCTGGATGAGATGAACATCACCATTTCGAATCGAGTCTATCTCAAAGGTAAGCGCAACTTGTGGCAATCAAGCGTGGCAATTGTTCATCCCTTTGTTGTGTGTTTCAGACATCAAGGACAAGTCGGATGCATTTGGCAGCAGCCTGTTGCTCTCGAACTCGCCGCTATCGCCCAAGATTGTCAACGGTTCATTTGCTGCCATATTCGATGATGAATTTCTGGCCAAGACATATGCCGGCATACGGATTGCAGTATGTGGTTTTTCCGTTCTCCAACAATTGTTTTCTAAACTCAAAGTATGTGCTCTCTCTCTCTCTCTGTCTCTCTCTCTCTGTCTTTGCAGCACCAAGAATCGCCGTCAATGCGTCGGCGAGTGCGTGGCATCATGATGTCGGGTAAACAGTTCTCCTTGGACTCACACATGGACGTGGTTGTCCAGACATCGATGGACTCGAAGACCACGAACACCAAGGGTGTCGATAGCTATGGCAAGACTACACCCACAGCGATGCCGGGCAAAGAGCGCGAATCCATACGCGAGGATGAAGAGTCCCAGGAAGGTATGAAGCCCAGGTAGTGTACTCGCCAATTCTCACAAGTAAGCTTGTCCTTCTCTCACCAACACAAATACAGCGGACATTGGCGACCGTCTCGAACCACCAGGCTCATGGCCCGGATATCGAAGGCGCGCGCGCCTCTGCCCCCTGTACCTTTCCATACATTGCTTTCCTAATTAATTTCAGTGTCGCTGATCTACAGTGGCGAGCACCAATGAGTACATGTGTTGGCACATCTTGCCAATTGCATTCTTTCTCTCCTCAATAGAACCGTATGAATACGGAATATGTTAGTCAAATGAAAAAGTAACTAATTTAGTCCGAAAGAAATGAAAACTAAAATAAGTCGTATGTTCTCAATGTTGCATCATTCAACAAATGTTCGTCCGATTTGGCATGTTTTTCATTAATTTTTGGATAACGCCCTGTGGAGTCGTCGCCACAGCTCGTCCATGTTTGAGGGAGCTGTTAGATATTGTCCCAAGAGTCATTTCACAATTGACCAAACACAATCGGCTTCAGGTCGAGGAATTAGTTACAATTTTCAATTATTCAGCCATTTATTGAAGATTGTGGATGTGTGTTTTTTGGGCCGCAATGTAATTTCGCTCGGAAATATTGGTTCGGCAAATAAAATTCTATTCTCTCCCTGGACTTTGATGACAAACGACTGACTCATATAGGCTCACGACTTGCTCACCAAACGCAATGAAAATCTATTTTCAGTTATGGAAAGAATATTATTTTCCAAATCTCGGAGTAGTCTCCTCATAAGTTTAGATGATTACTAGATCCGAATTACACTTGCGACTGTGTCACACTATTTTTTCAAGCTTCTGAAATTTAACGAACACGATTTGAAACTAAAATGTCAGTCTTCAATGCTAAACTTTGGTACTTTGCCGATGGAACAACGAAGAATGCAAAAGGTGCAGACTTGAGTACATGCGACTTTATTTTCGGTTATCGTTTCCACTCACTGGCCGAATTTGTGGATTTTTCTGTGCAATTGTAGTTTTTGTTCCCACTTGTGCTCGCCACTGTATATCTGAAAGTAGTGTCGACCGTCGTCTAACACGTTGCTTTGCTGGACATTTTGTAAACTTTTCTTTGGAACAGATTGTGAAACGAATTGGTGGGAGACGGCAACAATGCCGCAACTACGACCCATACGCGGCAGACGAAACAGATCACCAGTCGCCACCACTCGTCACCAAAATAACCTAATCAATGAAACAAATAGCCACCATCAACGTCCATCTACATTAACCTGTTCGGTGAATAGTGTGCGGACACCCGTGACCCATTACCAGCTTCTGGACAATGCCCGACAACTTTCCACCATTATCGAAAAGGACAAGTCCACGGCGTACAGTGGGTCCTTTTCATCCACTTCTTCGTGCTCGTCACCGGCCCATCCTCAACAACCCCCTCAGACAACAGCACCACTCTATCCGGGCAAAAGGTATTTATATACCGAAAGCGGTTGCCAACACGACTGCTCCTTTACCGATACAGTATTCTGTCCACCCACACCGACGGAGGAGAATGCCGCCACCAACAGGCCCACCGCGCAGAGTGTTGAGTGTTTTGAGGGCGCATTCTCCAATAAGAAATCATCATCCGCCGAGTCTTCAGCATCGCCCACTCAGCCATTGAGCGATTCTGAGGGTTCATCGGAAGCCACCTCGACCACATCAGCTGCTTACTCCTCCCTCGAGTCGGTTTGATCGTATCCCTGAAGCTCTGCCACAGGGGCAACGAACTCTTCACTCCACAGGCTGCTGTGCTAGCAATAATTAACTTTGTAAGTAGTAGTAACCACATAAACCCACACACATACGAATGTCTACTACATCAATACATATGCATATACATACAGATATTCATGTATATCTTTAGATCGCTAACGATAGTTTGTAAAATGTTATCTGGATGTATCTTAGCCTAAGCAATCGCAACCCCAATAAAATATCTGTCATCACTCTGTGTGTTGTTTAATGTAACTGTGCGCGTCGGTTGATCGATCACTGACAGGACTCGTGTCCGCACACCATGGACCACGACGGGACGTTGTGGCTCGGTGGGGACAGTCAGTGATGCGTTCTTCGCTGAAAGATATTCAGAGGCAGATGGTACCTAGCTTATAAATGTCAAATACATACCACCTACACAAGTAAATGTCTGCTGCATTCGTGCTTATGTATGTATTTACCTCTGCCACTCACACAGACATACATACCCACCCACATACATACATACATACTTATTATAATTAGTGCTGTTATATATGATCATTGAAAACCAAAAAGAGAAGAACGCATATCGGCCAACAATCTATAGACATATTTATAAATATATATATATACATATACATATACTCAAGATACATACATACATTCAACCAACCAAGCAACCACTTACTTACATATAAGATGTTACATGCATATATGAATATACATATTTACTAGAACCATACATTTAATATACATATATTTGTTGATAAGTGTGTACGTTTGATGAAATATTAATGTAAATTCAAATACACACTCACACATATGCGAATAAAATATAAATAAACAACACATACACACATCCCTACCAAGATGTGTGGCTATGTAAACTACATGTGAGTCCTTTGAGTTTTTATTTTTTTGTTGGTATTGCCAAGCAATGGCTGCGGTCGATCGCCCATTCACTACTGTCAGAGAATGAACAATGTCGTAACATCGATACAGAGTATCGGAGCGGTCAGGATGTAATCTATCAAAAGGCAATTCAGCAAAACGACCACCTGCTGAATTTGCCTGCACCTGCTGTAGGATGAAGTGCAATGGGGGGCGGCACAGGTAGGCAAACTTTAAACTAAGTGATTTTATTTTCCTAGTTTCGTTAACATAAATTCAATGAAAACTTTAAAAAAAACTGAAAGTGTGCTTTATTTATTTTATTATCCCACCAATTTGTATTCCGAAGGCCGGTCGACTATTCTACATTAAATATGTAGGAGCTCTAAAATGCCTTCACAATGAGTTGGGTTGCCAGAGTCTGAATAAATAAAAATTCTTGTAATACGACCACAAATTTTTCTAAATTTATTGTGCAAAATCAAATAATTCATAAATTCGTCGTAGAATCTATAGAGGCGGATGATCGATTAACTTACGAAGCATGCAATGAATGTCACCAAAAGGAAAACCGGCAACGATGAAAGGATAAAACCACGATAAAATAATGCTGCATGTACAGGGTGGACACTTTACAATTTTAGATTGGCAGCCTCGGATCTGCTAGTAGAGCCCTTGATCGGATGAGGTACTGTCGTGGTAGTCACATGAATGATATTTTGTTCCATTATTAAATTCCATCCATTGTCAAAACCAGAAATTTAAAAAAAGTTTTCAGTACTTTTAGCAAGGACAGACCTCGCAAGTCGTTTTCTGAACATTTCCAAGAGGATATTTAAACAGTATTTGTTTTAAAAAAAAAAAAAAACATTTGCTTTTGTGAAACCCTTTCCATGCCAATTAGTGACATCTGGAGTGTGCTTCCGAACTAATTCATCAGAAAACGACTTGCGACGTCTGCCCTCTGTATGGTCCTTGCTTACATATTTCAAATAATTATAGAAACAGACAACAAAAAGAAAACTTCGTTGTGATTAAAAAACAAATTTAAATTATTTTTTATTAAGTATGGCCACCTTGTCTTCTGAAGACGGCGATGCATGCACTACTTACGATTACACTAAATACAATGCGAATAATTGGTTATACGCCTGACTATCACACCAGAAACCCAGTTTGATATACAGGTGTAATTATCTGGCATTATGGACTGTCGGCGTGGCCACATAAATACCGGCGGCTTTTAGACTAAAGGGATTGTTGGCAATCACCATGGGCTACAGTTCAGTGGAGTAAATCACAAAGCTAAACCCAACCGTTACGAAGATATACAGTTTTATAGTTGATTTCAGTGAATTTCAATATGTAGGCATAAATGTGCGATGGCCATACCGTGTGCATCCGACAGCCAGACCTTTACTCTAACTCAGGGTAAAATTTCCATCGCAATAGCTGCAGTCGTTCTCGAGTTATAGCGTTTTCAATTTGATTCACATGTAACAAATCACCTTCTACACATTTCTGGGCGCCTGGTATCAGCAAAATTGCAGAATTGCCTGTTTTTCATTTCGTATGTGGTTTTTGATGTCATGTGTGAGTGTGCGTGTGTGTTCTTGTAAATTCGACTACAAATCAGAGCATACTTTCACGCTGGAATATTTAAATTCACGCCTAGCATTATGCTTTGAATTGCTGTCAAAATTATAAAAAAAAATCCGCACTCACTGTGAGCGATGGACAAATTTACCAATTTCCCGATACCAGGCGCACATAAACACGGAAAGGGACTTGATGACCAGAAACCCATTACCTAAATGAGCTCTCTATCAAGACCACCTTTTTGAATGTTCGAGTGCCTTCAGTGGAGAAATGTTGTGGTTTTTATAATAAAAGCAGCCGGCGTACCAAAGCTGTTTCTTGTCTGATAGAAAATACGACTGTCGCATAGTTTTAGTTTTGTGTCTGTCTGTCGCATCTGTTGCTATTCTGTGCGGGAACAGTAATAATAGCCGTCCCTCCTGAACCTCCACTGAAATTGTATTAAATCTGTACGACTGTTTTTCATCGACCTTTCGATTCTATTTAACCTGAATCCAGTAAATGAAATATTTATGTATATTTATTTATTCATATGGAAACTCTTGATCTATTTCGATAAATAATCGAAACAATTTAAATTCTCGACGACACGACCAGATACCGAATTCCCATTTTCCAATGGAGACACTGGACGATTTGGACTTT
This sequence comes from Hydrotaea cyrtoneurina, assembly GCA_958296145.1. Taxonomy (NCBI): domain Eukaryota; kingdom Metazoa; phylum Arthropoda; class Insecta; order Diptera; family Muscidae; genus Hydrotaea; species Hydrotaea cyrtoneurina. The sequence continues at coordinate 80,543,201 of OY282516.1, forward strand.
TTCGACCCGGAGAGACGAAGAAGGGTGCAATTCGCCGCCCAACAATGGCAGCAGATGACACAAACTTCCCGAAGGGATATGAGGATGGCCCACATCAGGTTCATTTGTAAAGTGTATTCAATTGCTATTGGATTGGTGACCGGCGTTGTCATGCAGTGGCTTGTCATCACCATCGAGTAGGTACACATCCCTGCACTTTTGCTGTATTAACTCCACACATTTGTACTTCCTAGCAAATATGCTGCGAAACTGGTGAAGAAATACAATTTCCTAATATTGTTTCTGATATTCCTCAATTTCATAATGATGGTAATGCTGCAAAATGTATTACGCAGCGAAAGGCCCAGGACCAAACTCGCCATAGTTGTCTACATCGTCTTGACGGTATGTGAATTGACATGGAGAATATAAATAAAATGCAAACTGTTCAAAGGTATTCGTTGGCAACAGGTGGAAATTGGATCGGCTACCCTGGCCAGACCCATAGCCCAGTCAATGGCGTGGCATCTGGTATGTGCAACTGGCCTCACCTTAGTCGTGGTGGGCGTAAGCCTTTGCATTGCTTTGGCATATCACGTAAGTTGTGGCGGTTTCTCCTAGAAGTTCAGGTGATTTCTTTTCTTCGTTTTTGTTTTTAGTTGGATATCGAACAGGAAGCCGTATTTCTGGCGATGTGGACAATGAAATACTTCCTAACCACCTCCACCTGTCTGCTAATGACGCTGGCATTTGATAGTTTGTATGTGCAGATCAGCATCACGCTGGTGTTGACTTTTTTCGTTTCAATTGTAAGTGGAGTTCTTTTAGAGTCGTTCTCTTCGTGAGTTGTACACATCCATCCCGTAAATGGTTATTGCTTTCGAGCTTCTGAATCGGACACTTGGAAATATTTCCAACACATACAATTCTTCTATTTAAATCTGCAGTTTTGATTTTTTCGAATAGAGATCACTTGTGTATGTGTTATATACTCAATAGTGGTAGGTCTTGGATGAATTTCGATTCGGTAGCTCGAAACGTATAAAGTTTACGTGGTTTTTGTTCCCCTACTCTTTCCGTTCTCTTTCTAGTTTATCATAGTGTGGGGAAGATCACTAGGCTCCTTTGCATTCTATAGGGAGGAGTCGCCTTATCTGAGCTTCTATATCACCTTGGCCTATTTAATATTCCTGTCATTGTTCGCCAACTCCTTGGTATTCTTCCAGAAGGTCTGAACTATTGGCGGTTACAATATGTTTAATTAGCATAAGGTCAACATATCAGCTACTGTTCCACAAAAACGAACATTGGGAACTGGAATTTATTTATGAACATGTATTTTCACAAATTCCTCAAAATGTTCGAATACCATGCGACTCACGCCATATCAATAAAGTCAGCAAATAAATCATGACAAATAGGAAATATAACTTTCGGGCTGGTCTAACACACTCACCACGGAGAATGTGGCTACAAACACGTTCACTGCTAATGAGCATTCCTTCAAAGATCACCAACTGAAATGAAAATAACAGCAGGCATAGTAATGACGACGATGGTGCCAAAGGAGACGTACTTACCGAAATGACAAGAGGATAAATTATTACAGCCAACAAATATATCGCCTTCAATACATTCTCTATGACAATTATAATAAACATAATCACGACAATCAGGACTAAGGACACAAGGAACCAAACCGCTATAAGAGATGCGTAGATAACAATGGAGTCCTGATGAGAATACTTCTGATGGAATTAATTTGTGGTTTTTTTCAATATGATTGGGAAGGGCTTTACCAAGGATATGTTGGCACCAATAGCATTTAAGACTACCATCGATAAGATCACGGAGCCCAATATGACGGATAGTTCCACAAGGGGGGTGTTGTTGATGATGCTTAAGGACCATATGGTCACCGCCGCAATCTGTGGAATAATACAATGACTCCTAAATACTTGCAGCATATTAACATAAAGATGGGAATTAAAAGACATAGGAGTCATCATCATCCACATATGTATCGGCTCATAATTTTGTTCTGTTTCTTTTAGCCATGAATATGTTATATATCTGTATCCGATGTATACGAAAGTCGTGCGTGGTGCCTGGACTATTAAAAATGGAGTCCTTCACCAGTACGTCGTACAAGCTACTAAGTAGGATGTTCTTACTATATGACGTACCAATAAAAGAGTTAGCATCCATTCGAATCTCGCGGACAAGCGCATGTGCGCCAAATCCATTGTGGCAAATGTAACCAATACGATCCCCACGACCATTGCCGCTGAGCCATGCCACATACCGCTGCATACAAATTCACATGTACCCCTAAAAGAAAAAAAAACAATCATTAGGGTATGAGTAGAAGACGTGAGTTCATCTTACAATATCACTGTGACTAGCCATGTTGTCACAGTTATGAGAATAAAGATGAGCGACAAACCGTAAATGTTCCCACCACGATATAGAAGAGTTTCCGAATCGAAACGATCTCCATCGAGAGTTTGTAGACGTCTGCGTTGCATTCTTTCACTTCGACTTCAATTACAATAATTTCATTGTCTGTAAATACATAAAATAACTATGTATTCAAAGAAGAACTTTCGAATTATGACAATATTCACACTTCGAATTGTCGAATTGTACCGGGCTAACAACAGATGAACGATATATGGTCGAAGGGGTTCGACATTTCCCTACTTTTCACACGGCAAAACGTTGAGAACACTGGTACAGTGTGACAGTTGGCCAATATTCAAAGTCATTCCAAAAATTGTTCCATGTGACTCGGAAATCTTTTGAATGTAGTTGACAACTTTTTCGAATACTTATTGAATACGATATGCTGTAAACAAAAAAAGGAATCGGCAAAATATTGAAGTGCATTTACAACGCTCTAGCCAGAACAGCTTTAGATGACCGGGAAGACTGATTGAGAGTCGGTGTTATGTCGCTGCTACTTCTATTGACAAGTTTCTCTTTAGTGACGAAGATACGTTTGTGTTTTCCATTCTCTAACTAGCCGCGCGGTGATACTGGGCTTTATGATAAAAATTCAATGTCAACATTCCTGTTTTCAAACAATATGGTTTACGACACTTCCATCACATGAATGTATAATTTCAGTTATTTGACTATTTAGTTTACTATTTGATAGAAGCTGGACGCTGGCAAATAAAATTCGTTGTGGGTTCAAATCTGTATGTTGTTTTTGTGTTATTTTTCGCTGATTCAGTTAAATCTGATGAAATAAGAAGCGAATCTATTCAGAAGAACGTGTTGGTGGATTACTTGTTCAATACACAGATTTTTTTATTAAATTTATAATAATAATATATTGTATATATGTATGTATGTATATATAGTTTTTAAACACACCCACATTAGGGATTTACATTGAAATAGTTTTTGTGTTTGTTTAAGATACCAATGTATAAATATTTTAGTTTATACCTCAAAAAGAAAAATGATTGAATTGAATGTTTGTTTCATTCGGACAAAAGAAAATACAAATAAAACAATACTTTAATTAATGAGAAGTGAAAGGAATAAGTGACGACTGATCACATTATTTCAACATTCATATTAGTACGACGTGATTTACAATGATATGTTTTTTTAGACTTGTGCTTTAGTTTAGACCATCAACCGAAGATTTGTTGCATTTGTTTCGTAAATACTTTTTGTTTGTATAAAATTGTAAATTGTAAATAAGGCGCTTGTTTGGCATATCAATTTGAAATATATATAAAAGAAACGTTAGTACACGTTCCTCCATTTAGTTGTCGTTGGTTTAAGGTTCTTGTTTATAGCTGTAGTGGTTGGATTGTTGGTAACGTTCGCTCTACATTGATACGTTTTAATGAGGCGCCTGAGTGGGTGGGGCTGCAGGCAGTTGGTTGACATTGCTGCTACTGCTGCCAGACGGCATCAGGGATACTAGGAATGGGAAATAAGAGATTTACTTAGTAGTAGACGTAGAAATCCCCATCATAGTCGAAGGGTTGCTTTCAATTTAACACTTACTTGACTTGGCGACTGAGTTGAGTTGATAAAAGGAAATAAACTGAAGTTGTCTTAGGGACTTAAAAACTATGCGAATTGAGATAACACGAAGGGCACGTTTGCTTTAATAAAATAAACTAACTGTAATAAAGATAAAGAAAAAATGTCGAATAAACATTCAGCTGTATCATAAATGAATAATAATCAAAGCCAATGTACTATAACCAATAATCCTTCACCGTCATATATTTTTTTTTAACAAAATGATGGCGAGTTGTGCGGCTTCCACAATTGTTAACATTAATTCAAAGAAAGCAAATTGTTAAATGTTTTTGAGATGAACAAATGGAAATATGAATACATTTGGTAGTGTCATGGATATCGTCGATGCATTTTTTGAGCTACTTTTCGACTTCTTCCAACACTAAATCATTGCGGGTCAATCGATGGGTTACGATTCATCGAATTGTAACATTTTCAAGAATTTTTACATTTTGTTAACTATCGTTCAAATAAATCTTTTTCTAATTTACAATTTTCAATTCATAAGCGACCTCCCAGTGAGAAATGTGAAATTGAACGAAACACTTAATTATTAAATTTCTAATACATTTTAAACATTAGGAAGGGTTGATTTAGACACTCAAATGGAGCAAAATAGAAGTTCAGAATTCGCATAGGGACCAAGTACAATCAAATATTTTGAACCGTGTTTCATTGTATCCGAACATAATAATGAAATATAGGTAACGTGGTAAAACATTGGATAACCCTGGTTAGTAAATGGGAGATGTTCCGAAGGAATTTGCAGTGAGATCGACAGTAGTAGACAATCGTCTTCAAAGAGAAATCACATCAACTGTAACTTCTGTGACTTTTGCGTGTCATTGTCAGGGAGAAAAACAGTGTTATTTCCTTTCACCAACTCGTGTTAGTAGTGTTCAATTGATAATCAAATATATATTGACTTACCTATGATGATTATCAGGAGAACCACTCCGATCACACCCATAATGATCATCATTTTCATGTTGGCCCACCATTGTTTGCGCTTCAATTTTCCGGCTTGCTGTTCAAATTGTGAGGCACCCTGCTCCAAGGCATCAGCTCGCTCACCCAATTCCGACAACTTCTGATCACGTTCCAGGACTTTCTCCACATTGACGCGCATAATGCCTACAACTTCGTCGACCTTTGCTTGGGTTTGTTGCAACCGTTTCGAAGCTGCATTTTGCTGATTGTTGTTGCTGGTGGGAAAGGAGTTGGGTGAATGGGCAGATGGTGGTGGAGGTAAAACAGGAAAACTACATGCAATATTATTCACATTTTTTGAGAATCAAAACTAAGTTTCGTGCAAGATTCAATATTCTTGCCGAAATGTCTTCTACATAAACAGAATAATGATCAAATGAGACTTACTCGGTATTTCCGGATGAGCCGGATGCTGCTGGGAAATCATTTTGGGGATCCATTCTGTAAAGTTTTTCTTTTTTTTGTTTTAGCGAATAGACTCTTCAGCAACACAATATGTAACTGAAATCAAATCAAATTAAGAGACGGATTAATAAGACATTCAAATAATATATATCTATATAAACATTGAAATAAAACAACAAAGTTACTGCAGTTACTGAACTAATAAACAGGCAATTGTGGTTTATTTTTTGTGAATTTTCTGAAAAGAAGAGATATCCGCGAATATTCTAATGCTGAGGGTTTTCTACACATTTGAGATATCCTTCACATTTACCCGTGTGTGAGTAACACGAGTTTCATATAGCGTTACGAACACCAAAAACATACAGGTCCGTATGTCGGTGACAGAGAGTAGAAGAGTAATCTTTAGAAACAATAGTTCCCGATCAGTGTGTGTACAAAATTATGCCGGTCACATCTCACTAATTTGAGAATCCTGTTGTTGATTTCTTGTGATTGAAATACGGACATCAACAAGTATGCACCCTTAAATTTGAAAACATCCAGCTTCGACCGGTTAATGTCGCAGACATTAAATGGCCGAACTGTGGTCGCAGACATTCAGATACTCTCATTAAACACGTCACCAAGCAATTTTTAGGACTCGAGTTTGTTAGTTTGTTTAGATCCCTAAATCCGCGCCTTAGCCTCATATTGGATATAGTTAATACATGAACAATGACGTTCCGACAATGTTTTTTCTGGGGTATTTTCCCAGTGCCCAAGATGTAATTAGCCCTAACTCCTTTGTGTTACGTCGGATAGGGACAAAATTGGTTTCGTGGTGACAAATCCCAGTAATGTCGGCAAAGAAAAATTCAAGCCTTAGTCTGAAATCTGCATTCGAATTTTGTTGATAAATTCAGAGTAGGTGGCGGTGAAATAAGCTGTGAACCACTGTATGTTGTAGGATTCACCATTGAATAAACAGCGGTGGGGCGTGGCGGGGCCCCGAAGATATCGGAATATACGCAGAACAAACTTATCAGTCAACATCAGTTTTATTGTTCTAGCGTCTCACTCCTAACCTCCTTTTGTCGTGTTCTTTATAATAACAATTTAACACGATTTCTTTCTTCATTTTCATAGTTCATTTATTTTATTTTGACCCATATGATTCATGGGTCGATCGATCACAAAAAAAAAAGAAAGAAAAACGAAATTTCTCTCACTCGTAAAGCAAAGAAAAAACATTTTCCCGAATTACCTCTGCTTGTGTAATGTTCGTTCACCGATTTCTTGTGGTATTTACAACAATTTATTTTTATTTTGTTATAAATAATAAATTAAAAACTTAAAACAAAAAATACGTAGGAAAAAACGAGAAAAATGCACGAAATCGACAATGACAGCGAGAATATTAGACCAGAGTTGGTATTTAGGAAACTTCAATTTGTGCCGCAAACAAATGAATGTGCCCAAATAGGGCCCATTGTACCAACAGTGTCCGCAAACATCCCGTTGTACTCATCGAAAATAGTTGATGTATTCGTGATATACCGACATGCTCGATTTATGTAAGTTCTCGAACATGACGTCGAATCGATTATACATCCAACGAGAATAAAATAAAATGGAATTTGATTGGAATTTATGTAACTAATTACATACTAAAATCCTACTGACACTAGTAATCCTATTATAGTGTATCTTACCGAACCCGATCAATTTCCAGTTCTTCAATCTTATCTGGTCGAGCATTATTATGTAAAAAAGACGGAAATTATTCTTCCACTATGTCTGTGTCCACGTATATTATTATTAATATATTATATTATATTAAACTGGGTTTCCTTGAAATAAACGGATAAACGAGATGCACGGGCATGTATACTGTCCAAAGACAAAGCATTGTTTGTGCAATGCTTTCGCAAATGATGGAGGGCCAAAAATGTGGTATCTATTGAAGTTGTCAAATAGATGTCACCTCACTATTAATTAACCAACTTCTTCGAGGTTCTGCAAATTCCACAACTTCCATTATATGCTGATCGTCCTTGGTAATAAATAAGGAAGGCTTTGTTTTCCCGGGATGATAAAATCGTTCCAAGCTAAGTTTTTGCGCATTATCGTCCAGCATTTGAATAAAGTGGCAACGCACACGGTTGCGAAGGAGGGGTCGAAGTGAAAAAGAATAACAGCTGTTACTATTACGAATGAAAATTCAAAAGTGCCCTCCAATTAACGAATGAGATTCAAAAGTGGCCTCCAATAAGGTCCTTGGAGGCCACTTTTGAATTTTCATTCGTAATAGTAACAGCTGATGGGAACAAACTGAGAATGAAACACACTCTAATGAAGAAAAAACGCAGAAAAATTTCGGTTGAAACGAATAATAGCAAAAATATTTTTGTGTGAAATCCACTAATCCTGTAAAAAAATCAGAGTGGTAGAGGAAAAAACCCGAAACGAGCAAAAACCCCAACACCCAAAAAAGGTCATGAAGTGAAAAGCATAACGCAGCAATATTTTTAATAAAAATCAAAATCAACAAATTATCGACATTTCTGGTTGATCAAATCAAACAACACACGCAAAATAGTTGATAGTTGCCTGAAAAATGGAACGAAATGGAATGAACTTATTGTTTTCGATTCCTCCATTCCATGTTGTGGAATGTTAGTGTTGACAACGTCGATTCATATGACAAGTTCTGTCAAATAGAAATCGCATATATCATATAATCGCAGTTCACACACGACGATTGCATTTTTTAGGTGAATCTATTACAATATGTTTTAAAGCAAATGAAATCTTGCCAGTTTCGAACACAGCATTATTTAATACCCCCATATTATGTCTAAATATTTTTGCAATTTGTGTGAATATTGCAGATTTCGGTCAACGAGTAAGTCTTTAAAATAATTTTATTATTTCATACCTATTTAGAAGTGATGACCAGTCTGTGGAAAACGAAATGTGTTACGACCCTGAAATTAAGTCAGAGAACCCAGCCGAGACAATTTAGTCGGCGGCGGTGTGGCTGAGCCGCCCAAGATTTATTTAGGCTTCAGCCTCAATTGAGAAAAAAGCGCCAAAATGGACATAAATTTACAACTGAAAGACTGTCAAAATTGTAAGTAAACTGGGCCAAAGACAACTTTATATATGTATATATAAAAATATAAATGTCGAAATATAAATAGACGACAATGGGCAAGGGCGGATATATTGCTCGATTCTGAAGAAAATTGTCCCATTTTTTTTTAGCAGAAGAGTTGGAGTTATGTCGGCAAAAAGTAGCAGCTGAACATCAAAGGATACGCCAGCATGAGGAAAGTTGAGACAAATTCAAAAGGAACGTCTTTGATGATGCAATGACCTGTTTCTAAAATGTTAGAAGACATGTAAGTTATTTATAATCAACATGTTGGAATATGTTTTTGTTTCAGTACGTTCATAATTTTGAACTGTTTTCTCATCCCTGCTCTATATTATGATCTTGGTTTTAACATAGGTATGTGAAATTTGGATTCTCATTTATAATCATGGGTGAAGAACGAATTAATTCAAAAATTACTATTCGAGCCCTAATAGGAGTTGGATGAAAATACTCAAAATCGTTTTTCGTTTTTCTACTAATTATATTAGTAGTTAATATATGAGAATTAATTGAAAATGCAATTAATTGCCAAACGGTGTCTAACGGGAAAGTCATTCCTATCCATGTCAACTTCACCCACCATTGGAGGCCCCTGTTTACACCAACGAGGCTTTGACGCCGTACATTCGTACTTCATACGCAGCCATTTCTATTAGAACCTGAAGCTGGGTAAGGAGTACGACCCCAATGCATTAAGCGCTAGCAAAAGCAACTATATAAACGGCAGCTTTTTGGTCACATACAATTATAAATGATAACAACTCAACTTTTCCACACCGAGTATACCACCAATATTCGTAATAGATCAACACGTGCTGGCATAACCTTAGCACAATGAGAGTGTAATCAATGGCCCGACCCAATTAATTGATGAGCCCCGTCTACTTACCAAACCAACTATGTACAAATATATGTACGGGGGTATGTGTATATTTTTGTATACTGTTGTTGTTTTTCTTTTTGTTTTATTTCACGAAGACTTCTTTTTAGATGTGCTTTAGTAGCAGACATGTTTACACAGATCACGATTCTGAATTATTTTTGGTTTAATTATTCAAATTACTACGAGTATTATTTGTACAATGACCTTTCCAGTTGAGAGTGCGGCCAGTGTTAGTTTGATTGTACAAAAATTAAGACGGCTCGACTTCAAATCCACACCTGACGACGATGGAACTCCGCACAAGAAGTACTTGTGAGCATTTCCAAGCTCAAACACAGACACACGTACAGATGAGACACAGTAAGTTTTTCTCGGTCTCAAGCTTAATGTGCGAGTGTGTACTAGGGATGTAACGAAGTTCGCTTTAGCATATGCGAATGCGAATTATTCGCATCACTTTGAACATTCGCTTTCGCAAAACCAAACATTCGCGAATTATTTCCATCATTTTGGAATATTCGCTTCGCATAATTTATATTTCAATATCTGCTTTCGCTAAACCCACATTCGCTGCATCCTTAGGATGAACACACACATACATATTTGCAATGTACATATGTATGTACATATGTATGTACATATGTATGTACGTCTTTTATGCTAATAATATTATATTTACCGGGCCTAGTTGGAACAATTTCTTTGGGATCTATTCACTCTCTTCAATGAAAACCGAACAAATTTTCTCTTCAAATGAAACCGAACAAATTTTCGATGTTTGTACAACGCTGTCCACTCTTTTGATATTCGCCTTTGAAAATTGACGGCCTATTTTTATATGATGTGAAGGTCCACGCCTCATTATGACATATACATAGATATCGAATGCTGGACTCCGAGGCTCAAATCGGAAGTCAGAAAAAAAAGTGGAAAAAAAATAAAAGTTAAAATTTAGGGAGTGCGAGTCGGAATATGTTTGTTCTATTGTGTGATGTGTCAAAACAGAAAATTTGAGTCAAATCGGATAACATAACATAGGTCGAAGGTTGAATTATGGGGAAATTTTGAATTTTTCCATGGATTTGACTAAAATTTGGAGAAATTGTAATATTAGGAGTTAGATTAATTGGTAAAAAAAAAATTGGACGATGTTAACAAGGGTTTGATGCCATGGAGGAATTTTTGTTTTGTTTTGTTAAGTTGGTAAGTTAACACTCTGTGAGATTATTGTAGCAATGTTATCACAGACAACCTCCACCAGCTCATTTCAATTATAAATTGCATAGTAGAAATAAGAACCATTGTAATTCATGGTTAATGAAATATCGGCATACTTTTCAGAGGTTTCGTTTTTTTTGTTTTCTATCTTTCTAATTGTTCAGAAAAAGTACCTCTATGTTGTTAATTTTGAACCAATTTCCTTAGACAAGATCTTATTTTATTCAAAACCAAATGATAGTTAATCCTCTTGCGTAAAAATTTGCAGAAAAATGTTCTGAAATTGTAGAGGAACATGAAAAAATACAGTTTTGGAAAAATCACAGCAAATATAAGCAACGATGATAAAATGTTCCAAATCAGATTGGCCTTCGAAAATCGGCTTTAAATATAGCTTTTTATGACTGTTTAAGTGCAAATAGTCAGCTATGGTTACCGTTTTGATCATAACTCTATTTTCTGAACAGCTGTAATGTCAATTTCGCAATTTTTCATAAGTGGACACCTAAGGGACTGACTGTCCTCTTATGAGAGAAGTACACAAGGATTGAAGTGGATAGGTAGATACTGGATCCAGTGACTCAATTAAATCAAATTTTAGCATCGTCCAATTTTCAGTATTTATTGTTTATACTTTACTTGTTTTAAAATCCAGGACAAAAAAGAAACTATTTCAGTTGTTTTTAGTACAAAATTTACCCTAGTTTGACCTTTGACCTCGATACGGCACGTTTTAACATTGTGCGATTTTGCTTAATTTTTCAGCATTTAAGATTGAGATCTCGAATAAAAATGTTCCGAAATTCAAAATTCAATTACTTGAATGATGTCAGAATTCAAAATTCACTTTCTATTTATATATTATTGGGAAAGCCTACTGTTTTGTTTCTAGATTTGCTAAGTACGATGCAATTGATAACTTTAAACGACTTTCCTGAAAATTATGACATTATGACACTTCTCAAGTAAATGAGCGATACGTATGTCGATTCACTGAAGTGCTTTTAAAGGCTGCAAAAAGAATTTTAATGTCAGAGTTCTCCCCCATTGGTTGTCGAAAAATGTTCAACTTATACGCGAATATTGTTTGATTTTGGATGAGGGAGTAGAACCCTTCATCTGTCGGAGTAGACTCCAACATAACCGAACTCATTGGATGATATTTGAAAACTTCATTGAATGGCTGTAGACATTTTCAAACACATGATTATTTTTCATTGTGATTAAATTATAACAAAAAACAAAAAAAAAAAATAAGTAAATAACAATTGTTTTCAGACAATTCGTCCATTATATGATTCTGGCTGGAGTTAGACTTTAATGTGGATGCGAGTCTTCTTTCTGTCTAACAACAATTTCAATTAATTTATAACGCTTGACAAAAGAAAATGATTCACCTGTTCGTTCATCTCTAATCTCGATAGTAAATCATTGTAACAATTTGCCACCAAACTTCAGCAAGCGTAAAGATTATGTCACCAAAGAAGCACTCACATTCCCATACACACACACACACATACAGGCATACACATGATGACAACCACTGATCACATATGGAATAGGACAGACGACGACGGAGTCATGACATATCATTTCATGGTCACGGTCAACACCCTCGCCCTCTCAAAAGGAATGGAAGTGAAGCAAAGTTCAGTCGATCCTACGAATCGCGAACGCTTTTAATTGCCCAGCCAGCTGTTAAGTGCTCCGCATTCCACTGAACTGGAGTTTTCTTTGAAATGCTCAAGAATGAACAGAGGTTGGGTGAGGAAGCCACGCCACAACTTTAAATTACTGATAATCCTCTGCTGATGCCATTACCCCAAAATACAAGCCCATAGACACCTACCGACCCCCGCCCGCCATCAGTACATTGAGAGCATTTTCTGACTGGCATGTGAGTATGTGCGTGTGTGTGTACAGAGAGTGATGTTTTGCTTCACGCCGGCAGCAGGCAGGTAAAGGCAAAAAATCGCCGGTGCGTGAAATATCACACACAGTCCGGCTGGCTGGCGGTGCTTGTTGCTCTTCTGCTACACTTGGGAGTTGTTTCAAGCTGGCTTTGGTGCTTTGGTTTAGTTTTTCTGAATAAATATGAATGGTTGTCATTGTTAGCGTCATTATAGTTTTGATTTTGAAACAAAGCGGTTGCAACCGGATTGGATAAACTATAGCAGTCAACAGCAAAGGATACTTTCGGAAGCCCCACACCGGCATCCTCCAACAACAATTATTATCGAGTGTGAAGTTGTTTTGTGAATTTTGTGATTCGTGTTCGTGCGTCTGAGCGTAATTCGCGGTACAAAATGAAAACCCTAAAAAAGGTAAGACGAAGTAACGCACGCTTTACACACAGCATCATACAAATGTACATAAATGGCGAGGACTTGAAGTGAGACGTTCTAGGATCCTCATCAATACGTCGCGTGAATACATCGCCAACTAAATTGGGACACAAAAAAGTATAAAAGTGGCAAAGTCATCCAAGTGAATCAGTGGATGACAAAATAATTCCGGGCAACAATTGCCGAGAGTCCGCCGAGTGATAATCTCATACCCTTTCCGAGTGTAATGACAGTTTTTTTTTTAATTTTGTAGTTAATTCTCCTGGATTGAGAACTAACGAATAATCACTCAGTGATTCCATTAATGATGCGTTTTGCATGAACCTTACATTTTTCGTAATTTTTCGGTTTAAAAAAGTACCAGACTAAATTTCACACAACCAAAAATTAGGAGGACCGATGACAGATAAACAACACGACTCAAAACAATGCAAATTGGCTCAGACATGACATTCGATAAATCGGTACGTTTGTTGACTCCTCGTAATACAGGTTGGACCAGAGATTTGCCGATGCATATTTCTCTAGAATACATCCAAGACATGCTTCGTCCAAACGGCGGATTGAAGAATTCGGAATTCTGGCAATTCAAAAACTCGTCGAGTTTAAGGACTGAGCCCAGTGTTGATATTGTGATACCTTTGAAAAAATGAATAACTTCTGATCCCAAAACAAACACAGGAATCTGTGCTTGTCTTACATTATTTTTTATGTACCTCAATATTAATTTCAGAGGATGTAGTCCGTATAAATGGCTAACATTTGACTGAGATTTTGTTTTTAATTTGTACGGTAGAATATGGTCCCCCACTTTCAGACGCAATCGGAGTAAACACGACAGGTTAAACAGCTGTATTAGTCTGAAACTGCTGTCTGTACTAAAAAGGCAAACACTATTCTTTGTTATCGATTCCAATTTGAAATGTTGTCAATAAAATAGAGAGGCAGGTGCCATGTACAGATGGGGCGCACGTTAATTGTGCGTTTAATGTCCCACCTCCACCCAATTCGACTGCGAGTGTAGTTTGATGCATTTGTAGTTTAATGGCAGCTTCTTTTCTGACAACTGTTGCATTTAAACAGCTAAGTCTAATGCATTGGCATAAATCCACACGTCAACTCTCAAAGGATTTAATTTGAATTTCAAATATATTTTTTCCGCAACAAATTTAATTGACCACACCAGTTGCCGATGTTATTCTCGAGATGATAAGTTGCTTGCCCCACCTATACGTGAAATGTTGTGGACGTCATCATTAGTTCGGTGTTTCGGATGACCAATTCTGAATTGAGTTTCATGAATTATGGCCAGTCCGTCCGTCCGTCCATTGATACAACCAAGAATGTGAAGTGGGTAGAAGATTCTCGCTCAGGTATTCATTGCCATCCATTCGTATTTTGAGACATCAGCTGGGCCAATTATGGTATAACAATAGACAGAACCGAAACTGTTTACAGGCAAAATTATTGTAGAAATGGATTATTGTAATTAATTTGTTATTGTTGTTTGGAGGGTGGGGGGCACTTGTTTGAAAAATAAAAAAACGGAACGACCGCATAATTATAAAGTCAAATTAATAAACGAGTACACACGTTAATATATGTTAGCACACAGATACACATACATACATACCTATGCATGCATGCATGTGTGTGTGTGTGTGTGTGTGAATGTCTATTGAAACAAATAATTAACCCGAAAGGCGACCAACCAACCGCACATTTGAATTATGAAAATATTATTAATCATCCGATATTAAAAATTCTATGATAAAACAACAATAACAACACGAGGCATAACAACAAAAACATAAAGCAGAAGCCATCAGAGCAACACAGACGGACAACAGACCACAATCACAGTGACCAGAGACCACAGACACACTCGCCCGTACATAACCGATGGCTGGTGGTGGAAGGTGACTTTCATGCCACATAGCCGGAAGTGGTTCCTGATGCTTGGCTAGCGATGCGTGGAGAGTAGACCAATTTTGAGCCTCACAGACATATGTGAGCGAGTGAGCCATGGTCGGTGATGTCAAAATGAAAATATCTACCAAACAAAACCATGCAGCCCCCAAACACCCGCTCAGAGACAAAGCAATACCATTTTTTACTTGTCGATTTTGGCCATATTTATTTATTTATTTTGACTATGTAACACCAAGACCGCTGCGTACCACAATTTAGAGGTCATTTTTCTTTTGGAAAATGTATTCCTCATTGCCGCAGAAATTTATACACCAAAGAATGGAGAACATGAACATGTACGTGTATGTATGCATGTGTGTGTGTGTGTATACATACCAATTTCCAGAACACAGCCATGAGGGACACATGGACTTTGTCACTTTTATTCGGCAAATGAGATGTCTGTGTTTTAATTATTTCCACCATTAGGGCAGCGAGCGAACATTGTACAGATTTCCAAGCGGCTCGACCATGCTCTGGGACAACGACAACGACATTTCGACAAAATACCACACAACACCAGATTTGGTTGTGACATTTATTTGAATTTCGTTGAGTTGTGTTCGGTTGTCTGACAGAATTATGATCAATAAGACGGACACACAAATCAACCCACATGTAGCAGCTATTTATATGGGACATGAACAAGCTTGATTTATAGAAGGGTAAGCTGCCAAGTCGAGAGGGATATTTTAAAACATAGACCGATGTTGACCACAATTGCATTCGTCCTTAGTCCTTAGATGGACAGACAGTCTGACAAAACTAAAGTTATAAAGAAAATGATTCAATCTAAGATGCCCCTTTGTCACTCCTCTGCAGATAAACAATTAAGAGCCTGGAAAAGCGCTACGAAGCAAGTACCCCCAAATGGGTGACGTAAAAAGACTCGGGACGAGAACCCAAATACCAGATTTCAAACTTTTCATTACGAATGTATGTGTGATCTTGACTTCATTGAAAGTGGACGGCCAAGCAGCCTAATATGGATACAAATGCCATACAAAATGGAAACTTAAGACATTTTTGAGCTTTAAAGTTAACTCCACAAATGAATGCTTTCATAAGCAAAATCGACACTTTCCATGTTTCCAACTGTAATAAACAACAAAAAAAAAACATAAAAAAATCGAAACTTTTAGAATATTTTGCAGATCCAAATCTGGCGAAATCTGGAGCAACACTTGTTTTTTCTATTGTTTGTTGTTGACGTCGACGGTATTTGGTCAAATCGTATTCACCGTTATGTAGTTAATGACCAAAATCTCATTAGATCTCGTGCGTGGTGTTGATGTTCTGTCAATTCAGTCGAAATGTCTAAAATATGAGTACCCATACAAATGGACAAATGGAGTGGGACAGATAATGTACGATGGCCTATTTAACCAGTCAAACGTGAAAACAAATCATAATTCACGCACGCAGCTACACACAAACACTTAAGTGCCTGTCTACGCTGAAACGACTGAAGGAACAGCGACGAAGGCCGGCGATTAATCGCTTAAATACATTAAGTTTTTAAAAACTAGTTACTCACAATCAGATTATCAGCTTTTAAATATTCCTGGAAATTGGAAATTGTTAAACGTTTTTGGTTTTTCTATTTCAAGATATCCTCGTTCGTCCTGGTATTTTGCATTTTACAATGGCCATCCGGGCAAGTGGACTCGGCCTCAAGCAGTGCATCCTCAAGTCAACTGTCGTTCGGCCCATCCAATGGCGATCAGTCAAAGGATGCCACCTCAACGGGACTACTTGGAGCTCTATATCATAAATCCCGGCAATCACGATGTGTAACATGCTACGACGACAGGTAAGTCCTGATTGGAAGGGACTGGAAGAGTCGATGCTTCATTGGTTGTTTTCTTGTGTCTAGGTATGATGATCGCAGTCGTTATCATGGCGGTGGCTACTCACGTCGGTCGGTCGATGATCGTTCGGGCAGTTGGTATTATCCCCGTAACGATCGGTATGACGATCGCCACAGGGGCGGCGAAGCTGACCGTTATGGAGGTGGTGGTCTGGATCGTTATGGAGGAGGTGGAGCCGATCGTTATGGTGGTGGCGGTGCTGATCGTTATGGAGGTGGTGGCGGTGCTGATCGTTATGGAGGTGGAGGCGGTTATAGGGATGATCGCTACGATACCCGCTCGACATATGACCGCTATGATTCTCGTGGCTACAGCGACAGACGTGGAAGCTATGATCGTGGCGAAAGTCGAGGATATGGTTATGACAATCGCGATCGTTACTATGGTGGTGAACGTGGTGGTGAATACTCCCCCCGAGGTATGTTCGATTGAGACAATCACGGTGTCGCCCATCAAACTAATCTGTTGTTCCCTTTACTGTTACTAAGATCGTTACTACGACCGACCACGTTATGGATCATCAAGTGTGGGCGGTGGTGCCCCCGGATACGGGTATGATCGTGACTACTATGATCGTTACTCGCCAAGGTATGATTTTCGTAGTAATCGTCCGTCATGGGATGGCACGTACAGGTAAAGTGCATTTGATGTGTACTTGCGCTGTTTGTATGTACGCGTTGCATAGATATTGTAAATTATCGATTTATCGGTGAGAACTCGTCAAACACACACACACAACATCCACATTCATCCGATTCCATCGGACAATTTGTAACAGATTTCCCAATGAAATCTCATAAAAGTTGTAATTCTTCCGATTGTGAGAGTGTGATTCATCTCTCTTGTATTTTACTTCTGTTCTGAATGCAGAATTAAAGTACCGTTTGATGTCTACAGGGATGCATATTCTAAAATACCAAAGGACATCTGGCCGGTAATTTTTACTAAAAAAATGTGGTAGCGAATGTTATACCCGAATAGAAGGCGATTCCAGTACAGAACATTCTTGGACAATACAAGCAATTCACCAGTGTCAAACATGATCACATCGGCTCTGGCACATCCTTACAAGCGTATAATTTGTCTATGTGAACCGAGTTGACTTTATACCGGAGATTGTAATGTTAATAACTTTGGAATATTCGAATTGTCAAATTAAAATATTCAGTTTTCGAAAACACGCTGGATGCATGCCCTCCGTCCCTCACAACATGACCGATTTGGTGTTAGGCGATGTTTAAACCTCAATCTGTTATCGAAAATATTCTGCCTGTGTATTTTGCCATTGGAATCCGTAAGAGGAATATTACTGTCGTGGTCGGGACAGCGGTCTCTTCTGGTGTGAAACCGACGACCAGGCGACTCGGTTGTTCACAACAAACCCGCATCCGCACTGGTGCTTGCTTTCATGGCGCCTGTAATAAACATGGCAGTTTCTCTCTTTATTTTCGCCGCGTCCTTTCTGACTTATTTCCGGGATGGCGGTGATGTCAGCTCGGTATTCGTCGAGGACATCCGCCAGTCGGATAGAGGCGCCTGGTCTGAGAAGTCTTCGTACATTTCCAATGCCGATTCGATTTGGAAAGAGCCTCTGGAAAATGTTTAATCATCTTACCAGGATGCGAACCAGGGTTTGTCGTATGATAGTCGCACAGACTAACTTCCACCAATCCTCTATTCCAATTTTTGAGACATACATATCACAATATTTAATTGTAAAACCTGTCCAGTTGTCCTTTCAAATGCACTCACTCCACAATATTGTCGATGATGTCCATGATGCGTCCCCGGCACTCTCATAACCTAAAGTAGTTGGCTTTCGGTAAACAGCTGAACACAGAATTCTACCAGCTGAGTGGGAGTGTTTGACTTGTTCTCACCCATTTATGGAAGTTTCAATTGCCACAACGATCAATGACTATTTGGAAACAAACCAACGATGACATTCAATTTAAAAGTGAGAATTCAGTCGAATGTCGTATCAATTATTTAAAACATTATTGTGACAGACGACGTGCTAGTGATGTGACACTGATCAGTCAGTAAGAAGGAGTTCATTTGATGGCAGCTGAAACATTCATCGGCATTAACATACAACATAACTAATCGTCCTTTTTGCATTCATTAACCAACGCATTGATTGCAATGTACATACATACATCCATTCATTCATCTGTTCATCCATCCAAACACATACAACGCACAATCATACCACCACGGTATGACATGGAAACGGAAATACCCGATTCAAGCACATTTCGTGTGTGTGTGTGTGTGTATGGGCTTGAGCGTGTGTGTGTAAAAATCTCAGAAACTGTAAATATTTTTTCAAATCTATTCTTTAATTGCATATTCAAAAACCACAACAACAACTAAACAACACTTGTAAAATACTACAACAAACAAACATCTACAACAACACAACTCTATAATACGGCCCCAACAACTCTTCTACACAAAAACAAACAAAAAACAAAAAAAAAAAAACGTTCACCTCTCCTCTGAAACAAAAAACTTGACTGGCTACCAAACGACCGTTGTCCGATGCCATTGACCCCCACACCATCATCAACGGCCAACGCCGAATAATAAATAAATAAAACTCACAGCAAGGGTCAGTCGGGATATGACAATTCCGGACGCGGCTACTACACAAATAAGGCCGGCAAAGAGGACCGTCGTTATTTACCCGAACCCGGTTACAGATCTCCGGGCAGTTCGCCCTGCGGTGTACAGAAGCCCAACTGCCCGTACGGTTTCCAGGATGGCGGCAGTCGTGTAACCTCCGGCCCCATTGACAGTGGCAATCATAACATTGGTGTCTCACATTCCACATACAATCCGGGTGGCAATCAGAACAACAGTGCGAAGGGTTCCGGTTCCGGTTCGGGCTGGTCCTACATGAGAGAGGATGATGCGGATCGTCAGCCCTCCAGGGGTGGCAGTGGTAGCAGTGGTGGTGGTAGTGGTGTCAGTGGCGGCGGTGGCGGCGGTAATGGCGACGGTGGTAATGGTAGTGCCAGTGCGAGTGCTAGTAATAGGGACAGGAATAGAGACCAGCAAAGGTAAGTTGTAGAGGGTTTGGCACGCCAATGTAAATATTGTAGGTACATGTCCGTATCCGTAGTCGCACTCGCAGCTATTGCACATGTCTGTGTATGTCCGGGTGAATAGTCGTTTTATTGAGAAAAGATCTCTCCTCTCTCCCCTTGTAGCCCTGCCTACGGTGCTCTATTAGATCGTGGCTCCAACCTGATTGCCGTTGAACCCGCCAAAACCACCGAAGATGGTCAAGAGAACACTGACAAGTCGCAATCTTCCTCCGCTTCCCATACTTCTTCTACGGTCGATGATAATGGACAGCAACATGCTAATGGACAAAATTCTTAAGAATGCTTCAATGGAATTCACAGATGTCTCTTTCCTCCCTCCTTCAATCCCAAACGCTCCGCGCCGGAGCGAACAAAACAAAAACAAACTGCAGTGTGTGTTCAATTTAATAAAATAAAATACTTGTATATGTGTGTGTGTTTCCTTCCAAAAGATCGTGTTTTCCTTGAATAAAATACATCGTTCCAAACGGAATACTATTCATGCCCATGGAGGCTATCTTAGAGTAACGTGGATCTCCACGTGCCGTTGCTCAGAAATTATAGTTCGCATTACCGCAGTGCGATTGTTTAATCGTCCCCCTTGTCAAGACTTTCCGTCTAACCTCCTTTTTACGAGCATCGCCAGATGATATTACAAACCGAAGTACCTAATGTGGCACATACAGGAGTAGATAAGGTGGTGGGTACAAACAAAAAGTCCAGTTTTTGTTGCTCTGTGTAATCTCTGCGTGTTCTGGTTCTCTTATCCATTTTACATTTCCGACATTTGTTCAACATCACGAATTTTATTATTTTGTTTCCATAATTAAAACGATGCTCACACATTCTGTGACACACCAACAACGCACACACATTTCTTCAGTTTAGCTATATGTGTGTGTGTGTGTGTGTTTTCTACTCATATGTGTAACATATTAAACAACAAAATAAAGAATGAATGCGATCGTGTTGACCGAATTGTCGAATTGTATTCGATTAATAAAATTTAGTTGGACAGTAATCATCGGTGCGAAGTGACATTAGCGGGTCCATGAAGGCGCATTTTGTCTTCAGAGTTTTCCGACACACATGCACAGACGTACATCCATATTTTTGGTAAGACAAACACTGGCTGCCGCCACAAAATTTTCAAATAAAACATTGAAACGCAAAAAAAAAATGTGGAAATTTTAAAAATTAACAAAATGGAATTGTTTTAAACACATGTGACTCTGGACATCCCATTCTCCCAATGACAGCGAAAGAAATAAAGTACAACATACGGGAGTGTGGTGAAAAGTGTCCTGCATCACAACAGTTTGAAATAGGGAGAGCGATAACAACATATCGAATATCGCACATGAGGCCTGTTCGTAAATGGAACAGTCATTCAGAAAAGAAATAGTGTGTGAAATTTGTTATGATTTCTCTTTTTTTTTTTTTTTTTGGTTTCGAAATACATTGTCGCCATTTATCAATTTAATTTGTTCGCACGCACACAGACCGTTTTAGTTGTGACAACTAACTACATAATCTCGTCTGAATTATCGACTTTTGATATGCTTTTTGCGACCTAGAACCTAGCGTACTCGTTGTTGAAAGATCATGTCAAAATAAGAAGATATTGCATTTCAAAGTTTGTATTGTCTCTGAAGCGATTTCTGATAATGTCTTTGGGAAAAGACTTCGAAAACACTTTACATTACGGAAATTATTGTTTATTTGTCGATATATTATCGAAATGGTGATACTATCTATGTATGTGTTTCAAGTTCAATGGGAGAACTTTTCACCACGACCTCGTGCATACATATGTATCGGAATATTTATGGATATGTGGAAGAGTACACAACGAAATGTACAATTAAAACAAAAACTTTTAATCGCACTGAGAAATCAGTAGAAGAATACTATCGAATACATAACCTTGACCTCCCTCGGCCTGAGTGGCATGGCCGGGTAAAACTAACAGAATTGATCGCCTTCTCCTCGCCAGTTTCTGATTTTGTCTTGACTTTTGAACACACACCGAGGGTGTGTAGCCCTCAACATGCAGACATTGTCATTATGTACACATGTATGTGTGTATATGAATAGCTACAAACACAACTAAGCGAATCAATAGCGTCTCACCTTAAACAGCAATTACTCGTATATTGAAAACTATCGTCAAAACAATGACATAGGCCGACATGTGACGGTTACCTTTACAATGGCACAGTGGGCATCTCATATCGGCTATGAATGGGAAAATATGAAAGTGAAATACAGTCACACTGTGTGATCTCGAAAATTGATTCACCGTTGTACCCTTTCCAATACAACAAGGATGCACACAATAACAGACTGTTTTTATACAATGAAGTCCATCGACTCGAATAAAAATGTCCGTAGATGAAGTGAAAATAACTTGGCGGGTTTCAAGTCGAATAAATTCGATTGTCAATACGTACAAACATAATTTGTTCTTTGACAAATACCCACATTCTTGTTAGAAAACCCAAAATGAACGAAACTTTGTGTTATAAATATATCGGCAAATTACACTCTGACGCGGACTAGTATCCCATCATCCTTGCCACCTGTGTTGTTCTTCGTTAGGGCAAACGAAATACAGTCTAACCTCGATATAACGAATCTCAAGGGGATCAGAAAAAAAACGTTATATTGAATAATTCGTTAAAATGAGGTTCGTTACATCGAGGTGAAGTTGCACTTCCATTCGTTATAAAGAGATAAATAAACCTTGTTTATTAATCATCATCTACATACCGTGTTATAGCGAACGATTTCCGCTAATAAATTAAAGCAAATTTGAACATCTCTTTTTCCCCTGCCATTAGAACTTTACAGCTAACAGCAACGACAACTATCAGTGCTTATTTTACTAAGCATCAAACAAATATTTTTTTCTATCGAAAAACTTGGAAAAGCCAAAAAAAAAACACAATAACTTCGTGTGTGTCTGTGTCACTGCAATGGTTGATAATTCGTTATAACGAGGTCCTTTCCGATTCCACTAACAAACAAAGCTTCTTACCCATTGACAAATAAAATAAAAAATACTGTTTGGATGTAACGATAAAACGATTCTCTTGGAGGAGCTTCTCGAACTTGCTCAATCGTAAATTACGATTCGTTATTGCTGTTTGTTGTTGTTTAATACGGCTCGATATAACACGACGACGGTTCAGTGATCTGGAAATGCGTCAATGCTCATTTTTTAGCCAGCCAGCATTACGCACGCATCCTGAATGACGCCCACTGTACTCGTACAAGAGATTATGTGCAGACACGGTTTGGTCTGTTGGTTTGGTGCACTCGCAAGAACATGCATAATTACTCTGACATCAGTGCCGGCGAACGAGAGTGCATACAAATTAACAACATCGTCCGAACAATTTCTGCTGTGTGTGTGTGTGTCGGTGTCGTTGTATTGGTAATGATACTCGTGCTTTTTGTTTGCTACCGAATGGCGACGTATGTCGGACCGTTACAGTTGTTTTGGTTTTGAACGAACGAAAATATAATAAACACGACTATTGATGTTTGTAGGAGTATGGGTGTGTGTGTGTGTGTGTGTACGTGTGTCTAGTGCACTCGAACATAAAAACGTTTAAATAAAAATGCAAATAAATAAAAGAAATTTCTCCGTGCACAGCAGCGCAGACCCTTTCATTTCATACAATTCCATACGGAACGATGTTGACGCTGTAATAAGTTGACGGTGATGACTACAGGACTGGTGTCATCATCCGTACGGTGACTGTCTCACACAATGTTGGTCAACGACAACCAGCGACTGCAATACGTATATTTTCTGCTATCGGGGATCGTGGCCAGCAGCCTGCTTATCTTGGCCTATATTTCCATGATAACACGAGCGGTAAGTGTTACAATTTTGGCCGGACATTGACGAGGAGAACCGTTCACGGGACAGCTTCTTTGCAGGGCGAACAACTTCAGGATGACATCAAAATTATGCAACTGTCGTTGGATCTGAAGAAACCCACCTCTTTGGCATGGACCTACAACAATACCTGGCGCAACATTGGCTACAATTCGATGAAACACATGATTTATTCGGCTTACTTTGATCGACGAACGGATATTCTGGGTGAGAGCAGCTTAATTCTATTACAACTGATAATAATTCTTTTGTCATTTCAGACTACCCCTTTAAGAGAGATTCGGGGATTGCAGTTGGTTCGATACGCGTCTTTGCCGTTTTGCCCCTCTATTTGAGGGAAGAAATTTCCTGCACGTTTCGGTAAGATTGTGCTGTGGCCAGCGGTGTTTTGCTTTACAAAGCTTCGTTAATTGTTCTTACAGGGGAGAAGATTTTACTCTGGCCAAGACGAAAGCCGAGTCCTACAAACCCTTGCGGGGACATCATGACACAACATTTGCTGCCTTTGCCATTGTCTGTCCACTCTACAAGCCATTGAATGAGAGTCTGGTGATTCGCTTGCCGCATGCGGTCGCCATAACGTACAAATCAAACACGTTAAGTCAACTAAGTCCGATATTTATTCAGATCAGGTGAGTGAGAGGGCGTTTGTGTCACAACAGTTCGATGTGTCCCAGACGAACTTTAATTAATTGTGAGAAATATTTGTCCAGTGTCCACCTGAATATTTCGGAATATTGCGCTGTCATTTTTCTTAGTTAATACCAATATTAGATATCCTGCAGCTGGAACTGTGGGAATTTCTTACAAATTCTATGCAGTGAGTACAACTTGCAATGTGCGCATTACTTTTCCAGGGAGGACTTAGGAGTTAGCTAGTGTGTTATCAAAAATGTGGATCCTATTAGACTGCAGACGTATGTAAATATCACGTGCGACTAAACGAGATTTTTCCCTAGATCTATTTAAAGACTCTGTTGTTTTGGCTTTGCCATCCTTGCAATATGCGACTTTTCAATCAATCAATCTCTATAACTTAAAACATGTGTATTTTGTCTCCCCTATCCAGCTACCCGCGAGACATGGACCAATTGTTTCGCAAATCAAAACCCGTGCTATCCGTCTGTGTGGCACCACTGCACATGAACTCCAGCAACGTCCTACGTATTGTGGAATTTGTGGAAATGTATCGTGTACTGGGTGCAAGTCACTTTTACTTCTATCCCGCGAATGTCAGCAGAGACGTCGCCAGTGTATTGTCCTTTTATCGTCGACAAGGTGTGGCCGATGTGCTGCAATGGAATCTGAATGATCACTTGGACGATTTATATTCCAGCGGAGCGGTGGCTCAAACGAACGACTGCATATATAGAGCCATGACGGTTGATAACTATCGCTATGCCGCCGTAGTGGACTTGGACGAAATTTTGATACCTTTAAAGCATAATTCCCTCTTGCACTTTATGCTGCAATGTGACGAGGGCCTCACAGCGTCCTATGTATTTCGCAATGTCTTCTTCTATAAAAAGGACAGGGCCGATGGCTTCAGCGTTCCGCAGAAAACAATAAATCGGCTGTTGTACACCCAAACCAAGGTGCGGCGTACACTGGAGATCATGCCGGCCTACACCAAAAGTAAATTCATTGTCAACACTCATGCCATAGTGGAGATGGGCTTGGATCGCATGTGGCGAGCTGCTCCCGGCTATACCGATCACATTGTATCAACGACAGTGGGTCTTTTGTTTCACTATCGCGATCGGTGCATAAACTGTCGAAACGTCATGATGGTGGACTATACGGCGCGACGATTCGGGTCTCTGCTGTGGGACCGAGTGGACGACATATGTCTGGAGGCATTTCTAGTGGATAAGGGTGTATGTCCTATCAAATAAGTTGTGCATTTGATTTTGTAAACATGCATACCAACATATACACTTACATATGTACATATTTTGTTACAAGATTTCATGTTTGTCAATAAAACTAACCAATCCAAAAAACTATGTGCAGCATTCATGATTATCAATTCAACAGAACCCTCTCTTCGATGTTCGGGTTTGCAGTCTTGTAGGAAGTGTCAGCAAGTATTACACAGCCAATTCAGGTCCATATTCTGCTAAGGACAGCAAAATATTTGTAAGCCTCCACGGACTCAATCACTGATATACATAACATATACATGTTATGCATTGTTCTTGAAAGTAGTTGCTGGGGCAGCCTTCATTAATTATATTTGGGTTTACATGTATTCAGATACGTCAAGTTGGCCTTCGTGGGTTTTAATGTTAAATAAATTAAATAGACAATTGTAAACACTGTGCAACACTGTGTTGAACAAATGGTTTTGGCTGTGATGAACCTCATTCAATTGCTTCGAAATGTGGCCGCCCGAAAATTACATTTTATCTCTTTGCCACTCACGAGTACGCCCCCAAATTTAAAGCATGTGTCCCGTTCCCATCTAATTCAGTTTCAAATAGACGGTTCAACCAAGCGGACGTCGGACGTATGGGAAAATAAGAAAATGCTAAAATTTTGTTCGTTAAAAAGGCATAAAGAGACGGCCGATGTTTCGTTTCCAGCAATCAAGCAAAAATCATCCCTTGACAGTGATCAGATATTGGATCTGCTAAAACATCGGAAACCGATTATATTGGCACTGAACAGGTGAATCTTTAATTTCCATTATCTCAAGTGATGTGTGTAAACCCTCGGATTGACGTTTCAGTAATCTGGTAACTAAGGATCTCGACAGACTATTGGCTACGGAAGCTCAAGACAGGGGTAAGTACGATAACAAACTATCAAGTGGGATGTTTCACGTAACCTGTGTCGGATGCGGTTTCACCAGATGGTCGCAGTCCCAGTCTGATTTAATTGTTTTAATGTCCGGTTGTGCTTCTGATTTTGAGAGCGAGCTCGGTGCAACTCTTCCAAAAATTAAGCTCTGAAATTGTTTAGTTGTTCAAGTATGCGTTTTGAGGGTTCTCAAAAAATTCGGTGTTTTTCGTTACGGATGTTACGAATGCCAGTGAGAATACTTCCCCCCCCATTGAGTTCGCCTTTGAACAAATTAACATACCGTTTTTAATACGATCACTGTCCATATTAAATGGATGTGTGTATGTACACCCACCCCAATTTGTCGAAACAATAACAGTCGAACCGTCTGCATTGGAATGTACATATCTACTTGCGTATGTGTGCATGTGTATGAATATGCACAAACCCACATTCGTACAGAGGATTTGGTGCCAGTGTGTGTTTGGGAGTGTGAATGTACCGTGACCATTGAGACAGAACGGCGAGTATGCAGCAGTACTGCTTTGCATTTCAAATGGGTAGACATGAGAAAAATTGTGGAAAAAAAAAGAGAATGAGTAGAGATACTCGCACTATCTAAACGTACGTCCAACTATCATTGACAATGAATTGGAAAAAAAAACGTATCGGATTTGCGGTTCGTGCCATCCGAATGACCCAACAAAAGCAACCAATTGCACTCCCAGTGTGGCCCTTGATGCTGTTAAAATGTAAAGCGAACGTTTTTCTTCTTTTTACTTCAAATGCATTTAACAATCGCCCTTGGTCAATTTGGTGAAGGTTTTTTTTTTATTTACTTAAAATCGATTTGATATTCCAGTAACAGCATGAGAATGATAATTTAATTTGTGTCTTATGAAGGATTCTCATACACTAAAGTTCTGGTTTTCTTAATTGAACATCAGTCCTGGAAAGTGTTTGCAAAGTTAGTGCGAATATTCGATTTGAGTTGAAGTTGGCCAATATTGCATTTTGTCATTGTCACCAGAAATCCAAAATTACCTGACATGCATGTTCATGACTTTACAGGAGAAGCCAAATACCAACTTTGAAAAATCGTTATGGATTTCGCCTCTAAAATTCTAAATTTTGAAGTGTACAATTTTGCTGAGACATTTTAGGCCATTTCGCCAGAATCAATCAAAAACAACATTTTGTGTTTTTTCACGTTTGGTCATTTTCGATTTCAGGTGACGAAATGTATTTACTCCAATTATCGAAGGCAACTCGCAAACCCTACTAATGAGTCTGTCTGTCCGTGCATGATTTGTGTTGACGACACTGTTGTTCTGTGCTTTACTTCACGGTGCTTTCTGCTTTATTAGCTCTATTCACTCTCTCTCTCAGCGCGCTTACCAGAGACACACATGTTCGCGTGTGTGTGTGTTGTTTTTGTTTGAGTATGACTCGAGAATTATTCCGCCATTCGTCTATTACCACCGCCAATAATTCAGTTAGTTTACGAATTTCGATAAGTCAAGTTGAGTTGAAATAAAAAAGATTACACCAGACCACATAACAACAGAATAAAAATACCAGCGAAAGAACATCACAGTATGAACAGCCACTGCCACTACAACAACAGCAGCAACAACAACCACTATTAGCAAAACGTGACGTGAGTTCAGTTTCATTTAAACAATAACTAAACTAACCAATGACATTGTATACCCTATGAACATAAGTACGAAACCCGACGACAGCGATGAAGACGAAGAACCGTTGTTTTGATAACAAAACAACAAAACAGAACTCTTCACATCGAAGAGTAGTTCATTATTTTTGTTTTCTTTTTTTTTCTGTGTCGTTTGTTTGTTTGCACAATATTCCATTCATTCTCGAGAAGCAGATAAAATTCTTGGCCGCAGAGTATAATGTGTGTGTGTGTGACTTTGTGTCTCTTTAAGTGAGAGTGGATGTGGAAGTGACATTCTGAAGTTGTCAGTCAGTGCGGGCGGCCAGAAACTCCAGAAACATCCGGAGGTGATTCGACTTTGATATCGTCCAATTTGTGTGTGTGGGGTCAAAGGACACCCAGACAATGATTTCCATCGAATGGATAAAGTGAAATTAAATTATTAAAATCGAAGGGGTTCATGTTTTAAGAGAGCTGAGCCCTCTTTGAAAGACCATTGTTGTGGACACATTAGCAATATCGGTGGGATTGGAAAACTGGTGTGGCCAATTGAGACAACCTTAATATACATATGTGCATGCTTTACAAGATAATCTTCAAATTTAGCTGAAACTTGGTACAAACTACCGACTGATTGATTTATCCAAAGTTAAGTCATCGTTTGATTTCGATAATTTATTTGTTTCGGTCCAAAAACCAGGAGAGGTGTGATTTGCTTCTACCCACTAATAAAGGGAGTCTAAAAAATGTCAGATGAAATGAGGGTTTGACATTAAACTGACTCTTACCATTGTCGTTACACGCTCTCATACAGGCATCGCTATTTCAAGAACTTAAATACAAACTAAACAGACATGGTTTGTTAGCCGTGCCCTCTGCACTTGACATTAGTAAGCATAATATTTGTCGTCTAGTTCCTGATTTTTAGCACTTTCAAGCCGGAATACGCGGCTATCCAGGGACTCTGATTCGTTCATTGTCAAATGGACGGTTGAACGGACGACGCACTACAGAGAACATTCGTTCTTCAGCCGTACTATTCGTATGTGGAATAACTCGTCCAGCACGTGTCTTTTCTGCCAGCTGTGACATTCTCAAATTGAAGACAAATTTCAACCAACACTCCCCCATTTCTCCTTCCAAAAAGGCGACACCGCATGAGTGGTAGTCATTAACAAACGATCACGAACGATCGGCAAATAATTAATTTCTCTTGCATTTCTTTGTGCAGCCGACTCCGTCAGAGTTTCATCGTGTCACACTTTGCATGATGTTGCCTGCTCGTTAGTGGCCAGTTACTATTATACTTGTTGTCGATACCACATATATGTAAGGGTATCGTTCGTTGACTTCTGGGGGAAACGATTGCAACTGTTGTACGTAGCAGTATTAAATACATAGGTCGCCCCGTAGAGTGTCTGTTGCAAACGAGATGATCAACTGATAGTACCGACATCCTCCTGCCTCTAAAAAGAGGAAAAACATTCTAAAATAGATAAAATACGTTTTTAATGATATGCAATTACAACACGCATACATATTTAATTTTTTCGATTTACACACACTCTCACTCCGGCATCAACAGACAAACGACCACAACACAAATACTCACGTACACACATACACACGTGTGTATGTATGTCCATTTGTATGGCTTTTCACCCAATTATATTTGGATAAATATCCAAATATTGGCTAAACAATGGCCGAGTGCAAAATTCGGTCAAAACCAATTGAAAAAAACAATTGTATAAAAAGAAAACATACGCCCGCTGACTGCTCGGCGGGCATTTTTGAAATCGCAATTGGAAATGTTTTGGTAAACTGTGAAACAAAATTATTTTAACGCTTGTTTGTGAATTCGAAAGTGCGTAATTTCTGTGTAATGGCACGTGCTTTGTTTACACATTTTCTTGGTGAATTTTCAATTCTCATGAACATCCGCAGGAAATATAAATACGGCACCGCAAGATCTGATATCTGCAATATTCCTGTAACCTTCACAGTTGTCTGGCCGAACTCTTTTTCTATTCCAATTTCGATTTGGTTGATGGGCGCCATTTGGAGGGAGCGCGGTGTAGGAGCATCACCGGAACCGATTTTACAGACGACCCAACACAAATTCCCATTCTATGACTTTGTTTTCCCGATAATGTGTATGTGTGTGTGAGTGTGCGAGTGTGTGTATTTAAATTTACCAATACTTTGTACTCATTACAATTAGTCGAACGAGTATAACGAAGTGATTCATCACCAACCATACCAACCACAACAACACCAACAACATAGGGTACTAAATTTAAAGTACACGCACCGTAAACACATTTCACTCACACGTAACACAATTTGTATGGGACTGGCCAATGGCCCAGCCACACCGACTCATCTGGCACTCTTTCCATATATTTTGTACAGACACACGTGCCATCAAAGTCCCAATACCATTTAGGGACATTTTCACTGAGAGACCAAAACTAGTAAAAGTGAGTTACAACATGTTGACAGTGTTGCCAATGCAATGATTGCAAACGCAATTTTTAAAGGGCAAAGGACATTTTCGTGGTCCTTTTACAACATTAGTTTTTTGCTGATTTAAGGTTGCAAACACCTGGAATGCTGGCTAAACTAGCAAGTGAGAGAACACAATTTTCTGAACTATTTCCCTGCGCCCAAATCGAATATCAACTATCTCATAGATGCAAATAACACTAACTAACCCTTAGTTAATTGAATTTGCTGATGTTAACTAAGACTTTTAAACATTTACAACTCCACCAAGTAGTA
Source organism: Hydrotaea cyrtoneurina (assembly GCA_958296145.1). Taxonomy (NCBI): domain Eukaryota; kingdom Metazoa; phylum Arthropoda; class Insecta; order Diptera; family Muscidae; genus Hydrotaea; species Hydrotaea cyrtoneurina. Next base: position 80,574,303 of record OY282516.1, read on the forward strand.
GTTGCAAGTAAGATAACATTATTAATAATAGAAATGCGTGATGGGATTGTGTGAAGAAGTTCTCTGTGGGATGTGAGCCATATTTGGCCACATGTTATTTTTGATGGTGACAATAAATGTCTGCTCTGTTGCCATTCGCTAACGTGAGTACCAGTTCGCACGGCGTCATCTTGATTCGGGGCCACATTATTAATAAATATTCCGGAACTAGTGCGTTCAGATTAACATCCTCAGTAACGTCACTGACCATTTGCGGATATGCTAAAGACAATTCGCCTTACAATTCCGTCTATCTGCGAATGATATTGCTAAGAAGAAGAGTGCTAAGTTATGTTGAACGTGCGTATTGTGTCCGACTGATTCATTGTGTCCTTTGCTCTCATTTACAAGTGTTTTCTGTTTATTTCGAATTGTTCCTTTTTCTGTGTTCGCAAATGTTTATGTCACGAATTCGTTATTGCATTCTGGCGAAATTCTGTGACAAAGAAAGAATTCCCAAATTGCGTGCAACTAAAAGCAAACTGGCCAAAAGTGTGGTGTTCTAATTCCGCGGTGCACGTGTATTGCGGATGGAATTTTAAGCGTTGCAACCCACTAAGCATATCCCAACACCTGACGTAGGGCATCCGCATACAATTGCCTAAAGTTGAAAAAGTAACAAAAACAAATCCAATCGAATGAAACTCATTAATGGTGGTCCTATTTTGTAGTATTTTCCTCTATTTTATTCAGTTGGTAAGGGTTAGGCAGTGAGTGGTCGGTCGAGTGTTGTGTTGGTTGGGAAAACAAACAAACACAAAAAAAAAGATCTGTGAAACTGAGAATATTCTAAAATAAACGCAATTTTCAGCCAGAGTGAGTCTTTTGGTTGCGTTTGAAATGTGAAGTGTTTCTAAATATAATTAACGTATCTGCGCGAAGTCAGTGGAAGAAATACGACGGTTTTACACGGCCCCCTCTCCTCCAGCCACCCTCCAACACCGCACGGCCGAGCAGCCGACAACTGACAACTCGCTGTCTCTATCTCTCTCTCTCTCTCCCGGTGTTCGTAAAATTATGCCAAATGTCGACGAGGCGGAGAAACGGGAGGCAGTAACACTCGCGCACTCATAAACAATTTTTGGGGGGGATTTGGTTGCGATCGATCGTGCGAGTGTCGTTCTTTTGCGTTTTGCCACCTGTAAAAAACCGTTTTTGAATGAGAAGTATGCGTGAGTGTGTGCGTTACCAACAACAACGCGACCGCAATAACAAAGTGAGATTCTTACGTGAGTTATTGGTTGGTTGGAGAGCATCGCGATCATTAAACGGGGGATTGGGGGTTGTTTTAGCCCAACGGCAGGGAGTGAGTGCAAACGATGGCCAACACGGTGCCGCTGCCAGGGAACTCAAGGAATAGAAAGTTCTATTGATTCCCGAGTGTGCGCAAGTGAATTATCAGAAGTGCGTTCTCAGTCTTCGGCGATATCGTTATCGTCTATGTTGTGCCCACGTCCGGTACGATGCGAAGCGACGCGATCCGACCGAGTTGTACATTCAAGTTGAGCGAGTCGAGTGTGTTGTCAGAGAACTCTGTTCCGATCGATGAATAAATACTCCGCGTCTATACAATTTCTAATAAACACCCAAAATAATAAAGATCGTAGAAAAAAATATAAACGATTTTTGTTTTGTGCCAAACAAAGGGCCCACAATAAATTCAAAACGAAAAGTGACCAAAGAAAACAAATAAATTAATATCAAGCAGTTGTTGCAAATGGTAAATAAAACAAAGAAAAACAAATATTGTGAAAACAGTGTCCAAGTGCAAACACCCCTCCACCCCTTTTCATCCAATGTGGCCATTTATTTTTAATAACAAATGTTTGCTCAGTTATCGTCGATCTCTTGTACGCGTTGAAATGGAAAAATTAAAAGAAGAATACTCGGAATAAATTCCAAATAAATAAAGTCCTCACTGACCACCAAAGTTATTTGAACTTGAGACATTTCGCCATGTTATCAACACACGAAACGGTGTACGTTTATCAGACGCCGACTTATCAGACCTTTAGCTTCCAAGTCCAAGGGCATCGCTTCTGAGTCAAACACCAGACAGTTGTAATATTCAAATGATTGACAACAGTGTGGGCAGTGCCATTAAAACTTCATACGCACTAAGGCGAAAAAATGCGTTCAGAAATCATAAACGCTTGTGAACAACTCTCAAACTCTCGGTGAACGCTCTTTTAGGGAAAATTCAGTAAAAACTTGTTGACAAATGTGGAACATCGTTGACGATTTGGCCACAACCGCGTAATGACAGACTTTCGAACCCGTACGATATAAGTTCATGTACATACGTTTGGTCATATTTTTCCAGTTAAGAATCGCCTAAATGACACGTCAAAGTTGCTTGTTTATCTTCCTCTTGCTGTAGCCATTCTACACGAAGTAGCCGAACTGATAAACGGAGGAGGTTGTATAACATGGCAAAGTTAAGGGAAATCGATTTTAATCAAAGTTACGGGTGACTTTTGTCTCTCTTCAAAATTTGGCAAAAATGAAACCAGTCGATGGGGACAATGTCACCCGGTCACTTGTTATTCCCATTTGTTTCAGTGATTACTGCGCAAACAAAACGAATGGGTCGAATGTTGACTTGTTCATGTTCTCACCAGCACTCCAAGGATTCCGTTTATTGTTCCATCGCCGTTGTTGCGTTCTAGAATATCCTTAAAAGTCCATTTCGAATGACACGACGTAGTGCAACAGTTGCGTCAGCCACCTCTACGGAGACTCTTCATTTGGAACGGACACTTACGGTACGAGACGTCTTTCGTTGTCTTCATCTACTGATGTTTTTTTTGTTTTTTTTTCTGTTTGACAGACGTCTGAATACAGGCAAATTACGATGCCGTGGACAGCTTACGGACTTCGGTCTCTTTGGAATGTTAAGGGAAATATGGATGGATATCATTGTTTGATATTTTTTTTTTGGTAATGATAAATTTAGATATTTTTTTTTTAATTTGGGTCGATATCAAATAAATTCTGAAAATATAAATCGGCTTCATTGTTTTGGCTATTCAGTGTTTTCCATTCAATAGATTCGTTATTCATTTCTATCGAAACCATATGTTCTTACAAGCACTTATAAATGTACATACATACATACATGCATACATACATACACGACACCTTAATGTGGGTAGAAAATGAATACAAAATAAAATTGCATTCTTCCTGTTACAAAAAAAAAAAAGAAAATAAATTGTATCACATGTTTTGCAATCACCTTGGAAAATTGTATTCTTTCAGTGATTGACAATAAATTTAGTTTCCCTGTAAAATCGTTGGTTTAACTAACTTCCATATATGGGCAGGGGTTCCAAGGACCTCTGGCACGCTACTGAAACAGGCGATCGATCTCTCCTAAACATGTTTGCTGTGTAAACAAACACAGATCTCGATGTTGTGACAAGTATGTGAAGAGTTATCGACCGGCCGCTTGTACGTGTGCCTATTTAAATGTGGAGTTATCAACAATTACCGTTGATTCGGTCGAACAACTGTCCGGTCTTTGATATTTTGATACTAATAATCCTAGAATAGAATAAAATCGATGTTTAGCGTGACCCGGTCTAATGTTCATTCACACATGCATACATATGTATGTGCATGTGTCTATGCCACACTTAAACTGCAATTGCATCTTCGACGAACGAAAGCCGCCTTTTAAGAGTTCTCCATTAATTAATTACATCTTCTGGGAAGATGATAAACTGTCTTCTTCACATCTATGCGGCACGGGAGTTTAGAGGGATGTAAACGTAATTGCATCATCATCATCGTCGTCGTCATCCGACAACAATGGCCATTTGTAGTGCTTCCAAATTGTAGACTATCCCCATTTTGGGTGAAATGGACGCTTGCTGCTGGTGCATATGCCCAGCAAACAGTTGCACAGATCAAGTGTTTATCAGCAACAACATTAGCCCTCTGGTTAGCATACGAAAAGGATTGCCAACAAGCCCTAATAAGAACACAATCGGATAATTGTCTTTTAAAGGTTTATTCGGAAAATTTTCTTTTTTTTTTCTTTTGTAACAGCTCGCAAAGAAGAAAAACTAGCTGAGCTGTGTCGAAAAAGCCTCATCTCCCGTATGTGATTATTAGTCAAAATTCTTCTCTTGACAATTAAAAGCTTCCCAAATGTCGACCCAAACAACTTGGCGACAGTGGCGGCACAAATGTAAAATTGTGTCCGCACGTCACTAATTTGAATAGTGTCTGTAAACTAAGTATTGGGTGTCTGAGGATATTTATGAATTTCTCTGACCCAAAGCATTTTGATGCAGCATTCACAGCGCAAATCGTGTCGCCCCACAGGAGTTTAAGTAAATTCGTGCATGAATATGTTAAACAACACGACTGACGCCGCTAATGCGAAGTTCATTTATTGGTATTCCGGGAGGAAGTTTTTTTTTCGAGATCTGCTGTTTTACGAGAAGAAAACGATCGCTACTGAATGTTATATATTCTTACCCGGATATAAACCTGGATTTGTTGTATGACAAATAGAATCACTCCACGGTCGTCCTTGAAACTTTGCCAATTTAGTGTAACGATGTCATTGTGAAGACCTTCGGAAGTTCGTGGAGTCTTCCGCTAACTTGAAACAGTGCAGCTCAAGAAGTGTTGCGTGATGGGTTTAAAAAAAAAAAAACACCGCATCACTATGTCAGTCTATGTCATCCACATGTGTAATTGCGGTGTTTTCTTCTATCGAACAGTTGTTCACTATCTGTCATCCACTCCGCTCCCTTGGCACACTGGGATAATCACTAGAACACTTCCATTTGGCACATGGCAACCCTTAACCGAAGACAATCATTTTTTGCAATGCCTAGATGACGTAAGACACTCATGTTGATACATGTGTACATACATATGATTTATATACCTATCTGTATGTACATCTACAGCATGTATGTATGTACCTACATATGTATGTGTATGTCTGCATGTCTGTCGGCAGCGAGCACAATACTATGTGTGCTATTTATTGTGCACATGATTTAGGTTTTTGTGTGTGTTTTTGTTTGCGAATAACTAAAAAGCGACTAAACCGAAACAAATGTAAGCCCTTCTAGTACAGACACGATCGTTGAGCTGCAAATACACGGTTTTCAGTGCAGGAATTTCGCGATGATGCCTCCAGTGCGAAACTCGTAAATTGACACAATCCGGCGCTGCTACACCGCGCACTTGTATTCGTTAAGCCGATATTTGCGAAAATATTGTACTCGTAGTAAATGTTTGTATGTGTGTGCGAGTGTGTGTGTTCGCCCAGTCACAACTAATCGCAATAAAGAGAAACGAAAACAAAAACAACAGAAACAAATTGTGCACTTTACAACCAAGTACAGATAATTAAGAGTGTTTTTGAAATGGAAAACTCGTTTCAATTATCCCAAAATTCAAAATGAATTTCACTCGAACCGTTCCGTGCGAATGAGTGAACCGTTCCGCCGCCAGTGCCTAAGGCAACTTTGAAGAGAGCCCCTAAAAACAAAGACCATCAACGGGGACGATAGGGGGAGGCCGGGGATCGAATTCGCTTTGAAGTGTTTGTTTAAAAAAAAAAGTTAAAGACGAAGAAATAAAAACAGATGCGCTATAAATCGGTCTCGTAAGAAGAACACGGCCACGTTAATTAATAAATTAAGTGTATGTCTCTGCAAATACAGGGTGCAGCAGCGGTATCCGCATGTATGTATGAGTACGTGTACGTGTATGTGTGTGGCGAATGGCATTTCCGGACGTGTTGAAAGCACAAGCGAACGATCACCTCAATTCAAGGTGACAAACAAAAACAATTAAATCACCACCACCCATCCCCCCCCCACCCGAATCACGAAAGTCTGAATTGGCAATTTTGGAATTTTCATATTAATTTGAAGTGAAACTCCCAGTAGACCCTGTACGTACAGCATTTTGCAATTATTTGGGGTATTCACGGAGATCGGCACAGTGGGATAAAATACGGTTCACATGGAAGTGAAAAGTTGTTTTGCCTGCACATCCTACACCTCAACTTCATTCCGCACATGAGCCATAAACATTCATTGGTGTCTTGTGATGGATTCATGTCTCATCCACGTTTCCGAAACGAGTTTGAGTTACGCTTGAACATCGCCAAACACTTCTTGACAGTGGTCACATTCACGGTCGAGTGTGAGTAATTGTGCCATCTATTGATCGGATTGCCTTTCTTTTTTTGAAGTGAATACCCCTAATGTGAAAGCGAACGCAATACGAATCCATTAACCTCCACATTAGACAGAGGTCAGTGCAGATGTTCGGCCCTATCGCATGGGGGACTTTTCAAAAGGGATTAATTGGATGATTTCGAAAACTTTTGAGAAACATCTCCTACCAATTCATTCCCAAATGTGTGTTCATGTTAATATCTACATACACACACACACACACACACATACACATATGTACATACATACAAATAAATAATATGCGCATACGTTTGCAGACAAGACATGCCATCCCTTGGATGACATATTGCGATCGATTCGGCTCCACTAAATGATCAGTGAGACATTCATCCAAACAGTTTTCGAAAGAGTGCGACATCAGTTGCCGTAGGATTTGTGTTTCGGTCTCTCAGCCAGATATGCCGCACACAGGAAGCCAGAGACAGAACGAACAAAAACGAAATTGGCAAATTCCGATATTCTCGAGACACAATTTCGAAATGAATGTTGAATGTGTGTGTGCTGTTAGGGCTGCTGGGCGCGCCGCTTTATTTTTTAAAGAAAATCCACAATTATGAAACATTCCGCTGTCGTGCGTTAATGAAATAGAAAATGAAAATCGACCAGAGATTTTCCCTCAATATTTGTCTGTACATCTCTATGTTGTAAATGTTTTCTTTCTAATCTGTGTGTGTGTGTGTTTGCGTGTGTGTCTGTGTATTCATTCTTTAAAATCCGTGTCACAATTGTGGTCGCGCGCGCCTTCTGTTTATAAAAAAAAAAAAAAAAAAAACACGCAACAAAAGAAAAACAAAATCTATCGAATAGAAAAAGAAGAAAAATATATCTTTCGCCGGTCGGGGGACTCTGTCTGGGAATGAGTTTAGTGATCACAGTGTGAGAGCACGGCATTTTAGTCGATCAAAGTCGAATGGCCCGAACGAAACGACACAAATTTAGCGCACTCGCAAGGAAAGAACGCAAGACAATCCACCCACCGACCGGACCCATTTCTAGTTGATAATTGAGCAAACATTTTCCCGTTGAAAGTATAAGGTGCCATCGTCGTCATCATCATAGTCATCTTCTCAACCACTGTAACAGTCGGCCAGCGCCACTGTAGCAACAACTGCCGCAACTGCCACCGCCACCGTCACCGCCACTAATCAACACGTACAGTGTAATCCCTTTTCTTTTGCATAATTCTTCTTAATAATTTACACGAAAACAAAAACAAACAAAAAAAAAAAATCAAAAGAAAACAAACGAAAAGAAACTAAAAGAAAAGCAACAACAATTCAGAGCAACGAGTACAACAACTTATGCAATCAGTAGAGAACTTGCAAAATAAAAACCTACAGACAGACCTCATACATACAACATATGTATGTACATGCGTCTGTATCCTCGAGAGTTACGGAGAGACCGGCCCCAGCAAACACACACTTTAGAAGCAGCCGCAGGAGTGAAGTGAGGAGGCGAGAAGGATGCCCAACTACCGCCAGAAGAATCGTAATCGCAATAAAAATAAAAATCGCAACAAACAGCAGCAGCAGCAACAACAACAACAACAACAGCAACAACATACACAAAATTCGGAGACATCATCCGACCACACCGCCGCCGACGATACACCCCCATTAACCACCCATCATCCAATCATCGCCGTTGAATCACCGGCCCCACTCGAACAGAATGTCAGCGTTGTCGTCGATGCCAACGATGCGTCTTCATTAAATGAGCAACACGTCATTACATGTGGCACAGTTTCCCCCGAACCAGCAAACGCGACGTGCCACCAAAGTCCATCGCAGACGCAGTCATGTAATGTAGAAACTAATGAAAAGATGGGTAATGAAAAGTCGACACCAGCCCACAGCAGCGTCGAAGAACCTCCGGCAACTACAACGACGGCTCCAAGGTTAAATCGTGAAGTTACTTTGCCGCCCAGGCAACAGGCCAAAGTTATCGTCCACCGTATCGTGTGCGATGAGTCGGCCAAGGGTACACCGCACTCAGACGCGGAAGTCCCTGAAACGGCGCCAAGTACAGACAATCAAACAGAAAACGGGTGTAGTGAAGAAGAAGAAGCAAGTGTTAGTGCAAAAACAAACAGTGAAAGTGAATCGGAAGACGTTACACAGAAACAAGTTACCGTTATCGTACATCAAATCCATGTGGAAAGACGTGACAGCGACAATGACAATGACAATGAACCATCCGCCCTGTCGCCGGTCCACATCGAAGAAGTCGGCGACGACTCACTGACCGATGTGGAGGAATTGAGGTCTCCGATTGTCAGTGAAGTGGACTCGGCGGCCGAATGGGAGGATGGAGACTTTGAAGAGACATCCGAGACGGAGACGACATCGGTGACGCAACGCGAGAAGCGCAAACAGAAGCGCATAGCACTGGAGAATCATTTTCTGCCGCAAATGTTAAATCCGCGTTTCCTCGACAGCATATCCGAGGAGAATAGTGACATAAGTGAGTGTGGAGAAAATCCCCTGTCTAGGTCGGCGTCTGCGGAAAGTGCCGCCAATAACACGACGGAGCTTAAGGCGCAAAAGCTTAATGCGAAATTCCCCAAAAGTTCCCTGGACTTCAGTAAGACACACAAACACATGCTAACCGTCAACACGCACACTAACCAGCGCAATGCCATCCGCGAAGAACCCCTGGCTTTTGCCGTCGAGGCCCGCTTTCAAGACAGCCCCGCGGCCGACGAGAGCTGCACGATGTTGAGGGGTTTTCTGTCGCCCGAATCTGAGTTGGCCGAAATGGTGTTCATCAACTCTGCCTCTAGCAGCATGTCCGACTTGAACGATATGGACGTTCTGGACCGTGTCTCTTTGCACTCCGCATCTTCTGCGGCCTTCGGTCTGGACACAGATGCCAGAGATCTAATAAACAAACCCGGCGCAGAGAACAGAGAACTGAAATTGACATCATCATCGTCAGCCACCGAAATCAAAATGCGTCCGATCAACACAGACACAGACACAGACATAGACAGAGACACCGACAACGATACCGACACAAACGACGATAAAGGCAGTCACTTTGTAAACAACTGTTCGCGAATACCGTCATCGTCATCGTCACCTGCTGTTCATCAACTTGTTTTCTCAAATACCGTCGAAGAGCAGCAACCGCAGTCGTCGTCGATGCTCCGCTCTTGTGGTTCCGGTCATCAGCAGAGATTCGCCGATGACGATGCTCAGTTTTTGTTGTCCGACACTCAAGCGAGATCGCTCGAAACTAGTTGCGACTCGGTAAATACAAGTAGTGTTAGTAGTTTACGTGCGGATAAAAACGCGAAACCACCATCACAGGTTCTTACGGAAGACGTTGAAAAAATTATGAATTCGGTACGCGATATATTAAATACGGATAACACACAAACGGCAAATGCAAACGGTAATAGTAGTGCGATCAATTGTGCTGTCTTCACAACACACTCTAGTCAGAGTACATCTCAGGCATTGCGTGGATCGCCACCACCTCCTCCAATTCCACCACCTCCCAAAATCCTTCATATCGATCAGGAACCATTGCCGTTGCCGTTGCCATTGCCATTGCTCGTCCAAAATGTCGAGCATCACAATGGCCGACACAGAGAGGAAAAGCTGCTGCAGCTTGCAACGGCACCGCCCCACCCCTGCAGCACCTCACCCACCAACACCACCACAGTCCCGCCCGCATCCCTTATGTCCTCACTAACCCGACAAGAGTCCCTGGATTCCCACTGCTCCGATAGCACCACATTTAGCCAGTGTACAGCCATAAATGTCGGACCAAATCCCAATATGGCCCCTTCTGATCACACGTCCTCAATTTCAGATCCCATCAAACTTAATACCACCACAACAACGACAACACCAACGGCCAATCGAGAAGACGCACCAAGTCCGATTGATCCCAAAAAATTGCGTTTGTTATGCACCGAAACGTTGGCGTCTCTACCCTTCGGCGGTGAAGTCTTGGAGGAATTGGCAACGTTGGCCCAGAATATTGGCGAAGTGCGTGCGGTCAATGTGATCAATACACACACTACCACCGCTACTACCGCCACAGAGAAACGTGACAACAACATGCCCTATCCTCTGCCAGAGCTGCCACACATCGACGATCTGCAGCTGTGTCTGAATAAGCCGAACACTGAGGCACCCCAGAGGCCGTCTTCACCCAATCATCCGGATTCGTGGTTGGGCGTACCCACATCGTCCGATCCGAAAGTTTTGGTCTGCCTCTCTCCATCACAGCGTTCGTACATCGAGCAACAACACCAGCAGCTCCAGCACCAGCACCAGCACCAACACCAACAACAACAGCATATCGTAAAAACGACAACCACAAATGAACCCCAAAAAGCCGATGATTTGTTAGACGCTCATCAGAAGTTTGTGGAGCGTCGCGGTTACCACGAGTACACCAAGGAGCAGTTGGCCGCTTTGGAACAGGAAAAAATGGCCGAGCAACAGTTACTGCAAACTGCAGCAATTATGAAGAAATTACGTAAAAGTATAACACCTCCTCCGCCCCAGATACCACCACCGCCCGTGCCCGCCAAGAGTAGCGAAACGGCCACAATAGCACAGAATCTATCGAAACGATCAATGGCGCCAACGTCCAGCACCACCAGCACCACCACCACCAACACACAAACAATCCAAACAAACGATGACGTCACCGCCGTTACTGAGACAGAAACAACTAGCGCTCGTTGCTGCGACGGAGAGGAGAACAAACATCGTTTGTTATCTATAATACAAGATACGAGCGATTCTCGCCCGAATCACAGCCGACAACAACAAAAGGTGGCGGAGACAGCAACATCATCGTTTGAAAATAACTCAAGGCAAACTACAAGTATTCATCAACAGCAACAGCAACAGCAACAACAACAGCGACATCCAGCAACACCTCAGCAATCACCGTCCACTTTCATCGTTCCAATCACATTAACCAACGGATCTTCGGCCAAGACATACAACAGCTTTCCCCCATCCTCATCAGGTAACAATATGCAGAGTGTCGAATCCAGCCTGGGCGAGATGTTCCCTACCCTGGGATCGTCCGATATATTCGACAAGGAGCACAAACGTTTCTCGAACATTGAATCGTCCACCAGCCACCACCAGCCGCCGTCTGTGGATGCCAAACCCAAACGCTATTCCAGCGTGGAGACACGTTCGTTCGAGACCCAGAAACGTATCGAAAACGGACAGGTGGTCCATGACTTTTCCAACACCAAACATGAACGGCAAAACTATGGCGATGCGCTGCCAACGGAAGGCGACATCAAATTCCCCTCGAAAAGTCAGCTGTCCTCAGGACCGGCCAATTTCTCGAGTGCTCACAATCCATTCGGGCAATCCATGCAAAGCATTCTAACGGCAGATACGGCGAAAACAGATGACCACGAAATTATGTCAGCTTTAAAATTAAATAAGCACTCTTCGGACGCGGTGAGCAACAGCAGCAGCAGCAGTAACAACAACAACAACACCATCAACAGAACGGCAAACAACATCACCTCCTCCACCAGCATCACGTCGACAAGCGAACATTCTCAGAGCAAGTCGATCGGAGATGAAGTCGATTTCGTAAAACAAAAACAAATTGAAGAGCAACAAAAACAGAACGCCTCGAAAGAACGAATGACAGCACTACGGAGGGGCATCGAAGATACTTACGAAGAATTTAGGCAACGTGCCAAGGAATCTGCTATCGCCACTGCCAACGTCTCCACCGATGCCGGCGTACTGCCATCGGCGCAACTAACCTCGAATGGCGATGGTACGAATGGCAGCGGCGTAATGTCGTCATCATCCTCTGTCAATACGGTGAAGAAGGCCGCATTTCAACATGACCATGAAAAGTTATTCAAAGAATTTGATGACCTCTCCCAGCAACTACACAAGGAACTGGAGACGAGTAAGACCCAGCGTGAGCAAAAAGAACGCTCCGCCTCTCTGTTCGACCTGAATCGCATACAACTGCGTCAGCGCGAACAGATTGAGGAGTTCAACAAACAGCGACATGAACACATGAAGGAACTGGAAAAGGAAATCGACCGCTCCTTGAAGTCGCGTCAGCAGAGACTCAGCAGCATAGATCGCACGTACAGTGGCGATGTGTCCAATGGTCGGGCGTACGAAATTCCCATTCAATTGGAAAACGGCTACGCCGCCCAATCGTCCAGTAATGGCGAGGAGGCTCCACCAGTGCCCGAACCACCACGGACCTATCAAATTCCCATACAAATGGAGAATACGTCGAGCAGTGCGGACGACTCGCGATTCCGTAGGGCGGAGTCGATGTTCAATTTGAATGAGGATGGGCGCAGAGTTCACACGTACAGTAACCAACAGCGGATTGAGGACGATTGGACTAAATATGCCAGCGATTTGGGTTCTTCGGAAAATATTGCCCGTCCGTTTGCCCGAGAGGTGGAAATATGTTATCAGCGTAGGCCTGGCGGCATACGAGCTCCACGTATGACGGCTTCCACCAACGATCTATCGTACAATTCGCACTCGTACGATCAGTACAATGCCTACAATGTGCGCCGGTCCCAGGCGCCAATGCTCCACAGAGCTCCTCAACAAACTCGTCCACAGTACGGCAGCTGTTACTCGATGATTGAAAGAGATCCCAATCCGAAGTACATAAGCACCACAACGCGACGCGGAGTTTCGCCAGCACCGCAGCCTTCGGGATTCCATCCGATGGAAGTGAATGTTAGTGAAGACGATATGCGTCAGAGGAGAGCGTCTTTGCCGCGCGAGCTGCACGAGCAACAACTGAAGTATATAATGAGCAAGGAGGAGGAATTGCGCACCGAATTCGAGCGTCTACAAAACGAGAGGCGTCGTCTGATGGAAGAGGTTAGTCGGACCCCAACTGCGCCAACTATGCCCCAGCCAACGCCACGTCCAATGGGAGGGAGGGAGACGTATCGCTGTGTACCGAAACTTCCCACGCTGACCGAAGATGAAGTGTTCCGCCAACAGATGGCCGAAGAGTGGTTGAACAAGGTGGCCGAACGGGAGAAGCGCCGATTGCACAACATCATAAAAATATCAAAGCTGCACGAAGAAGAGACGGCGTCCGATCATAAGACGTTGCAAAAGAACCTGGGTGATGAGTTTCTCAATCGTGTGAAGGAGCGACGTTCAAAGTTGGCGATGCCGGCCGACAGCGATTGGGAGTCTGGTGCCGAATCGCATCCCGTTAGTCAGGCGCAATTCAGTGAAACCGAGGATGTGCCACCGGTCAAGATACTCGAGGGCGACAACGAAGCAAATCTACGCAGTTTGCCGCGGCATTTACGCGAATTCGCAAAGTTTTCGAACCACGAACGCGATGTGATCGAAGGCGGTCATCGGGAGCAACACCAGGAGGAGGAACGGTCACAGGAGACGACTGACAACTCGGTTAGTAAAGCCTTTAAAAAGTCGACGGTGGTGAAGACGGTAAAGACGCTGAGGGCTCCGATGTTACCCGAAAACGGCGGACACGGTGAGTCCAAACATACAACTGAGACGATTGTCCAAAAAGCTTCCGCAAACTCATGTAACACCAATGCCAATAATAATAATACTCGTAACATTGACGACATTGATACACAAACAGACTCATTATTTTCTCTCGGTGTTGGTAGCGCCTTGGGCACCGCTGTGCTAATAGGTTTGTCCGCCTGGACTGCTTGGAGGAGATTCACCTGAGCGGCCAAGCCGGCCCACACATACTGCACCGCACTCCTATCTGTCCGAATCATAACATATGTATGTACATGAACTGTCTAACTACTATGGGTCGTCCCTTCATATTCACCCTCCTTTCCCCGTCCAGCATCCCACCATACATGTGCGTGTGCGTGTGTGTGTCACATGATCGGTGTGCGTATTCATTCATTCTGACTATCTGGCATCACTTGTCTGCCTGCCACCTTCCTTCCCTTCCACAGTATCGCGTATGTACGTCTCTATGTGTTGTGAACTCATATCATTTATTCCGATGCATCCTTATTCTCCTGAGAATTATCATGTTTTGTTCTGTTCTGTTCTGTTTTTTTTTTTGTTTTTGTTATTGATGACCTACCTCCTACCTTCTCCAGAGAATGCCGATGATGACGGAGATCGCAATGGTGTCTCAGCCGCCGCATCAAAACTAGCAACATCAGATAACTTTTCGAATTTGTCTTCTACTCCAACTAGCAACGCTTCAGACACACCCCAGTGTCCAGCCACATTCGATGAGATGTTTGCCAAGTCTCCATTTCACGGGCGCATTTTAGAGGAGTTTGACAATTATTGGCGTAATTTTCAGAATGCCGGAAACTGTTAGAACCTCGGCTTTCCCCCCTCCAGGCGGCACCACGAACAAACCCAAAATGACAGCTAACAGCCAACATTGCGCTACCACCAAATGTGTCACATCTGTAGTATCTCCCCCCCCCCCCCCCCCCCTGTCACTTATTCACTCTCGCTCTTTGTATCTGTCTCTCTTCCACACAATCACTCACTCAGTACCTCTGTCTCTCTCTCTCTCTCTTAACAAATAATTGTGTTTTTGTTTAAAAAAAATAATTAATTTAACAATAACATTTACTTATTGAATTGTGAATATTTTGTGAAATCTGTTACCAAATAAAACGTACTTAGTCAAATTAACCAAAAAAAAAAAAAAAAACCAACAAAATATATCCAACAACAAAATAATTACAAAAAGCAAAACAGCGATTTTATGTGTATGCAATCGAACGAATGACCGAACGAACGAACGAAGTTATTTATTTTTTTGGAATTTATTTAGATTGTTTATGGATTTAATTAATAATAATAACAATAATAAAAGCAAACTGTAGTTTTGTTCTCACCAAAAAAAGAAACACTCATTAGTCGTCTTTGTTTGTTTCCCTAATGATTTTTCGGGCAGCGAATGCTTTGCATGATGATCGCATGTGCACAACTGTATGAATGTTTGTATGTATGTTTGTATGTATGTAGGACGACATCGGAAGAAAAGCTGCATTACCTTTTAGAGATGCTACTCGGCACTTCACCTTCGATCGACCGTGAATTGGGAAATGTTGTCTTGAGTGTCTCAACTGAATGTCAAAACATCTCATGCCTTCGAATTTGGCGCCCCTCAACTTCACTTTCGATGCGATGTGAAGTTCAGGATCCTCACCAACCATCGCAACCAAGTACGCATGTGGTGATGCTGAAGGTGTGTACGCACATTTTCGAAGGAATGAAATGATTTGAAATTTGGCTGGAATTTCGTCGCTTTTCCTTTTGGGCTATTTCCTTATCTAATGTCAGCTATTGTACCGGTTGTTCGGCTTCTTCTTTGGGTTGTCATTCTAAACATTTAGATTTTCCATAGTAGGACTCAATTAGGAAAACGAAGCTACTAAACCCGGTCAAAGGACATTTTGTATGGAAACACCCAAGCTGCTTGCTAAAGCTCAGTAGTTTAAACACATTTGATATTGCTACATTTTTTAACCAGTCCTTTACTTTAAGCATATTTACGAAAATTTAACGATAATAACGGTTATCCGAAATCTATACTGACAACAAAAAATAAATATATCTGGCTTGGGTTCAACTGAAGGTCGTATGGCCAAAATATCTACAAATATTTAATTTCCCATTAGTTTGTTGTGCGACAAGAAATGTTGGAGTCGTCCTTAGAATTCGTAGTACCCTCAACCGATGGACGGACAAGGCCCGGCCGACATAACTAAGTAACATTCGGTTTCCAAGCTTTAAAAAGGGGGCTTTGAAGATATGTTGTTGCCTTCAATGGGGGAAAACGTTAAAACTTTTTTTTACAGGAACTCTCTTGTTGTTTCGGTCGATATTACAAGATACAAACGGACTGAACCCCCTATTACCTACAGACTTAGGCCCCGAAAACTGAGTCCTTTTGTGTGCCATATTTTGCATTCTATGTTCAATAAATTGACAATTCTCATATTTGGCATGTAAAACAGATCCGGGCTTAATACAATCGTTGCCGGATGAACATTTCGAACAAGAATCAATCAAAGTGAAAGCTGAGAATTGATTTCGTTTCCAGTTTCATGGACATTTCACAGATCACTGAGTGCAACGTGTGTGTCTGTGTGCACATGTGTAAACGAACAAAAAGAAAACATGGACACAAACACGAATGGTATAGATTAATTAAATGATAAGTAAAAGGGAAATTTTCATTAAATACCACTCAAGAATTTTGCATACAACCAGACAAACGTAAAATGCAAACAAGCGTAACGTTTTTTTTTTTGTTTTGTTCAAAGTAGGCAAACGGGCGTCACAGAATCTCCCTCGGTCACGGTAATATCGATCCAACGTTTATGACAGAACGACATAAAAAACCCTTTGAAGTGTGAACTCTTTTAAAAGTCCAAAAATAACATTTTTCCAACACAAGGAAGGACTTTTACGACTGGTTTCAATGGGATACGTTTCGCCTTTAATCCCATACGCAATGTTTTTAATTCGAGACTGTTTGGCCATTTTGGAACATGCGATAGTCCGAAAATTGTTCGTCTACGTCGACACTGCACGATTTTGAACATGCGGTTGGGCAAACTTATGTCAGTCGGTGTCCGACTGCCGTCAGTGATATTGACAAATGGACCGTTCCAATATGAATGTCGCCTGGAAGCGATTCAGCCATGTCAGCCTTACACTCGGCGAGTAATAATTACGTTTCGGTGTGGCACGAAATACCGTTGTTAAGCTATTTTGCATTGTAACTGGCAATTTCATTGTATGGGGCTGTGCCGCACGTTTCACTAAACAGATGGAACGTTAAAAGCAAAAAGTAACAACAACAACAACAACAAGATCTAGCAATTGAGATCATTTGACTTTTTCGGGCGCACCATCGCAAATGGCCCCGTCCGGCAAGAGTAGTCCGTCCACAATGTCTGTGTGTGCTTGTCGATGTGCGTGTGTGTGTTTTTTTTTTGGACAACATATTTTGCTTGTGAACACCAAATCCCAAAACACACCGAGTTACATGAAACATTCCGTAGCTAGAGACAGATGTCGATACTTTCTTTTGTTTAAAGTGTATTAAATACAAATTGAATTATTCTTTCTATTCTCGGTCCATGGAACAGTTAGCAAATGGCACTGTAACAGAGCCAAAGAGTGTCATATACCGCGCCGCAGCAAAGATTGTCACAGCAACACGGATCGGACTACGGCGGATCTCGGTGTGGCCAAGAGGTGCAAGAAACAAACACGCTTCATACTGCCTGCTAACCGGCGCAGTTGGTCAGAGAGTGATCTGCTGCAGGAAATCGACCAGGAACTGAAGTTGGCCAAAGGATTTCTGTTTCAAGATGGTGGGTGAGAGACATGAAGCCCCCCCCCCCATTATGGCAATCCCCTCCCAAGTAGCTAGTGAACGGTGTTATTTTTATGTTTCGTAATTGCATGAACTCCCTCTACCTCTACCTCTACCACCCTTCTACCCCCTGCACTCCTGAATGTATATGATTATTTCTTCTTCTCCTTCTTCCCCATTTAACTCCGACATTGGATCCGTTGAAATAACATTTAACTCTGTCGAATTGACAATTCCTAACTTTCCTACTCCATAAATGTCCAAAGATGTCTTTACAATTGTCCCAGTAACATTTAATCGACTGGTGTATTCATGAACTGATGCCAATCGTTGGTCTAACCATGAATACCCCATCGCTCCCTTGGTTGATCTATCGAACAGTGAGAGTGGCAAATGTTCTGCGATATTTCCAAATATTTGACAATTGATAATGCTGATCGAAGGCTGGAAACCATTAGCATAGGAGTGAAAAGTGTACTGAGGACGCTGTCCAAGACGCTGGTGTTGCGTTGCCATAATTCAAGACGCTGATACCGATAAATCAAATCAAATCATCGCCAAATGTATCGTTCACACGAAGCAACAACCAACATCTTGTTATCGTTGACTAAGAAGGTTATCAATACAACTTGCAACTGCAACAAAAAGTGGTGTCGAATGAGCGATTTCACACGATCGGTACTTACACGCAGGGGGGGTCAAGTCAACAGCTTATGTGGGTACAATTCAACGTCATAGGTCGCTTTTAAATATTTCTTCCAGTTGAAAGAGTGGAGATGCCGGTCAATTGAAATTGGATGCAACACATAAGAATTGGCCGCGATATGTTGCATTATCGGGTTTTTTTATTTTATTTGCAATCCATTTTCTACAAAAGAATAGGCAACTTTAATAATATCTTTGAATTTACAGAATTGTTGAGATCTGCGGATCATATGTAAATTTCTTTATACGATTATTATTATTTCTTGGGGAACCGTAACTGAGAAACAAGCAAATAAATAAGTAAATCAGTATATTCGTATATAGTTCAATGTCCATTTAGATCAGTTCTATTTAAATAATGGACGATTTCCGTTTAAGCCTTTCAATTTGGGTTGTGTGACCTGGTAAAGCTATGGGGCGATTTCTTAGCCAACGGAGATTTCATCCACACCAAGATCACTGTGACTGTACTTGTTGTTCGGAAATCCAGGCGCGTTTGATAATAATCTCAGAGTCTTCGATTGATATCTCTGTAGAATTTCCATATTCGAGTTACTAGCTGGCCCCCACAGTTGAAATCCATTCGTCGTCCACACAGTCTTCAGAATTGTCCTGTACAGCAAAATAGTTTGTTGGGAATTAGGGCAAAGTAACCAAAGCTTTTCGCTGGTCTTCACATGAACCTGCATTCTTTTCGACTGTATTTATCGCACCCTAAATACAAAAGGGTCACAATTCAAAATTCTAACGCATTAACGCAACTGAAAATAATTGTCTTTAGTTCATCGTGCAGATGCTTAAGGAAGATTGTGCTCAGTATTATTTTGACGGTCTTAGTTTAGGAAGACAATTTCCGGTTCTTGAGATATTGAGCAACTCGGTTAAAGTTTGCTTTCGTCTGGGTGGTTAGCAAATGACGAAGGTACGATTTTGTGTGATTGTGCGACAGGTTCAAAACGATTACGTTTTAGTTGTTTGGAGTAATAGGAGACAATATGATCAGGTCAGGGCTTTACCTTGATGACTTTGGCCATGGAGTGATAGGATAGTGTGTGCGCCTGCAGGTTCACACACATGTTGTGCTCTTTCCCTAGCGAATAAACGACGATATCGACTGGTAGCTGGTTAACCAAACGAGTTTGCGATCGATGTAAATAATGTTCGTTATTTGATTGTTTTTTTTTTTAATTTCTAATTATCTTAATTCATGTGTTTTTGTTATTTGTTTTACCAACAACCGATTTGTGTAAAACATTTGTGGCACTTCTCAGCGATACTGAATTCGTGTTTTTCATATTTCTGTTCACCTCAAAACACCTGAGTTTGAAATTCAAATTTTCAAAAACTAAAAACCCAACACAAACCACCACCCCCACCCCCACAAATCCGCAGCCCCATCTGCAAGATGTTCTCATGTATACGCGTCATGCCGTTGAGGTGGCAGTGGGTGGGTGGATGGATGGGCCTCACTCTCTCACCACTTGTTTATCTTTGAGATCGTTCGACGCAAAAGAAGAAAACAACAACAACAAGTTCCCCCTTCAAACAAAAAAGAATACGAAAATTTATAATTTCTTTTGTTTACATTAAATTTTCATTTCTTTCTTTATTCTTTTTTTTTTTGGGTGATTTTTTGTGATTTCTTTATCGTATGAGCTACGAGATCTGTATGTATGTGTGTGTGTGTGTGTGTGTATGTGAATAGACACGATCAGATGAGAAACATTTTATGTGCAACATTGACTCAGATCTTTACTGTGAGTGGCGATCGGCCGATCGTGATCGTCGATCGGAGATCGCAGATGCTGCTGTCCGTGCCCAGTTGTGTAGTGGTGTGATAGTGCGATAGTGGTGGTGAGGCTGCTTGTGCTGGTGGTGGAGGTGTTGGTGTTGTTGGTGGTGGTGGTGGTGAAAAGAACATCTTTTTCTTCTACATTTTCAAACAAAAAAAGTACGCGGACCAACGAGTTGAGTTTCGGACGTAAAAGCGTACAGAGTGTTATTTTGCAGGTTCCTTTCCTCGGTGTGTGTTGTTTCTTTTTCTTCTTCTTTTTGGCCGTGTGTACTCTGCGAAATATGGGACAGGGTTAGTTAATAAATAAATATGCACGAAATGTTCGCAATGTTCGTATGGAACGCACTCAAAACATTGTATTTCGCATATAAATGACAAACGAACCGATCGATCCTATGTGCGCAACAAACAAAACATTTCAAGACCAAAAAAAAGAAAATAAATAAAAAAAAAAAAATAGAATCATACTCAGAAATGAAAAGTGCTGTTGGGCGATTTATTTGTGCGAACAAAAATACAGAAATCGATTAGTGAATGTCCGAATGTCTGTCAATTGGTAATTCTTGTTCTTCTTACAGAAAAAGCCCAATCACCCAGCATGTTTGCACCCAAATTCAAGGCGAAGGCTCCTTCTGGATCAGGTAAATACCAAGCGAACACCCACAGCAGCGATCTGTCGTTGGTGGCTGTTCGTATATCCTCATCGTCGTCGTCGTCGTCATCATTGTCATCATTGTCATGGTCATCATTAATTGTGATTGTTGTCCGTCCACCTCGACATGTGGTGATTGTTAGTAGTTTTTGGTAGTTTTTTTGGCTTTTGGAGGTTTTCGGGACTCGATCACATTTTTCGACTTGGGATTTGGTTTTTGTGTCCATCAGTAACATCTCAAACGTTGTCCATCGTTCCGTTGGTGTTTAGTGTTCATTTCATTTCAATTCATTTGTGGATTTTTCAACATTGACAGATTCATTGCGTACAGAAGCTGTCGATCGTCCGTCATTCGGAATTCGATACTGCACAATTACAATTTGTTTGGGGGGTTTCGCTGTTGTTCCGTCCAATGTGTATTTTCGGATTCCACTTCCATCTGTGGTCCCACCAAGGTCCAACGTCTCGCATTCGTATTCATGTGATGCGATCGGTGTGTTCTGTGTTTGCCCGCTCTTTACAGATTTTACTAAAAAACAAACAAGAAAAACAACAAAATTATTGTTTAAAACATTTTTGTTTCGTTGTTTTTCCATGTCTTTGTGGCCGCTTTAGGTTAGGGAGGATGGGACGGACGGACGGACGGACGGTTGGTTAGGTTTTGTGGAACGAATTGTGTTGGCCTCTATTTTTAGTTTTAATCGTTTTCATTTTCGGAAAATGTACGAATATGTTTGAATGTGTGTCCTCCCGGCCTCGCCGACGCGCTCCCTTCGCCTTCGCCTTCGCATTCGCATTTGGATTTCGATTTCGATTTGTTTATTGTGTTGAATTTATTTTTGTAGTATTTTCTGTTGTTGTTGCCGTTTGATTTTCGCATTTATTTATAACAATTCATACACTAGTTGGCGTTGTTGTTGCTCCGCTAAATAATCTCCAGAATATGATGGCGTTGTTTGTTGGAACAGATGACGATCGTTCTGGGACGGAATGGCTTCATAATCCAATAAATAAATTGTATATGCCAATCATTCCTCGACATAGGAACTACATAAATCTGAGGTGTGATAAAAACTGACGGTCTGATTAGATCATTCATAAAACGACGACATCATCATCATCATCATCGTCGTCTTCATCGTATTCATCATCTTCATCGTCCATTCTATGAGATTTCGTGTGTGAATGCTTTCAACACTGTTTGTTTTTGTTTTCGTTATTCTTTTTTTCTTTCGAAAAACATTCCGTCCCAAAGGTGTTTGTTGAAAGTCGAGTCCCAATCGAGTTGTCACACCTGCGTTGCCTCGCTGTTGCCAAAATCGGCATTCAGTGAGATGTTGAAAACTCATGGGCCAATTGGCCTATTGGGCCAGACTAAAATTCGGACACGGTAATTTCAGGCTTTGAATTACAAAATAAACTTTAAACTCAAATTCAGAAAAAGTTCAGCTGTTCTCTTTACAAAGAGACACTACTCCTTGTCAATCGATTCACCAGGGCTTCTTTCGAACGGTACCCAATGAATGGGCGTATCTTAAGAAGTGAATTCTAATCCGTACATCTATTAAATTGAACGAATCTCACAAATTATACGAACTAAAGTCGTATACCAACCATGCAGATACTCTGGCAGGATGATTTTAGTCGAAGAACGATCACGATCGGACTTAGTAAAAGTAAAAAAAATATTCCATTGGTCGAGGAATTGGACATATTTTAAAAACTGTCATTTCCCAAGATCACAGTCGAATCAATGAGAACCCGGCTGAAGTCGATGACCTACATTTGTATAGCCCTCATCTGTATAGGCTGCTAAGTCCACTCCCAGACACAACTCGCAAGAGTTTGCGTTGTGGATTTCTCGTTGAGACGTATTAAGTCTCATTGTCGACATTTGCATGTCGATGACTCTTGTCCTTTGTCCCTTGGCCCTGGACATTGACGGTTGCCTGTTCCTATGCCATCATCTTGTTTGTTGTGTGTTGCCCGTCATCACTGGATGACGACGTCGTTGGCGTTTTTTTTTTTTAGGCAATCCATACATCTAGCGGTGGGTCCGTATGTGTGCGTGTATCCACTTATGCCCGCCTGTATTTGGTCGCCATACAAAGTTATTAATGAGAGCCAAACACTATTTCCATGTCCAATATTTCCAATTGGAGGAAACAAACCAAACAGAGATACACAGAAACTAAAAACAAACGCAACGATATTCGACCATTATTCGATTGAAGTGAACCTTTGCGTTCGCTGTTGGTTTCCTCAGTCTCGGGCATTGTCATGAACACACCTTGTCCACACCTTAAGTGATGAACGAACAGTCAGCCAGCCAGCCAGCCAGCCAGCTAACCGATGGCAGGAATACCGCGATACCGTTCATACTTAGTTACTAAAGAATATTTGAATTTGTACGACTTTACGATTGATTTGCGTTAGAGCGATATTCTGTGCGCTTTTATGCGGCTAAAATACGAAATACACTCGAAATAAAATTGTTTGCCATCTGGACGAGCCCTGATATCTGCGAGTATGTCACCATGGGAGATTAATGTTAATTAATTTCGGCAGTCATCAACTCGTTGGTGGACATTTCTGAGATTATTTCGATATCCGCCAACTGCCGATATCGCCACAAGACAGTTCGAGTCGTCCAGACGCAGGTGTGCTGTTTTCTTGCCGCTGTCGGTAACCATGGAACGCTGATATTGTGGGGTGGAGGAGTTCTCACAAGCAATAGCTACGATTGCTTGGACTGTCTATGGCAAACGCTGTTCTTCAATGTCTAGCCATCTCTAGACGTTCGGACACGCTGCATGTAGTCACTTCGTCTAATACATCATGATCGATTTGACTGGTGCTGCCCATGTTGAACATGCCCAATCATATGAACATGAACATGCCCTACATAAAATACGAACACCTGATCTTTTTGGAGGCGACTTAGAGGCTGACAGTTGGAATTCCACTTGAAAAGGTCATTCACACTGAGCACATCGTGCACAATTTCCTCGAGTGTAAAATGTTTCGGTTCGAAAATGTTTGTATAGACCGGAAGTCAATATAATTATTCAATTTAGGTTGCATTGTGATATCACACACACACACACACCGAAAAACAGGGCGAAACAACAACATCAGTCATCGTTTTGTGCCCGAAACAAACGAACTAACAATCGAAGTCATTCAATTCAATTCAAATTCCAATTCAATTGAATTCCGATGAATACTCTTCGGTAAATGCGTTTGGGAGCAACTGTCAAAGGTTTCTTGAATTCTGACGCTGTTCTTGGTGACTTCGATCGTTGACGTTTGGGCGGTGGGTGGTGGGAGTGCATAGGTGAGTTCCACACGCTTTTGTGACTGAAACATTCGAATGAATTTCGCTTTGTTACGCTGCCAATAAGAACGCGCACTGGGTAATGGGTGTGCTAAAGCACTGCGGTTGTTGTTGTTTTGAGAACAAGCCCGTTTTAATCTTTTGTCGATGATTGTTATTGCCATTGTTATGGGACCCCATTAGGGGGCTGGCTGTCGACTGTGTGTGTGTGTTTGAGTGTGTGCGAGTGTTCAGCAAGACTAGCGAAAGCACCGCAACAAACCAAAGCAGAGCCAACAGCTGCCGCCAGCTGCCATGCGTAAAGTTTTTGTGGCATGGCTCGAAAGTTCAGTTGTTACCTAACACTTACGGAGTCAGCAACTCTGACACGGTATTCAGTGAAATAACTCGCCAAGCAAAAAGCGCCAAGGACCCCCCAAAAAGGCCAGCAAAACAAGTGAGCAACTTTCACGCAACCATCAATAATCTGCACACAAGTTCACAACACCACCACCCCCTCCCCCACACAAAGACTTGGGCAAACATTGTGTTCTGATTAACAACAAAAATCAACAAGTGTCAATTCAAATTCCAACTCAAGCCACGGCACACAATCCTGTCTACGTTTGAGGCAATTGTGCAGTCACCATCCGAATCGGAGCCTAATTTCATTTGTTAGCTATTGAGACCAGCGCGAAAGTCAGACGATCGTAGAGCTGACGTCAATTCAGCTTAATCGCTTTCCGATCGACAAATGAGTGTCGCGTTGTGTTGTTGGTCATAATTTCAATTTCAATTTCAATGTCGACGTCAACTCTGTCGTGGACGACGGTTCCGTTAGAATGTGTGAATTTAAAGACGCTGTCATTTTATTCCCTTCTATGAAATTATTCATTTTTTTTTTGCCTCGATTGGATGTGGTTGTTGCTGTTGTTCTCGTATATAATTGATTCGAACGTTTGCCCACCCGTACCTACGGTCACTGTCGATGTCAACAATGATTTTTATATAACAAAATAAAAATAAACTCACACACACACACAAAACGAAAAACCAGTTTTGAGATGTCAACAAAAAATTGTGATTATCGTTTTCTATCGCACACGGACACAATTGCCAGTTCGAATAATGACGACTGATCGGCTAGAATTGCAACCAGTCCACATTGTATCGACCACGTCTGACTGACTGACTGGCGGACTGACTGGCGGACTGGACCAGTGAGTGAGTGCATAATCGAAAATAAACGCTGTGTTTATGCCCAACGAAAACTGTGGAATGTGAATGTGACGAACATCCGCACATTCGCAAAACGAAAACAATGAACAAATTTCGGATTTTGCGATCTATTTAAGTCTCAAGACAAACTCAATTAACTGCAATCTCTCCAGAGATTAATGAGTGGGCTGTACCCATTGAAAGCGAATATCTTTATCAAATTAAGAAGAAGAAAAAACAAAACAAAAGTGTTGTCTAAATTTTGTTAATTTGTTCAAAAAAAAGTGCAAAACGAGATTTCCCATGTTTTGTTTAGAGCAAATGAAATCAATGTGAAATATGAAAGGAGAGCGATCTAAGAGGGGGGCAAGTGATAAAAAAACAGAAGCTGGAATACGTCAAAATAAAATAAGTGAAAGTAAGAATGCGATACCTCCGTTGAAGTGGTTGAAATAGAAAAAACTAAATCGAAGAAAGTCGGAAATAGGACAAAACACAAAAGAAATTCAAATGACGGCAGTAGCCGGCAGTGATTAAAAGAAAATGGGCTTACGCACAGCTAAGCCGTGTAAAGCGCGGTTCCACACTGGGCGGGTTAACAGTGCAATCCCGCTCCAACAGTCAGTTTGAAATCGTAAAACTCTTGCTATCAGTGTTGGTTTTGTTTTTCAAACTATCGCATAGTCTCAGTCGGAATTTTAAACTGCATTTTGTGGGATAAACAAAGTCAATGAGAGAAAGTCTTGAAAAAATAGTCGAAAGTTGTGAGAACCTAGTCATCGCTTATCATGGCAAATGGCTACAGTATGAATCCATGTATGGGCCATCAACAAATCGGTATTTCATTCTAATCACAGACCCTTGTTCTTGTCATGAACTGAATCATTCGTTCTTGGTCCTGGTCCTGGTCTCAGGTTTTATTTATGAAACTGCAATTTCACAGAACTTGAAAGAAAAATCGAATATAATTCGGTCTCGAAGTCAGAATCGGCATCAGACAGTTGCCTTTGATCGGTGCATTTGGCGCATCGGCGCAGATGATTTCGGCAGTCACTGCACATTTCACAATCACCAGTTAAATGAACTATCGAAGCACGGAGAAATGTCACACAATTTAAATTGCCCAATCTGTGCTCGGGACACCCTACGTTACAAGGGTAACCAGTTGTGGCAGGTAATCGAATGGAATCAATTAATCGGAAGAAGGGGGGAGAACTTGTGTTTCAGATTTTGATAGTCCTTGGGGATTCTTAAAATGTTTTGTTTGAAGGTGCCCTTCACAGTCAACAACCGTATCTAAATCTCCGTGTCCAACTTATTTAGAATGTGTTCATTTTGTCAAGTTCGGCTTTAGGGAAATGTAAAGAAGCCGGATTCCCGAAATGGCCTTGGTCAATCGGATGCTGTCGTTCCAATCGACATTACGGCGTCGCCCATTATTAGACAGAAGAAACATTTCATCAATTGGATTCATTTTCGCAACGCCAACCGCGAGAAAAGCCAACAACAGACATGACTCATCCCGATGTCGCCCCAGTGATCGTCATGATGATCTTTGCTGTGTGTGTGTTTTTTTTTTCCTGCTGCCGATTGTTTTTCGATGTTTTCCTTTTTTTATGAATCTCTTGTTCTTGTTCTTGTTTTTTTTTTTTGTTTTTGGGTGATTTTCTTGGCTAGGTGCCAAGTGTGACGACTTTCTTTGCCAGGTTTGTTGCTGTTGTTTAGGTGTGTGTGTGTGTATATGCGTGTGTGTGTGTGTCTGACGGTCGCATTGTGTCTTTCATCTCATTTTGCCCCCCTTTTTGTAGAATTATGATGATTTGTGTAAGGCGCCGTTTCTTATTTCATTCCGTTGGTTGGTTGTAACAAAAATGGGGCGAACGATCGAAGGGGCGGCCGGGCGTGCTTTCGAGTCTTTGTTAGGTTTCTTGGTTTTTTCATCAGTTATGTAGACATTTTTCAAAATTATTTCGAAATCATTTCACACGTTCATCGACTTTGTTTTTTTTTTGTTTGGATTCTGTTTCTTGTCCTTCGCTACATGTGTGTTCATTATAAAATTGAAAAAAAAAATCCTCATAATTTACCATTCAGGCATCTGGTCTCCAAAAAATCAAACACCCTCATCCTCAACATCGAATTTGAGCGATATCAAATCGACACCGCCGACCCCACCACCGCCACCTTCTTCGATCGCCATCTGGACGCCACAGCAGTCGCCTCAGTCAACTCGCAAGGAATATAGGCCGGTACACTTTGAGTCGCCGACTCTGTCGCGCAGGCGCGCACAATCAACATCGTCCGAGTCACCGCTGCCACCACCCTGGAATCACATACACAAAACTCCCGGCCATCGAACGCCCAACAGCTGTACAAACCTAAGTACTCCGCCATCTACAATAGACTCGGAACAGGGCTCAGCGGAATTTATACCTTTCGGTGCACGATCAGCCAGCGTTTCGGATAAAATCAAAAGTAAACAAAAGTCTTAATAATAGAAGAAGAAAAAAACATTTGACGCGAGCAGAGACACTGACAGAAAAAAGATCGCAAGTGGCAAAATGGTCCCTAGTAAAAGTACCCATGATCTACGACAGGTTTTCAATTCACAAGAAGACTTTTTTTTTTCTTAAATTGTGGGAATTTCTGCTTCCACGTTCCGAAAGGACGAATAAATGATTTGAAAAATCAACATCAAATGGCTACAAAATCTAAATAAGCGATTGAGTATTTTTTAATATTCGGCCAACTTGCCAATGGTGACCTTTAAACTTGTCATTCATGACACTGGCTTTTCGTCCAATTTTCTTCTGTGTGTTTTAGTTGACAAGTTTTATTTGCCCCCATTACAATTTAGTAAACTGAGTCAATCGTTCCCGAGCATCAGCTGCAGCAAACCGATGTCGTTTAGTCAGACCTGTCCTTTTTATTTCCATTTTTTCTGTCATTGTCTCTGTCGCCGCATTCAATATGAATTGAATTTGGTTGTTGTTTACATTCATCACCATCACTTTCATCTCGCATTCGTAGCATTCGAGAGATCAGCGTCTGCTTCAGATTTGTATGCGCGTCCCCAAATAAGGCGTCACGCCGACCGCAGCCGTCCCCTGTGCAGGCCGAATGAAGTCAGTAAGTATTGCGAGACGACTGATAAGCGGAAAGATCAGCCAGCTGACATGTTGGTTGTTCTCCACTAGAATACGATGGCCACTCTCACCGACAGCAGATATAGCGAACTGATAATACGAATACACACATATACACGGAGACACAAAGACTGACTGACTGACTGACTGACTGACGGACTGATTGACAGACAGCCAAACAGTCTGACAGATAACGAGATCCTAGTGAATAACCAGTATAACCTTATTTTACTTACCGAATTGTATATGTATGTGTGTGTGTGTGTATTTCCGAATAATCCTGACTTGCATGCCACTGGTAGCAGTGATTGTGAGGGGCGTAACAGCCTGATTTGAGCCCGATTCTTGTAGTGTTAGACCGTCCAACCAGTTAGACGTTGGGAAGACTAATGTTTTGAGGCCTCTTACAGTTTATAACGTTAAGTACGAGTATATGAGCGAACCGGAAACGGAAAACGACCGTCCAAGGAAAATGGCCCAGTTGGGCAGGCTTCAGTACGATGGCATTGGGCCCATGACCAACGACGGCATGCCCATTATCTTGAGATCGGTAATAGTCCAATATGAACAAAACATACGCCACTGTGTGTTCCAGCTGATATCAGGATAATCATTCTCTGTTTCTTTCTTATTCTTCTTCTCATTCTCATTCGCATCGCTCATCCTACGACGTCGTACAGGAAGTTAAGGAACCGCATCAGCACGAATGGTACAAACGTTTATACCAGACCATCCACAAGCAGAAACATGGCGGTAATATTGCAAAACCAACAACAACAACAACATTTCCCTTATCCCTAAGACACGAATCCTTCATAACAAAGAAACGAGTGACAACCAATGTCGTCCGAACTGAACATTGCTTCTCTCTGTCTCTGTCGCTGTCTTTGCTCAGCATCCGGACGCAGTCTGTCTCAAATATTGTTCAGAACGCCTGAAGTTGTCACTCTTTCTCCTGATTCCCAAACGGGACAACATGTCGGTTGAGATCGACTGTACAATGCCCTACACCACAAGTACCCCACTCGAGATATGCATAAGCCAAGCCGAACCGTATGGTTTACGACAGCTGGCACTTGTTCAGTGTTACCATGTGTGTGTGTTGTCATTTGAATGATCGCATTCCATGATTCGTCGAGTCGAAATCTGCACACAACCGAACAACATTAAGTGAATCTAAACAAACTAATTGATGTCATTAACTAATTGCAGTTGGTGTGTTTGATTGGTAGCACGCCAACTGAGCGGATCATAAACTCTGTCAATTGAACAGATTCGACTCGACTCCACAGCAGCTCACGGTTTAGGGACTCTATTCGGTCTCAGCCAATCTCTGTGAAAAGTTGTCCATTTAACCAATGGATGTGGTGTAGGGCATACGAAAAGACGTGTTTCTAAACTCTACTTTTGGTTTTTCTTACGGTGGGTAAAACAGCGACCTGATGTCACCCCGACCCTGTCACACGTATACACGATTTCTGTAGCATTTTGAAGAACCATAAATCGTATTAGGTATGACAGTGGCCCGACAGCCCAGAAATATTCAACAAAAGTTGCTCTTATTTTATCGGTTGGTTAGCAACAGAACACCTGCAAAGGAAGTTCACTTGAATACTATTTTCAAATAGGAATAGAATTTGTCACGTAATCCTGTGGATGAGTTTTTCTCATCATACAATGAATATTGTGACCGTCGAACATGATTTCCATTTGACATTGTTTCGGTTGTGTGACTCCAAACTAGAAACGCAATCTTGCAATTGAGTCTGTGTGTGCGTGTGTGTGTTCAAAGAACATCCTCCACGAAAATGAAAGTGGCGAGATAAGAAGCAAACTTTTGTGGAAATTACTAGGCCGACATGCGCTGTTCCCACCGTAATCTCCAGACAGTGATCTCATTCCAGACCCAACACTTTGTGACAAATTCTGTGTGCGCATAAACATAAACATGTCGCATTTGTCTGTCACACAGTGTAAGTCGCGTAATGTCCGTAACACACTTGAATTGAATTTTATTAAAATATATAAATATTTCTATTTTGTTTTGTTTTATTTTCCGTTTTTCTTTTCTTTGCTCTGCGCTTCTTTTTCGTATTCGCGAAATTGCACATCTGCTGCTACACAAACTAAATGACAAAAAAAAATGCGTCGCGCGTATTTGTGTGTGTGCGTGCGTGTGCGATTGCTACACCATGCAAATTTGTGTGTCGATTGTGTGCGTGCGTGCGTGTGTGTGTGTGTGTTGGATGATGGCACACATTCACACAGATGATTATGTGATCCGCTACAAATATCCAAGAGGTGAATTTTAACTATGATCTAATTTGTGTATGACACATACATGCATGCAGTATGCTCGTGTGTGTGTTTGTGTGTGTGTGTGTGATTGATTGATTAGCATTTGATCGGTGTATGTTCGATATGTGTATGCTGCATGCCTGTGTCTCTCCCTCGCTCCCCTTTGTTGTCCTCTGTTTACATTGTGGATCTGCCGTTATGCGTTTTAACATTTTTTTTATTTTTATTATTATTTTCAATTTCACAAACTACCACCAGCCAATCAGCTTTTGTAGCAACTAATGCGACAAGTTCGTCTACAGCTATTTAGATAGATGTGCCTGCATTTCCAATAGAATATTAATACACGCATATATCGTCACCGGAGTGTCCAGAACGATCTAACAAATCAACAAAACCAGAAGTCGTCTGTCTCATGTACAATTTTACACCTCCATGCCAGGGCGATCTAACAACAGGAGAGTTTAGAGTTTACAGCGTTTTTTGCTTTTCCTGGAAATGCCCGGTTAGGTCATTTTGGATTTCTGGCGACGATATGCACAAATACAATTGCATTTTAACAACAATAACAATAACTACACAACACACATAATTACATGTTGTAATTGTGGCGACATGTGACATACACATGTACATTAGGCCGGGTCGATTTGTATGGAATTGAATTGGATTATCTGCATCTATTGAATAGTTTAGTCAAACGGAAGTTGTTGATAAGAATCGTATGAGGAACACACTTACGCCACAACTTGCAGTTTAAACAAATTATCCAATAAGAATGCCAAACTATCCCAATGTCGGTGGCCTGCCCTAAAATTGCTTTACAGTTATTGATTAAGAAAACAAAAAATGATTTACTTGTTCTCTGCCATTCAAAATGACCCGCCTTAATGTGGTGTACCCTACACAAACTAATTTGAAATGGAAACATTTTGTCGTGCTAAACTAAACAATTACATTGACAGACCGCATGTGTCAGTAAACCGAATTCTCATACCTGCCTCCGGCCTACTGACGTAGTACAGAGACGTCTGTCTGTGTGTGTGTGTGTGTCTGTCTGTGTGTGTGTGTGTGGATTCATTTGCAGATATCATCGGTTTATGTAGAGTAATGCAGCAGCACACAAAGGCTGATTCACCCATTCACGCAACTAACCACCACCCACTCCCAGAAGCCGAATGTGTTCTAAATCATTTCACGTAGCGTCTAGTAGCAGACAGACAGACAGAACAACCGATACGCGCACTCACTACTAACAAACAAACATCCGAGTCATTTACATTTACGCTTACACACGTAGTACGTATGGCCTGCTCTTGCACGTTAACGTTTGTATTGGAAAAGTGTGTGGAAATATTTTAGTTCGATCACATACATGCGGATACTGATGATATTTTGTGTGCTCCCCCTCCCTTTTCTCCTCTTCCGGATTAGGTCGTATACAAGGCAAAGCCAATGGTTATCAGTCGGAACCGGAACCAAGTTATGACTCTGACTATTCGACGGTCAAGTATCGCCCTGTGAATCCACAACGTTTGCATTCGGTTTCGTCCGCGTTGAATGTGCGCAGTAGCAACGACAAGTAAGTGTCCCCACCACTATCCGACCAATGGCCTGACTAATTTTCGCTCTTACTTTTTTGCAGGATATATGGTACCTTGCCCAATCCTGTAAGATCGGGACAAAGCACCTACAAAAATCAACCGGGACGTATTGAGGACTACGTCACTGGCCATTCGTCCGTTTCCGAAAAAGAAACGAAAGAAGTAAGTGCTGCCACCTACCACTGTCATCATTGTCATCACTATCGCCATTATCTGTATCTGAATACGTTTAGTCGTTCGATCATTGTTATCGGTTTCATTTGTTCCGCCTCATTGTCATTTGTCCGCCCCATCACAGTACTGCACCTTTCTCGCCTGACATACATTCACGAGGCCTCACCATACAATTATCGCTTTGCCGCTGCAGTTACACAATCCAAATCATAACTTAATTAATTAATCGCTGCGACATTTCGCATGACCGCATGACCGCATGTCTCACCGACCCAGTTGACGATCAAAATGTGGTATTTACTCGGCACAGCAAACACCGGAGGTCGCTACTCCATCGACGGCGACTTCTCTAGAGAAAACCATAGCCGTTTGGAGTGGGACAGTAGTAGATCGCGACCATTGAGTGTACCACTTACACCGCCCGTTTGCAGGCCAATTGGAAACTGGCGAAAAGACCAAACTCTTCAGGAAACACAATCAGTGTCACAATTACTGCCGTAAATAATTGTAGGGACGTTAGAACATTTAGACGGATTACACGTCTATCCAGGGTCTCTATCCGTTCATTATGAAATGACCCGTTCACCGGACGACTCACTGTACAGAAAATTCCTTCTTCAGCCGTACTGTTCGCATGTGGAAGAATCGTCCACCAGCTATGAGATTTTCAAATTCAAGGCAAACATCAACAAACAACAACTACCCTCTTTGCTCCCTCCGATACCCTTCGTTCACATCGCTAACACAGTGCATTGCATTTATAGGGGGCATCCCCTGAGGGTTAGTCAAAAAAGAAAAGTGAACCGACTCAATTCTCTGTAAAATCCTGTTGCCTCTCGTGGCGTATGTTGAATTGTTTGGCATGTTTGTTGCTCATACGCCCGGACAGCCCAAACATGTCGACTTACTATTTGTACGGAGCTCACTATGCGATTGAATATCAGCTTCAATGCTTCTGGTACCTCCCATATGCGACTGAATGTACCACTCCGTTCATGTTCGATATATGTATGTACGTTTAATGTGGATGCGGATGTGGAATCCATAGCAATCGCTTTGGTTGTTCCGGGTATATTTTCTTGATTGCTCGATTCGTTCTCACCTAGACTCTCGATATCGGGGATGTACTGTTGTGTACACTGGGAGACTGGACTCAGTAACAACATTTAGATCCAGCTGCCTTCACCAGCCACGTTTCTCGGAGTTATAAACAATTCCGAATTGCATTTGACATGACATCAAGCTGTGCTGCTTTCATTTAACGTTCACTCATCGCATTGACTTTCATTACCCAACAAATCACTCACTATCCGCTTCATTATGTTCGGCATCAACAATGTGAAGCCATCATCCATTGATTTTGTTCGTTCGTTCATATTTATTTGATTGCGTATCCTTCCCTTCCGTTACATTATTCGTTTTGCGTTATGGTTTCGTTCGATTCAAACAATTCATTATTTTTTCATACTCGTACATTTAATGAACAGCAATTATTTTATTCAAATCTTCTAGTGGTGGGACGAAGTTATGGACATCTTTAATGTGGTATGCATCCTTTGCTTACGTTACAAAAATCCAATTACCTTTTAAAATAGTCGTATATACTTAACTTTAGTTCGTAGTGACAGAGTCGCAATCGCAAGAATTTCTCAGGGACGCACTGCACTCAAATTCACAAGCCGACATTGTCATAAACTGCTGATAAATTCCGAAGTGTGAACGTGGAAAATTCGCAATGGTTCTCGTTTTATTACGAACATTGCCATTATGTTCTCTGAAGTTCTGTCGTGTGCCGACATTTTGTAACTTTCCTAAAGGCAAAATCAGTTAGATTCGAGTGTACGAATCGAAATCTGCTTCCTTTTGATGTAACTCGCGACTGGGTTTGGCGCTTTGTCTTTCTATTTCATTGGGAACTGAATGAGTTCTCAAATGATGAATTAAGTGCCTTCGTGTCGTTAATGACTCAATGTGCCATCTGCGGAATACAAACGTATTTCTGAGTAACAAAAGAATACTAGACCGTTCGTCGATCTCTCGAAGACGTTAGTCACATGCAATTTGTCCCAATTTGTGACTATTAATGGACTATTGTGAAATAGTCTTTAGCAGTTGAGAAGGCGTTACGTCACATTCTGATTATACGCCGAATTCTGTCTTTGAGCAAATTCCGGATACTGGATTCGATCTCTGTCAACCCTACAGTTAAAACATTCTCCAACATTTCAAATCCTTATGAAAAACGTTCGCCCAACACTGTGTTACAGTCAAAGATCACCAGGGAAAATTAGATAGTTGAGGGAGATTACAAAACCATTTTCAAAGTGTTCAATACACCGTCAGATGTTGGACCCGTGACCGGCCTGCACCGGCCTCAGGTAATTTGTGTAAGTTTTTCTTTTAAAGTGTGTGTTGATACAATTCGGTAACGTTAAGTTTCCGCCCATCCTGTTTGTGTTGTTGATGGTTCGAAAATGATTTTGTACTCTCCGCGTTGGCGGGACATTTTCCCTTTGCATTACTTGGTAACACAGTTGAGCCGCGTATAAAATCAATTTGGACTTTAGAGATTCCCCTAGTTGACCTTATAAGTACAAGCGAGTCGGTATGTTGAGGCATTCGATTCGACGTTATCGATACATACATACATACATATACTTATGTACTTCCTATAGACTACATGCATATGCACACACATACCCATGTACATATTTAACAAATACATTTATGTACTTTCTATTTAAACAAAACAAAAAAAAAATACTGCTTGCACAGTGGCTGATGGAACATTCCCACATACCGTCGTTTGTTATTCAGATTTGCAATGTCGATCATGTTGTGCAAGTAAGTATGTAGGTCGATCATCTGCGACAATGCAGCAACCAGAATACAAACCTTTAGGATCCTACCTGTACATGTCCGTTTGTTTCCTATCATCGACATGGGAATTCTAATCGATTTCTTTTCTGTTATTCTACTACAATTAGCAACTGGATCAAGCCAAGCTTTCTTCACAATATACCGAAGGAAATCTATCAAGGTAAGCCCAACCCGTTTAATATCTGATTGGAAATTCTTTAGCTTCATCCTTTTGCGGGCGCTTGTTCATTGCAGAGCATTGGCCAAGGAGTCTGGTTATACTAGCGATTCGAATCTGGTCATCCGCAAACGAGAGCTGCCGCCGAATAGTCCCCTGAGTCCGGTCGAACAGAAGCAGGCATACAAAAGCGTCCAGGCGGGAGGAGAGCCGCCATTGTTTGGTTTCCGCAAGCCGGCACCAGAGAAGTCTAAAGGTTCGTATTCATTTTGAATGTTTCTTTTGGTGCAAATCGTTATTTATGGGAATCGCCATTAACACCACATTCACCGCATACGCACACACGTAGTTGACATTCAATCTCATCGAAGTTCTAAACTGTTTCGCTGAATCTCAACTACTCCAGGCTGGAGAAATTGAATATGTTTTTAACTAAATTCTTAGTTCAACCATCTCGCTGTACAGAGTCCACTCCAGTTTACACACGTTTATTCCAACGAATCAATTTATTTCAAATATTCATGAAGTGAAACAGCTTCTAAACGTGTTCTGATTCTGAATTAAAACGAGTTAAACTGAATATTTCGTGGCGCAAACATCTACGGATTCAAATTAAAAACGCTGAATAGTTAGATAAATTCGTGAATTACACTTTGTGTGAATTACACTTTGTTAAGAGTTCCTTGCTCGGATTCTATCTAATAGATTTGCTACTGAGGAAAAATCCTTTATTTAGATCATTAGGATTCAATAGTCATGCCCATTTCTAGATGTCTCGTATTGTGACGATATTACAAGAAAAAATCATTCAAAAAATCGAAAACAAAATGTAGCCGACTCTGTTAAGAGTTGAGTTCTCCTAGTCTATGTTGTCATCAATTGGTTATTTTGTAGTTCCGATTGAAAATCGTGTCAAACAAATAAAATGATCCGATTATTCAGAGTTGTAATTGAACAGAGATTTATTCGAATCGTTTAATCCGTTCAATTTTGAACATCTACACCTCTTGTTTTGAGTAATCGAATTCCAAAAAAACAGTTGCGAAGCCATCAGACAGGGATGTCAACTACTCACACTCACACTCTAACAGTAACATTGTATATCATGCTCCACTGACACCACCATACATACATACATGCATGCTCATCTATCTCTCTAGTGTAACAACCTTCTATCCTTTCAATCGATAACAACAACTCAGCATTTCTCCTAAATACTAATACCAACACGCCACCGCACCTATCGTTCGTGTTCCTCGCACACTCTTGCAAAATATCGTCTGCGATTTTATGGCGTCCAACACACACACAATACACACACACACGTAAAGTGTATTCCAAAGTAGGCGAACAACATTCACCGTTAATATAATACAGACACCGAGAGAGAGAGAGAGAGAGAGATGGAGAGAGCCGTTTGTTGGTCTCGAACAGATCGAGCACTTCAGTGTAGTTACAAGCACCAGCGCAACGTTGATAGAAATCTTGGCATCGCACTCTTTTTGTGTGAACTTTATTGACCTTTGATTGAGATGTAACGACTTATATTTGTTTTTGCTACGTTAAGGAGGCGGAGACAGTAGCAGCGCTTCATTGCGTCCCGAATCGGTGAGCAATGTTTCCGGAATTCCCCAAAGTCCTGCCCTCGTTCATATCGGTCGAACAGAAGAAGAGAGAGATGATTATACCGCCAATGCCGCCCAATCGTAAGGCTCTGTATGCCAAGTCGCCGGGGAAAAAGTCGAGCAAGGGTTCGGCCATTCCCGGCAACGCATCGTCGAGGCATGAGAAATGCTTTAAGAGTCCGGAAAGTACGATAATTGGTGGAAACAAGTATGGCACAATTACCATCCGAAAGACAACACGCCGCGCCCCATTGTGCCGCTCCAAATCGGCGGGTGCGGTTTCTTCTCTCGTACCGAGACTTACGACTACGACGATGATGCCTTCGCAGGAGAATCGCGTGACCGTTGTGCGCAGGCACAACTATTTACGAACAGCAAGTCCGCCAAGGAAGACAACATCATCGTCATCGAATCATGCCACGGCCTCTCGCCACACGAGTCGCAGTCCGGTGGCCTTTGGCAGGAGTATTTCGAAGGAACGTACTTTTGCTGAAGAGAAGAAGCGTCTCGAAAACGCATTGTCGCTGAATCGTAATACCTTTGAGGCCAGTACGAATATTTTGAGGGATCCCGCTTTAAAATCACCGCAGGATGTTAAGAAAGCAGTCCGATCATTGGCTGCATCTGCCGTCCAGTCGAGGAGTCGTTCGGTGCCTCGGTTTTGTGGCGGTTGTCGGAATCATGCCGGTTTGGAGAGTGGCTACGTTTCTAGGCACAGTTTATGTTATCCGGAAGTGGAGCACTACGGCTTCACGGAATGGCTAAGGGCACCAAATATGCCGGCAGTTGACAATGGTGCCGAGAAGAGAAGGAAAGTTGTTGAGAAATCCGCCTCGGCAAAACAGATTGCGAAAGCCACGTCCAATGTAAGTTTGACGGGTAGCAACTGCACATTTTCCATGGGCCACACCACTTCTGGGCCGCCGCCCTCCAAACCCACGGCCACAAAAACTGAAACCGAAAGAAAACTCTGCAAAAAGTTGGCTCGCGAAGCTACTAAGCCGAAAAAATCTAGTGTCCCATGCAAGATAGGCGATAGCGCCGCCAAAAATTCTCCAGATAATCCCCCGGAAGTGTCGTACGCGAGCCACCAAAACATCTCACAAGACCGTACAGATGATCTCAAACAACAGGTGGTTGGGGACGACAGTAATACCGTCGTCGCGTCCGTACGCGACAAAACTGTGTTCTGGAACGATTTTAACTTGCAGCAGGCCACATCACTGCCGTACAACCTGAGGCGTCAGTCGGTCATGTATGGCGGCAATGTTTCGGGTCACAAATCCAGGAGCCTTAGTCCAAATCGAAACCATTTACATCGGGAAGAAATGGTCCATTCGCTGTCACCCAGTACACAAATGGACAGACGACATGAGCGTGCAACAGAAGATGAAAACAAAAAAATCAAAGAATTCTCTCCCACTCGAGAAATTCGCGTGCCGCCATCGTCAACGGCACGTAATCTCCGTTCACCCTCTCGTCGACGCATCGACAGTTGTCGCTCCAACCAAAACAATAAGGTCGTTCGGGCCAGCAGTTTGTCCAGTGCCGAAGACCGGTCCAAACGTGGTCTCTATCTGTGCGACGAGTTGGCACACAGTGCAACGTCTCTGGCGAGCAATGATCGCCACAGTCCCACGTGCCGGTATCTGCACAATTCCGAACGCTTCGTGGAGTTGAATCGATTCTACAGCACCTTGGAGCGTGTGGGCCAACTGGAAAGAGCCACTTCCAAGACGGACTTCAAGCCGATACGAAAGGAGAGTGAATTATTGGATTATGAAGAATGGCGTAGAGTGCGACTCCACGAACGAGCCGAAAAGGAACTGAATTATTTGGTAGGCAAACTAAAGCAGGAGCAACAGGACAAGAACTTTCTGTTCTTGCCCAAAGACATTGACGAGGTGAAATGGCGAAAAGAAGCCGACCTCGGACTGAATTCACGGGAAAAATCGGTCGAAGACTTGCGCGAAAATTTCGAGAACATTAACTTTTTGCACGATTGCCTGGAACAGAGCCGAAACCCGTGTTGCAACATGAAATATTGGCGCCGCAACACTGTGGCCGATCTGGCACATACTTTGGAGGAGAAGATTCAAAACACCGACACTCCTCCCCACACCAAGGACATGCGAACATTCAGCGAACAATTGGTCAGCACCTTGCCAAATGAGCAAATCAATAAAATCAATCGACAGTTGCATGACATCTACTCGTCTGAGCCGACGAAAACTGCACAAGCATCGCCTGCGGATCAGTACGTGGTAACGGTGGAGCACCACAATATGCCTGTTTCTTCGCAGGCTCTGAAAGTGCGCTGCAAGTCATCGATAACACGAGATGAGCTGCTGGGTTCCATTCTCAAGAAGAAGGAGGCCTTATCGAACATCTCGTTGAAACATCAAGACCATCAAATGGCCGACTCCGACAAACCGTGCGATAACAATTTACATTCCGAGTCCAATGAGCCCCCTGAGATTCCGCCCGCCCCCAACATGGACTTCACAGAGGCACATGATCATTTAACTGTCGTGTCGGTACATCCTCCAAAGGTGGCTCACCCCCGCGATACACAAGATATCACACAAAAAATCAAATATTTCGAAGACCGAAAATTCGAGAAGCCCGCTAAGACCATCTATCACGCCCGAGAAGACTCGTCCCCCGACGAGGACGAGGTAATGCGTCTGATTGAGGAGAAAATGCGGCTGAAACAGTATCGAAACGGCTGTCACAGGCACAAGGAGCTCAGTTCATCGCTGACGGACCTGTGCGAAATGTTCGGAGAAAAGAATTCGTCGCGGGTAAATTTTCACTTGCTTTCGCCGCAACAAAGACCACCCGATGAGTACCAGCACGACTATCACGACGACGTCCTCACCGAAATCTCTGAGGACTGTACGCCGTACAGCAGTCTGGAGTTCCTAGAGTCGTACTGCCGATCCAGAAGTGTCTCGCCCCAATCCCAGTGCTCGTCGTATTTGCAGCGCGTCAACACGGGCGACGTCCAAAAGATTCGCGATAAATTTGAGAGTTTGACCTACAACAGTTCGAAGTCGAACCATTTTTTTGGGCTACGTAAGCTGAGGAAGGTGCGCAGCGACCCCGAACTGAACATTATCAAGTCGGAGTCAAAAGACGCCTTAAACAACGGAGATGTCTCCTGGATAACCCACAAGTTCGAGATACACAACAAAATCACGCAGACCAGCAAAGACGAGCCCCAACCCAAGAGAGGCCGAAAACGCCAGGTGATATCACCGCAACCACTGACCAGTCGCCTCATGCCACACATAGATCGAATAAGTAAGACTGCCAGTTTGGGGAATCCCAAAAAACGAACGGTCAACCGATCTCAAAGTCCCACCAGAAGTCTGAGCAGCAGCAGCGGCATTGTCGAACGCCTAAAGCACAGATATGAGGAACGTCGTCCCCATTTGATAAGGGGGCAATTGTCGTTGTCCTCGCCAGACGTTCGCTATCTCGACGAATATATGCCGCAGTATCTAACGGCCAACTGGATAGCGCACCGATATCCCAGTCCCGAGCAGAACAAACTGAAGGCGGACGACGAGAAGGCTCTCCAGCGGACAACTGTACGCAAAACTCACTCGCCGGTGTCGCGGGCACCGATGCCACAAATGTACCAGAAACCGGGCGACATATTTGCCAATCAAAAGTTCGATCCGAAAATACACCAGCCCAAAGGTCGCTATGTGCCGGATGTACCGGCCGTCAAGTCTCGTGCCCGACTGCAGTGGTCCACCAAAGAGACAGGGCCCCGAAAGGCAAATGCTGTAACATTTCAAGGTCTAACATATTCTCCTAATCTAACCAATTTAACAATTCAAATCATGCATAGACTCTAAACTCTTGTCTCATAACCATCGGGCTTTACTATCACCCGCGCAAAGGGCCATCTGCGGCGTATCTTAGTTCATAGCTTAAACAAATTGTTGCCACTTTTAAATAACTTTCACACATGTCTTTGTCTTTCCCAAACTTTTCTCCATATCCGCGTGCCCGTATTGGTTTCCCAATAACCCAAATATCCTGCGATCAACACACAGATTACGATTTAACATGCCCTCTACTTCCACCTCCCCCCAAGGGGGAATACACAGATCAAGGTGAGTCATTTCAATTGTAACTACCAGAGGGAATCGCGTCCGTGTCATGGGACCTCGTCCCCATTAACCCCGCTAGAATATGCGTATGCCTGCTCGGAGATCTTGGGTCACTCTCCCCACGAGCACGACAGCCTCAAGTCAATATAACAAAGTCTGTGAGTTAGTCAGTCAGTCAGTCAGTCAGTCAATCAATGACCCCCCCCCCCCCCCCCACCATTTGACGGAACTGCGCAATGCACCCAACGAAACCACACACATTACCCACGAATGTAAAGGTAGAACGAACCCAAAGAAACCGTTACTACGTTACCAATGTCTAAATGAAAACAAACGTCAAAATAGTGCCGAACGCTAGAGCGCAGAACAAATAAAAAGAAAGAAAAAAATAGTCGCGAACAAATCGAGAAACATTTGCTTCTGCTTTTAATTGAATTTAAGATTTAGTCCGTGGTGAAATGATTTGAAACTTTCCAAAGAAATAAACTAACAACAGTGAAAATGTTCTGCAATAATCAAACAATTAATCCGTATTCGTACCGACACATGGAAATACCCGCCACAGGGTCGTATGCCCACAGAACTCTTCCCAATTACATCTATACAATGCCGCACCAGAAGATTGGACCACTGCTACCACCTGCGACATCCACAAAGTTGAGGGACGACCATTCATTCGCACAAAACGATGAGTACAAACCGCTTTCAGCGTCGGCTGCGGCCGCGACGACGACTTCATTCAACAATAATAACGGCTACTGCAATGTGCCGAATTGTGGCAAACTGTTGTGGGTCTCGCGCGACTCCCACAAATGTCGCAGTTCGCCATCTTTAGTACCTGATGCATCCGGCGCCTACAGATACGATGAAGACTTCGAATATAAGATTAGGACGGGCCAAAGGATTCAACCGTTCACGCCGCAGCCAAGCCAAAGGCAGTCGTATTTGGCGAACCAAAGTGCCATTAGGACAGCGTTGCCACTAGTGATACGTCACAGCCAAAGCCACCGTCACAACCAAAATGCATGTAAGGCTAAAATGTAGAATTAAGACCAGAACAGTTGTTCCACCACGAACTTCTGCACTGCCGTTCCCACGACCCACACTCTGCATTGCCATAGCATGTCTGTCCAGTGTCCAGGGCCACAGATTAACAGGCTGTCACATTTCATCGAGGGCTGGCATTCAGCAAGCTAATGCGAATAGGGGTTGAAATGCACCGGTCGGTCAGCTGGCAAAGCTAACAAATCATAAGAGCATCGGCACGCACATATGTACATCGCACCCGCATCCATACATTCATGTCTACATCCGTACACAGTTGCATACTGACATACATACGTGTACATACCAGTGATGGCATTTCAAACATTTTGAATTGTTTTTTAAATGGTCACGCGATTGTCAGCCAATCTCCCCCTCAAAGCAGAAAAATAGGCCACATATCCATTGTATTGGGCTAAGGTCCAGCCATCACCAAGAGCTAACACAGCTGTATGCATTCTCCATCTCAGTTTAAGAACTCTCGGACAGACATTATCGTCTTGATCATCTGCCGGGACACATCTCTGTTAGGATCTGCGATAAAAAAAAAAACAGCGGATAAAAAAGAGTGATTCGAATTTTTACGAGTATGTCTTGTTCACCAAGTACCAGCTCCTTCATGCGTACAAATGGTATCCGAGGATTTTGAAAGGTCTAATTGGAAGACAGTTCGACACACGCACAGCGAACAGCGAACAACTGTACCAAAGGTGAACTTCGTGTACCAACGCACCCAATTCTGTTCAACCATCTCTGTTACATACAATACCTGTGTCAAAGAAATTGCATACTCTCCACAATGTCTGGAGACAATTTCACCGAATTGGCTCAGTGATCGATTAACGGCACACTCGCACACACGTACAGACATACATACGTAAGTATGTAACTGATCGTGAGTTAGCAGCATTTGCTCACTTCATTTCTGTGCTCTTCTCACCAAGTACAATGCTCAGTACTTTATTTGATCATTTGTGAAAGCTAAACATACTCTCAGAGATACTTATGCCAGTGCAAGTGTTTCCATTTACAAAACTGCTGTGAAGAGCAGGGTTCGAAACTAAGGCAGTTACACATGTTCCAGTGTAACGAACGTTATGCAGCCACACTTTCATTACTTTTTTCTTTAGTGTACCCAATAGTTCTGCAAGGTTTGCAGAATATGCTATCACGAGTGTGTACTTCAATTGATATTCCCAGTACCGCACCTTCCAATACCACAGTGAGTTTTGTAACAAACGATTCATTGCTGTTTCCGAAGCCTGACATTGAGAGCATGAGACGACCGCAAATCCATTGAATGAATACTCGACGAGAGCAGCCAAATACGAAACCAGTAAACTCACAGAGCGAGTGCGAGATCATCGTACACCAACACACAATCGCACACACACACTCCGACTGATTGGGCTGTGGAAGATCAACGAAGTACTCGTGCAGAAAGATCGTTCAGTGCAGATTGATCCGCGAAACGGCCAACTTTATTGATTCCACTCAGCCAGAGGACGGGCCGTCAAAATAACGGACGTACTAACTATTTATTTTTCATTGTCACATTCACCGAATTGTTTACGTAGTGTTGCGCGCGTGTGTGTCATTGGATCTGTCGATCTAGGTGTGTGTGTGTGAGTGTGTGTCTTATCTAACACAAATAGTCAAACGTTTATCTTTTACATACAGTTACTTAGTTACTTACTACTGCACGAGTGCGAGAAGTGTTCAGGCAAAGTGAACGTATGTATGTACATACGTTCACCTGAAGATACAACACATGTAAAGAAATACATGTGGTCATTGTCAGAGTAAATACAAATAAATCGTGTACATAACGTAAAAGTTAACTGCTCTCCTGTATATATGTACGTATGTATGTCATAAATCCATAATATCTTCAAACATACACACACACACACGTACATACACATGTATGGATGTGTGTTCGTAAATAACGATTCAGCGGCATTTACGAAACACAAAAGAAACTGTAAAAAACAGTGAAAGTGACAACTGTCAAACTATTTTGTGCGAACCAATCAAACAATCACACATTGCATATGTACGTGTTTGTGTCTGTGTTCCAGCCACATCCATCGTCCATCGTACAATGTTTGTATGTACGAATCTAGAATTGAGTGTCTTGTTGTCGTCACCCCTCACCAACCCCCCCGTTCATAAATGGTATCTGGTTCGTTTGCCTACCCCACAGCCCATTGTTTTTTTGTTTTGTTTTTAGAAATGAAGAGTGTGGCCTGAGGGTGACTCAAAAGCCGACTCTTAAATGTGTAATAAAAATTATCTATTAGCGGTGGTATCAACGGTCGACGACCTGCCATACCTTCGATCAATCGAACGGGTCTGTCATTAATTGCCCGTGGAATCGAATAACTGGATTCCGTTCGAAATGAAAACATTATCATTATCAACATGTATGGACTTGCAAAAAAGTGAACAATGAAATGCG
Organism: Hydrotaea cyrtoneurina; assembly: GCA_958296145.1. Classification (NCBI taxonomy): domain Eukaryota; kingdom Metazoa; phylum Arthropoda; class Insecta; order Diptera; family Muscidae; genus Hydrotaea; species Hydrotaea cyrtoneurina. The sequence continues at coordinate 80,619,141 of OY282516.1, forward strand.
TTTTTAAAACGACATTTCCATAGTCAATAATAAACACATTTGATCTTGACTGGCATAAATTAACTGAAAACCTCCGACTTGTAACCAGAGTGGACCAATCGGAAATTGTACTGTGCGAATAAACGGGATTAGTTTTGTAAAGGAAATAGTACCTGAATGAATCAAGTACAGACGATGCTATGTTAATTGAAATACAGTCTAGTCCGAACACTTTTATAAGTCCCAAGAGTTTTGCTTCTACCCTATTTTACCCTGGATATAACGGACCAATTTGTCGAGTCCCTAGGAGGTCGTTATAACCGAACTCGACTGTATTACCAAGTCTAATCTGATTGTGATTGAAAGTTGACTTATTAACCGGACAGCAGATAGGAGATACTGGGTGTAAGGGTTCTTTTTGTATTTTCCAAAACATTTATAGATTGAAGTGTAAATGGGAAAACAACTCACAACCAAATCGAGCTTCATTAATGGCGTTAGCAATCCCGGAATCTCAACTTAAATTATTTCCTCGCAGAGGGATTCCTTGACGCGCCAATATCAGCATGATGGACTAAGCTTCTTCCAATTCATCGTAAAAGTCTTCATTATTGAACAATCACAATTCAATTGTAGAAACTTGACTCAAAAGATTACTCGTGGCGGAGTTCCCATTTTTGGATAGGGATTTTTGAAATGTAACCTATTTAAAGTTGAGAGTACAACATCATTTACTGAGCCCTTTAAGAATTAGTGTTCTGATGATTCCAGTAGATTGCGAAAACGATTTAAAAATTTTAAACAATGTCAAATTAGTAAATAATTTATTGTACGATCTTTGGAGGGTGAATGATACACATGTTAATAGAATCGCATGACAACGCCAGCTCGTAATATCGACCTCGAAACAAGTCTTATCTGATTATGGTTCCCAGACACACACACACACACACATACTGATGGATACGCTTTCTGTTCTTTTGTTTAGTCTCGCCAAATCGTTATTATGAATCGGACGTGAATATTCATTTCAAAACACCGGTACGCCAGGAGTTCAAGTCTCCCCTGTCTGAGGAGGAGTTGACCGCACGCCAAGCTGAGCACATGCAAAAGCTATATCAAGAAGAGAGACGTCGCAAATACCTACAAGAATTGCAAGATATGAATTCACGCCGTCACACGGACAACTTTACTCCATCACAAAAATCTCCCATAGCTCTGAATCGTTACGATGATTTCCCAGCTGACTTGGCGCCCAAAGCAATAAATCAAACCAAATCCGTTGCGCGGGCTTTGTACAATTTTCAGGCACAGAATTCCAAGTGAGTATTGCGGGTTTATTGTTCCTAGTGTGGGTTTTTGTTTATCAATCCGCTCCTATCTTTCCGATACAGAGAACTGAGCTTTAAAAAGGGTGACGTCATTTACATAAGACGAGCTATCGACAAGAATTGGTACGAGGGTGAGCACAATGCTATGATTGGCCTATTCCCAGCTAATTACGTTGAGGTAAGTGATCATTCGGGCATGTTAACATTCATCCTAGTCATTGGCTGTGGCCCCTTCTCCACATATAACCACAGGTGATCAACAAAGAAACCGTCCCGCCGATCCAGTCTCATCAACCAATACACCGCAAACCGTCCGAAGGCCAAGCTAGAGCTAAATACAACTTCCAAGCCCAATCTGGTGTCGAGCTCTCGCTCAACAAGGGCGAACTGGTGTCGCTGACGCGACGAGTCGACGATAATTGGTTTGAGGGTAGAATTGCCAATCGCAAGGGCATATTCCCCGTGTCCTATGTGGAGGTACGCCTCAATAACTAGATCTTTGTCCGCATGCGAGCCGCGTTTTTATGCCATGTATCTTACTTGCAGGTGCTGACCGACATTGGTGCCGAGGATATTGCCGCTAGAACCACAACAGTACAACATGTCAGCACGGTCAGTGCTCGTCCTTCTCTGGACGCCCTGCGCACAAACATTAACAATGAATTCAATACATTGACCCGCAACGGTGTTCAAGCACCAAACTCGATATTAAGGGAAACTCGAACAAATCAGAAAACCGATATTTTACACGTGGACACAAGTTCCGAGCCATTGGTGTGAGTATTCCGTATATTGTTCTTCCCCTAACTGTAACTGGACACATGTGTTAATCTGGATAAATATGTTTTTGTCGGTTTCACAGATATCGGGCCCTTTACAAATACCGCCCTCAAAACTCCGATGAACTGGAACTGTTCGAGGGCGACATTGTTCATGTCCTGGAGAAGTGCGATGATGGCTGGTATGTGGGCACATCCCAGCGCACCGGCTGCTTCGGCACATTTCCGGGAAACTATGTCGAGAGGCTGTAAGCACGCGCCCCTTGCCGCCGGTCCACCTTGTGTAATTTAGCCTAAACTAGTCTCGATACGAGCACATGAGAAGTCTATCCGATTGCCGATTGCCGATAGCCGATAGCAAGCAATGTTATAATTCGTTGTTATATTTGAGATATTTAAACAAAACTTAATACAACTATTGTTGTTAGTTACCAGCGCTCTTAATACTTTCTAATAATTTGTTTTACTTTAGACAGTGCACGCATGCAAATGTAATGAAAGAATGAGTGTACCACTTTCCGAAATTACAATTGTTCTTCTTTGACAAATGAAACGTTTCTGTTCAGTTTTTCTGTTGGCACCTTACGATGTTTAATATTTATTAAATGTACTTTTTGTTTGTTTATTTGTTTGTTTTTGTTTACATTTTGTTTTATAACTAGTCAAAGCTAAAATCCCAAATATATTTACATACATTTTCGTTTCTTTTATAAGATTTTAAATTGTATTTATTATGTAGAGGTCCGAGTGGTGCGTACCGACCGATGTGCCTACCGTATCCAATCCAATCAGTTTTTGTTCTTGCATATGTTGTTTTCCAACTAAACAATTAATTAAATACTTATTTACACTCTCTCACACACACACACACACACCCATGCTGCATACATGTGGTGGGCAAACATACTTCATATGTACGTATGTGTATGCGCACTATGCTATTTTGTTAAAGTTGTTATGTTTTTAATCAGAATTTGTTACAAAAATGATTCAAGAAGCAATACATGCGGACACACATACATATCCCTAACATACATTTAATAATTATTTAATTTGTAAACGATAAACCTGTAATGAAATAAAGATTCACAATTTTGCAAAATGTAATAAGCAAAAAAAAAAAACAGTAATCAAAGTTTTCTTGGGCTCTTGTTGATCACGGGATGAGGTCAGAGTTTGCAGACTTCTTGCACAGGCTACGCGAAGTTCACTTTCGATTAAGATGAGAAGACTGTGCATTGGCAGCCATTTTCCCGATTGCCTACTACTTTCTCGAATAATAATAATAAAACTCCAAAATTAAAGCCGCCTTCATACTTTGTGCAGAAAAGTTTTACAGGAGATTACCCTCGTGCTCGTAGAGTCGCCGGTATTTAGCAGTGACAAAATGTTTGCTGTCCTTACAAGGATATGATGTCACACACAGGATATGTTATCTGGTGAATGAGACTACAGACTCGTTCTATGAGCGCCAAGAACAGACTTACGATCTCTGTCCTGACCATGTCGGAATGACAACGGAATGAGGCTGATCGATTTAAACAGCGTGATAACCATAAACCAATGGCATCATGTTGTAATAGACCGATTTGCAAACATCGCATTCAGATCACTACCTTGTGAGGGCAAGAGTACGACCTCGAGAAGCTCCATTTACAACAGACAACATATCCTCGCCACAAAACGGAAGTGACCTCTACGAGCCATTTACTTCGATTAGAGGTCTCAGAGAGGGCGACAGCTTATCGTGTAACTTCTTTAATATCCTGATGTAAAAGATATTGGAAAATGCAGAAGTTCTCGTCGCATATATCGACGACATTTACATCGCCGGAAGGATAGAGCCAGATGTAACTGGCGCTTTTTCTATAATCGAGAAGGAACATCGGCGGTGAACATGGACAAGACAACTTATGTTTGCAACGGCCAGGCAACCGTCACAACGACAAATAGGCGACATAGCGAATGCTGGCAGTTTCAACGACGAGGTAGTAGTCTAATTTATATACGTCGGCTCCGACATGAATAGAAAGAATGATGTCGTGTTGGCAAATAAATGCTATTTTTGGGTTAAGCTAACAATTATAAGAACAAAACCCTCTCGTCGCACTAAATTAAAACTGTTGTACAGTGTTCTACCTGTGCTTCTTTAAGCGCCGAAACATAGGTACTTGTGAAAGCAGGTGAGTCTGTATTATGGCCCGATCGTTTACCTAAAGTTCTTCGTAGCTACTAAAATTAGGATAACAAATAATATACAATAATCAAAAACAGAAACAAAATAAAATTACAGTACAAACAATTCAATACTTTCTAGAAAGTATGTTGATTTGAATATTGAATGTTCAACATAAAAAATATTTTTTATGTTCTTGGGAAGACGATCATATGCTGAACTCCGGCCACTCCGGCTCAATGCGTTGTTTTGTTGTTTCCAGCCTACATCTTTTGATGAGCAAGTTAGTTTTATGTTTTTGTAATATCGAAATGATATACTTTGATTTTGAGAAAAAGTACGCAGTGATTTAAACATACCCATAGACCGAATTGTTTTAGATTGGTCCTTGTGCAACGATATCGTCGATTCCGTTTACGATAGATTGTTTGACATACGATCTCGAATACATCATCGGTAAGTAATTCAACTGACTATTGCAATAGTTTAGTTTTTTTCATCGGACTTATTTCATGAAATTTGTAAAGCAAACCAATTCCTGTTTTGTTCACAAATACAGCATGATCAATTTCTCTGAAAATAGAAATGTTGAAAGCGTTAGTATTGCCAACAGAGAAGGACAAAAAAGGCAACAACTTGATTTTATCTGCATTCAACACTAGCCCAATTTACCGCTGCGAATTCCGTAAATATTCACGCATCCTCTTCCATTTGAGCTTTAAGAATAAACTTCATGTCAATGCGTTTACAAAGGAAAGACCTGTATCATCAGCTTATATTATTAATTTACCGTTTAATTTGAGATTTGTAGTATCATTTAGATAAATTGTAAACAATAGTGGACAGTGTTGGACTGCTCTGTGCATCTATGTCGCCGTTCGATATCGCGTTCCCCATTGAAAGAGTGTAGGGTTTTAGAAAAACTTATACATTTTATTGGTTAAAACAAGTACATAATTACAGATCATGGACAAACGCAGACCAGTTGTCGTCCGTTCGCGACACCATGGAATGTCCCATATAAATTATAACATTGCACAATACATTTACTGTTCGTTTGTCGTAATTAGGTAATTTGGACATACTCAGCTTTTTGCCTCGGTAATGGAGGTTGGTAGTGTAATATTGTATTGACGTTTTGCAATTGAAGCCAAAAATCAATTTAAACTAGTCTAACTAATTAACACAATTTATATTTAATATGCATATAGGTATTCAGAGTGTAGGTGAGGAGTGAGTGAGCGAGTTTTGTATAGAATGTAATACGCATACTTGCAATAAAAGTTAATTCTATAAGATATTTTTTAAAAAATAAAAATTTAAATTTAATTTACTGGAATCTCGTGTATACCGATACCGATACGTGAAACACAAACAGATCTAAGACTATTTTGAAACAATAATTTACATATAACTTTTAATAGCATTAAATGGATTGTAATCTTGTATCACATATTGGGATTAATAGTTCACTTGTGAAGATCATAATTAATTAAAACAAGGAGAGTAACTGCAAAGAAATGTGTAAATATGCATGTACGTATAAATGTGTATATTTGTGGGCAGGTTGATAAAGAAAAGCCGGTACAAAGTGAAATCTTGTTTTGTTTCAGAATTATCTGATACAATCAAACCTTTTCGCAGGCAAATAAAAAACAATCCTACGAAATCGAACATAACGACTATAATAACCAAAACAAGTTTTCATTTTAGTCATCCTTTTCTTTTTCTCGTCCACACGAACCAACCCGCTTTACTCTAAATATACTCTGCATAGGCATCTATGTATATAAACATGAACTTATGTACTAATAATCAATATTTCATCTACTGCTAAACTTTCAATCCTACCTATCGCATCAGTGGTCTCTAAGATTTGATTAATAAAATATTTACAAAACAGAAACTAAAAAGAAGGAAACAACTTAAAAAATAGTACTAATATTGTCTCGTATTGCCCATAGTAATATCGTTCGTACATCATATGTGTAAGCCGCAACTAAGCCGTAAACCATGTGCATGAAACTGGAATGGGGCCGGGCCAGATATGTTTGGGTGATACACTAGTGATACTCTCAAATTCTACTAAGTGTACGGCGATACCTTCTATCTACCATAATAATAATAATATTAATTAACTACACAAACTTATACACATAATAATTACATATTATTTGATTATAGAGTTTACATTGTGATATGCTCTTAATTAGGTCATGTCGAGTACTTTTAACAATGTATGTATGTTTTTATGTATGTAGTACTAGTATATACCAGCAATAAATGGAGGACGGAGGAGGTATACTCGTTCACATTTCAATGTGTGTAAAATACGGCGGCAGCATCTAGATCAGCAACGATCAATCAGAAATCAATATATTCACTCTGTGGGCTCCTTCGTTTGTGCCGATCACTGATCTAGACGATGATGCCCTTAAGGCAATAACACTAAAGGCTAACAAGCCCTTGCCAGAAGCAAAGCAATTGTAATGTTAAGGACACATATTCTTCTTTGACTCTCTGCTTTAACAACAAGAATCTGATGTTAGGAATATGTAGCATAAAGAAAAAATAATTAAAATAAAGTTACACTAAAGTTATGTACTTTTATTCATTATTTAATTAAAATAAAATAAATATTTTAGAGAGAGAGAGAGAGAATGAGTGATTATCGATCAACGGACTGTGATGAGTTGCCGGTAACGAACACAATTGACAAAAACACAATCTGAAGCAGATAACTTGGTTCTAACATTTCTAGGTACTCACACTTTGTGGTTTACAACGATTGAAAAGTGGGAGGGGTTGCAGTGAAGGCTCCGCCATTCATTGTGACATGTAACTTAACAAATAATAAAAATATATTAAAAGACACACTGTAGGTAAGAGATAGTTTAGCAGTAGGGTAACTATTATCCCGTCCCGTGCCTGCCGTTCTCGAAGAGCCCCTTCTTGAAAAAAGGCGAAAGTTGAGCCAAAGTGGCACGGGTTAGGCCGGGTGAGCCGGGCCCCTCGTATATCGGACTTTGTGGTATTCTCGAGCATACCACGAATAGTCGCCGCAGATAGAGCTCAAGCAGACGCCGTCGATGTTTTGCCACAGCTTCACTGTTGGAGGCGAACAACTCGCGTCGGGGGAAGGGTAGGGCAGCAATCTGAAATAGTTAAACATATGTTCACATTCCGATTAAAGTTGATCATATCATGCATGCTGCTGGTGTACCCACCTTGGCGCCGTACACGTTCTTCATGCTCATGTGTAACTCGCGAAAACGACTATAACGTCGCAAAATATTTAGCTTTCCATCGGGCAAAACAATTCGAACTTCATACTCGTAATGGGTTTGTTTGCCAGCTCCTCGTACAACGAAGGTCGGCACAGTAATGACATGTTCCGTTTCAGCTGTAAGAGACAATTGACAATAATTTGGACGGTGGTCACGGTAAAGTTGCACTTGAACTTACAGAAATCCCTAACGGATGGCCACGATCTCGTCATATTGGGCATATACGAAGAACTTTCCATGGCGACGTTATTGCTGTCGTTATTGTCGTCGTCGTCGTTCTGATCGTAGTCCTCCTGCATGACGTGGCAGCAAAGATGATGGTCCTCCATACTGTTGGCATTTTCCACTGCATGCTTCTCCATTATTACATAGCGCTTTTGCAGATCCTGCAACTCGGCGATTTGTTCATCCAATTGCGTTTTGTTAACGTTCATTTCGAGATTTTTCATTATCAATGCCTTCTGAGCAGCTATCTTACGTCGAAGATTGTGCATCGGACAGTGAGGATGCGTACTGTCGGAGTTGGGATTTATTTCACAAGACGAACACGACGCTGTCTCGTCGTCAGAGTTACAGAAGGCTGTATCACAATCGCCAATGGTACCGGTGGCATTTCTAACCAAGTCGCGACTGACCTGATTTGCATTTACATTTTTAATCGGATCTAAACACACACCACTATCACTCATTACGGCATTTGCATTTGGCAATGCTGATGACCTTTTAAGGCCACCACTGGCCAAACTACCTTTTGAATTTGATTCAGTATTCGTGGCAATAGAGGAAGTGGGAGAAGATGACTTCGATTTTCGAATGCCCGAATCTGAGATCGTATCATCATCGTCCTCAATTTCACCCGACGACAGAGTGCAATTGCTCAGCGGAGTAATGTCATCATCGGCAATTGTGGGCGAGCTCAGATTCGAACAATTCGTCTGGGCAGTGTGGAAGGTATCACATGTGGTTTCGCACGTTTCAGAGTGCGATACATCACTCTCCGTCTGTACGTTCATGTCAGTCGTACATCTTCTACTTAAATTTAATTGTAAACTATGCGATAGTAAAGCAAGTAAGTGATACTTTTTGGAAAAATACCGAACTATTCAGCCTACCTCTCTTTTCTCATTGTCAGTTGCTCATTGTCCAGCTCCTGTTGCTTGCGCTCTAAGGACAGCTGTTCCAATTGTTCTTCGATCTGCAATAGATGTTCATCAACTTGTGCTATTTTACCGGTACTTGAGTTTAGAAGGGATTCCTTTTCGGCCACTTGTTCGTCTAAACGACGTATATCCTCGTTCTGAAATGACATTAGAATACAAATAATTATAAAATGGTGCTCGGAGTACCAGTACAGTAGCACTTACATTTCTTCGTACTGTATCCTTAATGAATTGTGAAGCAAATAAATCCAAAGAATCAGCTGCGAGTAACAATAGGTCATCTGTCAAGGGAATCGTCGGATCCACTTTAATGTCAATCTGGAAAGAAGTGTGTATGTACAATGTCAAAAATGCCACCGACAATATGCAAACACATTACTGCGAAACGTCTACACGAACAGAATTAAGAACTAACCTCATCCAATTTACCACAGTCTTGCAATTCTTGCAGCTCTTTGGCAACATACTCGGAAAAATCGCGTTTTTTCGAGTCGAGCTGCGTTTGCAAGGCCGATATTTGTCTACACACAATATCAATCTAAAACGACACAATGTAATGAAATATCAATTACAACTCAGATAGATTACGACTAGGAACGCTGTACTGTCATTTGTGGTTGTGTCATACCTGTACTTTTTCATTGTTCTTCTCCCAAAGCAGCATGTCCTTGCGGGCCAACAGCTCTTCTTCGCGGCACCTCAGCAAGTCAAGGCTATTTCTCTCCTCTTTTTCCAAACTTTTTAGTTCTTCCGTCATTTTTTGTACTTTAGTTTTATATTGATCGTGCATCTGGACACGTTCCTAATCAATAGTAAAAAAAACAAGTGGATAATTAAAAGTATTCGACATCGCTTGCAATCGACATCAACGTACAATATTCAATTGCTTTAAGGCATTTTCAATAGTCTCTAAAATTTTACGATTTTCGTCCTGTATCTCGGGATCGTCACGTGATATTGGCTTAGTGGGGTAATACTGCTTATCGCTTCTCTTCAGGGGCGATGAAATCATGCTGCCACTCATCGAAGAGTTGGAGTCATCGTCCTGGCAAAAACTTGATGTCAGAAGGTTTTCGCGTGACGAAGTTATCAAGGACAGACGTGACATATCCAATTGAGAGCGGTTGTATTCCTTGCGCAATCTCGCCGCCTCTGTAGGATTGTTGAAACGGAAAATGTTGGTGCGACCCAACAATATAATATCACCCTGAGATATGTTAGTTGGTTCGTCGATTAAATGTGCGTTCAGCCAGCATTGGGCCAGGGACCGTGGGTGCAATGTACATATTCCATCCTTAAGAATAATACTGCAATGCTGTGGTCGTATACCATCACCCGTGAGTTCAATGTCTGGAGGAATTTCTGATTCGTCGGTACCTATAAACGTTTCACCCTCCTTCAAACTGTACAGAGTTACACCGGTAGTGATGTCATTGTGAATGCCGATGAGATGAGGCATCTCCGAATCCAATACAACACCAACGCCAGATTTTCGTAGACCCAAGCTCTTTTGCTCTTGTAAAATTGATTGGGCCTCCTTCCATTTCTCGGTCCACTCTTCGGTGAGAACCTTTTCTTGAGCCTCCTTCTTTTGGAGATCTTCCAACATCTTCAGGGAAGGCTGTAGAGATTGCTGTCGTATTAATGAACACGAACACGTATTAATGAGCTAGTGAAATTCTTTTAAAGTTTATCCGTAATACTTACAATATCTCCGCTGAGCATAGATTTCAGTTTATTAATTTCGTCTCTTAATTCTCGTATAAGTTTGACATTTGGATCCTCGTTAATGGTCGGTTTGTTGATAATGTTCTTGGCTCGGTTGGCATAACGCAACGTGCTCAGAGTCTCACTGTAATTGCAGTCGGCTGGAGAAAGGGCAGCAATCATAATGGTCTTGCTGTTGCCTCCTAAACTGTCTTTTAGCAGCCACGTTAGAATTGAATCTCTGTAGGGTATATAAAGGACACGCTTTGCAGAACCTCCATTGTGAGTTGACGAATTGCTCTGTTCGGCCAGAGCCGAAATAACACTTCCCAATGTTACCAAGGACTTGTTGATGTGCGCCCCCTCTTTGAGTCGTTGACCCGTGGCTCCGGTGGCATTCGCACGTTCGCTAAAATTACAAAATATTTACGATGGGAGGATTCCGCTCGGCAATCTTCTACAATGCTCAACTTACCTTCCCGCCAAATCCACCAAATGTATTTTGGACACAGTTTCACTGGGCATGTCGTTCATGAAACCCGCCTGAACAAACGTAATGGTGAATATCGCATGACTCCGACTGCTGGTGTCGTTCATGTTGGTGCTGGCAGTTGTGCGTTGGATATTGCCCCGTGATATGCATTCTTGGATTTCATCGAAATCTGCCACGGAGTGCTGTGACAAATTCTCTACATACGGTCCCAAAGTACGATGTTCACGAACTCGCAATCCATGGCCACTGGTCTGGGGTCCGAGCAGGTCTTTCACACGCTCATTGTAAATCTCCAAATAGCTGGCGTGGGTCTTATAACCCGTCCCCGATTCCTGACCCACGCGCATTCGTGAGAATAGTTCGGAACAAATTCTTGGTATAAGGCCAGGATTGTCGGGCACACCCATCATGGTAAACGTTTTTCCCGAACCTGTCTGGCCATAGGCGAAGACGCACGCATTGTAACCTACAGGAAGTTAAACGTAAAGCATCCAGTGGACGAAGGATTATAGAAAATGTTTTCTTAACTCACCCTCAAAGGCACAGTCTATTACATCCGTGCCCAGGTCATTGTATACTTCTTCCTGTGTGGCAAAATGGTGGTCATTCTTATCGAACGACCAGTAGGAATAATCAAATGTAAAATCGTGAAAGTTTTCCCGACCGGCGTCCCGTAGAGCTTGTAGTTTTGGCTTCAGAAGGCGTGTCTTCTTATTGTCCATTTCCACAATACATTGGGCATCCATATCGTCTTCCCTGTATAATGAGCAAATTAAAGAAAATTACTCATCTATGCTAACAATAATGAAATAAGGTTTTTTTTGTATTTTTTTCAAATATAAACTCTTAACACAATTCCAATGTGAAGGAGAGATTGTAGACCCATGGATACATTCCACAATACTACCTCCCTGTTGTGAGCCTTTAAGATTCCACAGTGTAAATGTAATACACCAAATCGTAAGTAGGTACTTTAAATACTGTATACAGCCGATACTTTCATCTAATTCCTCGACTAGTTTGCCATTCTGACGAGGCTTACATGCAGGATGAACTTATAACCAGAAATGTGTGGGAGTAATTTCGGACAACAAAACGACATGAAAAAAACATCCTGATTTATTGTAAACCTGTCTTAAAAATACATACAATCAGAACTTTAAAATTACTCTATCTAGAATACAAAGTTCTCCAGATCTGCGGAAGGGAAGTGCTGCGTAACCGGTGATAATCCTTCCATTTCAATGACGCTACGGAATCATGTTGCCATGCTTAATCAAGTTGATACGGTACAAGAGTACCGAGGAGCAAATATGAGCAACTGAAATATGATCTCTGCGACAAACATTAAACACAAATCGTTCAATACATTTTTTGTAGAATGTACACCAAGGTAACTCAATTTACAATGAAGTAACAGACGCGGAACTTGTTGTGCATACTTACTGACCGGGACCTACTTATAAAGCCGACTCCGAAGGGCAAATTCTTTATCTAGAGAAGTTTAACATGGCTTTGGCATTACTCTCTTATAGACGACATAACGTACTCCAAATTGATTGATATCCAGAAACCAGCATCTTCGGAAATAACGACAAATTATCTGCAGGCTACGATCTCCGAACACAGATCCGATTTGATATGTAGGCAGAGAGGATATTCGCCAAAGAGAGGAGGATCACAACAAACCGGTAATGCTTCATAAATGTTGCATAAAATCAACATAACACAGGAGAAGACAAGGAACTTTAAAAGCGATACCGAAAGCGCAGCTCTGATTTATAGACATATTTTCATTTCATTGATTAAACTTGTAATTCAAAGCCCATTGGCGCCCATTAACGCTAAATTACAATATGCATTAAAAAAAAGTAATGTACTTGAAATACGTCAATATGTATAATACAAATAAGTATAGAAATTGTAATACAAGAAACCCCAATTCAGGCTAACATATAAGTGGCAAGGAACGGGAGAAAAACAAAACAAAAAAACAAAAAATTGCATAACAAAACAAAAAATGAAAACTTAGTGCAATATTGAATTCGTTAGTTTACGTTTGTTAATTGTGTGTATGTCTGTTGTATATTTTATTTAATAGATTCCTGAAGATGCTATCCAGTGTATGGCCAAATATCGACAATAAATAATAAACAATATTAAAAAAAAACGACCTCGAGCTTGAACTCATTACTCATTAAAAATGTTGATCTTTTGGAAAAAATATATAATTCTGTGTGGCAAAAAAAACTATGGAATCACACGATCCTTAGTGAATACTTCCAAGTTCCGTTGGGAACTTTATGAAGTTTTGCTTGACTTTACGATGCAACTATTTTTTTTTTGTGAAACAATGGCTACGACGAAGAAAGCGTTTATGGGGACCGATGTCCTCACAGGGATTACAAAAACAATTTCCGATCACCTACTCTAAGAAAGTGATCGAGTTCGGTTGTTTTATTGTTATGGGAGTGACCATAGCTTTCGGTCACTCGTCCACGGAGGACGCACTACGTCAAGCGTTTCCATTGTCCCTCCATGGACGCAGTAAGTTCGTCCCCATGAACAAAAAAGTTATAGGTATTCCAAATACAACTCTATTAACCCTGTTTGAGCGAAAAAAGACTCTAACTTCACTCACATTGACGATGGTGGCATATTTTCAATTTCGGTCACGCTTCCTAAACTTCACAGTCTATTGTATTGGAGTCGACACCTAAGACGAATATTAAGAAACCGAAGTCGGATTCAACAATGTTGGATGTACATGTACATAATACTGGTTGTGTGCCGACTATGGAACTCATAGTGGGGAGAGTGCACATGAAACGTGACTTGACCGAACTTTTCATTTGTTTGGCGTTATTGTTATTTCCATATATGGAGCGTTTGAGAACGAAGATCAATTCATGTCGAATTAGGCGTATATTATGCATAGATGTACAGGGACTTACATTAGAGTGGCAAACGTGAGAACATTGTCGTGTACTACTTGCACTTACCTTGTGTTGAAGGGTCGGACACGGACGGCCACTTTGATGGACGAAGACATGGTGTAAATGTTTTAATTTTGCTATCGTTGATTTTTGTTTGTTGAGTTTTCGGCAACACGACGAAACATCATCCGGACAAGACAAATGCACGATTACATTGGAAGACTTTGCTTGATGTTTGGTTTTATTTTTGTCTTTGTTTGTTGTTGTCGTTGTGTGCTTATTCGCTTATTTCACCTAACACTTTATCAAGCAACCATCATCCACGAACCAATTTTGAAAACAAAAACGAGTTTTTCTTTTCACAGAATGAATGCCTCACCGAATCACAGTTTTTTTACTTCAGCACTTTTTAATTTAACAATTTAACACCACCCAAAAATGTTTGACCTTTTTTTGTTTTATATTGTTCCCACTTTTCTCGGTTTTTTTTGTTTTTTTAGTTTTCAGTCAGTAGCAGTCGTCGAATGTGACGTATCACCAAAAAATGATTAATTTCAGTGATAAACTCGTAAAAAAAACTTAGTTGTGCACTCTTAAACTGACGTATGATTTTTAATTATTATACGGAAAGTCATTTTGTAATGCAACATCGGATACGGGGAATCTGGATCTGGGTCTCTGGTACCTCCTTTAATGCCTTAATGTAAACATGTAAACACTTGTCCCTTGTCCATGCATCCATATATTTCACACTGAACCAGATTTTGAGTGAGAATGTGCGAGAGAGAGACGAGGTGCGAGGTGATTTGATTCGATGATTCCTCCAAATGTTGACATCATAACTTGCTCTACCTAAACAAAACGATTGTCGATCGACGTGCAATGCGTATATTGGAAATTAACAATGTCCATAAAAAATTGTAATAGATTTGTCAACGAAGCGACATCTTCATAGATTATCCGGACCGTATGGAATCTGAACCGCATTTCGGTGTCTGTCTGATTTCATTTATCAAAATCCGTTCACTTACAGTTTCATGTCTAGTCGTCATACAAGTCGTAATAGATTTTCGTACCAAATTGAAATCCGCTCATTCGTCGACATGTCGCTTTTATTTTGGTAATAATTCATCGGCGTCGCTCACGCTATGTTTAGGTGCGCCCCTACTATTTTTTATTTTTGCACGGAGAAGTATGAACTGCCAGCTGTTTACTGTCAGTTTTGACACAACATACATATGTCATATGTGTTTCCAAACATTTGTCAAAAATTTACGTAATTTTCTGGCATTCAAGTATTTTTTTTTGAGTTAAAGTTCGTTTAAGTACGGTACATTACGAAAATAACAGAAGCATGGGTACCACATTTGCTCGAGCTGTCCATCCCGATGTAACACCCGGTCCAGATTGTGTTCCTACATTCGATCCTCTGCTAGGTGCACCCAACCGCAAAGAGCGTGTTATGAAGGCAACTACAGAGGAAATGATTTCGGCAAAATTGCCATTAGCTGATCGCGACTATTGTGCCGATAAGCTATTAAAGTACCGTTCATGTCGCGCTGATGTATTTCCTTTCCTGTACAAATGTCATCATGAGAGACACGAATACATGACATGTGAATTTGAGGACTACGTGCTGCGTATGAAGGAATTCGAAAGAGAGCGACGATTGTTGGAACGTCAAAAGCGTCTGAATGCTGCTGCCTAATATTGATCAAAATTTCTTCTAAATTCTAAAAGCATCTGTAGTTGAATTCGATTCCGGAAAGCTAATTTTTAAGGTACGCCCAATAAATTATAATATTTCTAATAACTCACTATTCCAATACATTTGTTTTGCAGGGTTTCTTTTTGGAATGGATATGGAAATATGTTGGAAGTAAATTCTGTATCAATAAATCAATATTAGTTTTAAACATGGTGCTATTATAAAATATTTCCTTTAATTGGGTCATGTATGCAAATTATTTTAAATGTTCTATAGGGAAGAAAGGGAACCGGTCATCTAATAAACCTGAATACCATCATCTAGAAAACCTGTCTCTTCAAATGTGGAGACAAAACCATATCTATTGAAAATGAGGATGGAACGGATGGTGGGTCTTCCGCCATTTGTGTGTCTAGATATTGGCCTACGACTTTTTCAGTTGGAAATGAATGCGGTTTTTTATATTTTCTTAAACCGTTGTCCAAGCTTTTTGTTATTTTAGAGTCCTACCCAAGGAGAGATATGTATATTAAGAAACCCGGGCCGGTATATTAAGATATGATAGTTGTCGTCCCTGCATATAAGTAATTTATTATGTGCAGTCTGGCTTTAGATTTGCTTCACAATTACTTTCCAACAGTTGCATATCCTTTCGTGAATTGAATTTTCTTTTTGCATTTTTCGGCGTCTACGCCAAAACAAAGTGTTAAGGGAATAATTAAATTCTTGTTTTACGAAATACTATTCACAAGGATCGAAATACGTATCCTTCTACAGCCCTACCCGTTTCTAATCAAAATTGACCAGTCTAATAATTCAGAGTGCGAATGTTTGAAATAATAGGTTCGTATTAACGGCCTGTACGGTCGCAAAAAAAAGAGGGTTTCAAAAATTTTGAGTTGTAAAAAGTCGGAACTAGGAGACATCTGTGTTAAAAACCTAATTGGTTTTATAAAGGACATTAGATGGATGAAGAACTGGGAATGCGAGTGCCCAATAGACTGAACAGACTGCTTACTTAGCACAAATCTAAATCACATAATCTTTCAACTTTTAGTCTTTATATATCTTCATCCCACTTTTTACAGATCTAATTTCATCAACTATATAGAAGGGATTCACACCCTATAGGTCCCCGAGTGGATCTTATGATGTACCATCCTTCCCAGAAGGGATTCACAATGGACCCTATAGGTCCCCGAGTGGATCTTAGGGTGTACCATCCTTCCCAACCTAACCTAAAAAGTCGGAAAGGGGGCAGCAACTTACTTGTACAAATGTTGTATCCGTATATTTACACATTCGCATGTAACTTCTTGGGAATTCATTCCAATGTCCACATTGTGTGTTCTGAGAATCGTCTAATAAGAAGATAACAAAACACTTGGATTGCATAGGTGTAGCTCCCCATCGAATGTTTCTACATATTTGGTGGGGAGCTTATCGGAAAGTCACTTGGTATGACATAGTTTTAGCCAATACATTGTCGACTGCATTCTTGATACGCTGATGTTTCAAGAGTAGGTTGCTCGACATACAGCCAGTACGTCAAATGAGGAAAATTCGGAACTCATGCAGGTGAGAATTCATAATACCATTCACCAGGTTAAAGATGATCGTTGAATTGTCTGTAAACTCAATTCGATACTTTTATCAGCTCTTGTTCGTTACAAGGTCTTTTTTGGCATTGTCACTTATCACTAATTTTCAAAAATTAATTGCCGACAGAAGACCAACTGTATTTTGTGTCATTGAAGCAAAGACCATTTAGAGGGCAGACGACGTTTGTTGAACATTACCAAGAGAGGGCGCTCTGCTAAATAATCAGTGTAGTCTATTAAAAAATGTTGCCAAGCTAATTACTGACATCTAGAATTTCCAGCCGAACTAATGCGACTTCAAACGACCTGGCCTCTGTTTTGTCTGTGCGTATAGCAACATCAAATACAGCATTTAATACAATTTTTTTGAATCACTTAAATCGATGTTCACCTCGATTATTACTTGTAGTGATCGAACCCGAAGAATCATTGGTTTGGAAGATTTTGCAATTCCAGTGAACATGGAATGGAGGAATTGAATTTCTCTGCCACAGCGCCGCCGCCGACTGGAAAAAAAAGACCAGCCGCCACCATCGTCGTAATTGCTTCGGCTCGGTTATCTGATCACTATTATTATTATTATTATTTATTTTTGCTACGAAGCATTTCAATCGGAAAAATGGCTGTTTGCATTTCAATAATTGGAAAAGATAATGCTCCTTTATATTTGTCGACGACGCCATCGCACGACGGCATGGACAAAGAATTGGAGTTGCAATACCGAGTTCATGCAGCTTTGGACATCGTGGAAGATAAATCGAAGGTACTGTTATTATAAATTAGCAACACCAATCAAATCGGTATTATGGCTGAAATGCAACCCGCCTCCCCTGAAAAAAATAAATGAAACGGCAGCCTCCTTCAGAATTACCCATGAAAATCGAAATGACTAGAATCCAAACAATAAGAAAGGGGGTGGCATTTTAAGTTGTTTGACAGGCTTACGCCCCACAAATAAATTCAATTCACATATAAAATGCATAGTTGGCTCACTAGATCAATGATACTTTGAAAATACGAAAATACGACTAACTACAGCAAAACACCGATGCTCGATTCCTTTATTGAATTAACTGAATGGAGTGAAATTTCAGGTTTATGGAACAAACATGGAATCGAAGGAATTGTACTTGGGTCTTCTGTATGCAACAGAAACGCATAAAATGTAAGTAGATACGGTGACGGGAAAATATTCTCATAATTTTTGCTGTCTTCCCGATTTTCAGCTATGGCTTCGTCACAAATACCAAAATTAAATTTATTTTGGTCATAGACTCCGGTAACATTGCATTGCGGGAAAATGAAGTTAGAGCGGTAAGTAAATATTATCTATATGCAGCAGAAATAACTCAAGTCACATAATTGTGATTCTGCGTTATATTCGATGTTTTGATATAAAAACTACAAAACTACTTTAAAAAGACATTGGATTTTTTACGGGCCATAAAACATGACTTGACACTTGCATCTTTAAGGTTTCACAAAAAAAGTGGACTTGAGCTCTTTTTGCCGCACACCAAATTGAGTAGTTTTCTGGTGAAGGGAGATGAGAAACGCTTTAATTTCTTCAATTCTATAGTGGACTTTACAAGATGTAAGAACTGTTATAAATTCGAAAGGGACCCTATATGTATACCGCTGCCTAAAACTGGCATTTTCTGACAATAGCATTTCCTATGGTAATATGTTTTTGAGTTTCAATTGTGAATCCCCTTGATTAAAGTCAAATAATTCTATAATGTAATTGTCTTGGAAATGCCCACGGTAAATGTAATTGTAACAAATGTCTCTAGATGGAATATAAGTCTCTTTCATGGATAGTATTTACTATTAAAAAAACCATTCAATTTTATTTGCACGTACGAACCGTCTTGAGAAAATCGTACATGATTTTGAATATATTTTCGAAGATTTTTTTAAACACAGATTTACTTAGCAAAACAATGCTGTTACTATACAAAACAGATATCTGGCCAATATTCCTCCACGGATTTTCTATTTCGTTCCATATCCTTCCTACTGTAATGAAAGAAATATGGATACTAGAAAAATTTATCACACGAGAACGCTCAAAATGTTGTCTGTAGTAGGTACCCACAGAGAATAATACAATATTTTTAACTCGTCCATTATTCGTCTGGCTTTTAAGTTTTTTTTTATTGAATTTAATATTTTGTACTTTTTCTTATGTCTATACTATTTTCTTTTATATATAATAGTTTTGTAATTTTATTTAAGTTAAATTTGAAATCATATTACTCCCAAGCAGGCCAGACTTGCCGATTTGCCTTCCGAAATTAGTGATTTTCTCTGAAAATTTTGATATACATTTTTATGTAGAACTCTCTCAAATCAAATATTTAAACGTTTTGATGTTGCTCATAACTCATACAAATCATTAAATATTTTATGGAAAATCCCCAGGAATTTCCCAATTTTAATCCACGGTGTTAAAATTTACTTAATTTAAAACATTTTTGTAGGTTCCGAAATAAACCTTACAGATTTCGGAACTAAAGCGTCGAGTTCTACAAGTACAAGATAGACAAACAAAAACCAAACTACTTCTGTGAATACATACATATGAATATGATTTAGGATCATTGGAATACGTACGTACGTATCTATGTACCACGACATTTCATTTTATAGCAACGTATGTAAGTGATTACTCTCTCACTCGTTGAATGTTCTTACCAGGTTTGTTGTGTTATAGTCTCTCGCTTGTAATGCCCGCCTTATGATTGTTTACATATTTTGAATTTGCTATTAACTCAATTAATTCTTTGCATTGTACAGTTGTTTCGCAATCTCCATATGCTCTACACAGATGCAGTGTGCAACCCCTTCTTCTTACCGGGAGAAACTTTAAACTCAAAGTAAGTCCAAATGCTGACCAGAGCTACTGACCATCACATGTCTTGTTTGATTTTATATTTTTTTTTAGAAAATTTGACCGTTCTATTCAGAAGCTTATGACTGGCAACGTATAAATAAGTTAATCAAAAACACTAATGTCCGTATCTTCAATTCAGTTTAAAATAATATTTAATAGTTTATATGTTTTTCATATGTATATATGTATTACAAATAAACATAACAACGGTGTTGTTTCATAATTTCCTATTTATAAATAATTACATGGTGCTACGAAATAAAACACTTCCGAAATGACCCAGTGTATGTTACAGATCGAATGTTAAGTCTTCAAAATGTTAAGTTAATATTAAAAAGCCGGGGGTGTAGAAGACAAATGATAAACTTTCTGAAACTGTTAGCCAGGTCATAAATAGTCACATTTTTTAAAAACTCATCCCCGGTTTGTCTTGGAATTTCCGATTACTGACAAATAGTTTTTATAAAGTATTATGGCTTTTTTGAAAAAAGTTTTTTTATCTTCTCAAAAAAGGGTAGAACGTGCAATGGTTACAGAATTCAATTAAGGAATAGTTCTGCTCTGAACCAAAAATGTTTTTGTAGTGACCAGCCAGTGTCGTCATTACGATGCATCGTGTTATTTTCTACTAAAATATATAACGTTCATAAGAACTGGGCCATTCCATGACATGGATATAGTCCGGGAAACTATTGATGAAGGCCTGAGTGGATTTTCCTCGGCTAAAATCAAAACTAACATAATGCGCTGATATGCCCAATTCAAATAGTGGCTGGTCCATGGATTCCTCTTCCACCTAAAAAGGACACAAAGCCAATGAAAGATTAATGAAATATCGGAATGTTCAAGTCAGTTGTCATACTTTCAAATCGAAATGGAATTTCAGTGGGGTAGACAGTTTTCCATACGAAAAGTATATGTGGTACGGTGGTTGGTACTTCTCATGATCTTGTAGCATTATCTTTAGAAAACTCCAATCTAGTACAGTTATACCTTCGTTGGGCAGTAGGAAGATACTCATATGGGGTGGTCCACTCAATTCAAATTCGTAACGTATGGTTCTGTTGAGGGTCTGTAGAGTTTTGTTCAGTAACTTTAGTGTTGGTGTGCTCGGCAGTTCCACTGGATCTTTGGCTGGCAACCAAATTCCGTCTTTGCGAGCCTTGAACCAACGATGATTAAATAGAGGCAAACCACACATCATCAGTTCGTCACAATCTTCGGCAACATTTTCCATTTCGCTCAGGTCGACTGCGTCTGCATTAGTACACGTGTAAGGTTTGGAAGAAAAAAACAGTTTAATAAATAGCACAGTTCATAGTTTATGTTGGGAGTCCCAGCGCATCGCACCAATACGGAATTTGAGTATAAAACATATATTTTCGACATGAGAAAAACTTGAGAAAATTACCTTCGATCGGATAGTGGATTCGCCTGTCTTGGAAATCAAAATAGTATCCAGACTCATTTTTACTAACACTGCCATCATATTCGTAAAACACTCGTCGGACGTTCTGAAAGAGATTTGTTTCTATTACACGGCAAGCGACAGGAGTTTGATCTTAATACGCATTCCAGAGTTTATATGGACGTACACAGCACAGCTTATGAACTACTCACCAGGAAATTCATTCGACCCACGTTCGTTTTCGGTCTGTATGGAAAGCCAATGGGAGTTATAGCAATCATTGAAAATATAAATGTGATCACCAACAACGCTAAAAGAATCGTTTTGGAATGACGGAACATATTGACCATTGGAATCTGAAAATAGATATGCATGTTTTACATTACAGCCATTACACCCCACAACCATCAAGAGAGATCGTACTTACCACAAAGCCCAGGGCCAAAATGGTTCCCAAGGCACATAAGCCACCTATCAACAGATCCGGGTTCAAATTACTGCCAAAGCGGCCCATCATGGGCATCAGAGTACTGCCCAAAGCATAGAAGATATATGCCATGTACAGGAAAGGCATTATTTGACTTAGGCCGACCAATATGGACCAAAAATCACCTGATAATGTCCATGTGTCGATTAGAAACTCGCAATACTCGCAGAATTACACTTACCTCGATGGTGTAGAGTTGTCAGGAGGTTCAAAATCACAGCCAACCCATAAAAGAACAACGATATCATCAAAACGTACGTGCTACGGAGCCCTAAGAATGTAGTCACTATGGAGATCAATGCCAACACCAATGCATGTGAATGCATGATCATTTGTACTTTGAACGGCTTTCGCAATTTATCCTAAAAGAAATTGCAGAAAGAATAACGTCCCAAAACCATTAGACGTTCGGTTCGAAATCTCAACCATACTCACATTTCTGTTCCAACGTAAATACAACAACGAAGGCAACGACAGACCAATCAGAGCCGGACAAATGTACAAACCGAAAGCTAGCCACTTATTGGTAAACCAGGACATTGAATGGTTTCCGCTATCGAACATTACCGCCATTAAAAGCGGCAGGCCAATGGCCAAAACGAGGCCAACGATATGCAATATCTGAATAAATGCATACGTCCGCATTACTTTGCCTATGGAAAGGAATGAGATGGCTGCCATACGCCACAGAGATACACCAACGGCCACAATAACGGCAACGGCCACACAAGTGTTTATGATTTGTCCTTGAGTTTCGGTGTAGTAAATAAAGAACAAACCCAGGAAGTCATAGAAGACTGAATGTCCTTCTGCATATTTCTGAAATACAAAAATGAAAAATGTGACGCACAATCATTTAGATGAAGAACGTTTCAACGCTGATCCTGCCCACCTCTGTGTCTTCCATTTCGGGGGCATTAGCAAAGGCCTTCGCAAGACTCAAGATGTTGTCGCCTGTAGTCTGCAACGTTCCTCGGGGTATGACATTCAGCTTATCGAATTTAGTGTGGTACACGTAGCCATTGTAGGAATGGGCAAAGTCCAGACCTTAAATGAAATTGGCAATATATTACACGATCCAGAATCTGTTGTTATCGTCCATCATAGAGGAGACTTACCGGGAACGTGACCGTAATCACGGAATATGCGGAAGTCCGTGTCTGACGGTATGACATTGGCCTGAAATAGTTCCTCAGCAACAGATGTTGCAAACGGCCGCTTGGCATATTTGTTGTAGTACTGTAAACAAAACAGAAACATATGTTTAGGAGGAGTATTGAACTACCTACAGTAACCTGTGGATGAGACAAGGATTGTAATTGAAGAACACATACGACTCCACTGAAGGTTTGACAAAACACTCCACAGATGGATTCATTCCAACGTATGCATAACTAATCGATGCCAGCATTAGAGTTCCACGACATCGGCCTTTCACCAGGCTGGATGTAGAGGTCATCACATTGAGTAGTCCGAGTGGCACCTACACGAATATCATTTATTTTATTTTTTACTGTCTTTTATTCATTGCAGACACTTTTGTATTTGCTGCAGCTGAAAAGTTCCATTTCGAAATGGAGCTTCTTTTCTGTTTCGATTGCTTTGAATGGTGATTGTTATTCGTATAAGTATTCTTGAAATTGGAGTTAATCGGTTTTATTTTCAGGTAGCCTTACAAATCGCTCAAGTTTATGTAATTGCATTTATCTTCACTGTCGGTCAATGTCTTGTGACAGGACTGTTGAATTCTTTCTCAGGCTGAGAATCGATCTTATCTGATAACTGGCGGTGCACAAATTTGAAGTTTGGAGTTGTTGCCCATTTACATTTCAGTGTTCATTCGAATCCACACCATTGTTTCATAGTTTGTGTCAATCTCTGAGGCGTAATAGTTTTCTTTTACATGCGATATGACTGAACAATGCATCGGAATGGAAATGTAACCCGACATTATCTACGATATTGTTTATCGTGTATGGGGACAATATTACAACACGATTGGTAACAAAAAATCCATCCAACAAGTGTAAATCAAAACAAACGTTTTGAATTGTCGAATCTGAATTAATAATTGTACACACGATCTTTATCTAATCGATTTATTACGGTGATATTTTGATATCTCGGCTCATAAATGCATAAATTTTTCAAATTTATCGCAATTATTGGCTGTAGAAATTTGTGTATTTATCAGATGATGGTGGTTATACTTTCAATGTTTAGTTTCCGATGGCCGTTCTGAATGTTGTGCTTAAGTATGCGATGGATGGACATTGGTATTGTTTAACAATGCCGCTATATAAATATTACTGAACGAAAGTACATTAAATACTTCAGTCAATTCAATTGTCGCCATAAAAAGAGAGCGTTTTATGTCAGCTCGAGCGATGGTGGTGTGCTGGGCAGCATTTTCCGTTTCCAGGCAAAAGTGAGCACACACTCGCCGAATTATGATAATCAATGCCCAGGTAGTTTGGAGATTTTTATTAACAGATAATTGTTTCTCAACTTGAGATCTCAAGTTTCCTCACCGGAATGTTGGAACTTCGAATGTACATACAATATCTA
This sequence comes from Hydrotaea cyrtoneurina, assembly GCA_958296145.1. Classification (NCBI taxonomy): domain Eukaryota; kingdom Metazoa; phylum Arthropoda; class Insecta; order Diptera; family Muscidae; genus Hydrotaea; species Hydrotaea cyrtoneurina. The sequence goes on from OY282516.1 coordinate 80,643,657, forward strand.
CACTTACCTTCATTAGCCATGGGTGATTGGGACCGGATTGGAAGAGTATCTCTTTGTGTCCACTGCCAGCAGAATCAAGATTTATTAGAGCTCTATACAATGGAATAATTTGTTATATGATTGCGTGTTATGCCTTGTTGAATGGAGTCACTTTCTCTTACTTGCAATTTGCAGACCACTTATGTTGAGTTATGAAGCCATGAGATGCCTGGAGAGGATTTTCTTCCGCTCCGTTAAATAAGAACACTATGGGGTGAGTAAAAGTTTCGCGGGACGTTGCTAATACTCTCAGAATTTCCAGCATTACCACAAGCATTGCGCCGTCATCACCGGAACCTATAACAAGCAATGATATGCAGGGCTCAGAATATGCCCCAAGACAACTAAGTGTTTGCACGTAAATTACCTGGACTTCCCGGTTTGGTATCGAAATGACTGTTTATCAAGAGATAATTTTGCGACGCGGATGCCTTGCTGCTCAGTTTGACCACAAAGTTTTGCAGGCCTTGGTACATATTGATCATGGACCAATGCATGTATGCCCCGGACACGACTTGCACATCTACTTCCAGATCGTACAGGTCGTGATGCATGGCACGGCGTATTTGCTCCACTTCATCGTACAGCAATTGGACGGTGAGATTTTCATTGGCAAAGCTTCCGACAACTTTCGGCCCAATTACTTCAAAGTCAAATAGAATACGTTCCGCCCTCTCTGCTATAAATTCCCCCGGTCGTGTGTGTTCCTGTTCCACGGTTAGTGACGCCGGTAAATGAAAGAAAACCGGAATTACCACAGCGAAGAATAACACAAACCAGAATAGCAGGAATGCCGGAGCATAGTACCACTGCAGGCGCTTATGCCCATTCACCGCAGCCATGTCGCCGCTTTCTGTATCCCCCACAACTTCTTTAGCCACAGATGATACCTGTAAGATACGACAGAAATGGTGATATGGTTAACTGTTATGTAGGCAGGACTAACTATTTCTTCATTGCCCGCCATCTCACGGTTCGTCGGCCAAGTCTGCGATCAAACTAAATCAAAATTTCTCCATACATCAACAAAATTGACTCTTGTGCTAGATAAAATCACTCAAAGTTTTTGATTCTTATCACAATGTGTGATAAATACTCTATTTGTTGTTCGGTTTTTTTTTGTTTTTTATCCCAATTGTTTTATTGCAATGTATATCGGCCTGAATTCTTGTACAATAGAGTGCGTCAAACGCAGGGGCGGCATCGCAAATAGTTGCTCCTGTCACCCACTCAAAAACGTATATTTTCACATTTGTTTTGTGCCAAAATGTCTAAAGTTGACATTATCGGTGTGTCTGGATCTTCTTGGTGTCAAACTACCAAAAACGATAACATTTATAAGGTCTCAGGATACAAAGTCGACAGAGCGGATAGTGGTGTCGTTATATATATCAAATCCGGCATTAAACGTACGCTTACGAAACATAAAAACGAAAGTCATTACAAATAGGCAGCCATCGTGGTTTTCTTCAGAAATAAGTCGCTTGACTGATGAAATAAACTAAGCATACACACGATGGAAGCCAGCTACATTTTAAATCGGCCAACCTGAACGTTAACGAGTTAAAGAAACGGTTAAACAAGCAAATTTTAGGAATACATCGAAAACTGTTTCTCCTCCCGTTGCGCGTATACAAAGCTGAAGCAATAAAATCAAATGCAGTTGCTACTGATGGAATTATTCCAAATCATTCTGCCAAAGCTGTCCCCTATTTATGTTCTGTTGTCACAAAATCTACTTTCCAACATAGAAGATGGAAAATGGCAAAAATCTATTTCTCTGTCAAAATCTTTTAAACATACTCATAACCGATCAAATTTGTATGTTTATTGATAAACATTACTTACTATCAGACAGGCAATCTGGATTCAGTCTTACATCTCTGACTGGCGTAATTGAAGATCTTCGGCAAAAACTTGATAATCAAATGCTGTCGGATCTAGTCTTGTTGGATTACAGTGAAGCCTTCAATACGGTTGAAATAGTATTGACTTTGGGTCAACTTTAATAACTTGTATATTGTGATTTGTTTCCTAAAAACGTTTTTTTTTTTTCTGTAATACATTTTGCATTTCTGAACATTTAGGTGGTAAGAAAAATAAATTGTTTTCGAAAGTTTCTGAAAGTCCGAATAGCTCAGTGGTTTTAGAGAAATTCCCAGTTTGCTCCTTGAAGAAATGTGGACGGGACAGTTTCAAAACCTGGTAAGACCATGAAACATTTGTGAAACATTCTAGTAAAAAATTAGTCGTTCGGAGGCGGCCTTAAACAGTATGCCCCGGGCAGTGAGTATTCAAATTATATCGTGCACAGCTCACTGATTCGATACATATCCGGTAGAAGACTTTCATCCAGTCAGCATCTTCAAAACCAGTTATAGCATCAGCTATTTGTATCGAAGCTAGTGTGTGTGTGTGTGTGTGTAAACGACGGCACACCCTGTATAATAACATATCATAATACCCCAAATAATACTCTGTACGCTACTCCCCTAGTTTGTTTCTATTTTGCATATCTTGTATGGTCGACCTGAATTAACGAAAGATCAATCCACTTTCTATAGATCGTTTTGCAGAGTACCATGAGACGAGAACTTATTTCCGAACTGCGGGTTCATTGCTGGGTCACCTGACCCGACATTAGTAACGGATTCTTTTTTTGTACACAACGAATCTGAACATGTCTATTATTTCACAGTCTGAATAAATATTTAATGAGCACAGTAAACTAATCGACTTTCTGCAGATAATTACCTTTTTTTGTTAATGTTAATGTCCGACGATCGTCCCAATTGGAAATAGCAGTCCGTCCAGTGGTTAAATTACTAGAATTGCATAACCAGAGTTATGACATACAAATCGTAATATCTGCATAAACTGTATGACTGACTTCCTTCCCAGCAATTTTGTATCTAGAGTTCTCCACCGACAGACCACTTAACACACTGACTGACTTTCACAGCGACACCATCGCCAGCCGTAATCTTAAACTGATTCTGTTCTCGTGAGACAGATGCTGCGAGACGTTGTTATCAAAAGAGGTCTCCAAAATAAAATCGTTGGTGACGTGAAAAAAAAAACAGAACAGAAACGCAGCCACGCAACGAAAACAAAACACTATCTACACAAATTCAAATGCCTATGAGGACAGACACTGTCAGACCAGAGAGAGCGACTCGATTCGATGGTCTGCTTAACGATACAAATTAATTTGATCCGACTAAACTCAAATAGAATCGAGAGTATGGGAATGAGTACAATGTGTATGCAAAGGGTGTGGAAGCGTGGCTGCATGGAAATGTATCTCTCAATTGCAAATGACGAACAACAAACGATCTGCGACGGGATATGTGTCAATTTCCACATAAGAACTTCATATAATTTCTCAACATAGTCCCCTTTAGCTCAATAGACTGTACACACTGGTCAAAATAGTCATCTAACACAAATGGCTCTGAATTCGCATGTATATCAAGTTTTGAATCAACGCCTATGCGTACGGAAATGCGTACAAAAGCAAACGAAAGAAATTTGCAGTTGTGTGTGTATATCAAACGTCTGCTACACCAGGAAATTCATTTCTTTGTTCACTTTTTGGACAAATTGGCCCATGTCCTGGCAATCGCATTTTGTTAAAATTTAAGATTGTTATTTAAAATCGCAAAACTGGTGTCACAGAGATCGCAATCACATGATATTTGGCGATTGTCGATCGCATGCTTTCTACCTGGAGAACTCATCTTTCTGCAAAAAACGATGCACTTATACAATTTCATATGTTTTCTTCCTATATGATCACAAAAAAGGATATTTTTCTAATCAATTTTCATTAAAAACTGTTTAGTGTTTTCATTCGGACTTTGGTGCAAAAGTTCTTCTTCTTTTCCAAAATTTATTAATGGGGTAAAACGCGTGAAGTGTATGACAGGAAGAAAATTTATTGGCGATTCTCAAATCGCATGTGATTTCACAATCGCATGATTGTCAGGACATGGACGATAGTTTCAAGGAACTTTCGAATCTAATTTGTATAAAAACCCATTTTTTGAACCCAATTTCTCCCGAACAATTTGTTCAATCTAAACAATGAAAGTATCGCCTTGCCCAGTTTAAGGCCCGCTGCAAATGAGCCAAATTTCAACGAAATCTATTTTTTTTAAAATCTAAAATTTTGATGGGTTAACCCCTTTCTTTTTTTTTTCTCGAAATTTCAAGTCTTTTTTCCATGGAAATGGTATAATTATAACCACATAGCGTGTGAATAATGGTCAAAAAACACGTTTGGTGAGTACACCATCGGATACAACCCTCAGTGAGTTAATAATAGTCCTAAAATCTAGTTTTAATTGGATAATTCCGCTGCTCAAAAATTGGCAAAACGGTTTCAGTTGAATTCCGAAGTCTTAGTTTGAGAAACCCCATTTTTTGAAAGTATTAGTATTATTATTAGTATTTAGTATAGTATTAGTTGTAGTTGTTGCTGGAAAATTGGAAAAATACTTTCAAGGGACGTTCGAATTTTGAGATAATTGATTTTCTGAAGCCAATTTCTCCCAAACTATTTGTTCAATCTAAAAAGCGATGACATCGTCTTGTTAAGATTAAGATTTAAAAAAAAAATCTAAAATTTTTATAGATTTTTTTTTTTAACAAACATTTTTTTCCTTATTTCCAAACTTTTGCTCGTGAATGTGTTCTGCCTCCAATACACTGAAATTATAACCACATATAGTTTATATAAGATTAGCCATTACAGATTAATAGTGGAAAAATACATGTTGAGAGGGCATTTGATCGCACAAATATTTGGTCTCACAAACAGTTGGTTGCGCCAACATCCTGTGCAAATGATTGTAGAATAGAACTCTTTTTCCAAGCTTTTATTACAACTAGTTAATTGTTTGGTAAATATTTTTTTTAAAAAAATGTTGAAGTAGCCAAATAGAGTGAAAACATTTCAACATTTGTTGCTCAATCTGTTTTTTTTTGGCTCGATTAACTTATCAGCATTGACTACAAAATAAAAACGTTTTCATTTACACTTAGTTGTTTCTATTGTTCTGTTCGAAATAATTGATTTATTTCTATTTTTTTTTTTGCAAAATTGAAATGTTTCAAGAATTGCGTTTGCTTTGATTGCAGGCCAGGTATACGGATCCGTTTCGGAAGCTGCAACACATCTTCCGTGATTTCTGCTCCAATTATTGGTCTAATATGTGCCATAGTTCTCGCAAGTGAACGAGAAAATTTCGGCAAAAGTGAAAAATGATTCAAAATACATATGTACGTAGATACAAGGAGAAAACTATCATCGGTGACAATGAACAAATAACATTAAACTGGAAGTGGCAAAAATTACTGCCTGTGAGACATGATCCAAATGACGAAGTGCATGCACAAAGCCCACATTCCTGTTCAAGGCAAGTTCAATCTTGAGTTTGTTATAAGATCAATAGATTAATTAACCTGCGACATCAAGAATGCATATGCATCAATGTGTTTAACTCTAAGGGGCAAATGCAAACCACAATTGTAGAGTTTCCTCAGACCATAGTTGACCCTTACAGAAAGACAATCTATTTGTTGCCAATTCTTCACATAACAAAAAAAAAAAGTTTTTGCTTCCAATTTTATGTTTATGTTTATTTTAATTAAATTTTTTTGTCTCTCCCCTCCCCCCCCCCCCCCCCCAGGGTCTCTTTAAAGAAGAATCGTGCTGGCAAATACGTATATACTAACTCCGTCAAAAGAACAGATCCATTTCCTGACGAACGACAGATAATAACTACAGCCGCCCGAAACTAAAGTGAGCGTAGAGACAACTTATGCACGTAAGTAAGATCTTTCCACTGTTTTACCGAAGTTGTTCTTTTCATTGACTGAAAGGAAAACTACAAACATTCTGTCACGCCATTTCCACATTCAAATTCAAATTTGTACGTTAAGCGGCGTGTGATGTCGACCAGAACCAAAAACAAAAAAAGAGCGTAGCTGGTTTGACTTGCACCGCAAACAAACTAATCGGTATTGCGACAATAATTGTACATTGTACATGTGTCGACAAAACAGTGTCAGACATGCGGGCACTGTTTTTGTGGAGAAGTTAGATCGATTAGCCAGCCATTTATTTCATATATCGCACCTGTTCCACGAAAGGGTAACAACTCAAAAATTTCCAAAATTCAGTAGAGGCCAAAATTATGTATATTAATGATATATTACAAAAATAACATCTTTTTGAGTTGATACTCTTTTTCCTGCAATACAAAATGAAGCGTCACTTAAGAAATCCATTATGAGGCACAACTGAAAATAACAACTCAAAGTGTAACTCTTTAGTGAGTCTAGAGAAGTTATTCTGAAAAAAAAACAGCATTTCTTTTTACGAAGGAGTAGACAAGGAGTTTTGTTTTTTTTTTTCGCAAAAAAGCAAAATTGCGAGAATTTGACTTGTTACCCTTTTGTTGAACATGTGGGATATGTACTGTCTTCGTTCTTTATGCGACCAATTGTTTTCCGAGTTTTTTTTTTGTTCACACAATCCGATACTACATACATACATGTAGTCGACGATAATCTTATCGAAATTTCTTTCAAATTTCATTGAATTTCGATTAGAAATATTTTGCTGTCCTGTTCCTAACCAAGCGAAACGCTAACGTCCAAACTGCGGACGTTGCATTTCCTTTTTTTGTGCGTTCGTATGACATGAATCAAAAACCAGAGCCAGTTGAATTTACTACATGTACATATGTATGTATACAAATTTATTTTTGTAATCTCTATGAAAATATCTAGAGGACTAGAGAATTAAATAGTGGTTATTAGTTAGTGAGACTGCAGCGAACTTTCGAGTTGTAGTGTTGTTTTGGAGCATTTGTTGATTGTTTACTTAAAAGAGCCAATTTTGATATGAGGCTACCCAATCGGTGACACTCGAGTAATCCGGAAAACTCTCAACGAACTGTTGATACTTTGGGGTTCGCACTATTTTCTGATGAATCCAGTGACCGCCAATGCCGATCTCCAAAGTGGGCGTATTCACGTTTTCGCCGGCCGTCTGCGGCAATTAAACCAAAAAATAATAGTAGAATTTACAAAAAGAAAAAGAAGAATACAAATACCAACCTCTACGTCGATGGTGAACTCCAGAGCTCGGTTGTCTTTGCCGTACGAAAAGTAAATGAAATAGGGCGGTTGCCATTCCTCTCGTATCATTGTATCGTTGAAGGACCAGTTGATAATTTTAGAATTTCCACGAAGGCCTACAAAAATAGTCATATGGTCGGGGCCTTGCAGATTGAAGGCATAACGTTTGCCAGTTGCAGAATCTAACGACTGCTCGCTAACCAATGTTAATGCGGGCCAAGTGCCCGGAAAATTGGGGTCCTCATCAATGGGTATCCAGAAACTGCGCTCTCTGGCCTTGTGCCACCTGTGGTTGTACAACGGCATGCCGCAAAACATTTCCGTATCGCAATATTCACCGACTTTATGTTTTTCGCCGATCGCTTCAATATATTCTGCGAAAAAGAAAATCAAAAAAACAGAAACCAAAATAAGCCCAATGAACTGTCCCTTACAGCCGATATTCGAATTCGATATTCAAGAACTAACTAGTTTCGGTTCATAAGGCATAAGGAATTCGTTGGCGTTCTACCTACCATCGGCACTGTTTATTCGGCGATCTTGCGGGTACACGTAAATACCGGACTCATGTATTCGGGAGCCGTCGTTGGCACTCAGAAGACTTCTTTGCACGTGCTAAAATTCAATAGCGTTACATACATATGGGGGTATGGGGACTGGAAACGGATGAGGTTCAATTACTTACGATTAACGAATATCGTTGGGTGGCCGTTTTCGCCTTGTAGGGAAATCCAGCCGGCGTCACAGCTATGACAATGAACAGCAGTGTGATTGCCAGGAATGTGCCGATAATCAGTCGTGTCTTACGGAAAAAGAGGAACAGTGGCATCTGCGAAAACAAAAGGAAAAAATGACGATTTTGTGTAATCACCGGAAGTCTATTGTGACGGCGAGTAACGTACGATAAACCCAGCAAACATAGTGGCCATAAAGATGGCAATGCCTGCCATTAGAATGTCGGGATTAGAATCGGAACCGGAGCGCCCCATCATCGGGATCATTGTAATGTACGTCGCATGTGCTATGGATGTGTAATACAGGAACGGCAGAATTTGACAGATCATGGCTGCAATTGCAAACCAATACGCCCTGCGGTGCCACTTCGTGATGAGATTGATGATCAGAGCCGCAATGTCAAACAGGACAGCCATCATGCACATAAAGGATGAACGCAGGCCAATACATGTCAGCACTATGGTCAGTACAATCAGGAACAGACAATGGGAATGCATGAAGAGCTGGATGCGGAAGCCCAAACTAAGTTTGTCCTGAAAACAACGAAAGCGATATACAGCGGCATTCACAGACGAGAACATCTACACGGGTACCTTTTTTGTTTTCTCCAGGTAATAGGCGGGCAATATGCCCATGCCGAAGAACATGGGACAGAAATAGAGACCAATCAGTAGCCAATTTTCGGAGAACCATGTCAACGGTCTGCCAACGCCATCCAAGAACACCGCCACCAAAACAGATATACCAGCTGCCAGGGCCAGAGAGATAATGTGTATGGCTAAAATGGTGGCGTAGCGCCTAGAAACGGCTCTCCAGGACAGGCCCGATCGGGCGGTCATAAAGAACAGCGACACACCAATGGCCACTACAGCGATAACGCACACAACGACATTGATGACCACTCCCGTTGTCTGGGTGTAGAAGACCATGAACCATCCCAAGAAATCGTAGAATATTACGTGACCTTCGGCATGTTCCTGCAGGCGTACGAGACCTCAGATGCTCAGTATAACTAGAAACAACAAATTTAGGGGCTCTCTTACCGATGGGTTTGCCATTTCAGGGGCATTTGCCACACCCCTGGCCAGAGCCAGTACATTGTCGCCCGTGTTTTGTAATGATTCCTTGGAGATAATATTGACCCGGTCGTATTCCGTATGGTAGACATACCCATTGAAAATGTACGCCATGTCGAAACCTGGTCAAACAATGGATGTGAAGTGTTCGCCGTGTAGATACGAAAGCTTACTCACCTGGCACGCCGCCGTAATCTCGGAAAATGCGAAAATCGGTATCGGACGGTATAAGGCCGGCCTGGAAAATCTCCTCGCCCATTGAAGTGGCAAATGGATGCGGTACTTTACGGTAATACCGCATTAGCCATGGATTTTCCGGACCGGACTGGAAAAGAACTTCACGGCCACCATTGCCGGCGGCATCCAAATTGATAAGTGCTCTAAACGACAACAAAAAGTGAACAACAATTGACCTGCAAGCGTCACTTGCACTTGGGTGATACCTACTTGCAATTCTTGGCCCACTTGTGCTGGGTTATGAAGGCGTGCGAGGCTTGCAGGGGATTTTCCTCAGCTCCATTGAACAGAAACACGATTGGATGCTCGAGGGGGTCGTTCGATTTGGCTATGACTCGCATCACCTCCAGCATCACAACTATCATGGAGCCGGCATCGCCCGCTCCCGCACTGCCGGGCACACTGTCATAGTGACTGTTGATGAGCAGGTAATTCTCACTCGTCGAATTCTTCGAGCTCATTTTCACCACGACATTCTGCACCGACTGGTACATGTTGACCATGGACCAATGCACATAACTGCCCGTGGCCACCTGCACATCGATCTCAAATTGAATGTTCTCACTGGCCTGGGCTTCGACCTCCTCGATTTGCGTTTTCAGAAACGCAACCGCCGTCTGCTCGTTGGCCACACTGCCCACAACCTTCGGTCCGATGCGTGCCAGATTTATCAACATCAATTCGGCGCGTTCGGCTATGAAGGCGCCCGGATTGGAGGCCTCGTCACTCCGGTTGAGGGCCTTTGGCAGATGATTCATCTGCGTCACCACCACCGCCAGATACAGTATCAGCCAAAATGCTACAAAGAACGGTGCATAGTACCAGGGTATCTTTTTCGGCACCTCGAAGTCGACATCAATGTGGTATTTCGATTTGAACTGTAAGCGACAGAGATGTTGCTCAATAACTGTTTCACACAAAGTCGCATCTTCATTTCATGCGATTTGATTGTTGGTCCGATCTTGGCGAGTGAGATTGTATGTACATATATATATCAACATACGTACATACATACATACATACATATGTATGTATATCTTTTTCGCTGGTCTTATTGCGGCTATTACTTTGTTTTTTGTTTCAATTTTATCGTACTAGACCCTTTATACTAAGTAATAGAAATGTTGTTTTTTATTGGGCCATTTATTGAGTCACCCGTCGCCGCAACTTCTGATATTTTATAACTGTTGCGAACACATTCGATTAAGACATAAACGTTTTATAAGTATTTTTTTTTCGGTTATTAGAAAATGCTGATCATTAGACGTGTGTAAATTGTTACGACCGTCCATTGTTCCTTTTGTTCACATAAAGCGAAGCCTAAGCACAGGATACTGGTCGGAACTGTAGAAATTGACTACAACAATTGCAAAGCTACGGACATGAAACAATCAAGTTTTACAAGTAAATGAAAAACACATTATTTTCAAATGCTTCCGATGTGCATTATTAGTAGTGGGGAATTGGCAAATTGGCCCATCTGGCTAATCCAAGTCGGAATGACTAACCCATATCGGCTCTAGGAATAATTTTGTGGGTTGGTACGCGAAGACCGACGGAAGGTGAACGAACCCACACGAAAAGTCGGACGTTGCTATTTATACATTTTGTAAAAAAAAAAAACGCAAGAGCCCGGCAATATACGAAATCGGGAAGAGTATGCCAATTGAACTACATAATCGGTTCATCTAATATTACACAAAATTGTATTTGTACTCCCACAACATATTTCAGTGCAGTCCCAAATATTAGGAGCACTAATATCCTTGATATGGCGGGGTCCATCTAGATTGGTGGTGTAGAATTCACCAAGAGAGTGAGAGAGTTGTATGGGTAACAACATCAACTCAAAGGACAATTTACGATCCAGCATCCATACAATAGAGTTGCATGCTATGCTGATGTGTGTCGCTTCAATTTGCTCTAAAATCACCCCATCCCACCACATTGACGCACTCAATTTTCTTTAACTCTGTAAAAGAACTTTTCGAATAAAGTGGACCTAAGATCGGCAACACATGTTGGACGAACATCTGTGTTGGTCAGTCTCTCCCTTACACCGTTTAAACAATCTGAACCACATTCATTTTACATACAACTGCAGCCCACGGAATGGTCGTGCGTGCACAGGAATTGTAATTGAAGTAAAATTACAAAAAAAAAACACACACACACACACAGTTGGTTTAATGTAATGTTTCGACCGAAAGATGTATAAAAAGCCTTAAAAAACTCTTAAAAAAAAATATAGACATGTATATAGTTCTTGTCTCCAGTTTGAAATTTGCACAGAATTACAAACGAAATGTTGGTATGTTGCTGGTGCTTCCACTTTGAAGTCACCTTCGATCTGAAGAAATGATGGTTTTTCTTCCCAGGAAAGAAAAACTCCTAATTGATCTTAGCGAGTATTCATATGCCCATGTATTTTAACCCTTTAACCACTTAGACCGTCGCTAACAGCCATTTCTAATGGCATGGTTTCAGTGGTTAAAGGGTTAAGATGGCTGGTAAACTTAAAAAGCCGACTTTTGCACTACGGTTTCAATGTTTGGATTTGGTTGAAATGCGGTGTGTTCCGAAATTACGTTCAATTTAAATAATATTCTAAAATTTAAATGATAAATGAAAACAAAGCATCAATCAAGGGAAAGCTAATGTTGTGTGTGCGGCCAATTTGAGGCTTCTAGAGCTATCAGTCCCAAAACCGGTTGAATGGAATTGGGGCCATTGTGTGCGCGCAAATTTTTTTTTTTTTTTTTTGAGACACGCAACATTTTTTTCTGCAACATTGTGGTGTAAGTATAGAAAAAAAACAATGGAAATTCTGCCCCGAACATCAACCCTTACAAGCAGTATCCGCAAAACGTTTTCGAGACCCTACATTTTTGATACACCCAAGTGATATTTTAGTATCTGTAGAATTTGTAGAGGCCATAAATAAGAAATAACTGGAAACGGCACGATAAACTCGTGCGGGAATTTTTTTTTTGGCTTTTTTGTTGTATTGTGTGAATACAACAAAAATTCTTCTTATTGCTATAGAGCAATAAAAAACAACATTTTTCGGCTGATTAGTGGCAGTGGACATTGTATCATTTCCGAAATATTTTCGATTAGGTTGATAAATTGGTTTCAATTTTTAGGACTGTGAATGATTGTCAAAAATTGACTAAACGTTATATCTCAGCCAATAGATTAAAACATCTTATGTCGGTAACAACATTTTTGAGACATTAAAGAACATTGGTAATCTGGTCCCAGAAAATGCAGATAGCTCATTAAAACACCAAGATGGTATGCCATGCGCGTCTGCTATGGACTTTGGTTTAATGAAACCCTAATAACGTAAGAAAGGAGATTTTGAAGTGGGACTCGTACTCGTACGTACGAAATTCAAAGTAGCCTTGCCAGTATCAACTGCGGTCCCATTTATTCTTCCTTGAATGAATTTCCCATTCAGTACACCCGAAACACTTATCACACACATTTTACAAAAGAAGCACAACTCAAAAAGCTATACTACGAAATGAAGAGAGACATGACAAATAAATGCTCACTCGAAAAAGACCATTTTTGAGTTGTGCCTGTTCAATAGAATGCGTGCGATATATTCGACGTCCGAATGGTGATTTCTTTGCAGCACCGAAATATTTATTTTTGCGTGGAAATCCGTAAATGGAACCAATTAATGGCTTGGTAAATATTTTGGCTGTTGTCTTGGAAATCTTAAATGTGATCGTACAAAATCAATTGATGAACACCGTTCAAAGGGACCAGCTCAAAATTGGAGCTAAGAAATGTTGAAAAACATCGTCACTGGTGACGGATCATGGATGTTTGCATCCAAGAAAAGTGGTTCGTAGAAGAAGCTCATCGAAGCAAATGATGACGTTGTTTTTTTTTTTTTTTTGGTATAACCACAGTTTTGAGTGGTGCACAACTTTGATTCTGTAGACAAGTTCCAATTAATTATCACGTGCGGTAACAAACTAACTAAAGGGGTATAATCTAACTTGTAGATACACGAACATTTTTCATTTTAAGATTTTGTCCCCTGTAAACCTTTGAAAGTGGTCTGGCGTTTTTTTTTTTGCACGCTATTCTCTTCTTCGTTGGAACTAATATTTCAGGTCGCCCCTATACATAATCCTACGAGTTGTGCGATATTTGTGGAGATGAATCTCAATTGACACAATTATCCTAAGGGGACTTTGTTCCGACATGTACGTAGAAATGATCAGGCATTTAATGTTGCTACTAGAAAAAACAATTTTAGACTCTGAGTAAAGTTGTTTGATAGGTTAAATGGATTTCTGGCTTGGGGTAATTTTTTCCACAAACTCGTACCGATCAATCAGATTGGTCACAACATGCAGCTACTCAAAACAAGCACTCTTTAAATAGCCAGACACCAACAAAGACTATAGAATACGTTTCCACGGCAAAACTGATCTCTTGGAGATATGTGTTCTTTTTTTTTTTTTTTTTTTTTTTTTTTTAATATTGTCTTTCTCTTTGTAGCGAGTATCACTTGTATAAAAGAGCTTGATTTATTTTTCTTTTAATACATACACCCATTTTGGATACTGCAAACCTGTAAAAGGTTTACAAAACACACGCGCCAATCGATCAACTTGTTAGGAATCCTTTGAAAAGGATATTTTTAACGGCACCAAAAACTTCTCACTTTGCACGCACAATCTTCAGTGTATATGACGTCTCTCCGGTCCCGAGTTTCATATCCAATTGAAGCATTCAACCGAAAGTTTACACATTCAAATATCCGAAACATTTTGTTATTACAGTTTAGAACTTTCATCTTATCTGAAAGCTCAGATATCGTAAACGATAAAAAAAAATAATTGAATGCCAATAATACCACAAAACATGAATTTACGATTTCTTTCGTTTACAAGTTGAAATGGTTTCGGTTTTATCATCGAAAGAAGGGCCATGACGCCGTACGCACAAACTTGGGTAATTTCGCCAGTTATCTTGGCACTGGCATCCACACAAATCAGCAGCACTTCAAAGCGTCTTGTTCGATCTTAAGATACAGTCAAGGAAAAAAGTCTACGGACACTATTGTCAATGAGAACGCTGTTGTTTGTGACATGAATCGCAACAAATCACTGCATTACAAAAAATCCGAAAAATGTAAAGACAAAATTTATTCGACATTTTCATTGAACAAAATTCAAAAGGTTTCTGAAAGAACACCCAAAATTAGGGGCCTGAGGTACGACTAAACACTTCCATGGTCGGCGGGCCGGTACACTTTGATACTGGAACGTGATTCGAAAGTATTTCTCATAATCAGTCAATCAGTCTGTTTGAAAAAGTGTGAATTATGTCGTGTGATGTGATTATAATCGGCTATTCAGTCATTAGAAATTAAAATCTAATCAACAGATAATTAATTGATTAAGTGAGTATGTACATTCAAATGCTAGCACATTTACTCAGTTATGATATATACATATATATATATATATATATATATTTCGTTTCGGATAAAGGGTTGTACATCATCATCCGACTGGGTCACGGACAACTTAACAAAAACTATTTTTAGCAGTAACATATGTATATACAAAAATTCTTTAGTAATATGTACTATTATTATGGAAACCCATTAGCCCCACCCAAACCTTTCATTTCGCTGGGGACGAACTAACGTACAGAATCAATCGTCACGTCTTTGGTTAAATTTTGAAGGGAACCATCAGCAACACTAATCAATTTCGGTATTTACGATATGTTTTTATAAATGCACTTTTATATCGTATATCGCGCATATTGATGACATTTATTGTGTGATCGTAAAACGATTGATGCACATACACACGAACATACCGTGGAAATGTTAAATTTAATCGCTGGTTAGTGATCCCGTAACGTAGGTTCATTCGCAGCGGTTGGAAATTCCCAGCAAATCGTACCGTGACCTTGAGCGACAAGAGAGTGTTGTTTACCAGCACATTTTAGAAAACCCGAACAGATTTTCATTATTTTCCACAACAAACAAACGTGAAAGACAAATATCGTGAATGTCACAAACTTAATATACTCCTGCGGCTGTCAATATTGTTTATGGTGATCATCATCGTCCCGACACGATCTACGCAACGTTACGTTTGTTTGACTAATTATAACTTTATCTGTTACTCACTTACAGAGAAAAACACAAAAAGCCGCTATGAAACAAAAACAAAAAAAAATTCAATAGACGATCGAATGGAATTGAATGGTGGATTGTAAACAAATAAAACATGGACGTTTATGTTTATGATAATCGCTTTGCCTTTAGGTTTCAATTCCGTTATTTAAGTAAAAGTTTATAAAATTAAACCACTTCAGAAGCAGCGGTTCAGTAGCTCGTAAAGCACGGCACGGTTTAGTTGTTCCGGAATCCAAAAATCCCCACCAAAATCGAGACGATCTCGAAGAAGTTTAAAGGAAGGCATTTCTCAAAAAATTAACACCCACGCACCCACATTTGTACGTACTCATCTGCAAATTAAGAGCACAGCTAAATAAAACTAGCATCTCTGTCTCTCTCTCTCTCTCTTATTGCTCGGTTGTGCCGAAACGAAAAGAGTGTCTGAAAACAAAAACAAACGGCCGACAACAACAAAAGTGTTTTATGTGTGTTTTGCAAGAAGAATCTCAGACGTTGCATTGAAAGCTGTGGCAGATACATTCTGAATGCCAAACCGGCAACATCGGTCGTCGCACAGCCTTTAACGTAAGAACGGGTGACAAACGGATCCACGCCTCTTGTGTTTCGTAGGCTAACAACGTACATATTTCTGTTCATTTGTAATATTTGGTGTGAAAACGTATACATACTAGAAACGGGAAAAATTTTATGTTTCGTTGACGGGAGTGGATTTTTGGCGGATTTCGCGGGCGACTGGCAGCCATACTGTGGCCTCATATTTATTTTCGTGTGTGTTTCAAAATTTTTTATGATCATTTGGCGACGAAACAAAAAATGTTAGTCATTTTTTTCTTGAATGCCAATCGAGTGCAAATAGATCCCGTAAAATTGTTGTAATTGTTGGAGATAAAAAAAAGAAAACCAATAATATACGCACCTATGTATGTGTATTTGTTGGCCAACAAGTTAGTACAGACCTACATACATTTGGATTTGTATTCATATTTTTGAGTGAATTAAATCCATAATCGTGTCCAACAATCACATCAGCATTTATCAGTCCGCGTGTGCACCTAAAGAACATTGTGTTTAATGATCGGAGACTGACTGACTTACGCTTCCGACCAGCATTACTTAATAGGACAGTGAATGAATGTCCGTCTGTTCTGGCCGGCCATTCACATATCTATATCTCTTCAGAACTGCTTGACTAATTGACGGTACGTATTACATTTTTGGAAGCTGTGGCGCATCAGTAATTTTATTTTGGGAATTTTCAAAATCCATAATTATTCGCACATAAGTATGTATGTATATATTATACTATATAACTACTACCGCATAACTTATAAAAGGAGAGCGAAAACCAACTTAAAGGATTTACTTGAGTTGTTACAAAGAAAACTGAGCTTTTTACATTAATGAAAAGCCCTTGGAATGAAAATAATTTTTGGATCAATAACTATGTATAAATGTCCAAAAATATTCGTGAAAAACTTTTGTATGATATAAGTTTGAAACTTACTGATCGGAGCTCAGCATACCAAGCAAAACCGCGGCTGTCAGATGCCGACGGATTTAAACCTGGCGCCCTTGTGTGTTCCAACCTTTTAAACAAAAAACCGGATTAATTACAACTAACCGATTTAGCAGTTCTTTATACATATGTGAAAGCTCTATACAGTCCAATTAGACTTTTCAGATAAACTGATTCAATGTACCGGTTACAGTCTTTTTGCGGTAGCGCGCCTGGAGCCGCTTATAAAGCACATATGTAGTTTTTCGACTTAGCGAGCTAGGTAGGTATATACGAGTATTGTCAGCCCCGTTCGGAATCGGAAAATTCGTTATACCGAGAAATATCTATTCATGACCTATTATAGGTTTCTTTCTGGAGAGGAAGAGTAAAAAAAACCACTATTATCCATTCGGAAAATTATTTTGTTTCGGTTTTAAGCTTCACTTTTTATTTGCTAGCACCATCAATTTCTTCATCTCGTTAGAAATCTATAAGATGATAGCAAAAATTGAATGATCTGATCGTACGTAACAAAGCAAAATTTGCGAGCCTACAATTTGGACAAAGAAAAATTACCACACACCCTAGTTTATGTTGTAAATGTGGCGTAAATACATTCACAGTTATGATACGCATCACACTCAACGGCAAAGGAGGGGACAACGACTGCTGAACAATATTGTAATTATAAATCGGCAATGACGCCCTTACGCCATACATCCCGTAGAGGTCCCTCCCTTCCTTCACTATCACCACCGATGCTTTTCGATGTCGATTTTTGTCTTTTACTGCTTGCTCTCTTTTGCACACACACTGGCTGTCGCGACATTACCAATGATCTCAATTTATTCTACACCACAATCAGCTTCTGAAATAGAGCCCCCTTAAAATATATCTGTATGCAAGTCAATTAGGGTACCTTACGGAGAAAGAATGGCGCTACACTGGAAAAATAATTGCTTGATTTTTCATATTTCTTTAAGTTTAGCACAAAAAAAAACTACAAAACCGACTTTTCTATGGCGTTCAATGCAAAAATCATAACCAAGAATGTCTCCATACCGATGTAACGGCATTTGAGTTACATATGTACATCCATAACATCATCCCATAGAGAAGTTTGCAGTATTCAGGTCCGAAATGATGAATTTCGGGTTATGTGCTATTTTCGCAAATGAGCGCTATGGTCCGCTTTGTGAGTTCATCAGTTTCTGCATTCCCTGTTTATATTTTTCACATATGTAGTAAGTAAATATGTATGAACATACACAGTACGTATGGATTCTCAAGTGATGCTAGTTATGAATGTCATCATGATAATTCTCTTCATTATCATTCTCTGCCGACTCGTGGAAGGTAAAAGCAATGCATTGTTTCTTGTTTTCGATTTAGTTCGATCACATCGATCAAGGGAAATGTGAAAAATTATTGACACACTTTAATGGTTTCACAATCGGTTGATGCAGGTTAAGAAGTCAATGTTCCCACAATACTCTCCTCCGATGTAAATGCTGTCTATGAAGAGTGGGATGTACGTTTGTGTAGTGAACATAATGAATGACAAAGAGAGAATTTAGCGTTGGTGTTTCTCTTCCACTCATGACATGCACTCAGTAGTCTCACTTCGAGGGTAAAGAGGCCTTCTAGCACACAACACACGTTACCACAGGAGAGTATGTTTATTCGTTTATCACTCCTTTCACTCTCATTGATTTCAGAGAAGCTTCCGTGTAATCGGTGTTGCCGTCATTGCCGTTGCGGTCATTTCCGACCAAATTTGGTCCGAAAGATTTGAATTTGGTCGGTTTTAGTCTCTATTGTCACATTTATATAAAAACGTCGACTTTATTTCCAAAATTATGTACTTTTTTACAAAAATCAGTACATCTTTTTCGACTTTATTTCCAAAATTATGTACTTTTTTACAAAAATCAGTACATCTTTTTTAAATTATGTACTTTTACAACACGTGATTAGGTGAACGATTGCGATGATGCGCTGTCACACGCAAAACTGTCGTACGTTACGTACGTTTGAGTGAGTCGTTCATCGCTGTGATCCGCATGGAAGTAGATTGGGTTCACAGTCTGACTCAACAGGTCGTCAATGAAAATAAGAAATAGGGAAGAAGTGGGGGAATACAACTCGCATATATGGGCAGGGGCTCCATTAACATCTTTGAAGCTTCTGGACCGTGTACAGAGGAGAGCGGTGGTGATGATAGGGGATGGTAGGGTATCCAGCTCTATTGTCTCCCTACGGCATCGCCGAAATGTGGATTGTGTATCGCTATTCTATAGATATTTTAATGGTATCTGTTCAGAAGATATCCGTTGTCTGGTCCCTGACGTTAGAACATTTAGCCGGAATACTCGGCTATCCAGGGTCTCTCGTCCGTTCATTGTCAAATGGCCGGTTGACCGGACGACGCACTATAGAGAAAATTCGTTCTTCAGCCGGACTGTGCGTTTGTGGAATAATCTTCCTGCAAGTGTTTTTCCTGCCTGCTATGACATTACCAAATTCAAGGCCAACGTCAACAAACACTACTCCCTCTTTCCTCCCTCCAATACCCTTATTTCCCATCGCTAACACAGTGCATTGCATTTATAGGGGGCATCCCCTGAGTGTTAGTCAAAAAAAAAAAAAAAAAAAAAAGCGAAGGAACCTTCTTGAAATAATCATAGTGTGCCTGGCACACTATTAAATTATGCATAAATATCACCAGATAAATTGAGGCCGAAATCTGATGAGATTCGAAGTCAAATCCAAGAAGATGTTAACATAGAAAAGCTGTATTATTTGTTGGAAATATTAAAAAAAATGTATGTAGGTATTTTCATGTCATATCTTTAAGTTTCAAGCGATCCATTAAACATTAACTTAGTTAACTTTCCTCTACCCAACCACTTGTCCACAATTCCCACAGGCTCGGACGTACATTATGATGCAACGGGCAGAACAAAATTGCCAAAACTTGTCATTTATATACATCAAATTAGAGCTCGCACGTTTTTCTTTCTGAAATATTCTCAAAGCATTCGAAAGCCGGCTGAGCCATAAAAACCCCTAATGTACATATCAGTTGATTTCCTGCAACGTTGGCTGGCTGACTACTGACGACTTCATTTGTTATACAATTGTGTAGCTATTTTGGTAAAATGTTAAGTTTTTCCAATTCCATCAGTCGTATGTATCACAGTTTATATCTTACAGTTCCCAGTCTTTTTCGCTCATTTTAACTTTAATAAATACGCATGTAAACCTAGTCTATATGTTTATACAACAATTTATAAATCATAATGGCCTTTCTTTCTTTTGATGTCTGGTTGGTTCCTCCATGTCATTTCGTTGAAAAGATGACAATTTATTTTGGTCTCCACCAATACATATGTACATGTGTACGTTCAGGTTATTATGAAAGTGACCTAAGTCACATGTATTACAGTCACATCAGACACAAACTTTCCATACGACAACAATGCGAAATAACATTGTGTTTTTTGTTTTCAATTCAATTCTCAAAAATATCAAACAGCACCAATAATTGACCGATATGTATGCAGGTGTAAGGTGACATGGTTTCTCTGTTTGTAACAACTCAAAATTCGCATTTTTTGACGTGAGAGTAGTACAATATCTCCCTTGGACTTTTCCCTGTGCCTTTTAAATTGCATAGCGCACAAAAGCAGAAGCGAATGCATAAAAGTAATTTTATTCGAAATCACAGTTTTTTTGAGATATGACGTTGTTGTGGGTTTTGAGCGACTAAGCCAAATTGAAGCATATTGTTTAAAACAATGATGGCGTTAATTTCTTTCACATCTCATTTTCCCTGTTTGATTCATAACAGAATGATGCTCGGAAAACAAATCGTCATCGTTGTGGATGTGGCTGTGGCTGCGCCCCCTTATCTTACGAATAATGTATTTCGGATATTAATGAAATGATACATATGTTTGTATGTATGTATATACATACATATACATATTAGGGTGGGTAAGGTTTTTGTAGGCAAGTTTGATAATCAGCGGAATATTTAATTGTATTTTATTTGAATGAAATTCTGCAAAATTGAACGTTTGCAATTGTATTCAGACTTGTGGTGTCAGTTCATTTCACTCTGTTTTGTACCACTTGTATTGTATAAATGGTGATTTAACGAACCGACCACCAAACACAGTTGCCTTTCCTTTGTACATTCAATTTCTTGCGATCCTTCAGAATTGACTTTATTCCACAGGAAATGCAAAGTCCATGTGATTCCAATTGTACAACATTTCAGTGGGAATTATTCTGAATTTGTAGCTATTTTCGATGGTAATCGAGAGAATAAGATAAATTGACATATATGGGCAGGAGCTCCAGGGACATCTTTGCAGCTTCTGGACCGTGTGTATCCAACTCTATAGTCTCCCACCTGCATCGCCGGAATGTGAGTTGTGTATCGTTAGTCTATGGATATTTCAAAGGTATCTGTTCGTCAGATATCCGTCGTCTGGTCCCTGACGTTAGAACATTTAGTCGAAATACCCAGCCATTCGACAATGGCCGGTTGACCGGACGACACACTACACAGAAAATTGGTTCTTCCGCATGTGGAGTAATCGTCCAGCAAGTTTTTGTTTCAAATTCAAGGCCAATGTCAACAAACACTGTCACCCTAACAGAGTGCATTGCATTCATAGGGGGCATCCCCCCGCCCCCTGAGTGTTGGTAATGCCGTAATTACGTGTCTACATCGATGTGAGAACTGCATTGGCCGCCTCCAAAAAAAAGTCACATACCCTAATGTACATATGTACATACATATGCATTCACTTGTACACTACACGTACTTCCCCTTTTTTATTTCGATTGTGAAAAGAACAGTTGAAACACCACTTGCACAGCTGAGTCACGGACCAATGAATTGGAAATTGGGTCCAATGTTCAATGACACCAACTACTCGTTAAATCGTTAACGTTTAATATTTGCAGTGTTGCCAGATGTTGCCTTTACAAATGTGGTGAAGTAATTCCTTGATTGCGTCTTTGTCGTAATCAATTCTATTATGCAATTGAAATATTAACTGAGCATGTTTCATTTAGACTCATCACGAATCACACGAGAACTATCAAAAATTCTGACCTATAAAATCGTATCTTCAATATTGGGACTACCGGGACTACAGGCAGACAGACGGACAGACGGATCCGTCGTCACCGATCGAGTGAGCGTCAAAACATTTTATTTTAGTCTCTCGCATTGAATTGAATATCCATTAAATTCTAAAAGGGGTGTTGAAACCTCGCCCACCCTCTGAATACGATATAACATTCTATGTTTATGTTGAGTCTGGTCTATGTTTTGACGCTCACTGTACATGCTTGATAGAGTCGCAGACCAACATTTCGAGATGTATCAAACGGAATGACAAAATACATGTAATCACCCCAATGCTGGTGGGCATCCACAAGTACATAGATACATATGCACGTTGTTTTCCAATATCACGATACCGTTAACAGACTTTTTTTTTTTGGGGGGGTCTGCCTTTTTCGGTAGTGCCTGTCGTAAAAATATTAACTTTATGGTCATATCGCATTTTTTAAGTTTGATTGCTTTCTAGTTTGGTCCCCTAATAAAACATTGCCTGAAACAGAAAACAAATTATAAATTTGGACGTTGTTAGGTGTCTGCGATTGTGGAGTGTTTGGATGAGGGCTGTCTTCGGTTAACCACAATTGTGTTTTCTTTACGCCTTACAGTCTTACACGACAGCAGATCGGTTTAGGGGCTTGTACAGAATTCGATCCTACGGAACTGAACGCCTTTGTATATGTAATATGTATATATGAGGCACCCGAAATGCTAGTCCGAGATAAAACGAATATTCACTATGCTAAATGTATGGCTTTGTGAGTCCATTCGCCACCAGTATTGGTGGGATTTATTATCAATTAATTGTTTTACGATTATAGACGTAATTTGGCAATCGACGTTTCCTCGTATTATTGTCGATATCGATAGGTGGTGGGTACTTCTTGAGGTGGCGGTGCTTTTGAAGAAATGTCTACAGAAAAAATCCTCAGTGCGAATCATCATGATATGTACATACATACATGCATACTTTTGAAAATATTTATGAACGCTTACAGTGCAAATCGGAAGATAATTTCGTACAAAGATTCAAGCGTTGGCTCACGTTAATCGGTATCGTTACGGTTCTGTTCGGTTTAAAACAAATGTAGCCTCGACATGTCAAAGTGGCAACATCAATAACTACAATGCAATTGCGCCATTCTATAAAGACTCGACAAATTCATTTCAAATGTGGCCAAAAAAAAATCTAGAACATGATAAATAGAAAAGGGTTACAACTTAAAAATATTCCAAAACTGACTTTTTCCCATAAATTAATTCAGAGTACACATTCCTAACTGCTGGAAAATGTAGCACTTCGGGGTCACAACCTCAAAATCGACAACAACAACAAAATGCACTTAAGTTTGAGAAAACCAGAGAGATATACACGTGCCTTTACTTGACTTCGACATCTTATCCAATTCAACGTGTCCACAATTTATTTTGTTTCAGAGATTAAGAGCCAAATTATCGCGATGAATTCGAAATATGAGAATATGAAAATCATTTACAATCGCAGCAAGTTCGGTTGGTACTGGGCCCCAGTGTTCGTGGCGTTTTGGTTCCTGTTGTTCTATTTGGTTGTCATACCCAGCTTTCACCATTTCCCGGACACGATAACCGTTGCTGAAGAGGTCGAACATCCGGGGCGTTTTATAGGCGAAAGAGCGGAAAATACCCTATTGCGACTGTCGAAAATTGGACCGAAAGTTGTGGGCAGCCCGGCCAACGAACAGGCGGCAGTTACCTTCCTTCTCGGCGAAATATCCAAAATCAAGAAAGAAGCCCAACTGGATTTGTATGACATTGAAGAGGATGTGCAAATTGCTTCGGGAAATTATGTTCTGTGGAAGATGGTCAACTACTATCAGAGCATTCAAAATGTGGTGGTAAAGGTGTCGGCCAGGAATTCAAGTAGTACATCGTCGCTGTTGATCAACAGTCACTACGATTCGGTGCCGGGCAGTTCGGGAGCCGGAGATGCGGGTATGATGATTGTGGTAATGCTGGAAACGCTTAGGATCATAACGAAATATGAGAATCCGTTGCAGCACTCTGTCGTCTTCCTTTTCAATGGTGCCGAAGAGAATCCCTTGCAGGGTTCACATGCTTTCATAACACAACATAAGTGGGCGGATAAGGTCAAGTAAATAATCCGATAACCGATATCTCCGTATTATCATTAAATTAACTTGTAATTTTCGCTTTCGTTTAAGGGCTGTTATGAACTTGGACTCGGCGGGTTCAGGAGGTCGAGAAATTCTTTTTCAATCCGGACCAGATCACCCATGGCTAATGAAGGTTTGTACAATGACAATGACGATTGCAATTCCATTTGATGTCCATAAGTAATCGTATTTTTCAGTATTATGGGTCGCACATAATACATCCATATGCATCGACCATTGGCGAAGAGTTATTTCAGAACGGGTTTGTTCCGTCCGAAACAGATTTTCGAATTTTCCGTGATTTTGGGCACATTCCCGGTCTGGATATGGCTCATACCCTAAACGGATTTGTCTATCACACTAAATACGACCGCTTCAATGTCATCCCCAGACGGACATATCAACTGACGGGTAATAATATATTGGCTCTAACCAAGGCCCTGGCCAATGCCCCGGAATTGGAAGATCCAGACGTAAGTAAAGCTAACCGAAACCTCTTAATTTGAAATATATCCGTTCGATCAGTGGTTAGTAAGACACAAAGCCAAAGCCAACTCTTCCACGTGTCTTCTGAAATTATATGTGCTTTGAAAAAATAATTGACAACAAACATTACTTTGTTTCCGTTTTGCAGAAATATGCCGAGGGTCATACCGTCTTCTACGATATACTCGGATGGTTCATTGTCTATTATTCGGAGGAAACTGGCATGATCGTAAACATCACCGTCTGCATTGTGTTCGTTTTAACCTTGCTCGCCTACATCTGGAACATGGCCCATCAGACGGGAATGTTTCGACGACGAATTTTCACCAAGTTTGCCATTCTATTGGGCATTCAACTTGGGGCCGTCATCCTAGCGCTGGTGGTAACGATCCTGATTGCCGTCTTCATGGATGCGGTGAACCTTTCAATGTCCTGGTTTTCACAGCCGTGGATTATTTTTGGTTTGTACTTCTGTCCCATGTTCTTTCTGTTGGGAATATTGCCCGCCATCTACTTGAGTCGTACTAAGGAGCACGGACTACCTCTGGCGTACGCCATCCAGCTGCTGATGCATGCCCATTGTTTGATTTTAACGGTGATAACAGTGATAATGATTGCTTTCGGAATTCGATCAGCGTTCGTTATAATGCTGTGTATAGCTTTCTATACACTCTCTGTGATTTTGAATATTGCGACGTGTTTCCATAAGAAGAGTAAGTTGGCGCCATGCCGTGTACTTCTTCTGGACTATCTGCCGGATGTGTGCTGACGTACGTACTACTTTCAGACTTCTTGTGGCTTATTCCGCATGCCGTGTGTCAGATTCTGCCTTTCTTGTTCTACACCTACATCTGTTATGCGTTTTATGTGACATTCATACCGATGGAGGGCCGCGACGGCGCTAACAGTAATCCGGAACTGTTGATCGGTGGCTTTACCGCTCTAATGTGTTTGTTGTTCGCTGCTTTCTTGGTAAGTTGTTTGGAATTCCCCTTGACCGGAAGGCTCCGAATTAATTGCAGTGTCGCCCCCCTCCCCAATCTTATAGATACCTCTACTGTGTTTGTTCCGCAAAGCGAAAACCATTATTTCTCTTTTCGGCATAATCTGTGTTATTTTCATAATATTGGCAGCCACACCAGTTGGTTTCCCATATGCCGAAAAAGATGCGCCTCAGAGATTTTATGCTGTGGTATGTACCACCCGACCACAGTCTGGTCCCTAAAATACGTTTGAGATACATAAATAATCATTTATTTTTTTGTTCAGCATACAACTCGTACTTTCCGCAATGGTGATGCCGCGATGTCGGTGAGGAGGGAAGACTCCGGTTACTATGTTGTCCCCGTTGATCGTCATCCTCATTCAATTGATTTCATGTTTGAGAACTCAAATATAACGACCAGCCGACATGTTGACTGTGTCCAGGAATTGATGTGTGGATTTCCAATTTACAGTACGCGGTGGTTGGGTTGGAGGTGACTTGAAAATAATCCTATTAACAATTCAAATATCTCGGCTCATGATCGTTCATGTTTCCCATTTCAGAAATCAAAGTTTCTGGGTACCGGCCCCGGAGCCGCAGTTGAATGGATTGCCGACGATGCGAATCATATCGAAAGTGGAGACCTCGCCACGGCATATATTATTCACATTGGAAGTTGCGGGTCCCAACCACATGAGTATCTTCATACAACCCTTGGAGAATGTTCGATTGGTGGATTGGTCGTTCACGAGGGTGCCGCTGGAGGAGAAATTCGATACCCCATATTATGTGCATTTCTCATATGCTTTAGATCCCACGCCGTTAAAATTTAATTTAGAATTCGAGGTAAATTCCACGAGTAAATTTAAAGTCGGCCAAGGCTTTTCTAGAGATTTGTTACTATTGGAGCGTACTCCAATAGTCGATTGTTCTGTTTACATGTTTTTGATATGAATCGACTTTGCTTTTATTTAATTCCAGCGTGAAAGCTACAGTTGGTCTGGTCCTTCGTTTGACATTGCAGTGATCGGCCATAAAGTGCACGATGACATCAGTAACACCGACGATTTTAGGGAGTTCTTGGCCAGTTTTCCGCCCTGGGCTCATGTCAGTGCGTGGACCGGTTCGTACGAGTCATGGAGATTGTGAAAACCGGCTAAATATACAATATGCAATATTTAAAACGATAACGATAGCTTTAACTTAAACTAATTATTTATGCAAACATTGTAGCCATCAGTCCAAATGAATGAACAAAGTGTTTTGGACCAACCCACTAAAGTCCATTGTATCCAAAGCACCTGTATTTAGTTATTTATGTGTATGTATGTATGTATGTACGTAGTTAGTATGCCTGTATATGTATATGAACATATATACATATCGCTCATATGCGGAAACACCGCCATTCAGTTGTCATTTTGTATGGCGTGCAATGCAAGACTCAACACGGTCGACGCAAATCCCGCAATTCACATTGAAAGACGATTAATAAGTACCGATGAGAAATCAAACACAATTCTCTATATAAATCCATCCATTTCGTTTTATTTACATACGTACATATGTATGTATGTGGGTGTTCGTACATTCATGGGTGGTAGGTACGTGTTTTCTCAAACTATTTAGAAATGCCAACTTTCATAGGAAGCTGCCCAATGAGTTGGATAGGTCCACTCCGGAAACGATGCCAAGAAATCCTTAAACTCTTGTCTGTAAGTATTGGCGTGGTAGAGGAAATGTGCACCGACACCTAAACGGAAGTTGGGGCCTACTTGAGATGTGATATCCCTCTTTTGAAGACGAAAAAAAAAAAAACAATAAAACAGGATGAAATATGTGCGTTCAATATGTACCTCTAGTTCGAGCCAGAACTGAAAAGGCGTGTCATCCAACGAATAGACGTGGTATGCGAAGTAGGGCGTGTCGTACACGTCGTCTTTCAAGGCCAGTTTATTGAAAGACCAGTCGACAATTTTATTGTTGCGATGCGGTTCAATATAGATCACTACTCGGTCAGCGGATTTTAGCGAGAATTGGTAACGAACAATCGTTCCGTCGGTGTTATAACTTTTTGAGACGAGTTTAAGCTCGGTGGGTATTACCAGATTGGGAGCAGGGGCTGGAATCCATTTTGTCGAATTCCTTTAGCAAATGAAAAAGAAAAAAAAAAAAAACAAAAACACCAGAGTCAAGTTAACAATTGGTCGCCCCTCAATGATGGGCATTCTGGGCATATTTACTTCCAATCCATCCACCTCGAGCTGTACAATGGCAAACCGCAAAACATTTCCGATTCACACTGCTCATCGGTCCATGACTGCGGCAATGCATCTTTCAGTATTGTGTCATCGAGACTGTCAGGTCTGGTATCCACAGGTTGAATGTAAAACCCGGTGTCGTTTGTGACAACTAAACCCGAGTAGTCGTGAATTATACGTTCCGTGTGCTGTGTGGAATATAGAAGTAGACAATCAATGACACGGAAGCCCAATCAATCCAAATGAGAATGTCTATTACTAAAACATAGAAGCGTTGAGGGGCCGTCCTATATGGGAATCCGGTTGGGGTGGCAGCAATAATGACAAACAGAATGCAAATCACGCCGAATATGGAGCAGATCGTTTTCGATTTACGGAATTTGTTTAGCATCGGAACCTGTAATGACAGAGACATTAGCACGATCTGGACATCGTTCTTATGCACTGACCCACAAAAAGATACTCACAATAAACCCGGCGAAATGGAGGGAGCACAATGCAGAAAATCCGGAAATGAGGAGTTCCGGTTTGCTGGTGGGGCCGTCACGGCCCTGCATTGGTATAAAGAACGTTAAAAAGGTGTACGCCATAAAAGTGTAAAACCAGAACGGCATAATTTGGCATATGGTGTGGATGATCAGATAATAGCTTCCTACATCGCGTACAAGCCCATGGAAATTACACATGACTTTACCAAAGAAATGTATTTACATGTATCAATCGGAGCGTTACTTACTTGTGGTAATTTGTGAAACTATCATATTCAGTACTACCGAAATTGCGTAGAAAAACACGGCGATCATGACAAAGAATGCAGATCGTATTCCCAATCCCGTCATGACAATACAAATCACAGCCAAAATAATGCAATGGGCATGCATGCAGCAGGCGATAATATTGTCTAGCTCCATAGCAGTCTTCTGGAAAATAGTACAGTCTAGATGTTAAACATTCTGAGTCATAAATGTGCGGTTCACATATGGTCCCACTTGACCAACTACTCAAACTCTGTATTTATATCATGTGTATAATCTTCTCCCTCGGTGACATTGGCTGCGGCTGTTGAACTAGCATTGATATTCAAACTGACCTGGTTGCATGGTCGATTAAGAGAATTTGATTCAATGGTTGTGCAGAGGAATGGTAAATAAAAGCCGTTATTTTGAAAAATTGATTTTACATTTAGACTGAACTCCGACTTTCGAACTTCACCAAATCAGAGTGCTCTCAGCGATGTAATTGGTCAGGGCCTTCTGTTTGTACCCGTTTACCCGTAGAAATTTTTAAATAATTATTTACCTGTTTTTTGCTCCACTGTATATAGAATCCCGGCACAATGGACATTACGAAAAACATTGGACAAAAGTACAATCCAAAAATTAGCCAAGTCGAGGAATACCACGACTGAGTTATGTTCAGAGCATCAATGATAACAGCGACCAAGAGAGTCAGACCCACGGCCACTACCACCGTGCCCAACTGCACGAGTATAATGAGGAAAAACTGCATGTACGCCGGTTTAGTTTCCGCCTCCTTCCCCGTTTTCGACATTAGGAATACCGACATGAACGTGACGATTATGGCGCAGCATGATGTGACTATGTTCACAATTACACCGTTGGTCTCGCTGTACGCAATCATGAACCAGCCCAAGTAATCGTAGAACACGACATTCCCCTCCGCATGCTCCTGCACGAGAATTGAAATGTAAAAAGTTGCGCCACCACCGAATGGTCATGAGCCATGAATTGACACGGGTATCTTACCTCTGGATTAGTTAACTCTTCAGCGTTTGCCAAAGCCCATGTTAAGGCCAACACGTTGTCGCCGGTCGTCTGATAGGTGCCCCTCTCCAAGTTTTGAAAGTTGTCATATTTCGTGTGATAGACATAGCCGTTGAGGGCATGCGCCATGTCTAGGCCGGGAACACCACGATGATCGCGGAATATACGAAAATCGGTGTCGGACGGTACAAAATTGTTCTGAAAAAGTTCTTCGGCCAATGTGGTCGCGAATGGATGTCGGGCAGCCTTCTTATAGTACTATCGGAAAATATTGACACCAAAGGTTTGCAATTGATAAATCTGCCGTTACGCCCTTTAAGCAATATTATATTTACATACTTTTATAAGCCATGGATGATTGGGTCCCGTTTGAAAAAGAACCTCCCTGCCGCCTGAACCCGTGGAATCTAAATTAATCAGCGCCCTAAAATGTATTTTAATGCTTATGTCATTCCGTTGATTAATTATGAATGTGTGCAGCATGACCTACTTGCAGTACGGTGCCCATCTATGGGCCGTAATAAAGCCGTGGGCTGCCAACAAGTTACTTTCCTCAGCACCATTGAGTAGAAAAACGATGGGATTCTTTAATTCCTTTTCCGATACGGAAATGACTCTCAAAGTTTCCAGCATTACCACAATCATCACACCAGCGTCGGCCGCCGCTGGTGAGCCCACCTCTGAATCGAAATGAGAATTGATCAACAAGTAGGACTCGCTTTGCGAATTTCTGGGCGATAACTTGACAATAACGTTCGCCACATTGTGGTAACTTGTAGCCATGCCCCAGAGCATGAAATCACCCGACGAATGCTGCACGTCCACCTCAATATCGTACAGGTCTTGCCGAGACGCCTGTCGGATCTTTTCGATTTCATTCAGCAAAAAGTTTACGGCGTATTTTTCGTTCTCCACTGTTCCTGTTAGCTTCACACCGATCGAGGACAAGCCCAATAACTGTATTTGAGCTCTCTCGCCAATAAATTCATCGGGGTGCTTGCGTTCATCTCGTATCAGTTTGGTTTCCGGATACGAGTAAAAGCTTGGAATCACAATCACATAGAAGAGAACAAACCAAAATGCACAGAAAACTGGTGCCCAATACCAATTTATCTTCTTCTTCGATTTAGCCCCATCTCCCGTATCTGGATTCACATCGAAACTTTTCAACTCCATTGCAAATACCGCGACTTCTCTAGAGTACTTTTCCGAAGTACTCTGTAATCGCAACTGAATTTCCGTCTCCAAATTAGTTAATCATCGGTTAACACACTCGCTCAACCAGTGGACCTTATCGGCCCCTAAACGCTGTACCTGATAATCAGCCATACTTGTACGATCGGTCGGTTGTAATAATAAAATTGTGAATAGGGCTATGATTATAGAAGTGTCGATTATAAAAAGTATCCAAAAATAACCTTTACACGCCAACACCGAATCCGTCGACTCGATTAACTAAGTGCGAGCAGAACAGATTAGGGTAGCAAAGGTAATTGCCATGTCAATTCCTCATACGTTATTTGTAATACTGAAAAATCAAGAGAGAAAACCAGAAAACAAGAATACAATTATACCACAAATGCAATGTGGTACCCTGTACATGTCGATCTTCACTGACCGACCAATTGGTTCAAAAGTTTCCCACAAAAAGTTTGGTGTGACTCTCCAGAACACTACAAGATTTTAGATGTCTTTGGATCTGCAAAGATGTCTTTGGATGAATGCTTCTTTCGACACTTCGGATGTGCACAACGAGCATCACCCTGTACCTTCGTTCCAGAACATCCACAGTGTCCACATCTCCCATAGATATTAAGGACGATGCTGGATCAGTGGAACGTTTCTGTGATAGCAATCATTAACATATACTCTGTTCATTTGACTCACAAATCGTACTTTACCAGATGGTGTTTGCCATGCTCTCCATAACCTTCGAGAGCCCAGAACATATTGAATTTGCAGTCTCACCTTTCTTGGGGATCCGCTGAACATTGGCAACTTCCCAACGTGAAGGGTAAATACCAGAACGGTACGACATGATGAAAATATTGCTAGCTTAGGACAAGGGCTGAAATACAATCCGGACAAGAAGTTTTATTTACGTTGAGATCTGCAAGAACCCACGTGTTTATTTTTAATTTCATTTTATTCTTTTAACTTTAGAGGCTTGATTCCATTAGACACAGCATTAAGTAAAATTATTCGTCAAAATGTGATGGGCGACGGACTTTACTGATATGTACCTGCTTCTATATGTAATGTCTAAAGACACAGAACTCATTTTGCAGAATGATAACAATTTATTGTATTTCCTTGTAAAATTTAGTGAAAATATATCTTCGTAATTGCATTTTGAAGGGTTTGTTTTAAAAATGCCACGTATCGTATGAAGCCGGCCATGCAATGGCATCAACATACTTCGGGAAGCTGCCAAGGAACTTCCGGAATTCATCAGTATGCTTATCTTCATGATGATTCCAGTGCCCTGATATACCAAGTTCCAAATTTGGTTTACTCCAATCGCCGTCCTTTTTCTTAAACAATATAAACAAATTAAATTCAATTTCATTATTGGTAAAATAAAAATGTTGGTTTGCAGGAATTGTACGTACCTCTATCTCAATCCAAAACTTCAAAGGATCTCCATTAACACCATAGGAGAAGTAAACAAAGTACGGCGGTTTCCAATCCATTCGCAATGGTGTCCAGTGGAATGACCAGTTGACTACTTTCCCATCACTCAGAGGACGTATGAATATACCCATGTGATCTGGCCCGACCAGATCAAAATCATAACGTATTTTTGTTTTACTTATTTGATTTTTCGATGTTACTTTTACTACGGGTAAATTGTCGAATGTGGGATCCGGACCAGGTATCCATAGACTTGAAGCTCTGAGAAATATAAAACACAAATGTAGACGTGATTAAGAGTACTTGGGTCACTATCCGAGTACTAACCTTGATTTTTGCCAACGATGGTTATACAGAGGTAGACCACACAACATTTCCTTCTCACAGTCGGCAATAATGGGCTGAGCAAGGGTCATGTTAATAGCATGTTCTGTTTAAAATAGATAGATACATATATCTGGTAAAAGCAAATTCTACACCACTACATACAAGGACAATTCTATAAGTAACCGATCTCCACAGGCAACAGTGTGTAAAAGTATTTTGTCAAATATAATCTCTGATTTATGGCCGCTATGTCGTTTCGATTTAAGTTACAGTGTCAGTGAGTGTGTGATATAGGTGACATCGTAAACATAGAAACATGCAATATGGATTATATTTTCCGTGAACATTTGCATGCGAACATGTAATCATAAAGTGTGGGTTCATTGGATGCATTTATCTACGGAAAGCTTCAGAATCCGCCATATTCTTGAGATCGTGCCCCATGTGCCTACTTCTTGTTACCTGTGTATCGATTTAGATATATATCATCCTCATATATGCTGACTCCTCTCACAACTTACGCTTGACTGAATATGTACGTCTGTCCTGAGGCAGAATGTAGTAACCTGTTTCTAAACGTCGCACTTCATTATTCATACCACGGAATGTTCGACGGACATGTAAAATTGAGAATCGTTGGGAATTTGTCTCCGGCCTGTAGGGGAATCCCAAAGGAGTAGCAGCGATAATCAAGCAAATTAATGTGATGCCCAGTAAAGAGCAAATAATAGTTTTGGACTTCCGGAATAGATTTAAAGCGGGAATCTGAAAAAAAAAATGTTAATGCGATGTCTTAAATCTGTATGGTCTGGTTCTCACCATGAAACCACCTGTCAATACACCGACGCCAACAGTGAAGGCACAAATGATTAAGTCGGGATTTGTACCAGCACCGAAACGACCCGTCATAGGTATAAATGTGACAAAGAAGCCGTGAGAAAGATACGCGTAAAAGATGAATGGCGGAATTCCGCAGATAACATGGGGAATCAACCACGCAATAGCTGGAAGAAAGAATGTGATAAAAGATAATTAGACGAACGTACAGTTTAAAATAAATTCGAACTTACGTTTATTATGCAACTTTGTCGCCACATTTATTATCAGAGCCATTGTGTAGAAGAGGATGGAAATCGTGAACATAAAAGCGGACCGTATCTTACAGATCGTCATAATAAGCGTTAATATTGTCAAAAACAGGCAGTGACAATGGAGCAACAGTTGAACACGATGACCAACGGGGAAGCGGTCCTATGAGTATTTAGAAGGGGCGGGAGATAACTCACGTGTGATTATTTAGGTGATAATGGTCAAATGATCTACTTACGTCCTGTGTAAAATGGAAGTAAATTGCAGGAACCATGGCGAATCCAAAGAATAAAGGGCAGAAGTACAAACCCAAGATCAGCCAAGAATGAGTAAACCATGACATCGGCAAATGTATGAGGTCCATAAAAATGGCAACAAAAAAACACAATGCTGCTGCAGCAAAAACGGCGAATACTTGGACGACAAAGGTGTACAGTGAACGTTGCAAAACATTTCGTAATTTTACACCAACATCATTGGCCATCATTTGGAATGAGTACCCGCAAGCCACAATGGCAGCTATGCACACAACAACATTCAAAATAATGCCCTCGGTTTCGGTGTAGAAGACCAAGAAGGAACCCATGACGTCAAAGAAAATCGTGTGGCCCTCTGCGTATTTCTACAGGTCAAAACACTAAGAGTTATTTGATGTGTCTAAATGTGTCCGGTGCCACTTACCGATGTATTCTCCAACTCGGGAGCATTGGCAATCTCCTTTACTAGGGCCAAAACGTTGTCACCAGTATTCTGGAAACTACCTCTGGGTATAATTTCCGGACGATCGTAACGCGTGTGATAGACGTAGCCATTGTACTGGTGGGCCATATCCAGACCTAGACAGAGCGAATGACACCAAATTAAACACATGAATATTAACAGTTGTCAATTGATGTTACCAGGTACTTTGCCGTGATCCCTGAAAATGCGGAAATCTGTATCAGAGGGAATAAAGTGCCGCTGAAACATTTCCTCTGCTACGGTCGACGCATATGGATGTACTATAGCCTTGCGATAGTGCTGAAAGCAGAATCGATACACGTATACGAAAAGTACTAAATTATTCAATTACAATAATTTCTATCAACCAACCTTCATTAGCCATGGATGGTTCGGTCCAGATTGGAAGAGAATTTCACGTCCTCCACTTCCAGCAGAATCCAAATTTATCAAAGCTCTGGCAGCGTAAAATGTGAAATACAAATGTTAAACTGGACTCAGCACAACTACGGAACACTTTACTCACTTGGCAAATTTCGCCCACTTGTGTTGCGTGATGAAAGCATGCGACGCCTGCAAAGGATTTTCTTCGGCACCATTAAAGAGGAAAATCACTGGATTTTTCAATGGCTTATCAGCTTGCGACAAAACGCGTATAGTCTCCAACATTACGGCCACCATAACGCCATCGTCACCGGCCCCAGGGCCGCTGGGCACGGAATCGTAATGGCTATTAACCAACAAGTACGATGTGCCATTATAATTTTTCGGACCAATTTTTATAATAAAATTCTGAATACTCTGATACATGTTTATCATTTCCCAATGTATGTAGCTCCCGGAAGCAATTTGAACATCCGCTTCAATTTCATAAATATCCTTAGCCTCACTCTTCAGCTTTTGGACATAGCTCATAAAGTACTTGATGGCGCCCTGCTCATTAGCACTGCTGCCCACCACACGCGGTCCGAGTTCAATTAATTTTTGTAAATTGACTTCAGCACGTTCGGCTATAAATCTGTCGGGGTATTTCGCTTCATCCTTGATGTTTAGTGGCTTTGGCAGGCGATGGTATGCCGGTATCGCAACAGTATAGTACAGAACTATCCATAAACTTATAAATACAGGAGCCCAAAACCATCTTATTTTATTGCGCGTAACAAAGAAACGCCGCAGGCCTTCGTTCTGTGAATACAAGATATAGTTTTATTGTATTACATTGTTCATGATATCTAATCATTTAAATATGCCCTACATTATACAGTTCGACTGGTACTACCTGTTAGGGTTGTGTACTCAAGAGGAACCATGATTTATAACCTAGGATTTCTGGTGCATACACATTTCACATTTCATAGTGGCCAACAATCGGCCAATACAAAATGCTGACTGAGGCACCTATTAAACTTTGTTTCTGGTCATAATCTCGAATAAACTCTGGTACTTATCTTATCATTGACATTAGGTGTTAAGTGTGTTAAGTCAAAAGCAATGAATTAAACATTAAAAGGCACTTCATAGATTTCTGAACTCGGTGTGTTAACATTCCCATACACTCACCTCATCTTCGTAGCCAGTCTGAATTTGTCGTAATAATGGGTCAGTTGTACTTTGATCAGCAGTGGGCGTATTCACTCTTCTCCTTATATTTTTGTTCATTGTGTCCATGATGATGTTAACCCGTTCGAATTCAATCGAGTGGCTTCGTTCCTTGTCCACAAAATCAAACTATTAGCTGCGGCTGCCTCTCACCTACTATTTTGATATATTGACTACCAGACCACCACCTTGTTTTGGACATTTACACCTTTGGTGAGTTTTTGGTTTCGACGACGCGTGATAAACAATAGAAATTTCTTTGCATATCTTATCTATGCCCACACAACACAGACACTCGCGTTCGCTGGGTTTGGCTTATCGTATCATATCAGTCCTACAATCCATCGAACATTCATACAACTCGTTCGTTAGGTGAGGTTACGATTGAATTGACAACGCTCCCAAATTGAAAATCAATTGCTGAGTAATGGTGGATCATACTCGGCTAATTGGGTTTGAACAAATGGCCTCAACAGAGTATGGTATTCGGGGGCATTACCCATCCATGCATCCGTGATGGCTCCATAACTTAAGCACATATTGCAGATTGGTGGATCAACTGCTAACGAGTAAAGCTTTGCCACGACCATACAAACCTGTGTACGTGTACACAGAATCAACACAGGGTTGCTAGTCTCTCCTGCCTGCAATAGACAAATAATTTGGGACGTACCTCTCGAAACGTCGACACCATCGAAATTAATCGGGTTTTCCACTTGCCGGGTGATGCTACCGCCTTCAACACTGACAAACCGAAACTGGGATCGCAGATAAATCTATCTATGTATCTATGTTTGTTGTATCGTGTATGTATGGATCAGGGATGATAATTTGATACTTTGGTACTTTTTCTACTGAAGATAGCGACGTGTGGTACATTACGTAATTTAGTTTGGTGAACTGTAAAGGCATTTCAACACATTAATTGCACGTAATTTGGTATTGGTTACCTCTGCGATCTTGAAATAGAATTTATACGAACGGATCAGTTACATTTTAAATTATATCTGGTTCCAAATAACACGATTTCAGTAGAAACAAAAAATTATTTCCGAACTCCGAGCTTTAGCTGATCGTGAGTGTTTTAAATCTACAAAAGATATATATTATAAATTTGCAAATTTTGGGTTAAACCCTTGTGGAAACAGTAGCTGTTCGATTTTTAGAACAAATATTGTACCAATCTCATTTCTCATCCCTGGTATGGATGGTCGTTCTTCGGTCGGTATGATTTTTTCATTCCCTTTTGCGCCATTCGCTCAAATGTAAACAAACAATGGCGGCTTTCTAGTGCCGTTAAATAGACGAACGAATATTACAGGCCGGCATCGAAGTCTACAAGTGTCAACGGAACAGGGTTGTCAGATTTGACAATTTCTCATCAAAAGTGGCGAGTTTTTAATGGTTTTGGCGATTAAAATTTGGATTTTCATGATTTAGTACTATTTTGGCGAATTGTATAGAAAATTATATACACGAGCACATTAATTTCAGTGATTAATTAGTGGATGTTTTATTTACATATATTATTAAATAAACAT
The DNA here is from genome assembly GCA_958296145.1 of Hydrotaea cyrtoneurina. Taxonomy (NCBI): domain Eukaryota; kingdom Metazoa; phylum Arthropoda; class Insecta; order Diptera; family Muscidae; genus Hydrotaea; species Hydrotaea cyrtoneurina. The sequence continues at coordinate 80,681,300 of OY282516.1, forward strand.
ATGGCAACTCACTGGGCTCCTTTCTTTACTGAATGTCACTTTTGACAATAATAACGGTCACTTTGTCTCTTTCCTATTTGAGCAGAGCACATGATGTTGTTTGATTCGATGTTACAGAGAAATTTACTTAGTTGCTGGGCTTGCTTCGTCGTGAATGGTTGGATTAAAATCGAGCGGTATTTGTAGTGTCGGTGGTGTAACACTAACGAAATACAGTGAGTGATAGACAAGTGAGGATAAAAAAGTTAATGTTACATACTTCCAAATCCGTTTAATATGTCTTCTTTAAGTACATACATAGAGTTGTAATACACTGTGTTGGGAAACATAAAGTCATCGGTACATTCAATCTCTAGGAATTTTGTATTATTATTGCATTACAATTCAATTCACTGGAGGCATATACATACACACTCACACCCATACATTTCTTATGTACTATGTGTTACTGCTTTCCATTACCTTCTGTTCGTTCACGTAGTATTTTTCATAGTGAGTGCTCTTTAGATTGCTTGCCATAAATAAATATTATTTGCATTAACAATCTCCCGAAAAAATATGAACAACATACATTTGTATGTACTATATACATATGTCATATGTAGGACATTCATTTTAGATATACAAATTACACACACCAGTACATGTGTATATGATGTACATACATATGTGTTTGTATTTCTAAAGTTACGGAGTAACTGAGTATGTGTGTACACTCCCACTCTATATATGCGTTTAAAATTGCATTAACGTAATCCTTATCCATTCTCCATATGTATGTGCTTTGGCTTGCTGGTTACCAACCTAAAATATGTTTTCCACTATGCCAACCCATCGAACCTAATAAGTATGTCTATACATGTGTATTACCTATATAGACGAGGGTGTTAACCGTACATAGAACACAGTAATTCAATAAAGGGACATTAAGTGTAAATGGGCCGTAATACAAATACACCTCTTATGAGACATGTATTGTATGATATACAATCGACATTTTTTAAATAAAATCAGAGTTATGTATGTGCGTATTGTTCTAAACGGAAAGTTAACTTGCATCATAATCCAGTGTTGATCCACAGCGTCTGAATGGCAATCCCGGAAAATATACCTATGTCAAATTGGACAGCGTGCAATATCGTGGTCACAAACACTTGACAGCCTGGTATTCGGTTGTCTGTCGGCTTGAGCTGCCTCCTTCATTATTGATTTTTTCCGTCTGAAAATAATAGTCTATTTCGCTGAGTCTTTGGAAAATTCGAACCGACTAGATATCAACAAATTATCTATAGGTATAATACAATTTGTTTTTTCTAAATAGTTATGTATGTATGTGCATACCTTGGAAAAGTCAAATCTAATCGGCGGAAACAAAACCATGACTACAGAACAAGGAGGAGTGATGGTTAGTGATTGTTTCGTGTTTTGTTTTGATTTCGAAGTTTTGGAACATTTTTGCCATGACAATTTATATGTATGTACGTTCATTTATACATACATACATATTCATATACGTATGTTTGCCTAAGTAATAAGACCTTTTAATACGGTCTTCTTCGGTGTGTGAAACATTTTCGTAGTCCTCTTATTAGTTCATCCTTCTTTCCTTTTTGTTTTGATTATTTTCACACAAGAATTGGGTCAGTAAGATTTCACGAGGTCGCTGTGTGAGTGCCAGAGCAACATTGAGCGACGGCACAAAAATACCTCCTCACCTGTTTCCGTTACGATTGCACTCAAACACATGCACGCGCACACCAATGTAAACAACATTGGGGGCCAACCAAAGAGACCCTTACGTCCTTTCTTCTGTTTTTGTTTATGCAATGTATGTACATACATATGCATGTACAAACTTCATATGTATTACCCGTCAACAACAGCCCATACAAATATAGGAAAAATGCAATTGTAAGTGTAACTGGTCATTGTAAAATGCATTCTGAACCATTCCAAAGTTCACCCACAGATGAAAAATGTTAATTTCGTTCACTTGAGACTGTGGTAAGCATAATCAAAATTTCACAGAGTGGATATGTATACATGTGTAAAACCATGCTAGCATTTAGAAGATAGTGTCCAAACCAATTACAGTTATTTTGACTGCTGGCACTTGTGGAAAAGCGACATCATTCACGATGATTACAAACATATACTTTGGCGCAACGTTTCAGTGGAGGAAGCGATAGAAGATGCTGGCAGGGCAGAATCTCTTAATTTGCCTGTAGATGACTAGTTTCCCAATACAGATTACTCTATTCATAGTCTGTATATATGTACCTACATATGTATGTACTTTAGGGGTAGTTACTTTTTGAACTTTTTTCAAATATCAGAGTGCTCTTCATGTAAGCACCATATAAGGTACCGAATAGTTAAAAAAAACCTTCCGCTCCAAATGATTTTAAATTTTTGAGATATATATAACTGTTTTATGTTGGAAATATACTTGTATTTTGCAAGTTTTAAAATCTTTTATTTGGTGGAAAGAGCACGTGCCGCAAGAAAAGTGACTGACCCCAATGTACATATGTACATACTTATGTATGGACACATACAATTAGGTATTAGTAAATAAACATATAACATTGATGTAAAGTGCTTTCATCTCTATCTGTTACATAAAAGAAAACATTTTTTGCACGGGCAGTGAGTGAAAGGTAACGGATACAGTAGAAAGATTTGATTAAACATCTCGCAAAGCATTCAAACTGTTTTGTGGATGTATTTTATTTGGAAGGGGGCCCGATAACACAAATACGGAAGGCCTAAGGAGTGCTTTAGCCCGTCTACGCAATAGAACGGGCCCCTCAATTCCACAACCATCTCCACCTACCTCACCTCATCCCTCAGTAGCCAGCAGTTGCGGTCGTGAACTGACCACAGCTACAACAACCAGAACTACAACCACCACCACCACCTTCTCAACCAACACCAATGGATCCAATCGAAATGTAAGTACATACACGCTTAATTTATATCGACTTAATTCACATTTTGTTAAGAACTCTGCAAGATACCGAGTATGTAAGATCAATTCACACACGGCGCTCAATGGTTTCGACAGGTGCTCTTCGGTCAGGTGCTCCTTAAAGTAGGGCATTTCGATTATTAAAGCTACGTGGAAACATAGCCGTTCGGCTTTAAACTTTAGGTCCTGACTAGTGAGTATAGAATTTATATCTTTTCGAGCTCACAAGGTTGAACGAACTTATACTTTTAGATCCTTACAGGGATGTTGTGGTTAGTACGTGCAACGGGGAACTGCTGGTATTTGCCACGCTTGGGTTGTCATTCCAATCAACCAACAGTTCGTGTACAAAACGGATCGAAATGTTCGTAGTAAAAAAAGAATGACATATACAATGCCAGTTATTGGTCCACCGCCTCGAACGTTGTGCTAAATTTGGAACATGTCACACATATTAAACAAATCCCGAAATGCCATATTAAATTTTTTTTTGTTTTTTATGCCATATCTCCCTAACCCGTTGACGGTATTTAAACTTTGAACCATTTAAGGATGGTTACAGTTGAAAAGCAACACTTATGGATGGCTGATTCAAAAATAGCACATTCGTTTTATACTTCAAGCGAAAGCACACACCCACAGGGCGGTCGGGCTGGCTGGCTCATCATCGTCTTTGGCCATTGAACACATAATCAATGTGTGTTCGGTCTATTTCCACCTTCAGATAGTGATTCATTCGTTTATCTTGTAACTTGTAGAGCATCATCTCGTCCTCAAAACAATCACAATCATCCCTTGTTTGGGTGACAGAGCATCAGTCGATATAATTAAAAGTGAAATGCACAAACCACTTCGTGTCGCCACACTCGTCCCCCAATACGAAAAGACATCAAACGAATTTTTCACTTAATTGGGTATAAAATTAAATTAAACTTACATACAACACTTTAGGAGGGCCAGCAGCAAGTAACTAAACTGAAACCCCAGAGATAAGGGACAATAACGTATACACACATTCTATTTACACATTTATGCAAGTGTATACACACACATTGACAGGCACAAATTGTTACGTTTTCCCAACAATAATGGATGCAAACCGTTGCAGAGTTCCAGTTGACCCTATCAGTGGTTTAGTGCAGGTCTGAACCACTGAAAGGATTATTGGTTTCCACTGAAAATCTTAGAGGCTTATGATTGGGATATTACTCAGTAGGAAATCTTGTGACTTTGGGCCTACGTTCCATATGCTGAATTATTTCTAAAATCCATTTCTCGATATCTAACACATATTTGAAAACCAGAATTGAAAAATGTCTGAAACCCATTTTATAACGCTTGCAATATTGAGTATTTGTATCGAACGAACAAATTCGTTTTATGGAAACAGGCAGTTAGACTTTATACATTTTGTTTACTTTACTATCTACTCTCTCGCTATCATATATGTTCGTCTGCTTTGATATATATATATATATATATATCAGTGATCCCGATATCGTTGTGAGTTTGAAATTCAATATATAATTATATGTGCAGTAGTAGATAAACGTGTTCCTGACGATTAGTGCCAGTTTTGTTTTTAACTGAAAACGCAACGTTGACGTGAACTTTTGCCTGTGAAACGCGTAAAAATTAAAGTAATAAGACTTGCTGGAAAACAAAATCAGCACCGCCTTACGGTTTCAAATTTCCCCTAGGAACCCAAAAGACTATGGATGAATTTAGCTCAGCAGGAGTATGCTGACCATAGGCCAAAGGACCAAGCGAACGAATAAAAATATGTGTTGCAGGTAAATTATGTCCAATTGTAACTATACATCTAAACAGCAACTTCTACAGGCAAATAGATGTCTTCGGTGACGAGAAATATTTTAATTTAGGTGAAGCTAATGGTCTCTATAAATAATGAAGAATTTTGAAACATCCTCGCCTATAGTGCTAACGAAATCACGGTGGTGAGGCTGTAATAAAACAATAAAAACAGTTAAAAATCTGTTTGTTCCAAGTAAAGTGAATGTTGACTTGTTTTAGAATACTTTTTGAGAGTCGAAGATATTTTGACCTTCTAACAATACAACAGCCCAAACCATGTCGCTCTGCACTCAAATGATTTATTTCAATCTGTAGGAAAACTGGATATGTCTGAACTCTCATAATAATAAGGCATTTTAAAATTCTTTCTGTAAGAGACAATGAAGAAACAGTTATTGGATCTTTCTAATTGATAATTACGCACAAATATTTAACGGATCTCTTGACAAACAAACCCTTCTGAAATTTTTTTTAAAGAAGGTCTTGTGTATCTCTGGGCATCTCTGCCACCACCGACCGCCACAGCACCATCATCGTCGTCCTAATGAATAGCATCAGTATCATTACATCGGACATACTTACTGACATACAACCTGTTGTAGGCGGAATATACCAAGAAGGATTGGACCAAGATTTGGCACTCGAACTTGTTAAGCCATTACTTTTTAATAAATTTCAATGTATTCCATTAAAAATATAAAAACAGTTCGTGGTACATTAGAATGTTGCCAGGATAATTAGGCACAGGCGACTTTCTTGTCAGCACCTTCAGCATTATTGTGCATAAGTATGTACTCGATGGGAGGGGAATGTAATTATTCATAATGTTGCTACACACATCCGTGATTACATACATATCGATGTTTGCATGTACTATGTAATACATACCGTTGTATGCATTGACATAACGAGGATATTGAAACCACATTACGAGTACATTAAATTCTGTAATGCATGCGACACCAGGTATTCACTGGCTAAATTTATGAGATACCTGATACAGTTCACATATATACATACATGCATCCATACAACCGATATTCCAATAAATACTGCCATGCAAATCGAAATCACATTCTCTCTAAGGATAGTGCCCTCTTCAAAGTAAGCTATAATAAATCTGAAGCAGTTTCTGTGTAACACATTACAATTTTAAGTTTATATTTCGTCAAAATACTACATTGTATGTATATATATATGTACATGCTACAACAATCTCAACATGGATTTTGGCCAAATTGAAAATTAAAAAAAAAATCCAATCAGTATTTATGTCCACTGATTGGTGACTTACAACACTGCCATGTTCACACGGTCACACCATGGAATTGGGAAACATTTATAACTACACACGGCAAAAAATGATATTATAGGAAATGGTGGCATAGACTACAAACTAATATTACACACTAAATGAAAAGATACGAACACGATAGATATTCTGATTATATTCCGATTTCCGGCAATACGATTGTAGCTGGGATGACTGTACAGCACACTTCATCGGTATGTTCCGTTGTATTGTTTGTTTGACGCGAACTGACCGAGTATCGTCACATCAGGTGGCTGGCGACAACCGTTTACTGATCTCCTCAATGATACGTGACTTATCTAGCACATGGGCATTGTTCATCTCGAGTTGTTTTTTTAGTTTTGAAACATTATTGTTTTCTACTGTTCATTTGGTTTCATCATTAGTTCCAAATGTTTCTTACAAGCTAAATACGTTTGGTAGTCATTGGTCAATAGACGATTAGCAAATTGTTCTCATTAAATCCGGCAGAGTGGCCAGCATTGCGCACAATGAAACAGGAACCATCGAAATGCATGCGTTTCTCATTGCGCCTATTTAATGGAAATGGAATGCGAGGGATTATTGACAATGCTTGGCTTACTCATACATTAATGCGAACGACTTACCGTACGAACAAGTGCGAAGTTTTTCCCAACGACGCCGTGCAGTGTATTCCTAATGTGGTTAATGTAGCCGAACCATTGCCGGGACTAGTGCGGATTAGGCATTTGTTGTGGGTTCGAGTAAGTCTGAAAGTTAAAGATCACAATATCAGTGAAGTTATTAGCAATTAATTGTTAGCAACAACTGGAATTCTTAATTTTGGATTATGCTGACTACGACATGGTTCTTATTGTCTAATGACAAACAAATTAAAAACAAAATGAGGATGATTTGAGGTTTTACTCGTCAAATTCAAACATAAACTCAAAGTGTAATATGCTCGCTACCGCCATGAAGACATGGCCATACTCACTTGACTAGTCCGTCGGCTGCTTGTGTGATACGAAAACCGTTGATTTCGTATATTTCTGTTCCCTCGTCATTGCATGTGTAGGTTGAATTCTGGATAACTTCATTGGCATCTTGAACATAGGAGGGACCATGACGTGAGTTACTGGATGCGTTATTGAGGAAAATCGATAAAAGAAAAGAAAACTGAATGGGAATTTTATCATCGCAACTTACTCGTACAACACGGTCAGTGTATAGTCTTTGGTTAGATCGGTGAAGATGTCGGTGGTTGTGCGAGTTCCGGCCGTGTCAACCAAATATATTAGGGCACACGACTCACTGGTGAAACTGACGCCCTTGTACCACATCTTCGCATATCGTCTGTCGAAGATGGTAGACAGTAAAGTGTTAGCAAATACATAGTCGAGTTAAGTTGCCCAACTTACACATAATTATTGGATTTCATGCCGTCGTATGTGACAATTTCCACTTTGGTGCCACTCTGTAGAATACGCCCATTGGGATGAACCAGAGCAGAACTGCTGCAGTTACGCGAAAGAGCAATTGACACCATGCTACGTTGATTTAGAACGCGAACCGCCTTGTCCAAAGTCATGTCAATGCTGCAAGTTAAAAACGGTTTCGCTGTTGCTGGCGAACTATCACCAATGGCATATTTGTATTGCTCATCTTACCGGATACCATCGCGTAAACGTAGCTGTATCGTTCCATTTGACATAGCTATTGGCCCGACACCTGGACATGGAAGCGGTGGTGGTGTGGGGTTTTCGTAATACACACCGCGGTGACTGCCGCTTGATCGTCCCACAGCATATGGAGGCGGCGGCATAGGAAGAGGAAGCTGTTGCGTACGAGTGAAAGGAGCAAAGTCTTTACGGAATTCGCTTCTCAATATTTATTTGCAACTCACCATGCGACCGATATCATTATCGAAACCATAAATGGGAGATGGTGATGGCGCCACTGGATATCGAGCATTAAAGACACTGTGCGTCATTCCAGCGCTACCGGTACCGCGACTGGTGATGGGCGATTCATGTCCGCCATACAGATGGGGCGAAACGGTGCTCGTATGCACCGGTATCGGCTGCTGTCTTGATGGCACCGTCTCAGTGGTCGGAGTCGACGTGTCCTGAGGAACCATACCGCAGGCTTGCACACCCATACAAACACCTTCCATTGCCCGTTGATGTTGTGAAATAAATGGTGCGGCGCTTGCATTGAAGCGAGACTATACGACCACACACACGAAATTAAAAATATACATTTTGTATTATCGTTTTTTTTTTCTTTCATTTTACCCTTTTACGTCTTTTATGACGTAAACTGCTACAACTACTTCATCAATATTGGTTATGTTATGCACTGGCATCGAGTTTCAATATATTAACACTTACCGAGGACGGTGTTATGGACGTAAATACCGATCGCTGTCGAATTCCATTGGGAGTTTTTACCGGTGACCTCAAAATACTGTTAATCTTTTCATTCATATTAACACGGGCTAAAAAGTCCTCGGTGTTAAAACTGTTTGTAGCCTGCACGGAATGTGATATACTTTTCGGTTCGGGCGATTCTGCTATTGCATTTTTTTCCGATTCTTCTTCGAGTCCACAAATCGGATCACCGTTCTCGCTGTTCATGACTCGTCAAGAAAAACCTGCTATCCCGATAAAATGTGAACGCTGATTCTGCGATTGTTTTCTTTTTTCACAGACTTTCTTCCAAATGGTTCCTAACGGAACGTGGGTTATTAATCGATGACGAAATTTAGTCGTTTTCTGGAGAAAATGGAAAATTCCTATTTTTTAGCAGCGTGTGTCGACACTGAAGTATAACTTTCAACTATTTTTTCATAGAAAACATTTGAAGTAGTAGTAGTTTGTGAATGATTTTTCAAAGATTGCTGTGTCCGAAATATTTTTTAAATTGGTAAGACCAAGGCACATTTAATAAGGTAATCTCGGTACAACAGCAACAGGCATGTTGTGCCAATGAATGACTTGACAAATGTATCTTCTGTTGTCGGTGTCGTGAGCTTACATGTTAAGCGGGGAATGTGGACATGTCTTCTGTAGGAGTTTAACAAATTGCAATTTCTGTTAGCTTAAAATCCAATGTTGGTAATATTTTTAATTTTTGAAAGATTTTTACCTAAATACTTCAAATTGGTATGGGGGGAGATGCTATATAAATACGGCGCCAATATTGAACCCTATGGGCCACCACAAGTTGCATCACGCTCAGATAATTTCAGATTGTCAATCGCTACACACAATATCCTGTTTCCAAATAGACCTTGGCGTACTTTGGACTCTTGTTTTTCTCCAATTGCATCTCTTACAGTATCAATCAAGTCTAACTTGTGGAATGTACGTTAGCTGGAGCAATGTTGGCAGTGATACAGTACTATCATTTCATATTCTCTTCATTTTGAAGAGACGAGTACGAAAAAAATAAAACTCAGGAATTTTTCGGTTTATAAAATCAATTGAATTTTATTTATGTACATTGATTATCGGCACGATATACATTTAACGTCAAATTATGTGTGATTATTAGGATATTTATTATATCCTGAATATGAACCAAACACAACTTTAACAGAACATTAAATAAATCGATGATGCTGTCATTTCCATGGCCTTCCTTTAATAACCATATTTGCTGCAGCCCCCAGGTTTGGATCTGAACTTGCGATTGATTTCTTGCCATCCGAATCATTGCATAAATCCGACGTGCAGGAACGGTAGAAAGTTTTGAATGTTGAGTCCGTCACGACGGAATTATATATCTGAAAGACAAGAAATCGCTCATTATACATTTGTTCAGTTCGTTTCGGTGGCTTTCACTTTTCACGCGTCGACTTCCAACTCTCGATGAAATGGCTATCCGGGATAATAACGCCAGGAATATATTTACAATCTGTAATAAAATGTTGTGACATCATTGGGATCAAGAAATACATCCATGTCTACGAGTACTCAACCTAATGTGCTAATCAGATAATCAGTATTCACAGCCATTAGAAGTCGTGGCTGGAGCCAATTATTGTACATATTTAGTTCGCACAGAAGAATTTAGAACAATCCGAAAGGCCGCTCATTCCAGATTACATTAAACACAGCATCTGTTACATGACAAAATATTGTAATTCTCCCTAAAACGACTTCACTTTGTATTCTTACAACGGTTACAAATATTACTTATCGCTCGCCCAGAGCTGATTATTTTGTTAACACGACTCAACAAATGCACATATTTTAAAAGTTTTACAATTTTGGGGACCCCGTTTTGGATACCTTAGTTGCCTTTTACTGCCCCATTGCGGTAATTGGTAGCTTTTTTTTTTGGTAAGCCCATCTATCTCAGTAGACAGTGACTAAAAAAAACAGTTCACTCAATTAAACTATGAATCAGAACTCCCCCGTTGCCTGTTGTTACACTGTACTTACAACGAGTTTGTCTTCACAGCCACGCAGAAATGTTGCAACTTTGCCGTTCTCATGCTGCAATGAATAGAAAACATGTTAGTCCAGAAGAAACATGAACACATGCAGAATACATACCACTAGTTCCTGACGCATTATAGTGCAATATTTCTTAGTACAATTTGTTTGGAATTTCGGCTCCACAAGACATGAGTTGTCCTCACTGCCCCAGCTATAACTGCAGGTGTAGCAGAGTAACGCTAAATGATGCAGACAAAAAAGCGGGTGAACAAGGTCCAAATCGATTTTCAAGGACAAACAACGGACCGTAACAAACGATACACCAAGAGCATGAAAAAAAGACACAACACGATTTCCATTCAATACAATCACATTATGTTTTTTTTCTTTCTGTAGTAACCGGCCGTGGCAGGGACTAGGGCATAACTGGAGTTATCTAGGATCCAGCAACATTATGCAAAAGTTGGACTATATCGGTCAAAGTTGAATATTGGGGAGAGAGACCCGCTAGGTCACTTTACATTTTAGGTCCCAATGTTCTACGTACACCTTGACGGCGGTCTAACCCGGTGGAAATTGGATAACGCCGGCGTATGTTTTCGTCAGTGACTATAAGCGTTATATCATGCACGGATATCAGAGAATTTCCCCGATACATACGTACACCCGTACCACAAGAAAGAAGAACATGATTGTATTTCTGCACTTAATAAATTTATTGATTATTCAGAAAACATTTAAATTAAATAAACATACATATGTAGACACGAACAAAAAAATCCCCTGTGGTCATAAACCAAACATTAGACTGGTTCATGCCACATGCAAATAGAAACATTTTTGTCGTTGCGATTATTAACTAACTTTACTTTCTGAGTGGTCTATAAACCTGTCTGTCTGTCTGTCCGGCTGGCTGCCTATTTCGCACAATAATTTTCGAAAGTGTAACCTCTCACTTTGTTTCTCTTTTACTGGGTAATATTTTTACAGAACTCTGAATTGGATTGAATGTGGCCACAGATCTTCTGACAGCTTGCCTACACTTCTATCACTTTTATAATTCGTACATTTCACAGAATCTTACAACTATAGTTCGAAAATAATTGGAAAATCATGCAGCCAAATACTACTTCATGAACTGGCCGTCTTTGGATGGATGTACGTACAAGTTTTACATCATTTGCTGTACGATGTTGCAAGTGAAATTCGCGAATTTGCATATGGAAATAACCATGATTGTGAGACGATGTTCAGCCGCAATTCGTTGGCGTGAACACTTCAGCGACCAAGGAAAGGACTTGTGTTGAAGTCGATCCAGACAATGTCTCTGAAAATCGGTAGTTAATGACAGATATCCGTATACATAATTACATGTTTCGTTTCAATCAGTCCTACTGAAGTTTATTGGTTAGGAACATTAATTATTGTTACTGCTGGTTAGAAATCAATTCTCTTAGAGATGGCAGAAATTGAAAAAAAATTACATTCCGGTTTCTTTCTGCTAAGAACGGTACTCAGCAGATAGAAATTCGGCGGCTGGACCGTTTTCGAAAATGATGACATTTGACACATTTGGTTCAGAAACCGACCCTATTCACGTCCTTGTCGTCTGGAAGTTAATGTGGACCTCAAAGAGTGCAATCCCAATACTATTTGAAAAACGGCATGTTTTTGAACGGCGCATTGTCGATCCTAAAATGACCACATGCCAGTGTTTTCACGACAGTGTAATTAGTCACCCACCGTCTGGTTTCACATTTTCACCGAATTTCAGATTGCCATACGAATTTCAAATTTCATTTTTGGAGATTTTGCTCTCTGTCAGGTAAATTGGCAACACTCTCTCGCCACGACTATTTGTTGGCCAGCAGCGATATGTGTGTGTATGTAGATGTGGCCAGAGTGCGTTTCGGCTTTTGTTGTAAAATAAATACGCGTGTATATGCATATGTACCAACACATCTTATCTTTTTTTAAATGAAATCTCTTTCAATCGACACGTTAAGAACAGATTTTTAATGGGAAATGATGTTTTTGTTTCAACGAAACGAAACATGTGCGGATTCCTTATAAAATGTAGCCACATATTTAGTTCGAGTGGGTCGCACACATCCAATTGTTTCTGAAAAGTGATCACACTTTCTGGCTTACTAAGGGGCATTGTCACCTCTTAGGCTCGCATTCGACCAACCCACCCACCTGTTCCAAGAATACCGTACGTCATCATCAGCTTTCATACATTGGCATGCCAATGTATCGGTGTCTGTATGTTTGTGCAATTGGATATGTATGTGTTTATTGATTGGACATACCATCGGATGTGCATATCGCGGACAGCATCGCTGCACTAAATAGGGTCACAAGTAAAGTGTGGTGCATTGTGGTTGTGGGGGCTGCTTCCTTTAGTGTTCGTTCGGACGACGTTGTTTCACATTTAAAGCTCCGCGCAATACTGAAGAGCAGAGGCCGCCGTTACAACCTTGTATCCCAATCAACAAACTGATAAAGTACACAAGTACAGTATAGATCGGATAAAACGACCTCGTTTGTACACCGACAGCGACTTGAAAGTTGTGGCACCATGATTAACCGAAAAGTAGTCTGTAATAATGGGTTATTTTCTTTCAATTAACGATTTAATTGTATCGTAGATTCACCTTCGATTAATGGACAATTTAATTGAACATCTATTATTTCCGAATAATTGTAAGCATGTCCATTGTTTGCGTAGCAGTTTTTATTGAAACTACAAATTACCATGATGCTATGCTACACTGATAAAAAAAATTAAGTAATCCGTACTTGAATTAATGGGCTTGATTTTCAAGATAGATTTAAGTTCATAATAGATTAGAAATACGCTTGAAATTGACTGAAGTGTAGACCGCTTGGACTTATTTAAGCCCGAATAAATACTCGAAATTATTGTTGAGTAGGTGCGAATTGCTGTTTTATCATTGTTTGGAATAATTAATTGTTTTGGAATATGTAGAGAATCGGTTTAATACGAAAATGGGTACTGGCGGAAATAAGCTGTGAACCACTGTATCTCTCGGTTGCAACATCGATGTGTGTTGTGAATGCTCTTAAGTAATGGGCGTAGATAGGTATCTTATCAAACGTATTCGTTTTATTTACCCATATTGTTGTCCGATGTTCACTTAAAATGACTCATCATTTACAGATTGACAAGATTAAGACCAGTTCAACTGCTTCGGGAGAAGCACCTCAAAAGCATCCGATAACACCCAGACATGGTGGCAAAGGTAAGTGGATGGATGGATAGCAGGTGTGCTTACGTACATACGAGTACCCTGTCTAAGTAGTGCTAGATTTGAACATAGACAATTGTTTGTATAAGCAATGTATATTCATGCATGACGTATCTAACTATTGCAGATGCAGGCCTTTCCGACAATACCTCCCCCACCCACTTCCAGGCTGTAACAAATGCCAACCAAATGAAAACGGTAGTTAGCAAAAATCCGAGATCGAAAACCCTTCCTACTTCTACTTATAGCAGTACACGTTCAGCAGCAGTAATGGCATTGGCTTTGCGCAGCCAGACACCGCCGAGTCCAGTGACGTCCCATAAGAACTCTCGGATCTGTCGTCCTCCTGATCACAGCAAAAGCTCAGCCGAGTCCACATTCTCCACGCAACAGATAACGACTGGAGCTTCAGAGGCCGACGAGGCCCGGGGAACAGTCGCCAGACCGAACGGCTTTGGCGATTTATATTCTGGTGGTTCTAGTAGTTCAGACAACGATGGTGTAAATAATTCTTCTTCCTCGTCGGCCACCGCCCTGCGCCGTTTGTACTTTAAAAGTGGTCGCAGTTCGAAAACGAAAGCTAATACGAAATCTTCCATGTCCATGAACCAAATCAAAAAGAATGCTGTCTCTAACACCGCCATTCTGTATCATACATCCGTGGAAGGAGCCGTTCATACGTCCACTAGTAAAACAGTTCCCAAGGTTAGTCCACTCGAAAATACAAATCCGCCATCTTTACTAAGCTGTATTATTTACGCTCCCTCCCTCCCCCCTTTTTAAATGCGAAACTTAAGGTTGTAGTAATGGGCTCCTCCACTGCCTCGATGACCGAAGCGATCATAAACACATCAACCGATTCAGCATCGACAATGGTTACCAATGTTACCCATACCGACACATCAGAGACCTGCGATTCATTAGACTTAGGTAATTTCTTCCCATCTGTATATATGTACACATGTATTTGTATGTTTTATTACAGGATGCGGCAACCGTACCAACCTGCCACATTCCATTCTCATGTAACTGATAAATCAAGTACTTAGTTCAATGTCCTTGAAACAGAGTATGTATGACTTTCTTCTTACAGAACTTATTCGCATATCACTCTAGTCCTGACCAGTTGATTGGGCAAAGCCATGTCCGAAGGAGTGAAAATGAGTCGTTGGAAACAACAAATAATTTAAAAAAAAAAGAAAATAATTTTCCTGTTTCGTTTTCATCGATAATTCGATAATTCATCGAACATTAAACTAGTGCTTTGAATAGACCCTATTCAGGTCGTTTCCCTATTACCAATGAGATCCGTCGTGATACAGTTACTGTTGCCGCACCCTGTGTGCCTGTGTTGTTGCATGTAATCCTAGCATTTGATCATATCCGCACCGTGAATCTATGCAAGATATCCATGATACACGTCTATATTCCAGGTGATACCTCCGGCCAAAGTGAGCCAATATTTAGTTCCTTGGAAGAACCTCTGCTCACCGCAATACAAGTAGACTCCGAGCAAGAGGTGACCGAATTCGAATTGACCAGTTGTTCATCGTACTCGAGACCCGATATCAATCTGCAAGATAGTACAGAGGTATGGAGATTTATTTATTATATTTATTAAGAGATTTATTTGGAAAATTCAATGTTTATTTTGTAGAGTCAAGAGTCCTGCCTTTCAATATTAACCGGAGAACCGACGTCAACAACGCCGCTATTATCGTCACGCAAGAAGCATGCAACATCGTCTTCAAGCGGTGCCAACACGGATAAAGAACGGATGCCCAGTACGGCGCCCGCACCATCAAGCGGCGGTAAACACTTTACATTCGATCAACCCCAGTCGCCGAAATCCGCACGCTGTAGTGACAAGTCACGTACTTGCTTCACATTCAAAGAGGAGGGAAGCGTTAATGTTTCACCGCAGCAACAACAAAGGACACTTTCACAAAGGCAAGGCAAATACGATGACGACAAACATGGAGCAGCGGATGAGTTGAGCAGCAGCAAGATTCAGCAACACCACACTTATGAGTCACAAAATTATTCCGCCGACAATACGAATATCGTAGATATGAGGAGACGTGGCAGTGGAAAGGAGCGTAACCGTTATTCAGTGGGTGCGATTATTACAGGTCACAAGACCAGCCCGAAACGTGAACGGCGCCGTTCGCCGTCATCTATGACGTCCAATGTCAATTCAGCTCCGCCCACTATGAAGGATGGCAATTTTTTCGGCAACATTTCGTCGCCGACTCGGTTAACAGGCAAACTGCAGGTCTCACCAACATCGCAGGGACAACGCAAGTACTCGTCCAGTTCGTCATCGGGTGGCAGTGACCGTTACAAAGACGCCATACTTTTCCCCTTCGACAGGGAAGCTCTTGATTATGAGCGCATACAGCGTGAGTGCTTTGCGGTAAAAGAGCATTCCAGCTCATCTGCCACAACCAGTGATTCTGACGAAGTCGAAAATTGTTCCGTATATGAACGAACTAAGTGTGACGCATCCAATCCCGCAGATTTTTACCAACAGTATACGTTGCTATCGCAGACGGAGCAGCAACAAAAACATCCGTCGCGCAAAAATTCGAAGCGTCTTCGCTCTGATTCCTTGGCACAAAAGTATGTACCCACATCGGACGCATTCAGTCCCAAATCCATCAGTAGCTCACCCACCAACACCCATAACTCACCTAACTCCCATGTAGAATTAAACAAGTTCGAGGATATTGCCTCGAAGTTTGAACAAATGCCACCCAAACACGGTTCGATTGTTAACCTCGCAACAAAAACTCCCAGCCCCTTAAATGCCATAGTCAACAATACTAATCTAGCATTGAATAGTTCCAATTTGAAAATCAATCAAAATAATAATAATAATATTGAAAGCATATCATCGGCTACGAGTAGTCCCAGTAACTCGCGTAGTACCACGCCCCCGCTGCCCAATCTGCGAGTGGATTTCTTCATGGAGAAGTCGTTGCCGGTGCCTTCTCGCAAGAAGTCATATAAAAATAAATCAAGTGTCGCCATCCCAGCCATCGAGGAAATCGAAAATGTTGCTGGAGCTTCAGTCGCACAGGACTATTTGGGCGACTGCCAACACAGCACCGATTCGACAGGACCCATTAATTCAGGTGGTGGCCCTATAAACGTGACAGCCAATCCCATGGAAGTGGCTGCGATCTGCTCACAACCGCGTGCAACCATTGTCGTCCAGCAAGTAAGTACCGCCCATAATCATATACATAGTATGTACATACATGTCTATCGTCGGTACATAATTTTGTTTCTGAGCTATTGAACATTGGACATAGAATGAAACCTTTTAATACGATAACTACAAATGTACTTTAAATAGTCATGGTATTCTTCAACCAGACACTGACAACAACTTTTGGGACAATTTTGCTCCATTTCAGAGAAAAATTGGCTTGATCTCTTCATGCAGCACACCGACATTATGTAAACATATTTAGTATTTTTTGTTTAAGCTAAAAAAAAACTGCAAAAACGTTATATCTCGAAAAGTAAAATTTAATTTTTAATTTATATTAAAGATTCGTGATCTGTGTACTAAAAGTACATAAAAAAAAGTTTACTTGTATGCAGAACCTATGTATTTTTTTCATCGAATCAAAACCTATTTGTTTTGAAAAGTTTTTTTACGCAAATGACTACAAATGGCGATTTTTGTAATCAGTACAACTGCCGTCACCCAATTACGGATTTCCAATGAAAGTGATTTAAATAAATTCGAATAAGTGCATACTATTTTGTTCTCATATGTGAAGGAAAACAAAAGCAAAGATGAATCCCCAGAAAAACAAAATAAGAAGAAAAGTCTCAACAACTAGACAACCATACACATGGACCTCATGCCATATCTATATATCTTCATAAACACCAGACGCGTGCACTCTTTGTTATACCTACGTAATTGTTTGTTTCCGACCAATTTCGCGTTAAACATTTGTAGATGTGTATGTACAATACTTAATACACACATGTGTACACACGACATTATTCGAAGCTGTGGGAGGTACAACAATGACCAGTGACGTTGGTGAAACTGTAGTCCCGCAGGCATGCTGTAGAACAATAGAAGTTGTAATGTTTTGATTTAGGCCCGTACATATGAATATTCTAGATCAGGTTTAAGTTGCAAAACCGTCAATCCACGACCGTCTGTCTGTTGAAAATGGTGGAGTCCTAGTTTGTAAACACTTATTGATAGGTTCCTATTGAAAATTGTGAAATTTTAGATTTTTCAAATATGTCTTTACCAACACCTTGGTACCTGGTACCTCCTGAATGGACTATGGGTTCCTAGGTCCCAAAAACAGAAAGGATTTTCGTTTTTTTTCATTTCCACAAGGAGATTGAGTCGTCTGAAGTCGTCGAAACACTTTAAATAACTTGTGTATAGTGCAATCAAAACTTTTTTACTCTGGACATACTAAGTAAGATCCTCAAGTACGTCTGAAATGTTAGATTGTCAAGTAATAGAAAAAAAGGCTAATTGTATTTACAAACGATGCGATGCAATTCAAATCTTGAATTATGACAACAAAAAATGAATTATGGCAACAAATCGCTTATTTACTTCAATAGTGTCGCAACTCAAAATACTATTTTTCAGCGCATTTTGAACAGTGACACTATTGAAGTAAATGAGCGATATGTTGTTTACCATTTCTGGTAATGTCAGCAAAATTGTAAAAACGTGTAATGAAACTAATATGAGTTCTTGCATGCTTTAACGGACACGTCCACGCACCTGGTACCAGTACGATATATCTATTTTGAAGTGCGTTCAATGGCGAGATCGGGCAAACACACACACACAGATTTGTATTATTTTTGGTATGAACATCTCATCGTCGATTTTCCACGAATATGCTTCATCTTCTTTTCGCTCTCCGGTGTCTTGTCAGTGAGAGAGATACTATATGCTATGTACATATGCCTATATCTTGTAGAGATCTTTCACAGATTGCTCGGGTTCATATAAAATGCGAGTATGCCTGTGGTCTCTTATTATTTGTTTACGATACGCGGTTCAATCCACAGGCAATTCTACTGAGACTCCATGCATATATGTATGTTATTATTTGGAAAAACTAAATAAAACCCAATACGCGAATTATACAAAAACGGCTGTACGTGCGCATATGTGTGTAAAATAAATCAGTTCCAAATCTTCTTCAATACAGTCTCTAATATTTGTGGTTTGCAGTGTATTGTTCACTGTACATATGGAGAATTGAACATATTAAAAGTATAAATTATACATGGAAAAAGTGTAAAACATAGTTGAAAATGGCGCCATTATATAAACGAATCTGCAGAACATTTTCCTTTAGGCGGAAGGTGAGTGCGCGTCAAAGGTCCTGGAATATTGAACTATCGATCCGTCTAATTGCCCAATAGATTTGAGAGAAACCACTTCAAACGTATCCAAGTCCAATGTTTATTGGCATGTGAATAACAATTTGACACTGCTGACTTGTTGTCCAATGCTGTTGTCATCCGTGAACGAAAGCTGAGACTTTGAACTGTGCACTATATAATTTGTATAATCACTTGCCGGTGGCAGCTGTTTAATATTTTTCCAAAAATATATTTTATGGAAATGGCAACTTTTCTAGTTACTTCAACCACGACTTGGATGTAGTTTGTGCGAATGTAGCCCGCCATATAAAGTGATCATTATTTTTTAAAATTGTAAATATTTTCAATGACATGAAGTATCCTTTGGATACAAATGTACCACAGTGTCAGGTAGGGTAATTTTTGCTATTGGACAGCTAAAGTCGGAGTCGAGCCATTTTAAGTCGAACCTAGAGCCCTGCTACTTACTCCATGCCTGTCTTTAGAAAACGTTGTCTCAAAATTTCGAACTCCGACAGTCTTCAGTATCTTAATTAGATCCATTGTATGCCAATTTATTTTTAACAAAAACCATTTGTGGTTCCTTCGATAAGGAATACACCAGTACTTCGACTATATACAGAAAATAAAAAAAAGTCGTTTGTCCCCATAGAGCTCACAAATTATTTACATAGTATCCCTTAACATTCAATAAAGGAACAAAGGATATAATTTGTAAAATTAATCACCGATACCTAGTAATGTTTTTTCCGTTTTCATTACTCGCAGCTGAGGTGGACGGGCTTTCGGAAAAACACCACAACAGTTTAAGTGGCAAGACTTTACCGATATAGCAAATTACAAAAAACAAAACGACGGTGGATTTTATAACACCTAAATCATGCTTTATTTGAAGTATTGTCTGTAATTACTTTCCTACCGAAATATGTAAAGATTAAGATTAAGAATATTTTATGCCAAGTATCTTATAAACAACTGACAAATCTGTAATGTTATGTATATAAATATGTACCTATGTATTTTTGCAGCCGTCCCTTAGTTTAGACAACACGATTGAGACGCTACTGCTTAAAAGTGAAAATGATTTTATCAGTGTCGATCAGGATACGGAACCACAAGGAGCCAATGTGTCCTCGATGTCTGCACGTAAACGTCATTCACAGCAGTTGCACCAAGCTGCCCAGCATTATCAGCACCAGCAACAAAAACGAGATGACAACATCAGACAATTACTGGATGTGACCAATACTCTTACCTTTGAGGAGTTGAGAGATTTCGAAATGCGGTAAGGATACAAACAAATGTGCGTCTGTACATACCGTACATTAGGTGACGTTCACACGATGCCAATTATTGTCCAACGTCGTATTCTCGACAGCTTCCCCATGATTTAACCCTATTCGTACCAGGCACTGACTTCGGGTCACTCTTCAAATTAAAACTTGTTTATCTCATTTTACATTAGTCATACCGTCCCATACCTGAAAGTATACTTAATTTAAATAGTATACATTAAAAAAACGAGCATTATTTTTTTTAAATTTTGTTGTTTTTTTAAAATCCCATTTTACATTTTATTTGGTACGAATAGGGTTAAAATGATATTGGATAAGTAATCGTACTGGGCTGTTTTGTAAGTAATCGTACTAAGCTGTTTTGTTTTTCCAAGACGGTTCTGTTCTGATAACAACAATCAGTTTCCATTTGGGTTGCCAGCTAATAAAGTGATATTACCAGACGCGACTACCACCAAATTTGTTTGTGGTCTGTCCGTAACAGATTCTGGCAGCAGTAACAACAGCTGACGCCAGATTCGAATTACGTGTCATTTGAGCGATGTTATCACTTTGCTAATAAACCCGTTAAGGTCAGCTGTCACGGTGTCACATGAAATTCTGGTTTTCCGAAATTCTAGACCTATGTATGTGTGCATATTCTGTATATATATACATTTTTTTATGTTGCAGTTATGGTTCCCCTCATCACAGTCGATCACAGTCAGTGAAAACTCCAGGTAGTCGTGCATCGGGAAGACCGAATCAATTGTGCTTACCACAACAACGTTCAAGGTATTTATATTTAATTTTCCATTGTCCGCATTGTGTGATTTGCGAATATTTCTTTCTTTCTTTGTTAGAGTGGCCTCAATGCCAAACACGGGTGTGGAGGAGGAATACTACAGGTTACGGCATTTCTCCATAACAGGGAAGGGTGTAATCAATCGTGGCGATTCGCTGAAAAGTCGTCGTAGTAAATCCAACAATAGTGTGGCCAGTTCCAATTCTAGGTAAGTTGCAATGCTTATTAAATCTTCTAACATCCGCATAAGTATGCATTAATATATATGTGTACATTAGACTGGGTGGTGTTTATGAAATGATGGAAGTCGCCATTCCAACAATCCTATTAGTGGGTATTCTTAGAATCAGGAATAGTTTTAACAAGAGCACGGACATTTTGCACCGAAAAAATAGATATTAGCTAATATCAACAAAAATTTCAACTATCCGATAGATGAAATAACTCTAAGTAACGCATAGTTGATTGAACTAACTCTTTTGGAAATATGCAATTCAACTAAGTCGTAGTTTAATGTATGATATTTATAATTACAAATTGGTCAAAATTTTCAATATTATTCTTGGTGTTTAATTCTTAAAAAATGTTGGTGTGTTCCAGTTCCTTGCGCCTAAAATTGCCCACGAAGTGTATCGTTTGAATCAAATAAGAAATATTAATTTTAAAAGATTATTACAATATGAACATATTTTAAAATAACAGATACCTTAGCAGTTTACTCCAATTGTATGTGTGTTACAAAATTTTTTTAATTTGTTGTATGGAATTTTGAATACATACAACAATTACACTACCAAAAATATAGTTGATTTGACTTATCAACTATGAAATTCTTTATCTATTCCAATATGTAATTTGTTGTTAGAAAGTCAACGTAGAAGCCCACTCTAATGTATATGTGCGAGATTACCTTTTTCAAGAAATAAATTAAAAACTCTTGTTATTACGTATGCCCGTCAATGTATGTATGTACATATGTATACGAATGTTTTTAAATAATATAAATCCAATATCGTTCAGTTTGTATGTGCTCTTTCTTCTATAAACAATTAAATCGATTCTTTCAGCAATGAACATTTAACCAACACGCAAGTACCACATTCTGCACGTAATTCTGCCTCCCACAGTTTGGCTTCAAGTCGAGAAAGTAGCACTTCAAATCCAGGCAATGGCCCATACAGGTTAGTTTGTTAGTGAGTACTGAGTTTATACGTAAACACACAGCTTTCCCACCTTTTAGGGTGCTAATGTTGGGAGCCACTGCAACAGGCAAAAGTTCATTGGTATCACAATTTATGACGTCAGAATATCTACATGCCTACGATACTAGCATTGGTAAGTGACGTAATTTCTTAAACATTTGTTGTGATATGCAAAGCATTTCATTTTTTTTTCCTGTTTTGGTCGTTTATGTTTTATGTGAAATCCTTTTAATTTCCACCGCTTTTGAGTCGTTTACCTTTTGTTCGTGTTGTACTGCAAACAAAATTGCAAGTGGGTGTGTTTATGATGTGTGACTATTTTTGTGGTAGATGACGATGTAATGGGAAATAACGTCAATACGTTTTTTTTTCGTTTCGTTTTTTCTGGAACATTTCCAGAGTAACAAGGAATGTTAGTATAATTACATATTGAGAAATGCTGTGATCTACTACGTAGTCTGAGGTCCGGATATCGAGGATCCGCCGTCCTTGATCAAATTCGGCATAAGGGTGGGGCAATAACCATGATTTCATATAGCACCCATACTAATGACCCATTTTAATAATGAGATATGGACGGCAGTGTCAACTTTAGCCATGTCTTACTTGTTTCTGATCTTCGTTCACGATGGTAGATTTTGACTTCCCTCTTCCAATCCTTATAATCATCCAGACGGATTTAAAGGATATTTCTATTTTAACATTCGTGTGGAATCGTTTAAGAGTTTTCGTTTTAGAATTCTGCTTTACAGTTAAATCGGTTTAATGTAATGGCGTGGCACATAAAACGAAAAGAAACAAATAAGATCTTGTGGAATTCGTAGAAATTCTCTTGTAGTTCAAACTAAAGCAATTTGTTACCCGCCACATTTTGTACTTTGGTATGTATTAGACATCCAAACATGCGAGTCACATCTCTCACTCGACCATATATCGACTCCAAATCTATTGGAAAACCTAGTCCAATCATTTGTTTCATTTGTACGTTATTTATCATTTCATTTCGGATAGTCTCGTTGTGAATGTGACACATATGTATGTATGTACTTACGTAACTGAAATTTTATTTTTGAATATCCTGCCATCTATTTCTATTCAAATCACAACCGACCGAACCAATCTACATATATATGGACGACTTTACAGGCAACTGTAATATTCAAATACACATCGATAAACCCGCTGACGGTAAACAAAACTATACCCAAAACCACAATGCAACATACAAATTAATAAATAAAACAAATTATTAACTGACCATATTTAATGGCATCACACTGTATATTTAAAATGCACATAATTCCTATGTTTGTTCTGTCTGCTACCTACACAAACGCACTCACTTCACTATTTAATAGCTTTGTTTGATACTCTTTCATATCAAAGTAGATATGATGTTTAATCTTATTTGCTAAACACACACAAATGTACACTGGCTGCCATTAGTGTAAATGCCATTCAGTTTACTAAAATTGCTTGTGAAATTTATTCAATTTGTATAAATACTTATGCGGTGTTCGGATATATTAGAATTGACCGAATTTTACATCAAAATCTAGTTTAATATCGTAACTGTGCAAAGATCCAGATCCATAAAGTAGCGTTGGGATTATGTAGGATTTCGCAATATGGAACGGGGTAGAAATTTTGACAGCCCCACAATCTCGTGAACAATTCTATCCGTTTGTTGTGTTTAAAATTGTCTAGACCATTTTAAACCAGATTCGGTTTTAACATCGTGAAGTAGAGGCAGACTGCTCCATAGCCTGGTTTTTAGTAACATTTATCATCATATAATTATTTTTATATTTAAGAAATACTGTATAAATTGTTCGCATTCTTAACGGCATTAGGCCTTATAGGCTTGACTAAAGCTTGATGATGTTAATAAATATTGAAATATATTTCTTAAATCTAACTAATTTTTGCAGAGAAAGAAGCATTTGTTGTGGAAATTGGAAATGCGGTTGAGATTCCAAATCCGCTGTTTGGGGGAAACAAACAATTTGTATTTTGAAGAGAGCTTTTCATTCCGGACGAGAAATGAAAATGAACTCAAGATTTAATATTTTTCCGAAATTAGAAGAAAACATATTGAATGTTATCGCATTTCGCGATTGCTATCGGAAATCGCATAATAGGTGTACTGTTATTCACATTCGCATACACAAACCGATGTGAACTGAGGTATATATCGCTCGAAACTAGTTTTCAACAGGCAATTTCATAACGGTTTAAAAAAATTAATGTATTCCGTCTCGTGCACATGAAGAAACCCCATCGCTGGAACACAGCGGTTTATCACCTATATCGAGACCACTTTTTGTGATGTGTTTTGTATCTTATACGTTTTGTTTATACCATTAGATAGCTTTTACATTTGAACATTTGTTTGGCATGCCTTGAATTCGTTTATTTCCATATTATTTTTTGCACGTTGCATTGTCATTCGTTTGTTTCTGATTCAATGTTTAAATTCCAATGGAAATATTCGTTCTCTACGATTAACAGTTTCATTCCGCAATATAGATGATGATTCTGGCGAAAAATCGGTATCAGTATTATTGAGTGGTGAGGAATCCGAGTTGATATTCATCGATCATCCCTACGCCGAAATGACGGTTGGTTCTAAAAATATTGGTGTAATATTGTGAATTTCTGAACAATTTTCGTTTTTAGCCTGATGAAAGTTTAACCTGTTACGATCCACATGGTTATTGTGTTATATACTCAGCTTCGGATCGTGGAAGTTTTAATGTGGCTGAACATGTTTTACAAGTTTTGTGGACCAATCAAAATATTGCGCAAAAAGCGGTGATACTGGTGGCGAATAAAGCCGATTTAGCTCGAAGTCGTTTAGTGAGTGCTGAAGGTAAGATCAATGAAATGTTAATATCCGTTAACGTGTAAAACATGTTTGTATGTGTGTGTGTGTGTCTGTTTGTTTTGACAGAGGGGAAAGCAATGGCCACGGCATACGATTGTAAATTCATAGAAACCTCCGTCGGAATAAATCACAATGTGGACGAGTTACTGGTCGGGCTGCTGTCACAGATACGTTTGAAATTGGAAAATCCCGAAAAATCGAGGTGAGTCAGTACCTTTGGGGTACGTGGCGAAATTGTCGAAGTAATTTGTGAATTTGTATTGTTTCAGAGATATGTTTAGAAAGCGGTCCATTAGGAAATCAAAAAGACGGGCCTGCTCTCCACTGAGTGGTGCTTGTTTGACGGGTAACGTAAATGCGAATACGCCCTTGGGACCATTGGCCAATGTGATTTCGGATGTTACTCCACCCGGTAGTGCGCAAAGCAGGTAACATTTATAATTAAATTGTGATTACCCAAAACATACTAGTTTATTTGCACATCTCTCATACGCAACAAGTGAGTCGTAAAAAAGAATGCTTTTCAAGTTTCAAAATTACTGTGGTTTCACGGATGCGGAACAAGTTTTCAACTGAACATTTTTCGTTGGATTTTCATACACACACAAGCATGCCTATTGCTTATGGAATACAAATTGCCAGTAGTGGCGTTAAATATAAAATCGATATATTCGCATACATTACAAAAAGTGTTGTTTGCAATGGCACAAGAATCATTCTTGGCAATGGCATACATATGTTCGACAATACATTTCGTTTCATTGATTAACATATACACGTAAATTGAAATTGTTTATACAATTACATAAACTCCGTATTCGTAACCGATTTCGCAATACTTTGCCAATTATAGAACCTTCCCTATATCAGCATGCTTCCCTACGGTATTGCTACTTCCGGACCGCTCCTTTGTTGGATTCCGCAATAGGGTATTGTTAGTCCCGAATATTTTTTGCACAACTTATGCCATCAAATGTACATTTGATCAGCATTTGGATTGCCTTTTCTTGAAGAGGCCGTTTGGATTCTATATTTCACAACTCAACTCGAGAGGCCCATTTACGAAGACAGTCAAAACATGAAGCCCTAAGACAACGTGGAAGTCGATCTATATTTCCGTAGCATAATACTTTTTCAAACAATTGTTAATGGGCCGTTGACACCTTAAAAAATTCTAATATATAAATATTTCTGGGCAATGCTCACTGCAATTGCTGCATTTTCAATTCTGCAATAAATATTAAGAATAAAAACAATTATAATTAGTCTATCTATCTATCTTCTATATATATAAAAATGGATGTGTGTATGTATGTAACGTATGGACTCGAAAACGGCTAGACCGATTTTGATGAAATTTTCAGGGAATCTTCCGAATAACCCCGCGAGTAACATAGGCTACACATTGTTTGGATTTAACTACATTTAGGGGGTGAAAATGGCAAAAGGGATAAAAACTCCCCTTTCCTATATAAATATGTGTAATACAACACTAATGTTTGCTTAGGGCCAGCAACGCGGACCGGGTCAGCTAGTTATATATATATATATATATGTAAGACTGATCCCAGTCTTACGTTTTCTTTTCGTTGACCCAACCTATGGTGCTCGCATTTCGTTGAGCTGTCACCTGTGCAGTTCATCTCGTTAATAACACTGGACTTAATAATGGAAATAATTGTGTTAGTGTGTTTGTCGATCCTGACATGCAATCGAAATCGTTTTAATGATGATGTTAGCAAATCGATCAATAATGTCCATTTCATTCGTATATGAAACCAAACGGAACTGTGTACTCAGTAGAAATGTTACTGTATTGACAACTACAGTGTTACTTTAAGTAAAGTAACACATGCCAAGTCTTTCCCGCAGACGGTTTTACAGTTGTGTCATTCCATCATTCGGTTTTGTGGAATTTCTTATACAGGAGTATGGGAAGTACAAAATAATACGTAATGTATCCTCCGAGACACCAAAGTATGTGACTTAATTAAAACCGACAGACCCGCACATTTTTCTCTGATGGATACAAAAAATGCCGGATTTTTCGAATTATTTGTTAGTGACAATTGCGATGCCAATTCATTTTCCATGTTCCAGTTACCCCGTTTAGTCGGATAGTCAGTTTAGAAGCCTACAAGAGTAACGTATGTATGTAAATGCATTAACTAATTCCACCATTTCTATCTTTTCAGCCCACGAAAATATCGAGGATCTCGCACATCAACCAGTTTAAAAGTCAAAGGTCTGTTGGGCCGAGTTTGGGCTAGAGACTCAAAATCAAAGAGCTGTGAAAATCTACATGTATTGTAAAGGTGAACTCATGCTTAGCAACATTTTCCGTCATGTACAGATGTGTGGAAAATACGAAAATAATACGGATACACTGTCCACTTTCGGTGAATTGTACAAAATACAATTTGAATGTATGTTTATGTTCTTACGTTCCAAATGTTCCAAGAAATCCATCGTCTCATATTTAAGACGGATACTTAATAATCCATATACATATTGAAAATGTTTTATTATTGAAAACTTCCTGTTACCGGCCTTAACACTAGTTTACTGGTGTACAAAATGCTTACTAACATTTAAAATTTTATTATGTTGGAAAATCATCCTGTAAATGGGTCCACATCTACTAGGCGTAGAAAAAGCCACACATACGAGTATAGTATAGGTGTTTCACAAATGAATGTCAAGAAGTTCCTCG
Organism: Hydrotaea cyrtoneurina; assembly: GCA_958296145.1. Lineage (NCBI taxonomy): Eukaryota > Metazoa > Arthropoda > Insecta > Diptera > Muscidae > Hydrotaea > Hydrotaea cyrtoneurina. Next base: position 80,709,354 of record OY282516.1, read on the forward strand.
GTTACTTCCAATATACATATTATTCTTGAATCTGAATGTTTTAAATGGAAGTGTTTTACAAAAATGTTCCCCGTCCTTTCCTAATGAAATTTGTCACAAAAAAATACAACTTATGTAAAAGACATACATATATATTTAAATAATAATTTATAAAACGATGTAAATTCGAGAAGAAGAAACCCATTTTAAACTCGTTCTCAAAGAAAAGAAATAAGCAATATTAATTAAAATTGTATTCCAATTTAATTGTTGTAAGAATTTATTAAAGAACTTCAAGTGTTTTTATTCGATATACTTTTGCGTACACGTTATACATAGTATTTATTTATTTATTTATAATAATTAATTTATTATATAATTAAGTTGTAAGCTAAAACCAAATGGCACATTTTCAGCATTTATGACAGGATATTGAATATTTATTTATTATCGGTATAAAAAAAAATCTCTGTTTTACAAGTTAATTGTTGTTTATATATTTCTTATATATATATATATATATAATAACTAGACTATAAATATATGTATGTATGGGTGTTTCATTATTGTGCACAACACATGAATATAATTGTATACCAATGAACAAAACGGTAATAAAACTCTTTATGTTATAAAATTTGAGATGTGTGTCCCACCCATAACCGCTGTCACATCGTGAAATGCAATCAATTGTACATCACACTATCGGACACACGTTGAATTTTGTGTCAGCAGTTATCGGAAACACATATTTCAGATTCGAATTTATGGACCACAAAATGTAGATGTCGTTGGAAAGCAAAATATTTATTCCGAAGTCAATCGGCTGTGAATAAAAATCAAAGTTGGAACGTTTGAAAATTAAAATATTACCTAAAAGTTGCTTGGTATGAATTAATTCTGAATCAATTACCATTTTTTGGACAACTCGAAAGTTTCCACACAAATTCCGACTTTCGATGTGTTGTTTGGTTGTATTCTTATAAACTAATAAGTTAACTTAAGCGAACAAACAACCTGCAACAATTACAAATAGTATTGAAACATCTCACTTATCTTTTACTTTCAATTATGAAGAAACCTACGACACTGATCGTCAACTACAGTGCTTATTTAAAAACTAGTTTAGAAGGGACCACTTAAGAATACGATACTGTTGATCGGAAGATAAAACGAAAACAAAACAAAATAGTATGTTGCATAACAACAACAGCTAAACTAATACGCTAATAATTCATTACAAAATTTTAAATAATACATGTTATTACTTCTTTGGCCAGTTACTACACCCATTACTGGGAGAACAATCATTCAACACCAGCATTAGCCGTACAATTGCTCTTCATTACTGCCTCCATTAATAGACAAGGGGGCTGGATGGGTATGTACACGTCGAATTTGGATAAGCGCACGCCTTTTAATTGCAAATAAATATTAGTAACGATTGTTCGGCATGATTTTTCCATGCACAGTACTCCGCTTTATTGAAAATCGTTTATGTGAAACACATTTTCAATGCAAAGAAACAAACTTATACGATACGGACACAAACTTATACGATAAGAGAAATATGATGAATGGAACAATTATCCTTAAGTGAAAACAATTTCTTGTTTTTTTTTTTACATTTCCGCTTAACCGAATTCGAATGTACATGCATTCAAGAAGAAGACATTTCAAACGAAATCACAACAAATCGACCAAATCATCATCAATACCAGTCGATATTTCTGGTATGCATGCTAAACATACAAAATTTTAAATAATAAATATTTAATGCTCGAATGCATGCGTAAGCTCATGGGACGGCACAGTTCTATGAAGTTTGGATGGATTTTCGTTATCGCGCTTTTAGTTAAGAGTATCTTGATATGGAGAGAAAATGATGGATCAGCGATGACACACTGGACACAACCACAGGTAGACGTTCGTCGTATCGTCGTTGGCTAAGCGACTTGTCAATACCTTTGTGCTGCCATCGTACTATATACAGATACTTATCGATTAAGAAGAATACAGATGTGAATTCGTATTGTTGACGAAGGGCAACGAACAGGAACACTGAGCACCAATGACACTTCCATTTGATTTTTCGTTATTTTATTCAGATTAAAACGAAATATAATCTAAGCAATACACAAATGCATACATAATTTGTTTCTGTAATCCAACTATTGATGTTCGACAGCTGTCGAGGAAATACACAATTTTCATTGCAGGTCAGATAAGGTCAACATTTCGTTCCATTTTATTATGGTAATGTAAATTCAAATTTTTCGTAAGAAATTCATAAATTCGTTACGATTTCTGTGCTTTCGAACTGTCTTTGTTTCTAACCTCCCGATAATGATGAGGGTCGGCAAAAGTCGACAGTGATATTTTGATTTGATAATCGTTGGAATTTATAAGTACGAGTACACACGTATTAAATCAAAATCAAATAAAATGTAGCGGCAACCATTTGTAATGAATTATTTAACAAATACACAATGCAAACACATCGCTTTTGAAGCTGATGTCAAATGTTTATTACACAAATTTCATACTACAAATAAAACAAAACAAACGTACTCCAAAAACACATTTAACATAGGTATGCTGCACAATGGAATTCATTTAAAAACAACTAAATTCAAAAAGCTAATCAATTGTTACAGTTATATTTCTATTCTAGAATACATAATTCAATTCATGTTTTCCATTTCCTAATTCGAACCATACATAGCAATAAAATTTCTTTGTAGGTTTAAATAAAGTTTTTCCTAACTTAGTCCGGTGTTTTCATAAATGAAAAAATTAAATCAAATATATATATTATATGTAATTAACGTTGATTGCGAAAAGAAAAAACCGATTTTTTGGAATAGTAGTAGAGATATACTCACACAAATAAAAAAAATTATTTACATTCATATTTAAACATTGGTCGTTTTTATTGGTTGATGATCAATGGCATACGATAGCCGTGAATTCAGCTCTGGGAAATCATTAGCTGCGAGTTTATGCCGGCATATACGCGTTTAGATATACCACGTATCTGTTCGAATTCGACGACATCACTGGACAGAGATGCATACAAAAAAAAAATTAATTTTCGAAAATTATAACAAATATGTACATTAGACGGGTCGTTATTTTCCAAAAAAGTGTCTGATTTTGAAGTGCCGGGCAGATTTTATTTCCTTTTGGTCTAAAACCATTAAATTTAAAATTTGGGGCTGATCGGATAATATTTAGTGGCCGCGCCCATCAACCAAAAATTTAAATACATGAAATATATGGAAAAAATTTATATTTACCCAATATTCTTCAAATTAAGTGCACAAAAGAGAATATTTTCTACAAAATCTAATTGATTACGATTAGCAATGATATTGGTTAATAAGAAAGTTGAAGCAAGTAACATAATTATTTATTTTAAACACTTATGAAAAGGCTATATATATCGTTTTGAAATATTTCTCTTGCTGTTGCAAAGCAAAACAAAAAAGTACCGTTGCGAATAGCTCAGTACACAAAATATATGTATTTTGAGTCTTTATTCTTTATTTTCATTCAGTCTTGATGCGTGTATATTTATATTTTTGGTTGATGGGCGCGGCCACTAAATATTATCCGATCAGCCCCAAATTTTAAATTTAATGGTTTTAGACCAAAAGGAAACAGAATCTGCCCGGCACTTCAAAATTTATTTATAACGACCGGTCTAATGTACATACATATATCGCGACCTAAAGGTGTAAAGGTGCTAAGTCCAATATTTGAAATTTTACAGGAGAGGCAAAATACTTCCTGTAAATAACACTGTCCAACAAATGAAGACTTTTTGAATGGAACAGAATAGCGACCCCATAATTCTGAAAGGGTGTATTGAGTACATCATTTTTGTAGAACAATCTTATGGTCCAGCACGTCAGAGTTTTATTTTACAGTGGGTCAAAGTTTTCATTTTTTGGTCGAAGGGAGCATTATACAATATGAAAAAAATGCTGTAAGTTAATGTCTGAGAGAATTCTTATGGTCAGAGTTGTATTGTGGAATTGTATGAGGATTATTTTTGTGGAAGATCTGAACCCTCTAACTGGTGTCTTTATGGGTTAATTTGACCCTTTTTTCGAGAAATTAAAAAAATATCCTTTAAAAAATGGCATTTAAGGATTAAAATATTCTACGAAAATGTTTGCCGGAAAATTTCATTGGGGGTCACCAAAGACACCAATGTTGTAAATAAAGCTCTTTACGCTTAATTAGTAAAATTATACACCAACATATACAAAACAGGTAAAAACGGCGTCAAGTTCGGCCGGGCCAAACACTGAGTTTGTAATTTACACATTCCGGCGATGCTGCAGGGAGACAATAGAGTTGGATACCCTACCATCCCCTATCATCACCACCGCTCTCCTCTGTACACGGTCCAGAAGATGTCATTGGAGCCCCTGCCCATATATGGGAGTTGTATTCCATTTTAGGCCGGATGTAGGTGGTGTAAACATTTACGAGATCAGATGAAGTGAAGTATTTCTTGCACCGCTTTACGAGCAAGTTTACATTTTTCTATTGGAAGTAGTAATTCGTCGTAGGAAAAAGTAATAAAGGGTGTTTTTTATTGGGGTATAGAACTTTAAGTTGGCATCACTTTTTTAACTGGCGGCCATTTTGTCAGCTGTCAAGTGATTAATATTTAGTTTGGTTTGCCATTTCATCATGAACAGGTTGACAAAAGAACAACGCTTGCAAATCGTGCAATTTTATTCGAAAGTAATGGTTCAGTTCGCGAAGTTCACCGCAAGCTCCGTCCATTTTATGCCTTTACATCCACAAAAACTGACTGTTTGGTGTGCTCTATGGGTTGGTGGAGTCATTGGGCCATACTTCTTCCGAAATAATGCTGGAGAGTCAGTTACCGTTAATGGAGACCGGTATAGAGCCATGATAACCGACTATTTTGTTCCCGAATTGGATGGCATGAATGTGGATGAGTTGTGGTTCCAACAAGTGGTTGAAAACTGGACCTGTAGAATTGGCTTTATTCGAGCCAGCCGCGGCGGCCACATGCCCGAAATCATATTTAAACATTAATGGCATAAAATTATCCTTCCAATAAAGCCAAATTGATGGACATTAAAACGATGTCAAGCCATCTACTTCTCAATTGGTATTTGTTTGCATCTTCTATGCACTTCAGAGTTAAAGATCCAGTTGTGGGCAAACCATATACGTAGAATGTTCTCAAACATCGATTAATAAATGCTTGGATTTTGATTGTTCTCCTTTGCTTATGCATAGCAAACATTAATCTGAACAAGGCAACATTTTAATTTCTTAGGTTGAACAAATAGTGTGGAAGAAAAGGGGGTTTTCTCGACATTAACGATTCAAAAAAGTGAACCTGAAAAAATCTTAAAAAATATATTTCACGTGAAAGCTAGAACAGGTTTGATAAATCGAGATTCTTTCACATCAATCCTAGACTTGTCAATTTCATTTTGAAACGCCACTTTTCTGTATTTAAGAAAGTGTTGACTGAAATCGATTTCCAAAGTCATTTATTTAATGTACTTGGTCTTTTATTAAATTATTATTTGAATTTACAGCGTATTAGGCAATACTATACACATATGTATTTATTGCCGTTTCCGTAAAACGAATTCTGTCGTTCGTTACAAATTGTCAAAATTGAAGGCGAAATAAAATTATTTTTATCAGTAATGGGAGCTTATTCTTTTGGGCTTGTGTTTCATACGTCGATATCTAACATATATCGGAAAACCAGAATTGAATAATGTCTGAAACGAACAAATTCGTTTTATGGAAACAGGCAGTTATTCAATATTAAGTCAATAATAGATTCATTATTTCTTTCTTAATATTTCTTTTTTTGACGTCCTCCATCCTCTTCAGCATTGCAGTTACTAATTCTCCAAATATAACATCTTCACATCGATCAGAGATAGTGTTTTTCGGTGCAATGTTTATTTTGGTGGATTCCGAATGAAGGGTGATATTCTCTTTATCAGTCATTGTTAACGCAGAATTGATGTCTTCGTGCGTACTATAATTCTCTACAGTTTCCCGACATTTAATTGATTCATCCGAACTCTCACATTTCATTGAGTTGTTTTCCATATCATCTACCTCGAGGAAAACATATTCTTCGGTAGTATTTGTTCGCCTTTCTGCAATATCATCCTCCGTTATCTCGAATTCCGGCCATTTGCCACTTCTAAATTTAAGTTCAATGTCGCGTTGTACAAAATGCATTTGGTTGGCATATTTAAAAAAGTCGTCAGTTCGGTACCGCTGCACCAATAAATGCCAGCGAATTTTCAAGTATTGTTCTGAAAAGTAATGATATTTCGATATATTGCCTGTCATTTCATTATTTGACGTAATTTTATTAGGCGGACTCACTACAAATTTAATTTTATTTTTCCATTCATGAAGTAATATTAATTGATGAGATATAGTTGGAAAGATTGTTGAGAGGTATTCTGAAAAGATCTTCACATGATTCCACTCAAACAAATGACTTTCATTTTTTTAGTTTGACTTTTTTAATGCACAATTTTCTCAAATTATTCTAAATATAGGGCCATAGAGGAAGTTATCATTTCATTAGATCAATTTTGTAACCATTTAAGTTGCTCAATACATATTTCATACTCAAATCAGAGGAGACAACATCGCAAGACCGACTACACTAAATACTGATGTGATGTAACGAATATCTTATCACAGCTATAATATTTCTAATAATCTTACGGGAAACAAAAATACGTTAATATATCGAAACCGGTATAAGATATTTTAATTTATTCGATAATACCACCCAGCACATTACAAGTTTTTTGACTGTTCTTAAAATTTACTAGGTAGTAGTGTATATATAACATTAGAAATTTGGAGCGAGATCGAAATCGCTTATTGCTGACTCATACCTTTAATTTTAAGTTCCTTCGACACTTCCATCCATCCAATTTCACGTTCCTGCATCTTACTGTTATTACCGTAGAGACATGGCTTTTGCTTCACTGCTTCGATAATTTTTGAGTTTATATCCATTTTAATGATTTTTCTTGTTTTTCCTTGGCTGAAAAAATACGATGTGTCGATCAGTAATAGTGGTTATTTGCTAGAAACAATATTATCAATCTAAGGCTATGTTTACATGAGGGATTTAATTAAGACTTGCTACCGCTTGATGTGCGGAACGCTTGATGTTTGTATGGTAGGAAAAATGTACAAAAACTTTTGTAGAATAAAACCATGGTAGCTTATATTTATAAGCAGATATGGTGATATTGTTAGGAATAAAACTTGAGATTTCGAATTAAACCCTCAAGACGTGTTTATAATTTCACATTAGGTTACAATATATTGGAAATGAAAACAAAAAAACCGGTAAAATATATTCAAATAAATGGAAAAATTACAGTTTGACGGGTTCATAAATATACAAAAATAAAGAAAAAATCCGGGCATAATATCAAAAAACCACAAGTAGTTACATGGGGCTTACCATTAGTGGTAATTCCAAAGGCAGACGGGGATGTAAGACTTTGCGTAGACTTCAAAGCAGGTGTCAACCAGCGGATAATTAGTGCTCACTACCCAATTAACAGCCTACGGGATTCCGGTAATTTTTGTAGACTCGATTTATAAAAAGCCTATTTGCATATTCAACATTTGCATATTCCGACCATTTCTACTTATCGTGGCACCTATCGTACGACGCGTTTCTCATTTGGAATTAAAACAGTACCAACAGAATTTAATCGAATTATAATCAAATACTACAAGATGTTCCGAAAGCCGTGTAATCTGATCATACCGAAAAACTCTAGAAGAGTACATATCAAGTCTAAGGCGGTGTCTCAAGCAACAAAAGAAATGTAATTTGCATCTAAATCGAGCAACATGTTTTTTAAGAATTAAATCTAAATACAAAAAAATAAAATGTGTCCATCCAAAGTGACAGCAATGCCTGATATGTCAGCACCAACTAGCTTTGATGAAGTGATGGTGACATACTACTCACGGTTCGTGCCAATTATTTCTTCGACAACTTTTAAGGACATTTTTGTGGTTAGAAAACTTTTAAAAATCTGAAAAACTGAATAGGCATTGCAGGTGTATTATCGTATGTTAATGACGGCCAAGAGAGGCCAATATCGTACGCTTCTCGGGCATGGACACCATAAAAACCAGAGCGATAAATATTACTAATAGCCTTTTTCAGATGTTAAAACCCCTTAAACACCTGTATCATACTTGTCGAATAGCTCGAACAATACGTTTTCCAAACTGTTAATGGTCTTTTTTATTTTGAAATTTACAGATTTCTGAAAAATAGATATGGCAACCCTGGTGTACAGTGCTCTGATTCCTTGTTCGTAGGCAGAAATAGATGCAGTTTATTTTGCAGCGAACTGGTTAAACACAATTTCATATAATTTTTGTAGTAGTTAGATACATAGTTTACACAGTGATGCCAGGTTTGAAATCTGGTAAAACCATCAAATATTTGTCAGTGGTTGTTTCCACCTAGTATATGCTGTCGACGTTACGAATAAGAGAGTGATCTCTAAGTCATGTTAAAACATTGCAAAAAGCATAAGCAGCTCGGAGCCGGTCCCATAAGAATGTAACTTCTACTTCTGAATTGCCGGTGTTTTGGCAAATACACTGACACAATGACGAACTAGTGATTTGAGTAGCTCCAAGTAATCTGCATCGCCAAGTTAATATGGCATCATATGTCGTAGTGTGGGGAGTAAAAGAACTCAGTTCACTTACCATGCATCAATAGCACATACATCCAGATGGTGCCTTTTCCAGCTCTAAAGGTTTACTGTGACACTAACAAAACGGTCTTAATAACTCTGGCACTCAGATTCGACATATTCAACATTCCATCCCTTTTGAAAGCCTTTCTAAACAGTGTTGGTATTTTGAAACCATTAAATGAGCCCCAATAGGGCCAATAGTGCCAACATTAACGTTAAGTTTCAGAAGTTAAATAACATTTATTAAATGGGCATTTATATAATTCATATCTAACGCTCGTATATTTTTTTTGGACCAAAAACATTACATTTCACTGAAATTTTCTAAAAAAGCAGTAAATCGATTTGGAGAAGCAGTACTTTTCGCAGTATATTTATTATTCAATATATAAATAAATAATAATAATCATTTCCATCATCTGAATCATTAGAACCAGCTTCTGTTGTTGTTTTGTATTTGTTGGTTGAAGCAATTCCGGCTTCGTTTTGAGGTATGTATAGAAATCATAACATTTGTACTTCAAACGGTCAGAATCGCCTAGTTTTGTTCACATTAGGTTGAAGTCGAGAATGAATGAAATGATATTCCCGATTTTGTTCATTCCCTTTTACCCCCGTTCCTATTTTTCCCATTCCCCTTCGACCTGTTCCGAACATCACATTTATGTCTTTGTTTTCATTCGTGTTTCTAAGAATTTTCTTTTGATATCGCTTCGGTATTGCTTGATCGGCCAGAGTTGTACTTTTTAGTGGGTCAAATTGTACTTTTTACTTCTCAAGGTACCAAAACGAATGAAAATAACCCTGCCATTACACCTACATCTAATTTGTTGCCAGTTGAGCACACATATACTCTTCGAAACAGAAACCAAATATCGAAAATCATCTGAAAAATCATTTCAAAAACGTCGTCAGAAGAGTAACTTCTCTTGTTGTTGTTACCGTCCGCAGCAGCAAACAAAAACTCAATGTTACCCCACACCACAAATTGTCAAAGCATTTGGGGAAAAGTATGGACACGCAAATTTGTTTTCATAAATACGTCTAAATTTTGTTCTTTGTACTTCAAACAAGTCTGAAAAATACTTCGTTGATAACAATTCACAAAATATAACTGTTTTTATTACGACAAAACGGTCAAAACACAATTACACAATAAAATTATCCCATAAATTGACACAAAAAATATGTTTAGGGAACTCTAACATTCGTTTCTGCTGCATGTGCCAAAATTTTACTGCCATTGAATTTTCGTTGCCAGTCGGCCGGACAGTAGCAAAAATGTGTGTGTATTGGTAAAAAAGTGTGAGTGTGTTGAGTTTTTCGAACAATTACTGCCCTGTCTAATGGCTGGGTAACAATGAAAATTGTTGAAGAATAGAATTGAACCAAATTAGCAATGGTACTTGGGAAAATCATAATATACTACACAGTAATTGCATCAACTCAGTCATTTATTTTTAGTTAAATATTCATAAAAATCCTCCAATTAAGAAAAGAGTCTAAAATATACTTTTATTTCAATACGAATTTAATTTAACATGAATATGAAAACGATTTTTAGTACTTCTGTGAACTATATATTTCCATCCCTGGGTAAATGCCAATCAACTTTTGCACACCACCTCTGACTTCTCTACACCCTTCATCCACAAACTCGTGTTGCGGCATTGTTACTACGATATTTTCCGGCAACACTATCGATAGTATCGGTACTATCGGAAAATTTTTATAGATCTCATCATGCCATGACAGTCGAATAGGCTTTTAAGGTTGGTAGCATAAACCCTTTTATTTAGAAAAATTTTAAACTTTTTTTCTTACATATATATAATGTCAGTTTGTATGAATTTTAACATCTGCAAAAGTCACTTAACAATGTTTATAATTTTATTTTTCTGGTTGCTATCGTGGTGCACAGATAGTTATATAAATCGGCTGGAAAATATGTTTAGTACCATTTAGCGCTTCAAAAAAATGCGAAAAACAGAAAAATCGACATATATGGCAACCCTGTTTCTAACCCACGGACTATTAATGATATGTTTATATCTTGGCCATCGATTACTCTTGACTTGAAAATATCCACACATGGTGAACATTAATATTTTGAAAAAAGTGGTAAAATATAATTATAGAGAAAAAATATTGAGTAATTCTCAACGATACTTCTAAAAAAAAATATTGAGTAATTTAATAATTTTTGTAGCCAGGTGACATTTTTCGATACAATTTCGATAGTGCAATCGTTTGTTTGACAGCCCTAATTGTTAGCTTGATACGAAAAAATCGGAGGAATCACAAATGGGCAGTTCACATACCACAATATTTTGTCATTGACCTGAGTGCTTGTTTGTTTCTTCAAAATCCAAAAATCGTAAATCATGGATATGATATTGGCCAATGTTAATCACATATACTTCAAAATAGAGAGGGACCTTACGGAGCAAGTGGGTGCGATATCTTTGCCCTTCTTCGGAATGGACAGTAAGTAAGGAAATGAGACATTGCAGCGAATTTGTTGGAGTGACCACTGTTATTTTTAGAATCAGTAGCTGCTGTTTGTCAATTCTTGAACTCGAAGAATGGGGAGGAATGTACTAAGGGAGCTATGTGTCCATTTCGTCATATTCGTGGAGACCGTACTATTGTTTGTAAACATTGGTTGCGTGGTTTATGTAAAAAAGGAGATCAATGCGAGTTTCTACATGAATTCGATATGAAAAAAATGCCAGAATGCTATTTCTATTCACGCTTCAATGCCTGCCATAACAAAGAATGCCCTTTTCTGCATATTGACCCCGAAAGCAAAATAAAGGATTGTCCATGGTATGATAGAGGATTTTGTCGTCATGGTCCACATTGTAGACATCGTCACGTACGAAGAGTTTTATGTATGAATTATTTATCTGGATTCTGTCCAAATGGCTGGAGCTGCAAGCATATGCATCCACGTTTTGAATTGCCTCCTAGTGCAGAAGCCAACAAAGATCAATTCCAAAAAAAAATACCTACATGTCATTTCTGTGGAGAATTCGGACACAAAGCCTCCATGTGTAAAACCAATCCAGATAACAACATAGAACTACAAACAAGTCGACAAACAACTAATGCTCGATACCCCCATTACACTGGACCCATAAATGCAGGACTCATCGGTAACCAACAAAATAGAGATTCTCTAGACACTTCGAATAATTCTGCAGGAACAAGTGAGAATTTCGAGCCGTCTTTAAATTCTAGAACGACAAACAATGGTCCCTTGTACCAGAAGATATCAAAGCCGTTGGAGGAGATTACGTGTTATAAATGTGGCACGAAAGGACATTACGCTAATAAATGTCCGAAGGGACATTTGGCTTTTCTTTCAAATCAAAGAAGCCATAAATGATATTAAATAGACTCGTTATTTTTCTGTTATTAACATTTTGAAGGTAGTTGTCGAATCATTTCCACTAGCATCGAACAACATATTTGCAAACGGTGAATAAAACGTTCATTTTGACCTAAAGGTAATTTATTATTTTAATGTAGTATAGTATATTTTGGGTCGAGTTGCAAATTAATGAATAACTCTGTCCTAAACTTTCATCTAATTTATTATTGAAAGCGGCCCCATCTTTTATATTCTTAAAATAGTCCTTTAATTTTTACATGGCAATGTAGATTATTTAAATCCTAGGCGAATGTTCCTTTGGGGGCTTAAATTAAGGTTTAGTTCTTCGATTTGTTTAGGAGTGTCCCAGTTTCAAACATTTTAAAATTTATTTTATTATCATAACTTAAAAACTTCGATAAGAGTAAAATTAAGTTTAATGGTCACGAATGGAAAGTTACAACATAACCCTAATTGAGCTATTTCCCCAACAATATACACACATAAACCTTAGATGTAGTTTACGATCATTGCTCAGATTTATTTTTAATTTTGTAAACGTTTACGATTTTGTAGACGTTTTTTAAAAAAAAAATTCTCATTACTCGGAATATGACCTTATAGTGAATCAAGCAAATTCATTCCACCACGCAGCCGATCTTCTTGAAATTTTCAGTGTCGATCTGAAAGGAATATTGGAATATACTTTTTGGCCTTATAGGCTTTGTATATTACAATGAAACCAATAAATGAAATGAATATTGGAATATACTTTTTTTTGATATTTCATGTGGGCGTTGCACCTCAGACACAGCCCATATCACTAGCGCTGTCATATCACAAAAATCACTTAAATTTGAACTGGAGATTAATGCTGATAGGCAGATGATTCCTGGCTATATTATGAGATAATTGGACAAATCGGCGTGACACCTCACATTGAACCCATATTTTAAAACTACCACCTGACTTGTGCTTGAATTTTAAGTAGGAATGGTTCATTGTACACTTGTGGACATACAATTAATTAATTGTAATTAATGTTTTAGAGCTTCTACGACGATTAACACAAGTTTTTTATATAATGGGTACAAATAAAACTTCTACCCCAGCTGAAATTGTGTGAATTTGAAGGTGGTCCGAAAATGTGTCTTGCGTTTCCAAAGTGGTAAAAACACTTTCATTATAGCTAACTTAGATCAGCATTATAAAAAAATACGACCTTTAACAAATTGGCACGAAAAAACCTCGAAAAAGTGTGCCACGGAAAATAGGCCATAATAAGAAGTGCTTCCCGACATCTACGCAATGCCCAAATATCAGCAAGGTCCGTAAGCAGACGTCTGACTGAAAAAAACGTACGTGGGCGCATAGCTAGGCTGCAGTTCACAAAGAAGTATCATAGTGGACTAAAGTGGTCAATAGTATTAGTGAAAAATTGTGTGTAAAAATAAAAATGTTCCGATTTGTTGTATGCATTTTGTACGTGTAAGGGGCGCTTAAGATAAGTTAAAAAGCAATACTGATTAAGAAAGGGTCAAGTGTTTTCCACAATTTGAAGGTATTGTACATTTAGTAAAAAAGTCTATTATTTTTTTAGTCTCAAACCGCTAATTAACGATTTTGTTCTCATAAACTACACCCAACTACACTCTTCTACTGACAGTTAAGGAGTGAAATTCCCTTAAACAGTTTTATAAGTAATTCCATAACTCAAAGTCTCCGTAAGTCGACTTTTCTGAGTCTCTCTTTTTGCTTCGATTCCTGTTTCGTAACCGTGTGTATAAAAAACTTGTTATTCCGCTCCAGTGTTGCCACTTAAATAATTCGTTCGACTAATTTTTCTGGCCTAACCAGCCACTGTTTAACTAAAATTTGGACGACTCAGCCACATAGCCACCGGCTGTAAAAAATGACCGCCGTCGAAATTGCATCGGCTCGGTTATCTGATCAAGAGAATAGATTGCTCATTGATTTCGCTTCAGAGGAAATCATCCACAGACCTGGAAGATATATGGTGTTGATGTTGCCGCCAGAGGTAACTTATATGTCTGCGACAGACATTTTGAGCGTCAATACCGTATGAATATGGGTTCCAGGTAAGTAACACACTCCAAAACACCGTCAATACCACTACCCCTTAATTGGATATGTGTGCTGGTATCGGCGTGGTGAAACAGCTATTGGAACATTTAGGCGCAAAATGTCGTAGGATGGTAAAATGGATGGACTCCTTCAAAACAAGGTCGAATCAAGACATAATAATAGCAGTTTCCGGTATTGATATAGTACAAGTTCTACCGTGTGTGTGACGATGTTTTGGGTCGCCAGTTCAATGAAGATGGATGGTCGATCGGCCTTGTAGGACAACTACAATCACAAACTGCGTCGGGCGGTAAAATGAGTGGCCTCCTTCGAAACAAGACGAAGCGACAAAAATAAGGAATCCGAATAGTAGATCCCGGTACTGGTAGTTCTCCGTGTGCGTGGGGATGTTTGAAGCAGCTAGTTCGATAAAAAGGACTGCATTTTAGTGCTTCAATTATAGGTTATAATAAGATGGATGAGGCGATGAACCACAAACATTATCTCGGCAGTTTTAATGAAGGAGATACAGAAGAAGATATTGACGACTATGGAAATATATAATGAATTAAGTAGCATCATTACTTTTATCGATATCACTATGCAACACAAAATGGATACATTTGCTCAATTCGATGGATACATTTTGCTTCTATTCATAACTAAGTTTCCATCAGTTAAGCAGATACATTCTGTGAAAAATTACTTTGAAAATGTTGTTCTGTGTAACATCAAAGAAAATTTCCGGTACACATGACATTTCAAGAGGCAAATTAATGTCTTCGCAACATGAATCCGATTTCATCAAATAGCAGTGCTATTGTTTTTGTTTCGTGGAGTTGCAATTGTGAAAACCTAAAGTCGTTATATTTTAAAGCACTTCGTTGCTTGCTCAGAATACAACTAAAACTACAAAATATATAAAGTTCCAGTTTTATTTAGTTGAGGATATTCTGTAACATTATGAGAACCGTCATTTGCATTTCCTTCATTGCTTCATTATAGATTGAAGGACAAGACCAACTTGATCGCAAAATGGTTGTCTACTAATTATGAAAATTGACAATACAAATCTCATATTACAAAAATAACAGTGAATTTTATGTTATATCTTTGGGCACAATGAATTTGAAGTACGTCCATGTATATGAAGTAATTAAATTTTTTTTTCAGTTCATCATAAATTATAAAAAGGTCAAATTCTAGCACTGAAGATACATAAAAAATAGTTCTTGGATTCGCAAATAATGAATATCAATCCCAGGGGCCCATTAGCCAGGGCAATATACACAAAATTCCATAATGATTTTTACTTAGATAAATATGATACCAAGTTGGTAAGTGTATACCACATGTTATGTTCAAGGTTCACCACAATGTAATGCTCTTAAATACCACTTTTTCTAGTGGTACACTGTTACAGAACAGCAGTTTGCTTATCGGAATTCATTTGTTCCATTTGAGGAACCCGATGATATGACTTTGGAATGGTTGGAAAAAGCGAAAAACAGTTCTACTAATATATGGCTACATCTGTGGCATGCAGTTGCACGTATTGCCCTTCAATTCTTCATGACACAAACTGATATTAATGGTTTCCTGAAACGCGGTTCAATGTTTATTTTATCAGAGCACCAGTTTTCTGTTTTATTGAAGGAGGGAAGTTTCGATAGTCAAAGGTATGAAATGGTAAGTTTTTCCTAAAAATTGTGAATAAATAAATAAATAAATAACGCCATATAATTACCAACATTTTGTATGTGTAGGTACGCTTTGTTGATATTGGTGCAGGTGATGGTGAGATATCGGTTGTCCTTCTGAACGCTCTGAAGTTGACAAATCCCCACATAGTTGTTGACCCGTTCGCCACCGAAGCCAGTTGGACAATGCGCGAACGACTAAAGAAAAGAAACTTCAAAGTTTTGGAGCGGCTTGACGAAGTAAATAATATACAATTAGTGTCTTGCTTAAACGTTTTAGATCGTTGTATTGATCCAATACAGCTTTTACAGGATATTCATGAAATACTCGCTCCCAATGGGCGTTGTATTATAGCGCTAGTTTTACCTTATATGCACTATGTTGAATGTAATTCATCGCACATGCCCTTACGTCCATTAATGAGTCATTGGCCTCAAATGGCCAAGCAGTATTCTTTTGAATCTGAAGCGGCCATATTTTTCCGAGTATTAGAAAATCTTGGATTCCAAATTGAATCCTGGACGAAAGCACCTTATTTGTGTGAAGGTGATCTAAGACAATCCTATTATTGGTTAATTGACTTAGTAGTAGTGGTTTCCAAAAAATCCTAGCTAAAATTTTAAATTTGTAATGATTGCACAATCACAGTATATTTTAATACTACATATATAATACCTTTTTATGTACTGAATTGCATTTAAATGATGTTTATAAGTCACTAAATTCTATAACAAAAAAAGACTTGCTAAAAAAAATAAGTTCATTGCCAAAATATACAAAAAAAAACTGAATACAGAATGCTAAATGTTATATGTAACACAACTACATATACAATCAAAGAAGGTGCTAAAAGTCTATCTCTTTATATGAGCATAAATAAAAAACTGAACAAAAAATGCAGAATACAACTGTTTCGAAATACACTTTAAATTATGGAGAATAGAATCTCACATTCGTCGAGTCGAATTGCAATAACAGTCTTAGTCGAGACAGAATTTACATTTTGTTGGTCTAATGTAAACGATTGACGTGACAGTATTTAGAACGAATCATTTATCCAAACCTGTCTAAAACTGTACGAGGCATAGTAATTTTCTTGGCATGCTCATCACAGACACGAAATATAAAAACACCATAAAATAAGATGATTGTTCTAAAGAAACTAACTAACAAACTGTAATTTTTCGGTACCAAAAAAACCTTTTTCCCGTAAGAGAAATTCCATTTAGTGGAATAACAACTAAAAAATACTATAGACAGCAACTGCCGATGATTTAACATATATCGTCTATGTAGAAGAAAAAGTCATCAACTACACTTTTGCGAAAAATGAGTTTATTGCATTTTATTTCATATTTTTCCATTGTTTATTTTTTGCGCATATCTATTTTATTTACTAAGATTTTTTTTTATAACTCACTAACTGCAGGTTTGCGATAAAATTTGTGAAGAAAACATCATTATCTACCTATACTTTTTGCCGATATAACAGTATACAACTTATGCAGAAATTTTTGGTGGATAAAATGTTGTATTTAATAATTAACAAATTGTGGTATTCAAAATATTTGTTATCGAAATATTTGATTTTTAATGATAATTTTTATATAAAACACCATATAACTCAAAACTATGAAAATGTAGATGATGAGTTTTTGTTCTACATAGACGATATGTATATTTAGTTACACATATTTAGGAAGAGCGCAGTGGCTAGCTAACCCTATAAATAGTAGAATAGTGAACTAGTTAGTTTTGGTAATATTGAACTAAAGAAAAAAACAAAAATTTTCTTTGTTTCTAATTATTATTAATTACTAAAGGGAAAGCGTTTTGAAGGCGAACCTGTAAAAAAGTAAATAAAAATGCTTGCGCTTCCTGTGGCGCTAAGACTATCAAAAGTTTAAATCAACTAGGGTGTTTAATTTGTTGTTGAGGTATACATTCAATTAACAAAAAAAAAACCAGAGCTCGCAAAATATGCTCAACCAAATTGTTCTGTGCGGTCTCCTCACTAAAAAGACCGAATAAAATAAAACGGAATCGCTCGGGGTCTTAACAGTAACCCTTTTTTTTCGATTCGTTTGTGTTATCCATCTCTGGTTGCTTCCATATTCTGACATGTCTGAACAAAATATATCTCAGACAAGTAGCACAGAAATCATTCAGAATTCGTTCAGACCTGTCGGAAGAAAATATCCTTCAGAAAAGTCGAACAGAATTCAGAACGAAATTGGTAAGAATTGTCGGAAGAGATAGACATTGTTCAGACGTGTCTGATATCTGACTTTTGGTTTGCTGGGTATTGACACGCGCAACACACATACATTCTCAGAAGACCGTTTGACGGCTGAGCGAAAACCAAACCAAAGAGAAAGATGTTGGGACAAATAAGTTTGTTCAAAACCATCGAATATGAAAATGTAACTTTTGAAAGAAACATTCATACTATGATTTAATTCTGAATTTATGAACATACAGCAGCGGTCAAAATAATAGCAGTGACACACTGCAAAAAGTATCTTCAAAGAAATTTTAATTCTAGTCACACTAGTCTAAGGGCACACCTGTATAGAATAGGATGTTCCCAGAGCGACGAATGCAGGGCATGCGGAGTAGTGATGCACAGGACCGAAGGCCCGGATCCGGATACCCGGGTCTTTACAAGAACCGACCGGACCGGTTCTTACAAGAACCGAAAAACGGGTCCAAATACCCGAACGGGTCCAAATACCCGAACGGGTCCAAATACCCGAACGGGTCCAAATACCCGAACGGGTCCAAATACCCGAACGGGTCCAAATACCCGAACGGGTCCAAATACCCGAACGAGTCCAAATACCTGAAAACGAGTCCAAATACCGAAAACGGGTCCAAATACCCGAAAACGAGTCCAAATACCGAAAACGGGTCCAAATACCGAGAGCGGAAAAAAGACCGAGAGAACCGAAAACGGGTCAAAAGAAGTGTGTGTGTGAGAGTTTGAATGTGCGTATTTTCATTTGTTGATGTCTGTGGCTTGGTAAAGCGAACAACGAGGAAATACATTTGTTTTTTAATTTTGGCTGCTGCTGTTGTTGTGACTTCTAATTCTGTGGTGTGTTAGTCATTGTTTACATGCAAATATACGTTAAAATACCGTTAGTTCGCAGTTTGCAGAACGCAGCTAGTTCTTTGGCTTAGTAGTGTTTTGTTTTTGAATGTAAGCAAAGAGCATATCTTTCAGTGGAGAATACTAGTGAAAATAAACAAAAACATAACATTCAGTAATAAAATTATCTCATTGCTATACTGAGGAACTAATTTCTAAAATATTTGAAGCATAAGTGTATGTATTAAGAGTATTTAATAATATATAATACATATCGATGGCTTAATATAAAAAGGGCCTAACTCGATTTTTTGTTACATTACAGGAGAAGGACAAAACGTATGTAATAAAATTCGTAAAATTTTAGAAACAAGAAAAATTTGAATACAATTTTTAATAAAAAAGCAATACATTTTATTTCTCATTTAATAATTTTCTTATTTTAATACGGATTACGGATTTCTTTTAAGTTTTTTATTTCTCCCGTAAATTAATCAAAAATCGAGTTAGGCCCTTTTTATATTAAGACATCGATATTATATATTATGCATGTATAAATTTAACTTTGTTATAGTTTAAGGCAATTAGTTTTATATTCATTAGTAGTAACTCTTGGGTTAACCCTTTATTGAGAACCGGTCCAAATACCCGGGTCTTGTTGGAACCGGACCCGAAAGACCCGGGTCTTAAAATACGAGGAACCGCACATCACTAATGCGGAGAGGACGCCGAGACGGCGGAACACTTCCTGTGCCATTGCCCTGCTTTCTCGCAGGTCAGGAAAGTCCATTTAGGAGAGGACACTTTAGATGGCCTATCGGCCGTCAAAGCAATAGACATAAGGAATTTAAGTAACTTTATAGAGGGGACTGAATTCCTAACGTAGGATATAGGGGAAGGGAATTCGTAGACGAAATCAGGAGCGCACAACAGGCCGAATTGCTGACCTAGGTGTATGTCAATGACATGAGACGGTCATGGTGCATGACCGATCCTCCATTCAACCTAACCTAACCTAATTCTTTCTTTGAAACTGGTAACTATTTTATGTTTAATTTTTTAATTGAAATCTATTATCTCTATTTTAGCTATTTTGGTACTAGCATGTTTTATTCGCCTCTTAGTTATCTCTGACACTACAGATTTTCTACCGCGTGTTTCAGCTTTTGCTTCGAATTTTAAAGCAATTAGTTTTCAACGTATGAGTAATTTGAATTTCGATTTACGTCGCCATTTTCTGGAACCAATCACGATGTAAATCGATGAATGACTGTACTACTACTTTCGACAGCACTTGACAGCGAAGCTCATATCTACAGACGTTGAACACACTAGGAGGTGAGGATCCTGTTGTGTGATGCTTGGATGTGGTATATTAATCCTAGTCTGCTTTGAAGAAAGATCACACAATTTTTGGAAAATACAAAAGGTATCCAACTTTGGAAATATGACTAATTGTCCGATGAACTAAAAAATGTTTACATTATCAAAATTTCCCTCTTGCTTCTCTACACCCTGAATCAACAAACTAATTTTGCGTCGCTTCTTTCGCTCCGACCAGGCGCCGCGTGTAAACAGGGCCTAAGAGTCAAAAGAAGCACGGGTAGAAAATACAACCATGTTACCATATGTTTCTGTGATTGTCTCACATGCTTGATGATGTATAATGGAACGACTGAGGATTGAAACGGAAATGCTTGTGATTGACATTAAAAGAAGTCTTTTTGTTTTCGGGTTTTCGAGGTGTGTAGTGTATTTCCACATGTTGTAATTTATTTTTATCAATATTCGTTAATAATAAGTTGTAATATTCCAGGTTAACACTATGCCGCCTAAGTTTGATCCCACTGAAGTTAAATTAGGTAAAATTTAATTAAAATGCACTATTTCTAATGAATGAAGCTAACCTATCTTCTGGAATTTTAGTGTATTTGCGCTGCGTTGGTGGTGAAGTCGGTGCAACTTCCTCATTGGCCCCTAAAATTGGTCCATTGGGTTTGGTAAGTTTTGAAAAAATAAAATGTTGAACAGAATTAAGAGTGTAAATACTTTTTTTTTAGTCTCCAAAAAAAGTTGGTGATGACATTGCAAAAGCCACATCGGATTGGAAGGGGTTGAAAATCACTGTCTGCTTAACCATACAAAACAGACAGGCTGCAATTTCTGTTGTTCCTTCAGCGGCATCCTTGATAATTAAGGCATTGAAAGAGCCACCACGCGACAGAAAGAAGCAAAAGAACAGTATGTGTTTGTTTACTTATACTTTGCATGTTAACGACAGTGTGTATATGTCCTTATTTCAGTCAAACATTCTGGAAACGTTACCTTTGACGATATCCTCTCCATTGCTCGCACCATGAGACCCAGATCCATGGCTCGCGGTTTGGATGGAACCTGCAGGGAAATCTTGGGTACGGCTCAAAGTGTTGGCTGCACCGTCGATGGTCGTCCACCACACGACATCATTGATGATATTAATAGTGGTGCCATGGAAATTGCATCGGAATGATCTAGAATTGTACAATAATAATGTATGCGTAAAGAAGGAAAAAAAATATTAAAATATTTTGTTTTGATATGGATTAAATAGTTTTTTTTTTATAATCAAAGGGTAGGGCGGTAAATTCCTGTGTTCCTGTTAAATAGTTGACCAAATTGATAAATTTATAGCCTTTGATTCCCAAAACAAAAATATTTCTTTTTTTCACAAAAGGTCTGTTTTGAATTTACTGGTCAAAATCGGAAAAACAAACACAAATTTTGCACTTCACTCTTGATTTCTTTGGGCCGTAAGATAAGAAAAGTCATGTCGTTTTTTTTTAAAAAAAAAGTGTAAAACATGCTGATGAGATTATTTCCGTGTTATTTCAAAATCGTGTAAACACAGGATACTATATTAATAGTCGTACGGTCGTCACAATAACAAACAGAAATTTGGATTTACTTCTTAATTAGGGATAAGGAAACTTTTCATTCAGCCTAATAAAACTCGGCAAACAAAAATAGTACACACATTTTTAAAACAGAATGCAAATCCATCAGATAAGTATATTGCTAAAGTCAAAACGTACAAAATCTGGAAGTTATATCGTCGGTATGCAGTAAAAATATCGCAAGTCACATAATTGTGTTTCTAAGTTATTTGTGATTTAAAGTGTTTGGGGATGAAATGAATTATTTTGATACAATAACTGCAAAACTTCTTTAAATATACATTTGCTTTTTTTTTACTGGGCATAGACTATGACATTTGGGACACTTTAGCATCATTACGTACAAACGCTCCAGCCAAGACGTCGGATGACAACTAAGACGATAAGCGCAGACAGGGAAACCCGAACCACCGGTGGAAGAAGACATGTAAATAATTTGTATGTAGGAAATCATTTATTAAGCAGACCAAGTGCCAACGTACGAATGTATTTCACTTAACACTGTATGAAAGAACAGACGATATAATTTGTATACCAGCTGACCGGGACCTAATTCAGAAAGAAAGTGAATTTTGTCTCATGTTTTATAAAGAAATTCTTTTAAATTCCAACTAATACCAAATAAAGTATAAGATTTAAAATGCAGAATGATATTACACGCTACTGGACACAGTGAAATTTTTTTTATTTATGTCACATTAAAAAAAGCATTTAAAATGTTTGCTTAATTAGAATTTGACTTTTGGCTTAAATTTAATTTACCGACATTGCTCCGATTTGTCTTAATTTTCACTACGGAGTACACTTTTCATTCTAAGATTCTAAAAAAAAAATTCTCCCCAAAGTCCAAATTTTCCGAGTTACGGGCCCCGAAACCCGGAGATATAATTAGATATAATATATATCTTTGGAAAACTTATCGAAATACCTCTCCAGATGTATATATCTACGATACATTAACCCATGCCGAGGCGACATCAAATTAATTTTTTTTTTGTTCGTTATTTTTATGGAAAAATGGTCCAATCTCAAGATATGGCTTATATGAGAGTATGTATTTGTTGTTATAATGTTAAAGCCAAGACCTTTAGCTTTATTATGGTACCACACTTGGACCCCTATCCCATTAAATGACGGAGATATTAAGGGCTAAAATGGGTTTTATATTTTTCGACCTATTTTATTTGATACGTACATATGAACATTAACACTTCAAACAATTTCGCACATGGAGTGTCAAAATTTTTACAATAAGAAAAAAAATATACTAAAAAAATAAAAATTATAAAAAAACGTGTCAAAAGTAAAAAAAAAAAAAAAAAACAATATAATGAAAATTTATTTTCAGAAAATCACCAATACTAAAAAAAACATAACAGCAAAACAAAAAATCGCGCGTGTCTGAAAGTTCCACGACAAATTTTTGATCTTACGTCTTCATAATAACTTCGGTAATTAATGGGTTAATGGTCCAATTGAGGTATAATATTAAAGCTAATGATCATGGCATTAATGCTATAAAAACATATACACACCTTCATATAAGCCATATCTTGAGTTTGGACTCTTTCTCCATAAAAATAACACACAAAAAAATTTTAATTTTATGTCGCCTCGTCATGGGTTAATGGATCGGAGATATATATACATCTGGAAAGGTATTTCGACAAGCTATCAAATAATACCCATTGTGTCCTGATCCTACGTAAATGCTTAAAAATGAACTGACTGGTATAACAAAACAAAATAAGGATTTGTTTTGCAAAGCAAGATTTATTAAAAAACATTATTTTGATTTTTTAATAGTTAAGGTTGTAGCACTTGTTGAATTAGGAAATCGAGTAAGAAAGCGTTGTAAACGTAAAAATTTAATCGAAACAAGACGATTATCAAACCACCATCCGTTAACTTCGTTATGTATAATGCCAGCATCTCTTTCGCTGGCACAGCGAATATAAACGCAACAATTTTGACGATCCAATTGTATGTCATATATACGGCATTGTACGCCGACTTTCTCTAAAATAGATTCAATAACCGATTGTTTTAGATCGGGATGATTGGCTTCAGCTGTGTCGAACATATGACGAATTTTAAGACAATTTGTGGGAGGATCCAATATTTTGTTGACATTATCAAACGCTGGACTTTGCCAATGTTTCTTTTGGGGTCTGGTATCGTATTTTTCAAGATGTGATAGAACTGGCGAAGATGACGTTGACGGAGTAGATTCGACCCACTTCATGGTACGAAATTCTTCACCATTCTGTAGAATTGTACCAAACTGTATACGGCTGTCACCTGCTTCCAATTTTTGTATGGCTTCATTCCAAGCCCATAATAAAGACTTCCTTTTGCTCAGTGGTACCAATTTATCTCTTAAATGATTGATTATTATCTCACCACCAACTGTGTCATTTTTTAGGGAGGGCACATGCATTAATTCTTTGTTAATGTCTTTGCAAAAATTTTCGACGACTTTAATTTTCATTAGACTTCTTTGATTCACAAAACGCCAAATGACAAACGCTACAGTCAAAGCCAATGCTATCAGAAAAATGGTGCCAATTATAAAAAAGAATCGTTGCATTTTGTTTAACAGTATACATTTCCATGGTAAATATGGCTTAAGTAGAGTAAACCTCACATCTTGTCTATAAATGTCCATCAGTTGACTTTCCGATTTATTAATAATTTGAATTTTCCATTGAGGATTCCGTTCTATTAGATAGAGCGCAGCGTGAAAACTTTTTACAAGCTTATGTCCATCCGAATTATGCTTCATGTATAAATATTTTATAAATTCGGTACCGTAAACTTCTGCACTTGTCTCTCTATCTTTGCAATAGTGAATTTCGGTATTTACTTGTAACAGCTGTATTAGCTCTTTACATAACGTCAACGAAGCAGCTATTAAATCGTTGTTAATACAGTTAATAGATGGTCTTGCCAATGATGCAATTTGGGTCAGTTCCTCACACAAAGTGAATGAAGTACTCTTCTTCAACATAGTACTAGGCATATCGGGTGGTTTGGTCATATACAGAATGGCTAGAACAACAAAGAATAAACCCAAACAGCCTATAAGCAGGTATGGCACTGACGATTGCTTGAATTTGTCTCTGATATTTAATCTATTCCAGATAATATCTGGTATTGAACGATTATGCCTCGTCTTTAGCATTGAATATCTCGTGGGACTGCTATCGGAATCCGAATCAGATAAATACAAATTATTTTTAGTTGTAAGAGATGTTGTTGGAGAGAGAGTGCCCCGTATGGATATATCCCGAAGTTTAAGTAACCGACTGACTACACCAGCCGATTCTCTGCCACATTGTAATGACTTCCTATCAATATCCCGAAGTGATCTAGGTGAATCAACTCGCTTTGATGAATAATGCATATCATTTACTAAAATTGGTGGGGGTAAAAAAATTTTAGGCGAACTTTTTTTTGGGGGATAATTACTATTATGTATCTTGTGTTGTTGTGAGTTAGTATTTCCATCGAATGGCTTTCCAACAGAGCATTTACCGTGATCACGGTCATTGTGTAAATACGAAACTCCTTCGTTGGATAAATAAAAGTCCTTTTGATCAGCTAATGGCGCATTCGTTTCAGACTTAAAGTCGGGCGTTTCCATTTCAGATTTGTTTAAATTATTTCCACTGGTGTAAGTGCGAGAAAATGAATGGGATCGTCTCCTACTCGGAGATACATTCCTTCTTCTTGATGATGCCGATGGCTGAAAACTACGCCTATTTGGTTTATTGGAAATGGTAGCATTACTAAATACGTGATGCTTGAGTTTCTTAATCAATAAATTTCGGGTAGTCTCAGTTACGGGTAAAACAGGGAATCCATAATTACGCAGTTCCTGACGTAACTCCACGTCACTAAGGTTGTCAAAATAGCTCTCATTCATTGGATGTTTGACCTGTAAAAAAAGAAATATGTAAAAACATTCGTTCATACAGCAATATAAAAAAACTGTCGGTAGAAATCTCCTTAACTTCAAAAATAGTCGTAATTAAGCATTAAATATAAAGTACGGCTTAAAACAGAAACATACTGTCGCCAGAATTCCGAAATGACCTAACAAGCATTTTCATAACTTTAAAAGATTTCAGTTGACCATATGCCCAAGATAATGGTGATTTTCACGTGAAATATGAATCGAATCAGAATTCTGCATCTGTCAAATATATGTATAGCTTTTCCCTTAACCAACAACTTGATTCCTAGCAACATAAATTGTCCCAGACTGGAGTGAAGCACCACATGGTACACACTATCATTGATTCAGTTTAGTGCGAGAGGTGGAAGGAATAGAAGCCAGCCAGTCTTTCGGCTGGTGTTTCTATATTTTCTGTCTTATTAGACCCAATGAAATTATCAACATTGTTGAGCAATAATTATAATTTGTATATGTGCGTGAATGTAACAAATTTGACCGTTTTACCTTATTCGTTTCTAGTTTGTTTGAGTCAGTATTATAGTATTATTTAATTAATTAATTTGTTGGCCAATAAATCTCCTCCTCAGTTCAGTTGTTATTTCCATATGTTCAGAGTTTACGAGTTTACGCAAATACGCAAGGCCCTCACACGTTACAACTAGTTGTACAACTGAATTGAACTACCAAATTGGTCTTTCTCATCACAAGCTAAAACTTTTAAACAAACTTCTTATCCAATCTCATTTGCAAATGTATTTTGTAGAGTCAACGCAAATGCTATTGGTGTTGTTCCAGACGAATTGTTAGCGGAAAAAGATTGGGCAGATAGATTTTATGGATATTTTAACGGTATATGTACGCTGCTATTCAGGAATTCTCATCCGTTCATTGTCAAATGGCGGGTTGACCGGACGATACACTATGCAGAAAATACGTTCTTCAGCCGTACTATATTCAAGCAATTGTTTTTATAAAAAATCAATTCCTTTAATAAAACTACAAATAAAAAAGGAAATAAGGAAAACAATCAGTTTATGGTCCACTTTGTACTCTATTTTTCTTCTGCCGTTTCTCTTCACCTTTCTACTCCGCTAATAATTCAACTAGAATAGTGCATGGTACAATAAACAAGGTAAGGCCAAGCAATCAGCTGATTTACAATTTTTTCTCGCAGCGCTCTAAATTGTCAAAGTTGACATTCGATGTTTTTGTTTACATTCAGGCAACTGTTGAAATTTCAAAATTATGAACATATTAATGATGGAAATGTAAATATTTTGTATCAAATATTTACAACAATAACAAAAATTAACTGTCAGTAACTTTATTTTATATTCTTGACATATACAACTTTGACAATAAATAGCACCAGAGTTGTATCTGATTATTTGTTATTGGGCTAATGACCTTACCTTGTTTATTGTACCATGAAATAGTGGCAATTTCCCAACAACAAAAATTCAGATACAACCCTGAATATTTTGATTGTCATTGAATGATAAATATTCATTCTTAAAATCAGAAGTGTACTCTATGATGAAAATTTGAGATAAATCGGAACAATGTCGGCCAACAAAATTTAAGCCGAATTGTTAACCGTATTAGGGCTTATAGGCTTGGGTAAATCTTGATGTTAAATTGAAAAAACAGACTGACTTTGCCAATCACTTTTAATTTGATGATATCTGATTCGTGTCTCTGCATTCTTCTTTGTTATACTCGACTTTCTTTATCACTCCAAGTCGAATATAAAAACGTTTCCCCACAAAAACACCAACCACCATAGACCTTTGACTCCCGCCATAAGTCTGAATACCTTCTGGCAGACAGGTGGGCCGCAACACAGCTACTGTTATTCAATCCTCATTCCCTTATAACCCATAATTTGACTATAACTACCCGCCACTTTCTAGCCATACATCTGATATTGCAGTGTCCTGTCGAAACTCGTACGAGCACTCTAAAATTTTAGTTATTATATTCCATTACAGTTTTAGCTGTTGATTGCGAACTTCTAGTTGCTCCCATCCTAGTCATGGTATCTGTAAGATGTGGACAATCTTATAAAATTATTCGGTTTTACAAGAAAATCTAACACTGATGGAAACTTTTTTCCCGAATTCTAATATGTCTTCCGTTCGCTTAAGATAACTCATTGTTTTAATTTATAAAAAAAATCTTTTGAATTTTTTAAATATTTTAATATGCATGAATAAAATAATTGTTAACAGCATCTGAAAAAAGTAATGGTTTATAATCTATTGCAAATTTGATGTTATTCCATCTGCGCACAATATTGCAAATTCATTCTGATTTGTTCCACCAGACCAACCGAAGGTCTTTTGTATTACAAAAAATAATATCTGCTAAATTGTCATCTTATCGCAAATAAACAGAAAACCATTAATACTGTGTAATTTGGAAGCTTCATGAATTGTTGGATGGATACCACACCAACATTTCTTGATCCACTTCAAAGTACACTCGAATGTGTATAGGAATGTGGATAATTATTAATTATAATTACGTATATTTGTTTATGTAAAATATGTATGTTATGTACATTTATTATTTAAATGGAGATTTAAGGTTTACCAAGACTATAACAGAAATATATTATAGAAGTTATAATGTATATACATTTGAAGTTTGTTTTGCATACTACTTAGCATTTTAAGTATCACCAAATTAATTTCAGAAATTTCAAATAAGACCAGTATTTTCAAAATTACAGTAAGGTCGAAATTTGACTACGATAAAAACAGAAATTATCACTAAATAATGGGTGTGAGTTTTAATCAAGTTGTAAGGGAAGACTAAATGACGCCACGATATAATAATACAAATGTGAATTTTAAAAGATATCGTAAGAAAATTCGAAATTACTATCGAATAATAATAATCTAATACACTTCTGAAGTTGAATATTTTACAAGCTGTCCATCAATTGTTTTCCGTTTCAGTAGAGTCTACAACATTGTTGGAATTATGGTTGTTGTTATTGTTCCGTCTAAGTAGTAAACTAGCGTTCGGATCACTCAATGAGTAGATGTCCGGCTCAAAAACAGGTGGACATTCCATGTTTGGGTATTCGGTGGTGGACACATTTGAAGATGACGCTGTAAAATCGTTTGCGTTGGTATTTGTTGTTTTCGTCGGCGGGGGAGGTGCAGTTACATCGGGGGCTGTGATAATTTCATTATTCGTAATCGACGATATCGTGGATTGTTTACGTGTTGCGTTCTTTTTTGGAAATATAACTTGCGAAAATATTTCATGATCATAATCCCGACCTGTGTATGTGTTATTCGTTGTTGTTGCCGTAGGTAAACTATTTTGTTGACTTTGGCCGCATATGTTTCGATGTGATACAGGAGAATTGCAAGTCTTCTTATCTTTTCTACTTTCAGTTTTGCTATTTGAATTTGGCGTAGAAGAACTCGATGAGAAGCTCAGCTTTGAAAATATCGGCATTGGAGCCGAATTTTTACGTTGTGCGTCATATTTGACAGCCTTTTCTTTTAAATCATTATTGTATGTCTGACTTTTTTTAATACCGCAGTTTGAACTGCAACTGCCAGAATTATTATAACCCTCATTTACATTGTGAGGTGATTTTTTGTTTAATGGCAATGTCATTGTGGCACCTACGTTACTTGTAGAAGAATGTTTACCAAATTGGAAAATTTTCTCACTGGAAGTTTTAAAAGAGTCTAGCTTTCCTTTCTTCTTGAAACTACCCATTCTTCGTTCTCCCCCACCATAATCAGCGGTTGAACAGCTGCTACTGGTCGAATTTTTCTTGATTTTATTTGAAGATAGCAGGAATGGCCTTGATTTCATGGCTAATGCCCAATTGCTTGCACTACATCCACTTAATTCATGAGGATCTGTTTGATGAGAAAGATGTCTTGAACCAGCTATATAATGTCTTGCTGTAGTTGCAGATGTTCCCAATGGTTCATCGCCTGATATTAGTTCGTAACCAAAATCTCTTAACTTTAGACCTTCTTTTGTACGTGTTAGTTGAATATCCTCGTCGTCTGGCTTAAAGCTAATCTCGTAATCTGGGGGTTTGGGTAAACTGCGACTTTGAGTTTTTGATACTTTTATATTCTCTGTGTTCTGATTGCCACCCACAAGTTCATTTACTTGTATAAATATTTTCTGAGCTGCGTTTCGCTTGAATTCTTCTTTCTTTTCAACGCCCAATAAAACGCGGTTGTTATACATTTCTTGCGCTTCTTCCTCCTGTTTTTGTAGCATCAAGTCCTTGAGTGTTACAAAACCTTGGATGTTGGGAAGCGCGTCCCAGGCATTGGTGGAGTTAATTTTGGGCAAATTGTAGTCCAGTGTTCGAGATGTTTGAAAATCAAACTCAACTAAGTTGGGGTTAGATGCATGTATAAAATTGTATGGTATTTTTTTCATGCTTTTACTGGGACTAATAACATTTGATTGTTGCAGTAATGGTGGCTCCGGAGTTTGAGGTGAATTAGCAAACGTCATGACAGGAGATATAGGGACAATTAGCTCTCTAAATGCGCTTGAAACTGGTAGTGGCGAGGACGGGGAATCTAAACTCACCGTTGTAGAATCGCAGCTACTAACGAAGGAAGTCCTACTCGGTTTATATACCAAATTTCGTGACTGCGAATGCGATAGTGGGATTGGAGGTGGAGATGATATAATTGATGTAGGAACAGAAATAGAAGGATATGTATTTGTCTGCTGCTGTTGCTCATCTGGAGTGTTAACAATTGACATATTAAATGGGTGTAGAGTTGAATCATGATATCCAGGAGTGTTAGCTCCGATTTGTATACCGAAGCTACCACCCGGAACTTTACGATACGATCTGAACTGATCTGTAGGCACAGGGATATCATTGGACATCTTTTTTTCACTCGTCGACGAACTTTTAAACTGTAACGACCCCTTAGTCAGTTTCCTCAACGAGCCCAAGTAGCGTCTATCACTTTTAGTTGAAACCGGAGTACTTGTTTGACTTTTAACTGGAAGAGCATGCTGGGAATCCTTATTCGCTTGAGGAGATGGCGTGCATAGATTCTTTGCCACTACCATTTCACTCTCTTCACTGGAACTGTCATTTTCAGAAAATAAATTACGTGCAATTATTTCCGTCTCGTCCACTTTCAATGTTTTGTTGTTTTTAGTCAGTGTAGACTGCCGTATGAATTCCACCCATTGGCTGAGGGCATCATGTGACTCTGCAGCAAAATAAAATGTTTTAGCAGAATGGTACACCTTAAAGGCAAATGATTTGGAATGAACTTCCTGAAAATGATACGTCATAATTTAATACTAGCTATCTTCATGATCTATTTGTCGATTTTGTACTTACCTTTGCTAATGACACAGTAAATCCTGGTAAAAAAATTACACAACTTGCCTTAGTTGACTCCTTTGAACGAAATCCGTATAAATTGGTGTCCAACATAACGAAATACAAACGGGCCCAAAATGTAACGCCCCGCTTGTCCTTAGTACGGCGATATAAATATCCCTGGATATCACCCGTGCCCAATATTTTAAGATTTACATTTCGTCTTTTACTGATAAGGCTGTACTTTTTCTTCAACGTCAAAACTCTACACTTCGTAGGGGTATGTAGTTCACTTATTTCGTTCGTAATGTCACACGCTGTTGTTAGAGATAAAGTACTGCAAATAACTGACTTCTCAGATTCATCTACATGACTTGGTGAGACAATTAGTGATTTCGAATTTAATTTTTGCGGTGATGATGACGGTTGTGGTAAATTACCACTCTGAGCTTGCACAGGCGCCGATGTAGCATTATATATAGATTGTTGCATTAGGCCAGGTGGTTTCGGTGGCGGAATCGGAACTGTTATTTCATTTTGTTTTCTTGGGCGTGGTGGTGGTACAGGCGGCGTTATAAGAAGAAATTCTTTTCGTGGTTCAATAGCTGGAGGAGTGTCAGAATCTTCGCCGGAGTTATCGTAGGCTGGTGTGCTGTGACTTTTATCTAACCTTCCCCGTCTAACAACGACAGGAATATTTATAGTTTCCACCAAAGAAATGTTGTTGCAACTCGTTACTCTCTCGAGTGTATCGAGCATACTATCGGATTGTTGCTGCACGAATCGTAACGATTCCATAGCATCATCATCTTCCTCATCGGCAAATGGGATTGGCTCAAAAGTCTCCAATATAGTATTCTGAACATTACACGTGTATTTTTCGTCAAATGGATAATCCTCCACTTTCATGTTGGCATCAAAACGGACAACTTTACAAACGCCAGACTTGGAAGAACATGTTTGTTCAATTGGTTGTTCAACAATTTGACGTAACTTCTTGCTATCGCCAAATTTAACATCGCCACCAATACCAATACATGTCGTTGGCCTTGATGCAATTTCCAAACCGAAACCGAAAGACACTGATTTATCACGTAAACTTGGCGACGAAGGATCACCACCTATACCCGTTTTACTTTCCAGCCAATGAGGTACAACACCTAAACTCTTATGTCTTAAAATTTCATCGCCACAAATAGTGTTGCGCCTTTGTAACATAGTCCTTGGCTTTGGATAATATAATCTACTTTCTTTCTCCAAAACTTTCGTATCGGTTGGGGTTAGAATGTCACTACATATGGAGTCAGTGTCAGCATCGTCATTTTTCTCGTTTTCTACATTCAAGGTTAGAGGCATTTTAAACGTATTATCCGGAACAGTAAGGAAGGTAGGGCGGGGGCTTGTAACATTTTCCCCCCAACGAGATCCAATATTTCTTTTTTTGCTGGGAAGACGGTAGGGTTGCATATATATTTGGCCATATATCTTTGTATGTTTCGGGCGTTTCTTCAATGTTAACAAAACATCCGGTAAGGACTCTCTAAGCTGCAAAAGAACAGTGTTATACTGCCATCCTACAATAGTTTGATAGTTAATCTGAACTATTTCATCTCCATCTTCAATTTTACCAGAATTATGCGCTGGAGAATTATGTTTAATATCCGTTACGCGATGAATACCATGATAACTTGTTTCGATATTGAATCCTAGTTCTGATTCTCTTTTCTTTAAAGTGACCAAGTTTAAAGAAGCTGGCTGCAATAGCATGGGATCCGTAATATCCTGTATAATATAATTAGCTAAGCGCTCTAATGTTTCGGCGGTTGCACGAATTTGTTCCACTGGATATTCGACAAAACGTTCACGCTGAGCTATCGTAGCCATCTCTAAACCGAGACGAAGCATCTTGCGGCATATCTCAGTAAATTGAAATTGCCCTTGAAATGGTGTTCGATCCAGCCAGCATATCAGTGGTTTTATTGTCGCTATGGTTCGAGTAATGTCATTTAGTATCTGTGTCTCAATCATTGAGTCGTCACTTTTTAGTGACAATTGCCTGTGCAAGCTGCGCGCTGCTGTCGCTACCTGCAGAGCCATAAACTGCAAGTTTTCTTTATCCAAATTATAGTGCTACGAGAAAAATATCGTGATATCATAACTATCTATCTACATAGTCTCATTTTACTTACAAAATTTCTCAAGTTTTCCACTGCCTCTAAAACTATTTCTTGATGTCCAATGTAATGCATTCCTAACTGCTCTAGTTCGTAAGGTCTTATATTGAGTAGCTGGTGCCCGCCCACACCGTTGTTAATGAAGGAGTACACATAACTATACATGGAATCATCTAGGCCTAAAAAAGGAATAATGGAATTAATTATTCTCCAATAATTAAAATGGGTTTGGCCCATTTATGTGAATGAATCACATCCCAAACGAAAATTCGAATTCGCGTACACACCTTTTATCCAATCGGTAACTTGATCAGGAGACCACTCCGCTACGTTGATATAAGCCATTATTTATAAGTTAAAAG
This sequence comes from Hydrotaea cyrtoneurina, assembly GCA_958296145.1. Classification (NCBI taxonomy): domain Eukaryota; kingdom Metazoa; phylum Arthropoda; class Insecta; order Diptera; family Muscidae; genus Hydrotaea; species Hydrotaea cyrtoneurina. The sequence continues at coordinate 80,743,152 of OY282516.1, forward strand.
ATCCATAGATAGTTTCAAGATTGAGAAAACTAACTAATTTTCAATATTCTCTGTTGTCACTTCCACATAATAGTGTCTATTGCAGAGAACCGAGCCGAAGCAATTTCGACGATAGTGGTGGCAGGGTGGCTGAGCCGTCCAAATTTTAGATAAACAACGGCTGGTTAGGCCAAAATATGTAGTGGAAGAAATTATTTAAGTGGCAATACTGGAGCGGAATAACAAGTTTTTACATTGGCAACCCCACACGGAAACGAAGGAGGGATCGAAACGAAAAGAGAGAATATGAAAGACATTATCTTTCGTAACAGTAACAGCTGTTAGAAGGTTACATATGAACTGAGCAAACTAGATCCAAAACGACGGAGGTGGTGTTTACCATTTTTCATCGACGGCAGCTGTATATAGATGAAGACCACGTTAAAAAATCGTTTTATAGAAACAACGAGTTAAGCCAATTTTAAAATTGGTCAATTTCAAATTTGACGAAAAGACACAAATTAGTCGAAGTTTCATATTTTAGTCGAGATGAAGTACAACGTTTTTTTTCGATTTAGTTCTGTGTTAATGTTTTTTCTACGAATTGTGTTAGTATTAATTAGAAAGGAATTAATTGCCAATCCGGACTTGTACAAAATAATTGTTTCGAAGAATATGTGTACTTAACCTGCAAGAAATTAATTGTAGGGCAGGGATACAATATACTTCTTACAGAAAAATGCTATGTTCGTTTCCGTAGATTTGAGTCAATAGGCGGCGGCGCGACGCCGACTTGCGCCTACTCGGCTCGGACCTCTAGTCTATTGTCTTCGAGAATGAATAAAATGAAATTCTTCTTCTTCGTTATAGTTCATTCCCTTTTGCGCTTGTTCGGATTTCTCCCCATTCCTTTTTGGACTGTACGAGCTGTCAAATATTAACAGAGAATGCCGACCGAAATTGGAGAACGACGGCAACGCAGTGCCTTTAAACCAAAACGTCTTCAAACTGTCAAAACAACTCATCTGTTCCAGAGGTCCGAGCTGAGTCTGCAAGGAGTAACGGATTATTGTAAGGTAATCTATATCGGACATTTGGATACAAGGCACATTTTACAAGGTAATCGCATCAGGTACAACAAAACCAACACTACAATAATAACATGCAATTTGTTTTTGATTAGACAACGAAACTGTCAGAGACATCTGATTGAAGTTGTTATGAAAATGTCAACAAATTCTATATTGTTGATTGATTGTTGACAAATATTTTATTTTTCCACAAATTTCAACTTACAAAATATCACAAATTGAATTTTTATAATTCAATTCAAAATAAAAAACCAATAACGAATGAATTTGAATTTTCAAACGTCATATTCAAAATAGAAATAAAACGTCATTTCTAAATGACACATTCGCTTACAGACCAAATGAAAAAAATAAAATATCAGCTGATTGTCAAGATTACCTTGTAAATGTGCCTTGTTTGGATATGTTTTAGAACTACTTTTTCGGTTTTAGTTGACATTTTGTACACGACCGTTTTGGCAATTAATTACTTTTAAAATTAATACTAATATATTAACTGCTAATATCATATCAGAGCTCGCAAAATACGCTCAACCAAAGATGTCTGTGGGGTCTCCTCACTGATAAGCCCGAAAAAAATTAAACTGAATCGCTCGGTGTCTGGACAGCAACCCTCTTTTAGGTTTCGTTTGTGTTCTTAGTATGTTTACGGGTTGAGCATAACATACGAATCGGGGTGGCATCGAAAAACGTCTTCGCCTTATTTCGACAATATTGTACTCAAATGAAAGGAATTGTTCTCATGAGTTCAAAATGTAATTTTTGGCGGCCCACGATGGGCGTGGCGTCGACAAATTCAGTTAATAGCATAAAAATTACATAATATAAAAAAAAACCGCGCGATTCTTGTTATACATAGACATAAGAGGCAAAAGTAAATTTGTTCCAAAAAAAAAATGTATGTCGATTTTCGAGATTTCTGGGTGAATTGAATTTTTGCAAAAAATGCCTATTCTATCAGTAAAACAGTGGGCGGGCTGGATTTGTCGACGGCACCCCCATCATGGGCCGCCAAAAACTACATTTTTGAACACGTGAGAACAATTCCTTTTATTTGCCAAACTCATTGTTTACATTTCAATTGTCGCTTAGTTTATATTTTCTAAGTCGAATACATTTTCGTAAAACATGCAAATCGAAGAAAAAAAAGCCAAAAAAATAATTTTGGGGCTCCAGTGTTGCCACTTAAATAGTTTGTCCGACCAAATTTTCTTTGGCCTAACCAGCCGTCGTATAGCTAAAGTTTGCAAAAAAGACCATACGCCCCCGCCGTCGATATTGCATCGGCTCTGTTCTCTGATATTAAAACAACATATTTTATTATTTTTTATAAAATTACAAAATTGAGTATATAAATGAGTGCGGAGTCTCTATTTAAGAGTATAAACGGAGCGATCGAAGCTTTTGTATTACAAATTGAGCAATTTCTACAAGTGTCTGGAGAAGTTGTTAGGGAAATACGCAGTGAATTCGTCGGATCGTGGGAAAGTCCTGATTTCAATTTTACAGTAATTTTCACACCTTTGCAGTGGAGTCTTCTGAAGGTACTAGCTATATTGGTACTGTTCACAATAGCATTGATAGGTTACTCTTGGAAAGTATACGGCAAAGTTATAACCGAAAAATTCGTACGGCCAAGTTAGTATTATACATATACGCATATATCATCGTAACTCAAATCGTAAATTGTTGACATATAACACAAATAATGGTTGGAGTTGGATAGGGCGAGAAAACCAACAATATATACTACCCTGAAACCTTGAATGCCCATTTTTGTGAATTCTGTGTGCCCAAAAAAGTGATTTATAGAGCATATATGAAGGTATGTGGAGATACTCAATAGAAATAGTTTCAATTGTTTCTCACATAGAGAACAAACGTCCAAACATAATTTCGGGCACCCAATAAAAGGAAGGGCAAGGGAATATGCATAAAAATGGTGGCGGTCATACTCCAATCAGGGCAAATTTATTTTTTTTAAAGTAAAAGAATTTATTAGAATTATTATTTTAAGAATAAAAAAAACATTGTGTCGAGAGTTTCCAAGTTCACTTGTTGTGCTTTGTATTTTTAAATATTTGCGATTTTTGCTTGTCTACCATTTGAGCGCTTATTTCTACATTAAAATATTGTTGAATAACCATTCATTTTCACATTTTAAACATCATGTAACAATCCGAAAAATAGATGCGTACTTACAATGATCTAGGTAATATTTATGTTGCCGGAAATGCTTCAGTAATCGACCCGTTTTCCGAGCTTCACAGAAAAGGTGTTTTTGTATACTACATTGCACTTTTGGTCAAAATGGATTCCAAAAGCTGTAATTATGTTATGGATATAGCAATTATTTTCCAATACCATTGAATTTGTGGAACATAAGAATTCAATTTACTCCGATCGACGTGTTTGAGTTACGGTATACTCATAATAAACTAAATTTTAATATATTTCCTGAACTCAGGCACTCTTAAAGAAATCGAAGAACTCAAATTATCTGTGGCTAAATTGAAGCTTCCAAAGGAACACTCTCCTAGAATTTAAATAATATACATTGTCATGTCAAAAATAAAGGAGTATTTCAGGAAGAAGAAGGATGAGGCTGCTTTCAAGTTTAAATTAGGTGGCAGTTTAGGCCAGGGGCATTCATTGAATTCGTCGGCTGAACCCGAAGCCTCTTCTTCACAGAGAATACGTGATGCATCAGAAAGGTATATACCACCGAAAAGAAAGGAGTTGAGCAATGCTGCCAGATCGGCTTCAGAAGCTGCCTTATCTCGAATCGAAAAGAAGGATTCCAAAACGCTTAATATATCATTGACAGCAATAAAAGCACAGGCCAAACGAGAACTTGAGGCAGAAGCTGCACTAAGACAGGAAAGTAAAACGTGTGAAGCCGAACAAATGTCTGAAGCAAAGCCAGGTTTGGCATGTCAAGGTATATTCTTTCGCTGTCCTATTATAAGCGAAGAAATATTGCCTAAGAAAGCTTGGAAAATAAAAATAAAAGAATTCTTGTATCAACAATTGGAAAGTGATGAGAAGGCACTGACGTCCTGCTTGATAATACAGAATTGTAATACCAAGGAAAAGGTTAGAAAACTGGTTAACTTTTTATAATTCCTATTGAAATGTATTTTTTTAGGCCGACGATTGCGTCCAGACTTTAAACAAGTATTTGGAGAACATAATTAAAAATCCAAACGAAGAAAAATATTGCTCAATAAGGATGTCAAATCGGTAACGAAGCCTATCTAGTATTGAATTGGAAACAAATAATAAAATTTTTATTGTAGGATATTTACTGAGAAAGTACGTTATATTGAGGGTGCTATGGATTTTCTACATGCTTCAGGCTTTCGGGAAATTTTGTTGGACAATGAACCATTTCTTATATGGTCTAAAGAAACAATTGATCAAGGTAGTGAACTGTCGTCATTGTTGGAAGCTTTGAATAATGCAGAACAGATACATCTTGAATTGGATAGAAATATTAAAGTGTTACTGCCTTCACAAGCTAGGCGGGTGGTATTGCCGGATGATTTCTATCGTATTTCACCTGAAGAAATAAAACGGGAACAACAACTAAGATCAGAAGCTATCGAAAATACACAGATATTGAAAACAAAAGCAATGAGAGAACGCGAAGAGCAACGTACGTTAAGAATGTATAAATATGCATTGGTCAGAGTAAAGTTTCCAAATGGACTTTACATCCAAGTAAGGATATCGCCATTAAATTAAGATTTCGAACTTTATACGATTTACTCTTTCTCATAGGGCACTTTCAACGTCTACGAAAAATTAAGTGATATCTTTGAATTCGTTCAGTCTTGTTTACAAAACGAATCTATTAATTTCAATTTGGTGGCTTCAAATGAAGGGAAATTCACTGAAGAATATATGGACAAAACTCTATATGAGTTGAGGTAAATATTAAATACAACAGAAACGAAACATAACCACTATTGACCACAATTTACTCCAGGCTTATACCGAATGTTGTCTTGCTCTTTACTGTTCCTGGCGACGTTGCTTCAGATTGCAATTTTTTAAAAGAAGATCTGTTATTATTGGTCCAAGATATGTAAAAATAACTCGTGACTTTCAGATTTGCTTCATATGTATTTGTTTACTAAAATAGTATTAAAAATAAATACACATATTCAACGCAAAATGCTTTTTCCTGTTTTGATCCAGATATATACACTTTTTATATATTTCCAAACTATTTTATTATAGTAATTGAATAGTGAAGGTCGTATTTATCAGTAAAATATTCTATCATTTGGCGAGCAGCAGCTTTCGTCACTACATCTGCAATTATTTCATTTGTATTTACATATTACAGAATCATTGTGAGATAAATTTCGGTTCTTAGGTAGTAATTCGTCGCAAAATAATTCAACATGCCTCCGATTTCATGGATTTGAATTCCGTGGTCTGCGGTCTCCCGTTAGTTTTGCCAATTTGATTGTCCGGCCGCAAATTGCCGTATAAAATATCTGATATATGGGTCCATCTCACCTCATGCAATTCCTGCCATAACCAAACCAGACCGAACTGTTGCTGGCCATAAATGGATTTATCTAAACATGCTTCATATCAACTTTCTACTTATTTGGGCGTTTAACAAAATGGGTATTTAAAGAGTTTGCAGTTCACACCGAACTGTTTATTATCGTATGCATTCTGTCCCGTAGTTTCTAAAAACGCATTTATATCTTTGTCTCAAGATGTTACGGTTCGGTATATAAACATGTTTTACGAAAATGTCGATTATTATGCAATATGTCTACGGACTTTGCAAAATGTTATATCGATCATTTCATACAAATTGATTCTGGGACAATTTAGAATTTACTTACATGTCTGAGCAAGGAGTATGTTTCGATACTATACGAATGATTACATTTATAACTAAAAATGTTTTAAAATGTTTACATTACTTTTAGTTCAGTTAATTACATTTTTTGAAAGGTGTAGTATGAGTACTGGTGGCCTTGGTGTGATAGGTAGTGTGTGTGACTAACATAAAGCAAACCCAGATTCGTGTTCTGGTAAGAACAACAACTGTTGATAAATTCCGACGTAAACTCTACATTGGAACATTGGCTCCTGAACCACGTGGTTTCAACAACACCATTTTAATAAAGGGTGTACGGATTACCACTTTTACGACAATACGACAATGAATGTAATGTAACATTCAATGTTTCTATTGAACCCTCCATACGCCTGGTCGATTATGAAAACATTTACTCGACATGAGCTGAGATGAAATCAAATTAATCAAACATAAAAAGCCGTCAACAAATGAAATATCGTACAATTGGTGTCAATCCCATAATCATACCATCTGCTTGTACCCACTCCTCCCCATTATTATTGCCGCACATTTAATACTTTTCAGTTTCTTGTCATATGGACAATGGAAGAAGTGCTGAATACTCAATATCGAATTAATGGGTGCACATTTGTAATATAAATATCAAATCAGTATACATGTATCTGCTAATATATTTTTCTAACCCTGTTTCATATGTCTGAATTGTCACTTTTATAGTACATATGGGACACGTACATATGTATATTGTTCGTTAAGTACTACGGAAATACCAGGGTGTCATCAACCTGTTACATTAGCAACAAAAAAACAAAAAATACTGGAAAGTTATTTGTTTAGAACTCCAATTATATTATAGTTTTAGACAAATACTTTGAATTAAATATATGATGCTCGTTGAGTTACATCTTCAAGATATTATGCCAAGTCGGTAATAATTTGTTCAACTTCTTCTTTTGTGTGCATGCGGAATAGCTTATCGGGTGTCATGGTCATCACCTCTACATTGGTTGAATTTATTTTGTCTTCCATCACCTGTTTCAGAGTATTAAGTGCCAAAACAATGGCGTCATTAAGTGTCATCTCCGCTGTAAAGTTGTCTTGGAGGTTTTGTTGAGCTCCTTCACTGCCAGAGCCTATAGCTTTCGCACCATATCTGATATATGTTCCAGAAGGATCCATATGCCACAGTTGAGGTTTATCGTCCTCGACGCCTGCAAAGAGGATTGCAACTCCGAATGGCCGACTCATAGCTGAACCACCATCACCACTGTCGCCAAACTGAATAGCTAATGCTGATACAGCTTGAGCACAGGATTCAATCGACATACGCTCGTTATATACAAACCAGTGATTCTGAGATTCAACTCTAGCTCTTTCAATTAAAGTGCGAGCATCTGCCATTAAACCAGATGTAGCACAACCAATGTGTTTGTCTACTTCAACTATTTTTTCCACCGTAGTCGGCACCATCAATGAGGAGGTAATGCGCTTTTCCACAGCCAACACTACACCTGCGTGAATTCAGGAATATTAACTATTTCTTCGTACATTTTATAATCCTTCATACCTTCAGAAGTACATATTCCTATAGCAGTTGACCCCAGCTTTATGGCTTCGATAGCATATTCAACCTGAAACAGGCGTCCTTCCGGGGAAAAGGTATTAACGCCACGATCATATTCAGAGCGAGTAAGAAACATCTGAAATGTTTACAAATTATTAATTTACTGTCAGCACTAGAAAGCATAGACTTACATTTCAACTATTATTATCGAATTATCTCTCTAAAAACGGAGCTTTTAAATATTTTCAAACAAATCAGACCTTGTCTTCTGAATGACAAACACTTTTGAGTTTTGACAGATAACAATTTGTAGTAACGATGTTACAATAAAATTTAATTGTCAAAAAGTCTTTTTACAGGGTGACAAAAAAATGATTTTTTCCGTGTAATTGTGAAATTAAGTGGTTGAAAACTTGGCTGAAGGTTGAGAGACGAGTTTAAATATTTCAGTATTTTAAATATATGACATTAATATGAAAAGTGAAATAAATCCAATTTGTTTTTTTGTTAGTCTTAATCATAAAATGCAACAAATGCAGAAATTGACGCTAATTAAAATGCTTATTGAAACTATTATTTCAGATAAAACTGCGATGCGAGTAACTGTTGCATGAGTTTCATCAGAAACAAACGTCTCGTGCTAATAACTTGATACTCAAGACATATGTATTTAGAGATTGTTTCAAGCAGCCGTATATAAGGGTAAATGTTCCCTCTCAACCAATTCTGTAAAATGGAATACGAGATTAATAATATCGTACACATTGTACTTAAAAGGCAAAACTGAAAATTGGTCATTTTCGTGTTGATCTTATACAAAAAGATCAATTTATTTTTGCTGTCAACAGTTATAATTCTCTTCGCTCTTGGAAACCACGAGATGCAGAATAGTTTCTTGCGTTTTCTGAAAATTGCCAAATTTTGAGTTGAGGCTCTTTAGTGGATATGTCTGTTTCCGCACATACTATGTCTTACTATCTATTCATAATAGTTTTACGATTGTGATAAATCTTACTTTGTTTCGATACCGACATTTCCGAAGATCTTAATTTTGAGTGTTATATGCAAAACTAGATAGCAATAATCTTCGGAAAAGAAAGTAACATACACCTATCTAGTCATTGAGCACATCAAGTTTTGTAATATGTATGTACATACATATGTATATAAAATGTATTTGTATTAAACGTTGCGATATTTAAGCCAAAATAACAAGTCTTCATTATAATCTATAGATATAGTGATGTAATTATAAACGGGAAAATTTGCAATTTCTCCATTTCTGGATATTATATACATACATATGTATGTATGCATAGATAAAGAAATACATACTCCACTACAAATCTGCGCAATGGACAATTCAAACAAATGATAGCGTTAAGTTTTCCTCACAGACACATACACAGGTACACGCAAATGTAACGTTTGCATGTATGTAGAAATATGAATTGTTGGTTTTGTTTCCATGTTCGTATTGCTTTTTGGACGGAGGGGTTGTAGTTCGGAGATCGTTGCATTGGTGGAGATATACATACAAACCACTATTACGTCTCGCTTGTTACACTTTCCAAGTTAGGTTTCTGGTTGTGATTGTTGTCTATCCGACTGCCACTTCGCTGTTGCGTTGAGGGCACATCGAAGATAACGTTTTAGCTACACAAGTTGTGGTGAATGTTGAGCATTCCGCATGTATAAAAGGCATAAGTTGCCTGTTCCATGAATTAGTAGCAATTCGGATCTCGTTCAAAACGAAACAATAGTTTAGTGTGATAGTTTCCTCTTTAACCTAACCCAACAGCTCAACAATGCGCATGGTAATTATAAAAACGGGTTTTTATGTTCCATAAAAGTGGCGAAAATGCTAATTACAATCACTTTATATGTATTAATCCATCCTTTTGTTTAATTACAGTTTGTTTTTCCTTGTCTCGCTTTGTGCGTGGCAATGGTCAGCTGTGCTGAAGAAGCTGCATCTTCGGCCGGTGATAACAGTAAAACTGTAGAAAAACGTGGATTACACTTTTTGGGTGACTATGGTCATAGTCATCACCACGAACACATCAAGACTATCACCATAGAAAAGAAGGTGCCAGTACCATACACGGTCACGAAGCATATACCGTATACAGTCGAAAAGAAAGTACCATATGAGGTTAAGGTGTCCGTGCCCGAACCCTATATTGTTGAAAAGAGGGTGCCTGTCCATGTAAAGGAATACGTTAAAGTGCCAGTTCATGTGCCCAAGCCCTATATTGTAGAGAAGAAGGTACCGTATGAGGTTAAAGTGCCTGTCGACAAGCCCTACGAAGTGAAGGTGCCTGTTCCTCAACCCTACGAAGTTATAAAAAAGATACCATACGAAGTAAAAGTTCCCGTACCGCAGCCCTATGAGGTTATAAAGAAAGTGCCTTATGAAGTCAAAATAGAAGTACCAGTCCCGAAACCTTACGAAGTTATAAAAAAAGTGCCGTATGAAGTTAAAGTACCCGTTGAAAAGCCATATCCAGTGGAAGTTGAAAAGCCATATCCAGTGGAAGTTGAAAAACCATATCCAGTTGTTGTCGAGAAAAAGGTCCCATATGAAGTTAAAGTGCCAGTCGACAAACCGTATAAGGTTGAGGTGGAAAAGCCCTACCCAGTCCATATTAAGGTACCCGTTCCCCAACCGTATACAGTTGAAAAGAAAATTCACTACACTGTTGAAAAACCCGTACCGTATGAAGTAAAAGTTCCAATTGAAAAACCATACCCTGTATACTCCGAAATTAAAGTTCCTGTTCACAAGGAAATACCAATTCCCGAGAAATATCACGTCGAAGTACCAATATTTGAAAAACACGACGAACATCACCACTTTCATCATCACAACTAGGGATGTAATATAACCAAAGCTGCGAAAAAAAATCCACATACAATATCGCCACACTATAACGTTAAAAAGCATAGAACGCGATTACAAGCGAAAAACAATATTCATTTGCACAGACACCATCCATGATGCAAATGAAGTCACGCACGTTGAGCTGGACGGCCAAGGGGAGAACACCATGAGAACTCCATACTGAGGAAACATATATACTACCACACCAAACGTCTCGCACGCAGCGAGATTAATAATATAAAGGATCAAATTGTTTAATCCGTATTAAGGCTCTGCAACAAATTACTCTGTTGCATTGCCCACAACAAACTAAAATAAGCCAAATGTGTTATTTCTTTATTTAATATTCATGTTGACATTGTAGCTTAAGTATTATTTCCCTCTATTTAAATGTATAAGTTAGAAAAGAAATAAAGGAACTCTCAAAAGAAAATCATGCTAATGTTTTTCCATTTTCCACATCACTTGTGTAGCGCGAAACATGTTGTGTAACCACTGCCACTGCATGTTGGTGTCGGAGCTATGAATGCAATCGTCGTGTATTGCATAATTCCCCTCACATGTAATATTTCATATTTGATTGCATGAATGCAATAGATTGTACCAAGTAACGACGACGATGAAAACTGGTTTATGTATATTTAAAACAAAATTTAAATAAGGAATAAACTGAATGTCTGTCCAGGCAATAATTTCGCCAGTGCAGCAACGGAATAGGAATATTATATCCAACTAATATTAAGAAGTTCACATTAGTTATCGTAAGGATTTCAGAGTGATAAATAACAATAATAAAACGATGGATTATTTCTTCAGCCATGTAAAGACGATTTAGTATCCATTTGCATTCGCAGGCCCTTTAGGATAAAAGTATTCATGAATTATATTAATTGGTATGATGTGATTATTGACTGATTTTAAAAATCAAATGAAAGTAATGTTATTTAAAAAATGTAATAAGTGACAACAAATTAGAACAAACATTCGAAAAGTGTTAAATTTAACACCTATATAAAAAATTCTAATATAGATCAAATTAAAAAGTCCCTTCCGATTTCTGCAGTCCATACATACAAGTCCTTGGAGTAGTATTTAATACGAAATTTTAATTAACACATCACAATATCGTAACAACGAATTCCTATGACTGAACTAGTGACATCTCCAGTTTGCAGCTGAACTAATAAGTGTTATATCGCAGTGGCATCTCTATATTTCAATGAAAAGCGTCAACATTTGTCAATAAAGAGGAAGTAGAAGAACTCAACTCATCAACCTCAAATACACTCGACGCAGCAAGGATTGAGGGAAATCTCATCGGCGGCGGTGTAATTACATTCATTCCCCGACGCCACTAATTTGCGCCGAGCCGGCTCGATTTTCTGTTAATGACGCCAAAAAATTCCGACCAATTATTTTTCTTCTTTCATGTGAGTCGGTCGGATTTTCCACAGCAGTAAATCAATTTGGTTAGAATCATTATTATTTTTATTTATTTATTTGGGTTGTTGGATGAATGGGGTGGTAAATGGGACAACCCCAGAATGGGTGTTCTTAAACAACTACAACTGACGGATGAGGTTCATCTGTGTTTGGCGAAGAGCTCAATGTGCGCGGTAGTTCACTGGCAAGTCTTCATGTTTCCCGTATCAACGAATTTCCGAGTAAATTGAATAACAAATCTCAAATCTGTAAATGACACTGACGACAAGGGCACTCGTGAAATGACATATTTCAGGATTATGTTTACCAGTATCAAAGTCGTCGCTTATTTAATTTTCCGTTAAATTTTGATGTTATAAGCTGACTATAGAACAAGAATACGCTGGAAACGTTATTTTATTGTTAATTTTTTCATGAGATAAACAGGTTTCAAATATTTAGTTGTATTGGACACTAACTAAATATAAATATTTTTTCGGCTGAGTACTATCAACAGGAAATTCGACTTCGTTTTTTGAAATCATAGACGTGTTTTGTTGATTATTTCGATGTTATTGCTTTTTTCATAATAGTTTTGATTTTTTTATTTTCTAATAATATGAGTTAGACATATCCTCCCAACGGCAAACCTTTTTCTAAAGTAAATTTGTGTGTATGAAATAAAGATATGTTAATACATGCTAAATATTTGTAATCTGGTACAATGCGTTTGGAAAGGTGGTCATTGTATCGTGTAATACGAAGACACAAATTAAGACGGATTCTGATTATTGCTTTTGCAGCTGCATTAACTACGGACGGTACTTTGTGGGTGGGATATTGGTATTAGGCAGATATAGCTTTTTTTATTAAGTGTAACATCCTCCACTTTTTCCAGGACGTACTTATTTCTGTGCCAATAACATACTCAATCTCATCTTCACGTGGGCGCCCCTTTGTCCGAATATGACCTAATACGGCTCAATCCCACCAATCTATAACCAATTTCAATTTTAATCACTTAAAGCGACATATACTTCTAAAAAAATTGATGTGGGACAGTTGCTTTGATTGGAAAGTTTATGGTAAAGTTATTGCCGATAAATTCGTAAGATCTCTGTATCTGGTAATGTGTCATATACCTGTTTGAATATGACTTAACAACTTATAATAAAAGGAAATTGTTAAGCGATCTCCCTGTTATTGCTAACTTAAGTTGAACCTGTATCATTTCGGCATTGGCTTTAATAATCACACAAATGCAAAGTAGTTTCATTTAAACATTTCTATGATGTATCATTGTAGTCCATTCGCTGTCGGAGTATGTTCGTTCATTTCGGGATATAGCTAATTTAGTTTACACCAGTATGGCTCCTGCGTCATTGTTAGTTATTTCTGGAGTCGATTATATTTCCACAAATCATAACCTTCTCATATTACTGGTTTAATTTTTTCTTTTTTTTTAAGAAGTATCAAGTTCATGTAAGTTCAACCTATTCTATTTTGATACAGTATTTCGTATAATACTGTAGCATTGATCAACGAAGAATGAACTTTATCGGCATAGTAAGTATGAAATGCTTTCAATTTACAATATACACGATTGATGGTTAATTATTGCTTTAGGTAAATGATTTTCGAAGTCTAGGATGTGAAGTGCAATCCAAATGTGCATCTGCAGCGCGAGTTTATGCGGATCTAAGATTAGGTAAATGCATATTACGAATTAGAATCACATTTATACTCTATTGTTTTGATATAGGAATCTAAATACATATCCGCCTACTTTAATATCCTCCATTACATTTCTAACAATTTACTGGAACATTTTCATACAAGTTTAGAGCAATGTATTTTTAAATTTTCCGGGTTCTTGATTATCGTGTATACGATTTTAAATAAGAAAAAAAATAATTTTTCTAGCCATATTTCGAGTAGTTCGTTTTAATCGACAAAAATGGTTTGAAGTACAAGTTAATTAATGAAATGAAATACAAACTTAAATAAAAGTTAATTATGCAACGATACGAAATGTTGGTCATGGGTATGTTTTTTCCCGTGTAGCAGGCTACACTGCTGATTTAGACTTGTCCCAATCAAATTATATTTTATTTACTGCACATTCGTACCACCTTTAGCAATCTCAAACTTCTCTATAGCTAGTGTTTATGGAATATAAAGGAAAAAAGTGTCAGACGATGATATTGACGACGTAGGCCTCGCTATGCCAAAAACGGAGACGTCACCGCGACTGTTGAGTTGAATGGGATAATGTTTTGGAACAAACTGGCAGGGCTCCATATTATTCTTTAAATGACTAATCTTATATTTATCACAGTTATTAAAATTGATATCCTTATCCAGTATTTCGTCCCGTCCGAATGTAGCGGGGTCCCCACTTCGAAGATACGTACACAATACATCCGTTTAAATGTATGGAAATATAGAGATTTGGATAGACCGTTCTACTGGTCGAGTAAAATACTTATAAGAAGTTTCATTTAAAACAAATAGTAAATTCCATTTCATTGTATTTATTTAAATTCATGAAATAACCGAGTCTACGATAAATGTTGTTTTCAATGGACTTCTGTAAAAAAAATCATTATAAACAAAATATATATATATAAAAAAAAAGTGACACTAACTTTTTTAAAATCCCATTAAGGAGCAGATTACAACAATCAGTAAGCTGTGCACGAGATAACTTGGCACCTACTGTTTAATACTGACTCCGAACGGATAAAGAAGAAATTTAAGGCTTAGAGACTATTGTATCACTCGTAAATAAAGTCTGCATCTTTTTTAATGTGGAAATACCCTCTGATGTTCTTATCGGGAAAATAACTTTGGTTAGCTGTGTGAGAATTGCACAAACTACATATCACACCACTGTCGACAATTTACACTTTTATTATCATCTCTTATCAATTCAACCCATTTATTACTTATGTTTTCCAGATAAATGCAATATTGACATACATAAATTCTATGATCGATCTTTGGATATGCTGTACTTACGAAGCCACTCTACAGAATATACAACGTGTATAAATATACCAACGCTCGACACTCAAGAAATAAATTTTAAAAAAATAAATGAGTTGCATGATAAACTTAAGAATGCGGAGGGGCAAAAGTTAGTAATATTTGTATATATTAATATATTATTAAACTTTAATACTACATACTTTACTAGTCGTTTCAAATTACTATTGGCCATCTGTGATACTTCATCAAATATATTGTACTACAACCTGGAAGAAAGGATGACAGACAAAACTAAATCAACTTAATATCATTTGAATCACACGAGCTGATATATGGTTGGTTGGTTGGTTGATTTTATGTGAGTTCATGAAATAACCAAGTCTAAAAATAGTTAAATATTTGAATATTGACAGTAGAAACAAAATTACATAGAACAGACTAATTTAATTACAATCGCCATAAACAGTTCTCAAGATGAAACATAAGTTAAAAGCAATTGTATTAAAATTATCAATCACTAATCCAAAAATAGAAGAATGTCTTTATGAACCTCAGTTCATTCAAGATCATTCAATAGTGTACTATTCAACACAAAAAATAATAAAAAATATCAAAATCTGCCATGTTATAGATGTTTATCATATATAGGATGTCTTATGCCTAATGAACATACATAACGCATTACACAGTTTTCTAACAATATAACCAACCAACAAAAACCGCCCCATTAACGCATTAATTGCATTTATTTTTATGAGTAGAGAAAAAAAATTTCAAAATAATAATATACACAAAATCCACACTAACACTAAATAAAGAAACAGAAATATTGTCACAAAAACTACCCCCGCCTTAGTTTTGTCTACATCTGGCCTACTCTCATCCAACTCCAAAGCTGATTTTGTAAAATATGTTTTATTCTGCATCACATCCAAGAATACAAGATCCCTTGAAAATAACAACTCATCAGCATATGCGAAGGGAATGCAATTTGTTCTTACATTGTCAAACAAATCATTTATGTACATAACAAACAAAAGGGGACCAAGCACAAAAACGTTAGGAACGCCACTATTCATTTAATTTATCATATATACTGACTCCTATCAAACAAATACAACTGCATCTGCCGACAATTTTGTGAAACTTTTCTTTAAGTGTAACATTATCTTTTTTGACAAATGCTTTAGTTAAATCTAACGACAAAAATACACAACAACGACCATCACTTATCATTAGACCAATAAGTCAAGATGTCGAACTATGATAGCGTCTGAAAACCACCTGTAATTTCAGAATATGCTCAAACATCAACCATTGATATTGGTCTGTAATCGGAACCACTTTGGCTACTTTCCCCGAAGAAGGAAAATTAGATGTTATATTTGCGTTGCCAAGGTCAACTACATAAAAACCTATATAGGGGAAAAAACTTTAACAATTTTAGGCTAGACCGTCACATTCAACCGCCTTAGATGTTATCTGTAGTAAAGCATCAACCATTTCGCTATAATCGACAACCAAATTTTGTAGTTTTTATATGATTATTAATAAAAACCATTTAGCATTTGGTCAAGTAATCAAATTACTTTAGCTTCAGACAGTATTTTAATATGTTGTTATTTGGTGTGATTTGAGTAGTACAACTGAAAACATAGTCCTGTTCCTTATACAACGACTACATTTAATACGATTTATTTTGTATACTTTTACAACACTGCAAATTTTGAACTTACATGAATTTCATAGTTAGTTACATGTCCGTTTGTATTAAATCAGCTGAGCTTTCATTTATTCTCGGGATGTAACGAATGTCGGTTTGCTAATGTGAATATTTTAAACTGTCGTTTTGCGAATGTGAATATCCTAAAAGCTGAACCGAATATTGAATTATTGCGCAAACAATTGGAAATAGCAAACGTCGGACGGTGCCGATTATATTATACACATAACCAATGCACTTTAAAGGAACACTTTAAACAAGTTTGTTTATTATCTAAATATGTATTGTTCAAAATAAAAGTTTTCACGGATTATGTTTGCTTTGATTGCAGGCAAGGTTTCGGATCCAATTATTGGTCTAATATGTGTCATAGTTTTACTGTTTAGTACCGCATATCGCCAAAAACAAAATAATTGGAGCAGACATCGTTGCAAATTGGTACCGATCAGCAGAAAATATAAATAAATCAATGATCCTGAACTCGAACAACAGAAACAAAAAACTGTATAAAGAATATATATCAAAAAAAAAACTTGATATATTATTTAATTTACGATATATTTGTTAACATTTCTGTTATTAAAGTCGTACTGATATGGAAAATAATGTATTCAATGTATACATATGTTAGAAACAAGCTGGAGTTAACAGTCACAGCCAACACCAAATACCATGTCCTCTTCGCATATGAGGATGACATGCCACAAAGATATATCTGGTGCTTTCTTAAGTTGAATCTAAAGGCAGTCGAAGAAGATGGTCGAATGATCTAGACAGTAAGGCGAGACTTCGGTGGAAGGATCAATAAGAAGAATACATTAAAATGAACTGGAGAAAACATGCACGAGTCCGAACTGTTTATAAATCATTTATTACCCAGTTTTTGGTCTTGGACAACTGATGCCAGTATTATCGCTGACTCAGGAAAGTGAGTTCTAAAAAAAGACGAATTTTTAATTACAATGGTGTCCAAATATGAGCGATATGTATGTATTATTGTAAATATAAGTTGTGTTATTGTAATGACTATCTTAACTAAATTAGACACCATTGCATTAAATGATACTCGAAATAATAAATATGTAGTATAAAAGTATAATTTAAAGTTGTTTACTCATAGGAGAATACACGTATGTAGGTAGATACACTCAGTCATTTCCATTAGGAAATTGGTACGAAAAACCACTCTGATATATTATTGTACAATTTTATCCGCACTATGCATTTGTATAAACGATTCAAGTGCTGTTGGGACTAAGCCCTGGTACTGTATTTTATTAATGGCCACGCAACGCGATGCAATGCATTTCAAAGATATTGAAGAATTCCCATGACTGAGTATAATTGAGTTTAAAGCAGCTGTAAGGTACAATATTTTGTTTTAATATACAAATCATTGATATATAGTTGAAGCATCTCACCAACATGACCAACTTGTTGCGCTGGTGTTAGACCTTGAGCATTTACAGCATCGAGATGGGCTCCCGCATCAACCAACAGTTGAATTATTTTTTCAGCATGGGGTAATAACTGGGAATTGTCTCGAGGGAACTAGGCAGATTGAGGACAAAAGTATTTAATTTATTTTTTTATATGTAAACTCATCTTACACTTGACATCAATGTATGCAGGGGTGTGTTACGTAAGTTGTCAACCGCTAATACAGAAGCTCCACCATGCACCAAAAGTAGGGCAGTACGAAAGCAGGGAAACCTTTAAAGAAAACAAAGAGTTGAATAGAAATGTTATCACAATGTTTTCAGCAGACTTACTTGCATATATCACTAGTGTAGAAATCGTCTACTGGGGTTACACCGTTGACAGCCATATGAAGTAGCGTTTGACCATCAGCCAATCTGATATCACATTTAATAATTTTTTTTATAGTACAGTAAAGAATATTTTTTTGTTCTTTATTTATATCTGACTGCTGCGCTACAATCTTCGTAACGATTTTTATTAGATACAAGGCAGTGGCTACATTCTGTTCATTTTGATCCTAGAATAAAATATCTTAAAATAGATAAATGTATAACTGAATGGTTGGTTATATTTATTCTTACAACAATCATTTGAGGTACGTCTTTAGGGCCGGGATTAGATATTTTATATTTATTTCGTTCTATTTCCTGTTGACATTTAACCAGCACTGATAAAACCTGAGCCAAATCTAATCTGACGTCTTCCATACGTAGTACCTGTGAAAAGAGCTGTGCGAAACGTAACAAATCGCGCTCTACAGAAACATTGTTCATCATTCTTAGGTCCATTGCGTAGTTCCACAGTATTTGACATTGGGTGAAACGCCCTTGATCTGCCATAACAGCTCCTCTGTAGACAATAGGCTGTGGCAAATCCGGATTGCTTTTACCTAATATACGTTCACGTATGGTCAGAGACTCCATGTGAATTGAATGATGATTTAAACGAATCGCCTGAAGTTCTGATATATTTTCAGTTTCAAACCAATCGTCGTAAGCTGAAATTGAAGGAATAACCCGTTTTCGTACAATATTCTCTGTATCAGAGTAACGCAATTCCATTGCTCGTAGTAAATGGGTATAAGCTTTCGTAATATTGTAGTTATCTTTGTCATTGGCAAATGAAGCTCCCATTAATTCCAGAGCTAGAATAATGTCTTCTTTTTCCATTAGACCTGGTCTATTAATGAATAATTCAACCACTTCCTCCTGCGTTCTTTCAGCAGCATTTAGAACCGGACTCATTCCGAATTCGTTCGATTGTAATCGGGCCCCATGATCGAGAAGTAGCTGACATACTTCTAAATGTCCACACTCTGCTGCATAATGTAAAGCAGTTGCTCCACATAATGCCTGATCATTCGGATTTGCACCATTTTTTAGAAGCGTGTCAACCTTAGAATCGAAGCATAGTGTTTATGATACGTCTCTATTTATAATTACATAAATATACTACTAACCACATGTGCATGTCCTTTGTAGGCCGCAATCATTATACATGTATTGTTGTACTTATTTCCCAAGTTGACATCTGCGCCGCTTTCTATAAGATATTTCACAATGTCCAACCTTCCGGCATAGCAAGCTGCTCTCAAGGGAGAAGATTGTGCTTTTGTATTATGGTTAACTTTCGCACCACTTTGCACTAGCAATTTAACAACTTGAAGATGTCCTAAACCAGCAGCTACCCAGAGCGCAGTTGCTCCATACACCACTAAACCATCAAATATGACATTACATTCACACTCCAAATCAACATTATAATGGCAAAGGAGTGTTTTAACATACATTACGTTGCCAGCTGTGGCTGCCATGGTGAGGGGTGTTATGGATTGTCCATCAATCTCATCAAATTTCTGAAAAACAAATGTGTGGACATATTAGAACCGTCGTGTATAATCTCCAATTAAGAAGATCCTGCAAGCTATTTCTGTTGTTCCCAAAAATACTCACTCACCGCCGGATATGTAATATATGGGGATAATGACGTAGTTTTCGAACCATTCCAGAATTTTGATCCTGGCCACGCTGTATTGAAAGCTCGTTTACGATTGCTAAATGTTGATTTCAATTATTTTATAAATATGTATATACATTTTATTTGTAAACTACGAGTGGCGCCTACCTATACATTCCAGAGAATATGAACGAAGGATATGACTATTATTTCGCAGAGAATTGTTGTCTCAACCAAGCTAAGAATACAACTGCAACCACACCATGTATGTATTCGTGTACTAATATTCAACGTATGACACGAGTCATTTTCCCCTTAAGAGTATTCCACCCTATGTCCTATATATGTACATACATACACTCACACGTACTACACATGCATTTGTACGTTATATAATCTAAGAATCCTGCTCTAGCACTAGTGTGGTCCATCATTATGTGAATATGTTTTGAAAGATATTAGGCAAAATTATAGTCTTCTTTTAATCTGCACTTCGTTAAATACTGTTGACCTATGATTGAATTTTTTTTTCTATTTAATTTTAAATGACATGTTTTATATAGATTTTATATGTAGATATCTACTAACCTAAGATTAGAGATTTGTGCTGATAGCCTAAGTGTCTCAAAGCTTTTGCGATGAACCATAGGGCGAGCTTTAACTCTGTTTATACCATTCCTAGAGCTTCTAGCATCACTTTACTTTGGATACCCTCACATATCGGCATAGATGGAAACGAACACGCTGACATTGCCGCAAGGCAAGCCTTGACTCTACCACACTTTTCCGATCCACCTTGTATTTCGAATGCTCTTATTGGGTTTTCATAGACGGTTCATAAAACATATTTGAAATAAATTAATAAACATAAGAGATAAAAATGACTATACTTAGGTAATTAATTGATTTGATCCAACGTAGAATCATTTCAGAAATTCGTGCACATGGATGGAATCGTATTAGACTCGGTTTGGGCCACTCTACGGTACACACATACAAAAAATGTTACAGCTGTGCTGTTTAAAAATTTGTTGTAGTTATTCCTTGTTAGTACGCCCTTCTTGCACATGTGAGAGAGTGTAAATATATAGTTACATATCGACGTACATAAACATTAGGGCGAGTTCTAATAGGGGATGTGTTGAAAAACACAAACATTAAGGTTGTATCGTTTCAACCACTTCCAAGTCCCGATAATGTATTTTTTAAATTCAAATTGTGAGAAGAACTCGATTATGCATATATCAGCCATTTAACAAATAAAGAATGTATCATAAAATCGTTTAATTCGAAGAAATACTGAAGACAATTCAAGCTTGTGTTTAAAAAAGTACATATTCAAAAATTTTTTATTTCTAATTTGAATAGAGTAGATAAAGACTTTTATTAAATTGTAGATAATTCAACTTCTTTGGGTCACGGCTTGCTATTGAATTTTTTCTTAGTTTGTTATCATTTTACTTCAGGTAGCAGCAGAGCTGCTGTGATCCAAAAACAGAAGTTAACGATCGAAAACTCTCGGTAACGGGTGCCGTGATTAGGCCCCTGCTCGATTTAGCCGACGCAGAAGATGGTTGTTAGCTACGTGTTGTCACAGGACAGGAAAACAAAAAATCATAATGATGATGTTGTGATAAGACGGAAGGCATGCATCCAGCGTGATGGAAATACGAACGTTCCGATCGGCAAACATCGATTGAGATTCATGCCCACTCCACGAAGCTAACCAAACTGTTCCTCAGCTAACCAAACTATAGTACCTCAGCGTACTATATCCGATCACAAAAAAAAGACAATAATGTTTGCGCTAAATCTAGAGGACTGATTCAACCCTATCAGTGTATCTTCATGTCGAATAAAACAACAATCCAACAAATCATCTCACTGCACCAAATCTCACTGAAGAAAAGATCCATTAAAAAAAGATCAATACATACCATATTGTCATTGATTCAGCCATCGAGAAAAAGAAACAACTATTTAATACAACGTATAACGGCATCAGGAGATGTAACTGGAGCTTTTTCTACAATCGAGAAGGAATATTTCATCAACGGGTACCAACTTATTTTGCAACTTGTGATGCAATACTTTGAAAACGTAAGATTTGCAAATTCCATATAATTCATAAATATTGCTTCAGGTCGCACAATCAGGGTTTATCACAATACTCATTGAATGACAATCATAAACATTATATAAAAAAAAAAATTGCTAATAAGCCAAATAAATACGTTTTTCTGATCCTAGGTAGACAGCTGAAATTATAATGAAGAAATACACCAAGGCAAACATCAACAAACACTACTCCCTCTTTCCTCCCTCCAATACCCTCATTTCCCGTCGCTAACACAGTGCATTGCATTTATAGGGGGCATCCCGAGTGTTCGCCAAAAAAAAAAGAACAACAAATCACTTTCTTCTACTACAGTTTGTTAGAAGAAGTTTGCTAAAATAAATCTTAATTTTACCGTTGTTAGCGGTCAATATTAGCTTTAATTTAAGGGTAGTGTAATAGTGAAAAATATTTATATTTTTTCTCCATGACCGTAAGTTCGACTCTGGTGCAATTTTGGCCATTTCCACATCTTTAGGCAAGCATTAGACATTCTGAAAATAATTTCAGAAAATGTCCTTCTAGCGTTTTTAGCGGTCAGTGTTAGCTTTAATTTAAGGGTAGTGTCATAGGGGAAAGAGTTTCCATTATTCTTCCATGGACACACTAAGTTCGAATCTAGTGCGATTTTTGTCACTTCCAGGTGCAGAATTCGACACTATAAAAATTATTTTAGACAAATGTCCTTCAAGCGTTCACTGTTAGCTTTAATTTATGGTTAGTTTCGTAGGGGAAAATATTTTCATTTTTCTTCCATGGACGCACTAAGTTCGACTCTAGAGCATTTTTTTTTGTCATTTTAAAGGGTTTTCCAATAAGAGCTGTTATTTTGGGTCACCCGGTATTTCGGTAGCTGTCACTTTTGAAGCTTTTCTTCATTGACATTTGACAAGTAGAAACAACGTCATTACTACAAATGGAACACTTGGAACACCTGAGGATTGTAGTGTTCGGTCGTGTACGCTGCAGGTTCTCTTCAGTGCGGAGTCGTCTAGAATAAAAACACAAAAAACACTGTTACAAAAGTACATTACGATACTACAACAAAAGTCTTCCAACAGCAGAAAGTAAAGCACATGTTCTGTGCCATCGAATTTAAAAAAACAAATCAACAAAAATTTAAATTTAATACAACAATCTACAAAATTAAACCCAAGAGTTATTGTTGAGAAGCCTCTCCATCCTCAACGTGTGACATTTTGGTGCGGTTTGGACCTTACTTTTTCGAAAATGCGTTTGGATCAACAGTTGCGGTGAATGGATGGCGCTATCAAGAGATGATTTATGTTTTTTTTATTGTCGGAGTTGGATGATATTGATCTGGACAACGTTTACTTTCAACAAGACGGCGCTACGTGTTACACAAGCAACGAAACCATTGCTCTTTTACGTTTTTCTTTGAAAGTAGCACCTATTGTTGGAAAACCCTGTATAATTTGCTTCCCATGCACCAAAAAGTTATGTTTCGAATATAAACGTATTAACACTTCGAGGACTGGAGGTTTTAAAAAAAGAAAAAGAATTTAACTTCACTCACATGGCAAGTATAGCATCTACGGGGCTAAGCAAACATTTCTAAAACAAAGCCTCTCTCGTCGAACAAAAACTATATTGTACAAGACGTTTATTCTACCTGTGCTTTGATTTCCCTTAACATTCCATGAAGTAACAGACCGAGGTAAAGAATAAATAAAGATCCTTGGTATTGCTGAAAAAATGTACTTTAGCGACATTGGTCCATTGTTTAAGAGGAGTCGATACAAATCGGAGCAATGTCCACAATGTAAATTTAAGCCGATATTACGAACTGGTGATGCCGAATAGAATACCGAATTGATTGGAAATAATTGCAAATCATCATTATAGATCTCTGGCATTGGAATTAGTGGATGACAGTTGCTCTGCAGCTCAAATAATATTGTTTAGTTCCACACAAAATCTGCAATGTAATTAACGAAGAAATCTACAGAATTGCACCCTAGTTCAAACGTCCTTCCGCATTAATTCGTTTTGTTTGTTGCATATACGTGCAACATCAAACATTCAGGCTATCACAAGACTTCGACTTTGAGACCCCATCAAGTCCACCCGGGTAGGATCTCGTTTACCTCTAAATCGATGCTAATATGCTGTACTCAACACGCATTTTCCAGAAAAGATATCACGATTATTGTGAAAATAGATACTATACACCGGTTTATAATTAATTGCATTTCGGAAATCAAATTATACATATCACAAACAAACAAAAGGCAATATTGAGCTGCATTTAAATAGAAGGCAGGAAAAAAAACAAAGAGATTTATCAGAGATGAAACAAGAAATAAAAACAAAGTACGCAAAAAACGAAAAATACGTAGTATATTATTGATATACATAGTATACAATGTATATATGTACATTCAATATATGTATACATATATTTATATTGAATCACCAACTAGTGAACTAGTGATTAATTTTCTCCTCTATTATTAACTGGTTTTGTTTTCTTACCAAATTTATTAAGTAAACTCTTAGATCCGTATTACGAATTTCATTCATTGTCGCAATCAATTGCAAAGCATGATTTAATTTTGCGGTATTATAGATGTTGCTGAGTAAAGATGTTGTGATGTTCTTCTCGTTAGGAAATCGTTCTTGCAATTCTTCAGTCAAATCTTCAATCATGATTCTTCTGCGTTCGTGTATTTCACTGGTTAAGAAATTGGAGCACATACGTACGACTTTATTTGTTTTTAAATTGTATTCGGGCACCGTTTACAATTTTTTTTCGAATACAGAGCTATTGTGATTTCATTAACCTCTCAAGACGTCATCTGTAAAAAGCATCAGCTGTTCCACAACTCACTCAGCTGCTATCGTTGGTACCACTGATGGCCGAGCTAAAGGCCTGTTTACATAAAGCGATCAAATCGCGTGATCTGACCAAAAAGAAACAAACCTTGACAGTTGTAAAAATTATTAAAAGAGTATATGTGTATAAAATTGTGGAAGTGTTGGTATGGTAGGTAGTATGTGCGACTATCACACTGTAAACCAAGGATCGATATCTACTAATCTTATACGTAAAACTTATTTATTGCTAAATGAGGGGCTACAAATTCATTCGAAAATTGTCGACAGGAGAGGAGCTTTTCGCAACAATTGTTGTACCGTCACCGCTGTTAGCAAAATCTCAATGTTGTCATAAACCACAAATTGTCGGATATTTGGTAGAAACAAAATCGGTTTCATAAAATTTTGTTTTTGTACTTGCAAAGAATTATTTGCTTCAATAATGAATAAAACTGAATGTTTTTCAATAAAACAAAACACCGTTAAGTGGCTTCCCTCTCACGCAGAAATACATAAATCACTAATTCTACTTTTGAGAGCTCTTTTGTAATTCGAGTTGCTAGGTTAGAGTGTAACTAGGATACCAAAGCTGTTACAAGAAGAAAAATCTGGCATCCATCAACACTCTTTAATGGAACAACACAAACCAGTGATGGTATCTCGTGACACATTGTGCCATTTTTTGCACAATCAAGTGTTTATGGGCCCAGTGGCACACTCAAATTTATTTTGGCACTTTTTCACAATTCTAACAAATTAAGTATCATTTATTATATTGACTGATTTTACAACATAATTCAACATTATTTTTTCAGTTCCATTCGTCAGGCGAAACTAAACTACAGTGTGTAGTGAATAGTGATATTCAACTCGTTGTCGTTAATTCATTTAAATCTATAAACTAATCTAGTTTTTCAACCTTCTCTTCCTCGTCATCATTAGGATATATTCCGTCATCAATTGCCTATTTGCGGTAGCATTAGAAGTCGCATTTAGGGCACTATTGGCAGAATTTGGGCACATTAAATGTGTAAAATTAAAGTTTCCAAAATACCAACACTGACACAAACTATAACAAATACAGAAGGACAGAAGGCAATTTATCAACTTATAAAAACGCACTTTGTAATGGATCGGAATAAGCCACCATCCTCGTCAACAAGGGCACCAAAAAAAGGTTCTTCCCACGCAGGCAGTGAATTTTTTGCATTAGGATCGAAAGGATATCGTGATGAATCTAAAGCTAAAATTGTGCCAATCGATCGAAAAAGAGAAAACCCAGTCTCCTCCGGAACGTCAACGTCAACTGCTAAAAAGCCGAAGCTGTCTTCGTCTATAAGGGGTCCAACTGATTCTGTAAATGCAGCCCCGTCTAATGAGTTTTGGGAACAGATGGCTACTGACTGCGATTCAGTGGATATCATAGAAACTGTGCAAACCGCTTCCGAACAGCATGACACAGAGACGTTAGTGCGATTAATATGCGGTTGCATTAAGAATCTAATATCATCGTATGCAAAATCAAAACCGGATATGATAGCTATGCTGGGCGTTATGTATTTGGCAAAGGTACACCCAGACTACTTTTCCAACGACATCATCACATCGGGTCTTATACACATCTTACGTCGCGATTTCAATTTGAAAATAAGGCAAAGTTCATATTCGCATGTTTTAGCTTGTAACCTATTGGTGCGTGTTTATAGTGATAAACGGCAATGGCCTGAGATTTTCATGCGCATATATATTGATGATGCTATTAACGATCGGTTTTGGTCTGATAATAGTTTGTGCGCTCCATTCATAGAAAATATAGCAGCAGCATTTAAAACACGTTCACCGTTACTTACCTTTCTTCAATCTGACGGGAACACGTCCGGTTCCGGAACACCAACTATAACCACGCCCACACCGGGAACACCTCAATCTACTCTGCCTATTAACATAGACGATGATTCTTGTGATAATTCCGAAGCTAGTGGTTCAGCAAAACCCTCGGAATTCAAACTGGGATATGATTCATATTTTGATGCAAAGGATCGTTATGTTGATTCAGAACGTATTGTCGAAAAGTATGTAATAGAGGCTATTAAGGAACAGCTTAATAAAAGACAGCAACAAGAATGCTATACACGCAATTTTCTAAAGTTCTTATGTAAAACATCTGGTCTTGCTGAAGTAAGACATTTGTGCATTTCTCGCCTGGAGTTGTGGATTCATAATGGAAAATTAGTTAAATTCGCTCAAGAACTTCTGTCTTATATTTGCTTCAATGTTCGAGCGAAGTACTTTAAGGACCATGAAGTATTGGCTATTTTAGTAAAAATGCGTTTGAAAGCTAAGCCGTTAATCAATTTTTATATGGCTTGTATAAAAGAAATGATACGACTAGAACCGGGTATACTCAATGTCATTTTGAAGTTAGTTGTCCAGAACGAACTATCAAATACCAGAAATCCGAATAATATGGGAATGTTGGGTACGTTAATAACTTGTGTTATGTTGGACCAATTCCAACCGAATGTGGATTCTGGATAAATATTGGCTTTTGGTCCAATTCGTATTCTTGAATTAATATTAATTAACAAATGTTTAAAATGTTCTGTTTTGTTGTACGTATTGATTTTATTATATGCTTTCAGCTACAATGTTTCAAACAGCTGCGGACGAGTCGGCAAAATATTTGGCAGAGATTTATAAAGAGTTTCTATTGCAGAGAGAAGACTGTCTACGTACTTTGCGTGTTTTCCTACGCGAGTTAGTACGCATGCTTCGCAACGATATAAACCTGGTGGTTTTTTGTAAGGTTTTTCTTAATGGCCGTCCTGAACTGAACAAGCAAATCGAAAGTTCAGAATTCCGTGATCGTATTTTTCATTCTATGGTTGATATTGCATGTTTGAGTATGTTACTGTCTGTATCACCCCAAGTGAGAGAAGCTAGTATTTCATTGAGAGTTACCAAGGACAACGTCACCAACAATGCGGTTCTATTGAAATTTTACAACCAGTTGTGTCAAATACAATTGGATTGCGTATCATGGATGTACGAAGTCGTTCCTGGTCTTTTTAAACTACAAGCTGCTGAATTTTTCCAGGGACTACATAAAATGTTGCTCCTTGAGAATGCAGAACAGTACTCGAGATATGATCAATGGCCTTCGGAGCCAGAGAGAACGACCTTATTGCGGCTGGTTTCAGAGACTCCAATACATGAAGACACATTAATACGTATCATATTAATAGGCATCACAAAGGAGATTCCATTCACAATCCCAGATACGTTTGATATTATAATTTCTTTGATAAAACGAGCGTCAACTATGCGTATAACCAATTGTCCTGTCGTACAGGCCAATAAGTTTGACATAATAGATTTTCTATTCAGTATGGCAGAGTATCATCACCCAGAGAACATAAACCTACCAGTCGACTATGAACCTCCAAAACTAGCTATTACCGTCCTGTATTGGAAGGCGTGGTTGATTATGCTAATGATTTCGGCTCATAACCCTTCAACATTTGGTGCATTCTGTTGGAACCACTATCCGACGATGAAAATGCTAATGGAAATGTGTATAACAAATCAATTCAATGAAGCTGGAATGAGCAAAGAGGAGTTACAGGTGACTATAATGAAAATATAATTTCTAGTCTGTCCACATGTTTCGCATTCGAAGTTTTTCGTCTAATTTATGTGACAAACACGTTTATTTCAGATTATTACCATGGAGCGGGATCACATTGTAGAATTTGAGTCTTATTTGGCAGCTCAAACCTCACAAGCCGTTATCACTGAAGAAAACGCAATCCTAACTTCTCAGTTAATGTTAATGGACCCAATGGGAGTTGCTCGGCGTGTTCCAAATGGTGTTCTGGAACAGTTGCGATCCCTCAATAAAACATTGAAAATTGGTCATCTTTTATGCAGGAGTCGTAAGCCTGATCTGCTATTGGATATCATACAACGCCAGGGTACGACACAATCGATGCCTTGGCTCTCGGACTTAGTACAAAATAGTGATGGTGACTTCAATCATTTGCCCGTACAATGTCTATGTGAATTTTTGCTCTTCAACGCTAATGTTATAAATGAAGAGAATAGTAGAGATGCAGAGTTAGTTAATTTTTTACGAAATGTCATTATGGATCCCTCATACAGTAAGCAGACAGTATGCGAAATATTGGATTATATATTTAGACGATTATGTTCGACAGTAAAGACAACCCGAATGTCAGCTCTCAGAGGTCTAAAGATTGTATTCAAAAGTTCAGAACTAATTTCAAATGACTGGTTATTAAGTGCTATACCACAGATACCGCATTTTAATGACGTTCGTGTTTTTATTATTCCCCAATTAAGATCTGCTTGCCAAGTGGAAAATTCACCTGACTTGGTTATGGCATATATTCAATTTATTGCAGCCAATACTTTGGATGATTCTGTTACGGATATGCTTGATCACGTTATAGATATGGCTCAATTAATAGTTGAGAGAAGCACGATGTTCCAACATATCATACCACTGCCTGAAGGCGCCAGCGTTACTTCAGATGTTAATGACGAACAAAGCAAATTGGAAGATGAAAATCGTCTACAGACTCTAAAGTGCTTATTTGTTATGTTCAATAATTATATCATCAAGCTAAGAGATCATCATGAGACGTATCAGTGGAATGAATATCCAGATTTGTTAATGGTGCAGTTCAATGATGGCATTCAGTTGCCTTTACATTTGAATATCATTCACGCATTTATTATATTGCTGACGCACTCAAGCAATCAAATGCCAGAATCTGTACCAATTTTGGATTATTGGTTTCCTGTAGGAGGAAATGTTCCAATTGCCTATATACCAAATATGACCCAAGAACCTGTGCAGTTGTTACCAGATTGGTTGAAATTGAAGATGATTAGGTCCTCCGTAGATCGCCTAATTGAAGCAGCCATTAGGGAACTCACTCCAGATCAAATTGTATTGTTTGTTCAAAATTTTGGCACACCGATTAATTCGATGTCCAAACTATTGGCTCTTCTAGACCATGCCGTTATTGAACAATTTGATACTGTCAAAAATGCCATTTTAAATAAGGCATATTTAGCTCAATTGATTGAAATCCAACAAGTAAGGGGTGCCAAAAATGGGCACTTTACTGTTCAGGCCCTGGGTTTATATTCACACTCACAGACTGTAGAAGATAATCCAAAGATAGGAAGTGATGTTTTGGAGCTCATACAATTGGAAGAATTGACACAGATTCCAGATCTAAAAGTGCAAAGAAATTCTAATCATACTCCACAATACCATGTTAAAGAAATGGAAGAAACCATATACAAAGTTCTGAAATGGTCCAACACTCGAGAGTATAATGATTGTGCGTTTCATGGATTGTTGCATAATTTGCTTAGCCACGACAACAAAAACAATGCACAAATTCTTCAAAATATTTTAAACCACTGCAACTCAGAAAATTTTTTGCTAAATGTTTTAGAACCAAACCAAACCGTGTCATTATTCAGATCCATTATCCGACCTCATCAACAGTTAAAGGTAGGTGAGAATCCGACATTTTTAAAATTCTTACATGTATCGCAACAAAGGGATACAACATTTTCTGAAACAATGCGTAACTTAGCCAGAAACTCACAGGATATCTCTAAAGAATTAAATGTATCTTGTAAGCAATCTAATTTCACCTTACAACAAGTATTGACTCAATTCAGAAAACACATGAAATCGTCATCTCGTATGGGTTGTTCTACTTTTTATAGTGACGGTATGTTGGTTGATCTGCTATCAGCAAATGATCCGGAATTGTGTTGTGTCTTTATTAAGCAAGACTTGCCTTTACTATTTTCAAAAAGTTCAGGAGATTTTCGCTTCTATTTACTATCGTGGATTTGTCACGAAACCAATTGGAATACTCTGGTTTCCAGCTTGGAATATCTGTTACAATGTAGCGATGAGGATTTAGACTTCACAACCGTATTGAATTTTATACAAGCTCTAATCAATAACCCTAAGTTGTGGCAAGGCAGAGATCGCGCTGTTTTGAAAACAGATCCCATAGAGAATGCGTTTTTTTTGACCGACGTTGAGTTAAAAATGTTCACAGAGTTTATATTAAAAGAAGCTGAGACTGAGTTGAATTCTTCAGTCACTCAATATCCATTCATATTATGCTGTCGCATTAATTTGCTCTTTCGTATATGTAAGAAAAACACTTACAATTTGATCAAATTCATTGAATTTGTGTACCAGTGCGAATGTTCTCAAAAACTACGACTTAAAGTTTTAAGGCAAATGTATTTGATGTACCCATCTATAAAATTTATAAGATCGCAACAAGTGGAGTCATATACGGACAAACTTCAAAACCTAAACGGTTGCCAAGCGGATAAGGTTTCGAATAATCTAATAACATGTTTAGGCAATTTATTTACAAAAAAAGATTTTGAGACCTTCTCGAGTGATACGGAATTATTAATAAGAAAGATTGCTGCGTCACATCCGGCCTTGTTTTTGAGGCAACTTGGTGTATTGTCATCTCTCATACAAGGCAGAGGGCAATTAAGCCTGCGAGTCATACGTGACGAATATCATATGCACCGATTTATACAAATACTGAGAACTTTGGAATTATTACAACCAATATGCTTTGATGATATCTATAAGGAAGAGTTCCAATCGGCTCTGGAATGTTATTTTACATTTTTCCAACAGTACAGCAATGTTAAAGAATCGTATCATATTCTTATTAAACTAATAGAGCTGTTGCAGGCTTATATAAACACAAATCCGTCTTCCGCTCTCATGTTCATAGAACAATATGTAGATGTACTAATGAATTTAGCTAACCGTTATAATTCTATTTCGTCATTACATCAATTAGTTCAAGGTATAACACTCTTACAACAAAAATCGACCAATTCATCGCACAGCAATGTGGATGTAAAACATGAATTCGATTTTGAGGAACCATACTCAAACGCAGTGCACGAAAATCTTATACCTCAACTTACAACATCAACTTCTACTGAAGTCGATTCGCCTGACTCCCTAACTAATTATCAACTGTCGAATTTAGATATAAACTCTCGGGGAGCAGTAACATTCGCCATATCAGGTTCGCTTAATAAGTCGTCTTCGATTTCACCTCATTTTGCGAATCTCATAAAAATTGTTAAGCACTCTTGCTCTGAGGATACTATTTTGGGACCTTTACAAGAAATTGAAAGTTTCACTTCAAAACGTTTCAACTTCTTAAGTGAACTATTCGATCGTCTTTTAGAATTAATTTTTTCTTCTAGTGCGCAAATAAGATCAAATGCTTTTATTTTACTCATACGACACTTAAAACACAATCCGGGACGTTCAGATGTTAATCGATGTACGCTGAATGCATACATTCAATGTTTACGAGATGATAACTCATCGGTGGCTGCCACAGCTATAGACAATTTAGCCGAGATGTGTTTGCTTTTGCAAGAGCATGCAATTGAAATTTTGTCTGTTTCTTTTGCTTTAGGCATTAAATCAAAATTAAATACCAATTCCCAAATTAAGAGAGTTTTGCAGACTATTATGTTACAACACGGTTATTAAACGAAATAAATACATCGACAAAGTGTGTTTATGAAATTTAAATCACTAATGACGTTCGAACATATACAAAAAACATGTTTATACATATTATAAATAAAAATATTTTTAAAATGAAAATAACAGTCTGGTGCATTTTTGAATGGTTGATGCTACTTATTTGATCCATTTTTTTCACTTTTGTTGGATGATGACGACGAAGAAGTATTTGAACCACCTCCATTATTGCCAGGGTTTTGTATCGGGTCGCCCATTTCCAAATGTTTGAGTAAACGGTACAGGGCAACGGCTTCTTTAATACGATTAAAAACTACACAAAACGTTTCAATCTCTATAAACAGTTCCTAAATAAATATATTGTGAAAAGCTTACGAAATATGTATGAAATCATAACATACCTTAACATTTATGATTTTATTCCTGATCAATGACTGCAAGAACACGCACACCAAACGTACTAGCCGAGATTGCATAAACTTGTCTTTGACATTTTCACAAGAAGATATACAATTGCTAATATATAAATGGAGAAACTCAGTCGGCAAGTTGACGGAGGTAGTTAATCTGATTGAGAAGTGAAACAAGATAAAAGTTTAGTTTATATACGAAGTAAAAATGTGTTCATTCAATAAGATGGCATCTTACCTATTAACTACTTCCATAGAGTGCAAGGTTATATCCATATTGACCAGTACATGGAAATATTCTGTGATCTCGGACGAATTCATTAGTTTCAATAGAATTTCTATGGATATTAAAGGGTTGTTCTCCACCAATCGAGGCAGCTGTAATTGTGATATAAGTTAAATAAATAAACATATCCGGGATGTACCTGCCTTATCTGGCGTTAAACGTATTTGGTACACAAAGAAAGGATTCTTAACCAGTTCATTTAGCAACAATTTCTGATCTTGCAAATTCAAAGGCTGTGTAAACGCTAATTCCATAAGTTCTCTGGTGTTGTTACTAATATGGTTGCTCTTGTCATACTCCACTTTTTGAGTGAAAGATTCCGTCAAATTGAACCATATTAATTCTTGTTCAAAGTCCATTAGAGGTGGAGCAATCGAGAAAAATTCAGGGGCAACCAGACCAGTCATGATTATTTACTTCGACTAATTCACAGAGTATTTATTTTCCTTCCTGTTAAAAAAATAATAAGTTATTATTGACAAAAAAGCGTACAACGATAATATGGTAATATCTCTACTAAATATTGTTCGCAATATTTATTTAATTTATTATATTGAGCTAATCATCCATTTAAACTGGAATGATTAATGCCATTTAAAGTTTGTATGGGTATGAGAAAAAAAAGGTTGATAAAGGGGTAGCGAATCTGGAAATCTTTGATTTGAGGTCTGGAAGAAGCGGAAAAGATAATAATGAATAACTTAGTTTACCAGTAATTTTGTGCATTGTTGTTGGATCGGGTGGTTACGGTTTGAGGATCCACGCACAGTTTGTGAAGGCATCTTTTTATTGTGATTGTATTAAAATATCAACCAATCTGTTGCAATTTCAACATATCTTTCAAAATTCGTTTTAAATTTTAAAACTTTTCAAAATAGATTCATATTTTATTATTATAACTTCTTTTAGTTTCGGAAACTAAAGTCAATATTATCAGACCATGGTTAAGTCGTCCCACAAACTCCTGGAATTTAATAAGAACGTTTTCCGTTTTTATTTTGAGGAGATGAGAACATCCCAACAATTATAAATGTCGTAATAAATCGTAAAGGGATTCCTAATGCAAATCGGTTATGGCTCAAACAATAATCAATCGTTGTATACATGCTATTATCTTCCTTAAACCAAAAATGTCTCTAGCTGCTAGAGCCATGTTAAGTTTATAATTAGACACTGTCGTATTTTGTGATATTAATTTAAACAAATATATACACGTATACCAAAACACTTAAAATCGACACTAGGTTGGGAAACTGTATGGAAAGTCTAGCTTAAGAAAGATATAAATCGAAAAAATTTAAGAGGTTTATGTCGGCACGTAAATAATGCCTTTCTGCAAAGACGGTGATGGCTGTCATCGATAAGTCTAACGTTTTTGGAACTTCTGGATAATGTTTGTTGAACTCTTTTTGTAAGGATACCGGTAAAAAATTTGAATGCCAAGTTTAGCGAAGCAAATTGTTGAGATCATGGAAAACGTTTCAGATTTTTACATAAACCCTCTAACCGGCAAACAGTAACCCTCAAACAAGGTCTTCAATAATTGCGTTTATATTCATAACAAATATTATCTCTCTAACCGGCCAAACAAATACTGGAAAATCCTTGCAACCTTTACTTTACCAGAATATTTATTACGAAATCAAACAATTAATGAAGACATGCTCAGAGTGGTATTGCCGTCTAGAGGGTTAACCTGACTCTCATCTAAGACAATAAAATATCAAGTTACATTTCGCGAACTTTTTCTCCGCAAGAAGTATAGGCCTCTGAAAATAAATATGAACGTCGTGTTGATTAAAAGTAACCTGTGCAAATATGAAACGCAATTCTGAGTTATTCCTCTATACTCCAGTTGAGCATATATATTGTATTACAATATATATAACAATGATTTAAAAATTAATTAAAATTTTGACGTAAATTCACAGTTTTAGTCCCGATTAAATACAAAACAATAGGAACATAGAACAAAGCCGACAATGATGATAGCAAATGGCGGCTAATATTTTTTATAATGTCTCCGTACTTCGTTAACACCTGCTAGAATTAACCCTGCCATCTGAAAAAATCATTTCAAAAACGTCGTCACAAGAGTAACTTCTCTTGTTGTTGTTGCCGTCTGCAGCAGCAAACAAATATAATCCTCAATATAACCAATTACTTTTTCCACACATACTTTCATTTTATGTTATTTTTTCAAAACACCGGTACAAAAATGTGTTTACTTCATCAATGACAAAATGCGAATGAAGTAGAGAAGTTGAATGACAAGCCCTCACACGTACCAACCAGGTTGGCCAACTTGAACAGAAATCAAAATATTTTGATTTTAATCCAACCGACGACCAACTAGCCCTCACACGTTACAACTTGCTATTCAACTTAGTTGATTTCTGTTCAAGTTGGCCAACCTGGTTGGTACGTGTGAGGGCTTGTCATTCAACTTCTCTACTTCATTCGCATTTTGTCATTGATGAAGTAAACACATTTTTGTACCGGTGTTTTGAAAAAATAATATAAAATGGAAGTATGTGTGGAAAAAGTAATTGGTTATATTAAGGATTATATTTGTTTGCTGCTGCAGACGGCAACAACAACAAGAGAAGTTACTCTTGTGACGACGTTTTTGAAATGATTTTTTCAGATGATTTCCGACTTTTTTCTTTTGTTTCGAAGACAATATGTGCACTCAACTGGCAACAAATTAATTGTGAGTAACATCCTTATTCAGTCATTGCAAAACTCAAAAAATATATACAGTTGAGCATCTATTATCCGTGATTCAATTAACCGGGAACATCAATTATCCGGGATCGATTACGAAAGAAAAATATTATTATTGCAATTGATTAACCGTGATTACATCAATTATCCGGGATTGCAAATCATGTATCTAATTCCAACCAGATATTTGCTTTAAATGTGTTAGCAACACTAACGTTGATTTTGCGACGTATGAATGGTTCCAGCAAGAACGGTTCAAAGGGGCCCCAATTTCTAGTTTAATGATAATGGAGCACCTAGCTAAACTTTTTGTAAAATTCTGCATCTTCGAACATTACAGAACAAGATAAAATTCAAATCTACCGTGTCCAAGAGAAGCTTTTGGCAGAAAAAACAAACCACATTAAATGATTTTTTTAAGTAATTACGTAAGTAATAATTAAAAATGTATAAGTATGCATATTGAATAAATAAAACAAACATTTACGTAAAGACGAGTACAAAATTTTACCTCAATTAACCGGTAAAATCGATTATCCGGAACGCTTCCGGGCCCGACCATCCCGCATAATTGATGCTCAACTGTATATAGGATATTTGTACCCCGCATTGAACCAGACTGGCTTCAACGTCTTCATTCTAGCCGGTATTAACGAAGTACGGAGACTATGAGAAATATGAGCCGCCGTCTGCTAATTCATTGTCGGCATTGTTCTATGTTCCAATTGTTTTGTGTATAATCGGGACTTGAAACTGTGAATTTACGTCAACATTTTAATTAATTTTTAAATCATTGTTATATATATTGTAATACAATATATATGCTCAACTGCTGTATAGAGGAATAACTCATATTTTCACAGGTTGCTTTTAAATAATTTATGGCGTTCAAAACAATAATTTTTTTTAGAGGCCCATATTTCACGATAGCGGAATGTTGGCATCATATTTTTGCCTTAGATGGGTGTCGTTATAATGCTTATGTAAAAATCTGTGAAAGGAATTCCATGGCTGAACACTACATTAAATTTTCTTACCGGTATCCTTAAAAAAGACACCACCAAACATTATCCAGAAGTCCAAAATCATTTTACTTCACGAATCAGGGGTTAGACTTATCGATGAGTAGAAAATCGTTAAGGAGAACATTGCTCCCCGAAAGTCTGGAGATTTAATAAGCCCTAACTCCTTTGTAAATATATCTCCGATCCATTAACAATGAAGAACAAAAATATATTAGAAACATATTATGTATTACAAAGAAATGAAAGGGAAAACGATCGCAAATTTTATGGATTAGAGATTTTCTTCAAATATTTGTTGTTTGGATCATAAAACGCGATTCAAATGACAAATGGGAGCAATTTCGGTAAAGTAAATTTAAGCCTAAACGATATTCACAAGTACGTCAACAAATGTGTAACCGAGTTCTCGGTTGGCTTTACACCGGTTGTTGGTATTGATGTGCATAATCACTGGTTAACCATCACATTGTTTTTCAGCTTGAAATGCAAAGGATACTCATGATTTTTCCATTCCACCAGAATTTCGGTCTTACCTTGTTGTACTTTCCGTACTAATTGTCGTGTATCGAAATTTCGGTCTTTCCGTACTAACGAAATTCTAGCTGTAACATTATTGTCCATTTTTATGTGCTCAACTACTTCTATGTCGGGATATAGCGGGATAAATTTTTAGTATTCAGTCGTCACATGAGTTCTTATTGTTGCAAATTGCGGTTTTTTGCAACAAATATTGAGAGATCTCCAATTTACAATTTGTTGCATCTTCATGTCCTCCAGCTGTGAAATCCCTTAGGAATAGTTGTCTGATAGTAAATTGTACACTGTTTTTCTTTTCTTGTTGAATGGTATACTAGGTTCGTAGTAGTTGGTTGGCCAGTTGGTCTATTTTATATAATTTGTGTAGTAGTTAGATAGTTTACTGTTGTCGGTTAAATCTTACAAACTTTCCTTAACATTCTGTTGTAGGCGGGGACCTACTGTTTAATGTCGTATATATATATATATATATATATACGAAAAAGCTATGTATTAAGATAGAGTTTTCAATGAAGTAGTCAAAAACTACATAGAACACTATTACATGAAGTTGCAGTGAAATTTTTTAGTTATATATATGAAAATGTTTAACATCTAGGGAAGGTGTTAAGAAATTTTGCACATATTATTGCATTGGACATACAGCTCGATTGTTTGGTTTCTATCAGTTTTGATGCAAGTAAACTCTGTTATTAATCGACACATTTTTTTTTTTTAGGAAGCTTCATATTGTTAGTATTATTCACCGCATGATGGGTTTTACGGAAGATTCAACTAGTAGGCCACCTACAGTTACATCGAACATTGATGAGCTGCCATATTTCACAGAGAAGTATCCGGGTAAAATATGTTGCTTATGTAATCTTTGTGAACGCTCAGCTCTGGGACAAGGAGATATGCTTAAAATTTCTGTCAATACAGATACTTTAAAAACATACGTCAAAGCCCAGTCTGAAACCATCAAAAACTCGGCGGAAGGTGTGGAAGGATTCATTGATACATATGGACGAAAGAAGGGAATGGTAAAATCCAAAATTACTATATACAATGAAATCATCAATGAACTTGACATAGTTGGCCACGATGAAATTCCTTTGTTAGAGAATTTTACACCGAATGATTGTTTTGTATATGTTCATAGCATGTGTGGCATGTGGTGTCTACAAATGAAACGAATTGAAGAGGACTTTGTTCCAAAATTTGAAGAAATGATCGTCAAAAGTTTACAACAAAAGTGTACTTACTGTTTACGCTACGGCGCCAGTATTAATTGTCGCATGAACTGCCAAAATAATTTCCATTTACCCTGTGCCGCGGCTTCTGGTTGCTTTCTTGTCATTGAATCTTTTCAAGCCTTTTGTGTTGAACACGTTAACCAAGTGCCTTATATAGGTAAATTGATTTTTAGATATTATGACCAAGTCACTCTAAAATAAGTTTTACAGTTGATACAAACAACGAATGCCGACATTGTTTCGAATTGGGTGATATTTCCAAACTTTTAATGTGTTCTACTTGTGGGGCTCATTATCACACTAACTGTGTTGGTCTGGCGAACTTTCCAGGTAATTGAAATACAGCATTATAAAGTTTTTGGTTACTTAAATAAAAAAATTCTGCATAGATTCCCGATCTGGTTGGAATTGTCAACAATGCTGTAAATGTTTAATATGTCGGCAGTCGGAGAGTAGCGAGAATCGGTCTGTGAAATGTGAACAATGCCAAAAACTATATCACACTAATTGTTTGAGGCCCGTTATATCATCAGTACCAAAATATGGTTGGAAGTGCAATGTATGTTGTCATACTACATATTGAAAAATAACAAAGAAACACGTAGTAACAATTTAAATCTGGGGATACACAATTTGTAAATAACATACAATAATCGCAAATTTAATTTGTGGCTGATCATTGCAATAATTTTAAAAAAATCAACAATTGCATTTTTTTACATGTTGTTAAACATTTTTCATAAAATAATATACTTTCCTCCTTGGTCGATTAAAGTTGTTCAACAATATGTTCTGTATTTTATTACAATTATAAGGAAATCTCACTCACCATATTAATCTATTAATATAAATTGATATTACGGATTAAAATTATTGATGCAATTGTTGATTTGTTTAAATTAAGTTTTTTCTAATACCGTTATTATTTTTCTTATTACTTTTCCAAACATTTTATTTTTTTCCTAAGAATGACACTGCATCTTTTCAGTTTTTTGTCCAAAACACTCTACAAACAATTAAGACATAATTTTAGAAAGCTTTGCTCAGTTTGTTCTCTCAATAAAATTTAAAGTAATAGTAAGTAGTTAGTTATGGACAAATAGCTAACTTTTACCAAATTTTAAATTCCATACATATTCTATGAGAATGGAAAATTATTTAAAAAAAAGAATAATAATCGCAAAATCATATTCCATCGTATATTGAGATAATAGCGAACAACAGTCTATAATAAATAGGACTTGAATTTATGCCCAAATTTGATCTCGACTTTAGTGTGATAATATTCTAACGTCCACCACTTTGTGTGTTCCAATTTTAGACTAATCTTAACAACAACGTATTTCTAGATGTCTGTCCTTCTTCACATTCTTCCATACATGTTAACTTATTGAGCGAAGTTATACAAATGGTTCATCCCAATTTTAGTTAGATCAGGCTTGTCCATGTAGTGACATTCTTAGGACAAACATTTGTTTGTTCGGTGATATTTACCTAATGGATTTTTCTGTTATATATGGCAGCGGTGTCGTATTTGCAGTGATTGTGGAGCTCGTACACCTGGCGCTGGCGCTTCATCACGTTGGCACTGTCATTATACCATTTGTGATTCCTGTTATCA
This sequence comes from Hydrotaea cyrtoneurina, assembly GCA_958296145.1. Classification (NCBI taxonomy): domain Eukaryota; kingdom Metazoa; phylum Arthropoda; class Insecta; order Diptera; family Muscidae; genus Hydrotaea; species Hydrotaea cyrtoneurina. Next base: position 80,783,491 of record OY282516.1, read on the forward strand.
ACAACGCAATAAGGGGTTTTCATGTCCCATATGCCACAAAGCTTACCGAGCTGCTTCACACAAAGAAATGGTGAAATGTAGTAGTTGTAACCGGTAATTTTTACGTCGAATGCTTAGAGTAATTTAATATAATGTAATCGTTTTAGCTTTGTTCACAGCGGCTGCGACGGCGAAGCTGATTTAAATGTTTATCACATAGAAAAAGAAAAAAATCCGGACTATGATTATACCTGTCCTCCATGCAAATCTGGTAAACATTTAACAGGTTTATGTTCAACAGATCCTTTATCGACTTCAATGGAAGGCTTTCCCCGTGATTTGGAATCTGAATTTTACGATAAAGATGCCGTAGAATTTTCTAATAGTGTAGATCCTTTAAAAATTTCTAAGAAGCGAATGGGCTTTAAGGAATTGGGACGTGGCGGAAAAGTGGGTAAACTTTGTATGGGTAAGATCGGCATGTTAAACCAAATAAATCGGAAGCGCAGTAGTGTACGGGGAAAAGGACGTCCTCTATTGATGTTAAATTCCTCGTCGCAGTCGTTATCAAATACAGATTCAAGTAACACTCAATGTTCCGAAGAAGATATGTCGTTGGAAAAAAAAATTATATTATGCTCAGCTAAGGACAAATTTATTTTAATGCAAGATATTTGTGTTACTTGCGGTGCTTTAGGTACAGATCAAGAAGCTTGCCTAATACCCTGTGTCCAATGTGGCCAATGTTATCATCCTCATTGCGCCAATGTTACATTATCTAAAACTATGCTGCAAAAAGGCTGGCGCTGCTTAGATTGTACTGTATGCGAGGGGTGTGGTCAAAAGAATGATGAAGCTCGCCTAATACTTTGCGACGAATGTGATATATCAATGCATATATACTGCATGAGTCCTCCTTTAGATTCCGTTCCCAATGGAAATTGGAAATGCAAATTGTGCTGTGTGTGCCAAAAATGTGGCCGGAATAATCCTGGAAAAAATTCTCATTGGTTTAATGGATTTATAGAATGTGGTCCTTGTGCAAGTCAAAATAAGTGTTCCATTTGCTCTCAACCATACAATGACAATGAGTTGATAATACAATGTTATAGTTGTGAAAGATGGTTACACTGTTTATGTGATAACATTAAAAGTGAAGATGAAGCTAAACGTTATAACGAGTTGGAATATCAATGCAAAATATGTCGCAAAGACAACAATCAATCGAAAAATATTACCGCAAAACCGTTGTTGAGAGAAAGTATTTCCAATAAAGGGCAATCAGTTGTTCAACAATCGTCAAATGGATCGTCAAATGACAATTTCACAAATAATTCGAACGCTACGGCGACATCAGCAAATGAAACATTTGAATCCACCGATAATACCTTCTGGATTGATGGTGTTTGCGTTAGCGAACAAGGATTTAATATGATACGCTCTTTAACAACTGAAATTAAAAAGAAACGGAAACTTAAATCGGACCCGAACCAAAAGGATGCGGGTATTATGTCTGCAATTGATTCAGTTGTAGCAGGTAACTCTATGCCAATGACTGGCGAAGGTAGTAGTTGTACAGATGGAAACGCATCGCACGTAGACAAATTGCCAAGTACCACTTATAAGGATGGAATGGTGTGGTTAGGTGAAGACGGAAGCCAACCAGAGGGATTCTCGATTTCCACTAATGAAGAAGGGGTGAATATACTACGTAAGAAAAGGCAACGTAATCTACAAAAACTTGGTATTGGTGGCTTCAATGTACGAATGCGTGGTATACGTAAAGAAAATGAAGATCTTTACATGGGTACTTTGGAAAATCCATCTCTTACAGATGAAAAGAAGAAAAAAATTATTAAAAAGAAACTTAAGTCAAAACTTTGCGAAGCTTATCCATCATATTTACAGGAGGCGTTTTTTGGCAAGCCATTACTTGATAGCAAAGTTTCGATTTGTTTCGGAGAATCTGATTCATCCGATGAGTTCGTTAAAAAACAAACTGAGTCATCTAGTTTGCTTCAAACGCATGCAATTAAATCAGAAATTGTTCCACACACAAATACACAAAAATCTATGGAAAGCTCATCAGCGGATGCAGAACAAAATGAATCGTATCAACAAAGCAACTTGCATATAAGTGCGACATTGTTGACAGCCAATAACTCTCATGTGGATGAAAAACAATTCAAAGCCCTTACATCTAATAGTACGGATAATAATGCAACCAAAGTAACTTTTTATTGATTGAATTGTTTCAACTTTATCGTTTATACTATTCTTCATTTTTCAGAATGCAGTGGAAAATAGTACTATGGGTTCTAATCCGAACATAGGTATTAATTCAATAAAAATGGAAATGGAAGTGAGGTAAGTACATAAAGTATACATTGGATATGATTTTCTGGATGGGTAGATATTAAACGATGCGCATTGAAAAACTGATTACAATGGTTATTATAAGCTATTTGCACGTGAAATTCATTATTGGCCACTAAAATACAACGTTCACCATTCCAATAATCAACTATTCAATACGTACCGTTTGAGACATACTCTGATTTGAATTTCCACAGTATAATTGTACTTCCTATTGATGATGCTTGGTTGATACAATCAGAATCATTATTGATACTTCTGTGGTATTAAATATATCAGAACAACAATTTTGTTTACAGCCAATATAATTCGCCTGTCGGAAGCACTACCAATATTAGCAATGTTCAATCAAATAGTAATCAAATAGTACAACAAAACTTTGGACAAAGTAATCTGAAAGTAGGCATTAGTTGTCAGAAAATCAACCAACAAAAGCACCCGCAATACCATTCTTATGAGGCAATGAGTATAACAAATAAAAATGCAACACAATATTTAACACAAAAATCAGAAGATCCTATGTTGAGCCAAGTCAAAATTGAGCGAGATATCGTTATCTCTCAGACTATAAATACCAATGAAAGAATTCTAACTGACTCTGGCGAAATGCCAATTCAAAGTGAAGAACCTATCAAGGAAACAGCTGTAGCTGGAACACAAAAGACAGCAGAGAAAATGCGCAAAGATGAAGGTATAGAAGCAACAACAAAGCAATGTATTTCTAATTTTGGTTTTTTCATTTTTGTTTCTACTTATGTTTCATCATGCAACACGAAAATCAGCAATAAACCAAAATGAAGAAATCCAAGTCAATATAAAATAGATATGGATTTGACAACGCATGAATATATTATTTTATTTTTTAGATTTGGGCGAAATGGCAACTATATCGGCAGTATTATATGCAAATACTCAACACCCAGAGCTTAAGCATTTGTACCCTAATTGGAATGAACGTTGTAAGCAAATACTCAAAAAGTGGCGTTCACTTTCAACGGAAATGAAAGCACCATTTCTTCAACATGCTAAAGATAATCGATCGGTTTTAAGATTAAGAAGAACTCAACAGGTATGTCTACCGCTCGAAATATAATGAGGGTAGTGGGACTTTTGTTGCAATAAGTCTGGGTTTTCTGGCTGGCGGATCCGATTGATTTTGTAAGAATTCGACCTTCGGGGGTCCAAAGCTAGGGGATACATCGGCTTAATGAAAATACAGCTCTGCAATTGCTTAATGGATCTAAGGATCATGTAGTATCGTTACGTAAGAGAAAGATATTGGACCCAAAAACTTTCCACATCAGACTAGTTCTGCAAAAAATACATTTGTTAACAAAAAATTTCGTATGAGATTGACTACTATAGAATGCACAAAAACCAGTCGTTTGTAGTTCCATAACTTGAACCACCATTATCCCGGAGAAAAGTTCGACTTACGGATACTATAAGTTATAGAATTACTTATATTATTTATTAATTTATACGAATTTATTCTTTATGTACTCAGTTATAATTACATGAACATCATTGTAATTTGTTTGTTGTAAACAAGTAACTCCACTTTGTTTAGATCTTCGTAATGCTCATCAATTGTCGGGAAGGTTGTATAACAAACCTCCTCCTTCTCATCATCATCTATTGCGCGTTCTGCAAACTAATTGTTTCGGAGGAACAATGATCAGCAATATCGGCATCCGCAGAAGAGTCTAGTGAACTTCTTCATTATCAAGCTCATATATTTCTGAGCAAAGTATTTTTTTTATCCATTTTAAACCTCGCCACACGTTTTGTTTATTTCCCCGAAAAGTTCGACTTATGGAAGTTTGAAACGCTTTCTGCTCCTCAGATATCCATCTTCTAGTCTCTGATTTTAGAACATTTAGGCGGAATACGCGGCTTTCCAGGGACTCTCATCCATTTGTTGTAAAGTGGCCGGTTGATCGGACAACGCAATATAGCGAAAATTCGTTCTTCAGCCTAAATGTTCGTATGTGGAATATTCTTCCAGCAAGTGTGTTTCCTGCCAGTTGTGACATTCTGAAATTAAATGTCCCCCTAATTTCCAATGCATTGCATTTATAGGGCACAACACGTGAGTGTTGGTCTTCAAAAAAAATAAAATACGCTTAATCAAACTTGACAGTATTTGACGTTTTTTGCTCAAAAACGGGAAAACGTATTTGCGCCAAATGTGAACCTAGCTTTATGAACAAAGTTCGAAACGATGAACATTGGGCATGCAGGGTTAAATTACTTACCAGTGATTTTCAGAGTATACCTTTTAATATATTGAAAGTAAATTTCATAAATTTAACTCACTCATAGTGATTTCTTTTCATAGATTTCTCCAAACTAAACTGTTCTATTTCTACTTACACGCACAAACTGTTTTTTTTATTCGGGGAATAACATGTTAAGTACACTTATTTTATTTGTTAGTTCGTTACAAATCGTCCATATTCGAAGCGTTTTAAAATGGGTTTCAGATATTATTCAATTCTGGTTTTGAGGTATATGTTAGATATCCACATATGGAACATAATCTCAAAAGAATAAGCTTTCACAACTGATAAAAAAATCCATTTTATTGCGACTTAAATTTTGATATTTTGTAACGATCGAACAAATTCGGTTTATGGAAACCGGTAGTTAGAAAGCACGACAAAAATTAATGTCACTTCTAAAGATATGCTATGTATACATAGATTTCAAACAAATTGTACAGTTTGCATTCATAGTTAATGTAAAGACCCAATATGCATTCGAAAATGGTAGCCCTCAGCACCAAATAGTAATTATGTTTAATTTTGGCTATATCTTTTAGAGATAACGATATTTCAATGATTTTAAATATTGTGGATAGAAATTATTTGGTTGTTACCTTTTATAATATAACCTTGTTTTAAGATGTTGCAAATTAAATGAAAAGTAGGGGATGATATATTGATATCATAAGATATATTAAGAATGTCCTAACTCCAATATTCGTAAAATTTCTTCTATAGATCGTTACCTTTATGAATGAAGATACTAACGAAACGTTTATGTCAATAAGACTACCTGGAACATTTTCTATCAATCTTTAGAGCAAATTATTACAACTCGTTTAAAAAAGTCCAAACGCATACGATGCTGGGAAAAACATACACAATATGCAATAGTTACATATATTTTTTTTAGTCACTTAACTTTTTTACTTAAAATTCAAAATAATTATTACTGGACATAAAATTTGTTTATATTTGGTTCAAGGACTCCAAAAAATAAAAATCGTATCTTTATTTTCCTATTTTTGTAGCACAATATATATATATATATATATATATATATACTTTCCACGATATCAAAAATTTGAAATGGAATGGCAATGGGTTCAGAATCTACGGAAGGTTTCTGAAACTTTTGTATATGAGTAACATACGTGCGTGGTTTTGAAAGTGAATGTCCAAAATAGTTGCTGATGTATATATTTGTAAAGCTCTTGAGTTTTTTTAAAACTTCTTAGGTAAAAGATATGATGAGGTTAAGTTTAAATTTATTAAGCCTATTTTAGCCATGTGAGATATATTTTAAATCTATGAACAAGAAATTGCTTATGACTGTAATGTATTGTCTAAATTTAAGAAATGTGTTCTAGTGCAACGATATCCTTATGATAAATCTGATTATGACATCACAGATGTACAGACCGATCGGAGTAACATCTGACTCCTTATAAATATACTTATTGGAATACCGTTTGGAGAACGATTCAAAATTCCTGCCAATACAAAAACGCAAAATTTTCTTTTCAAATATCTTAAACTCCTTAATTACTGTCCGGGATACATCGAACCATATCGGCAATCAATTCCAAATTGTATGTCTGGAATGTATGTTTCTGTTAGTCCATCATCCATCTTCTACCGAATCACTATTTCATAAAATGTGCCCAAGTTCGATAACACAGATATTGGTCTAAAATTATTGATATCATCACAGTTCGTTTTTTCCCGAATAGGAACAATTTTCGAAACCTTCCACGATTTCGTAAAGTAACAATTATTGAGGCAGTTATTGAACAAAAGCTTTTGTAGGAAGCTTTCTGATCATGAAATTCGAAATATTGCCCAACCCTGCGGACTTATTGTTACCCTGCAATTGCACCTACATCTAATTTGTTGCCAGTTGAGCACACATATACTCTTCGAAACAGAAGAAAAATATCGGAAATCATCTGAAAAAATCATTTCAAAAACGTCATCACAAGAGTAACTTCTCTTGTTGTTGTTGCCGTCCCCAGCAGCAAACAAAAACACAATGTTGCCCCACACCACAAATTGTCAAAGCATTTGGGGAAAAAACTTGTTTTCATAAATACGTCTACATTTTGTTTTTTGTAGTTCAAACTAGTCTGAAGAATACCGCGTTGATAATAACACTAGTCAACAGTCAAAATGTACTCGGGATGCGATAATTTTTTCTGTGTAGATAACCTTGACATGAGCTCGAAAAACGCAATAAAAAATTTTTTTTTCGTTTGGTTTTTGTTTTATTTTTTTTTTTTAAATTTTAAAAAAATTTTTTTGGTTAATTTGTTTCGTCCGGCATAACTCGGGAACCACTAGCCCGATTTAATTGAATTAAATTTTAAAATTAAAATTTTTTTTGAATTAAAAATTTTCATATATTTTTGTCACCCAACAAATTTTAATTTTTTTTGTAATAAAAAAGAAAAAACCTTACCATAGACAAAGTTGTGCATATGTCGAGCAAATTTTTGAAATTCATACCTTTACTCAATTGCGAATAAAAGCGAAACGCGTGCATCGATTTTCATGATCTTTGTCTCATTTTGCTCATAGGTTATGTGACTTTACGTAAAAGTAATAAGATTTGACATTTTTTTTCATTTTGCATTTTTTATGGATTTTTTAAAAAAAAAAAATTTAAATCTTTAGGCAAAAAATAAGTTTTTTCCTTTATATATTCATTTTTAACTTGGAAACTGTTGCTTGTATAGGAAAACAATATATGAACAGATTAAGGGAATTGTAATTCTAAATTTTTTAAAATTTAATTCAATTAAATCGGGCTAGTGGTTCCCGAGTTATGCCGGACAAAACAAATTAACCAAAAAATTTTTTTTAAAATTTAAAAAAAAATAAATAAAACAAAAACCAAACGAAAAAAAAAAATTTTATTGCGTTTTTCGAGCTCATGTCAAGGTTATCTACACAGAAAAAATTATCGCATCCGGAGTACATGCAATTTTTTTCATTTTGTTGAGTAGTGTAATTAACCAATTTTAACTGTTTTTATTACAACAAAACGGTCAAAACATAATTACACAATAAAATTATCCCATAAATTGACACAAACAAATATGTTGGGGAACTCTAACATTCGACTCTGCTGCATGTGGCAAAATTTTACTGCCATTGAATTTTCGTTGCCAGTCGGCAGGCCAGTAGCAAAAATGTGTGTGTATTGGTAGAAAAGTGTGAGTGTGTTGAGTTTTTCGAGAGTTTCGAACATTCCTGTAGTTGGTCCAAGGTGAAAAGTCCAGATGAAAATCCAGATTTAAGAGCTGTGCTTACAGCAGTAAATATAGAAATATTAACAGGAACGTCGGTGATCATATTGACTATGTCCTCAATATCTGAAATGTTTCTATCTGGAGCTAAACCTGAATAAATAACCGACAAATTATCCTTTGATTTCCGCAATTTGAGATCATCATCCTCTATAACCGTGCCATTCACAGACAGTGTCCTCAGAGTCCTACTCCTTTTGTAACCAATTATCCCATAAACATTCATATGCGCCGTCGGACCCGGTCTAATTTTTTCAGTAAAATCTCGAGATTGTTCAATTTTAACGTGCCTTTTAATTAGTATGTTAATTAACTGAATATGCTTTGAAAGTAGATTATATATCGGACCGTTTCTATTATGAGATCAATTAAAAATTCTCTTCAATACCTTCTGCAAGCCATGCTTGATTACTTATAAATATTTTATTGCCTCGGAAATAATAAATCTTTTCCTATGTACATTAATCTTCTCTGAGTGTCGGCTACTCAAAACATTTATCGAAGACGTAAAATGCTCAATGAACTGATCAATTTCATCATTCGAAAGATTCCAAACAATTGCCCAAAAGCTCATCGCTCCGAAAGCAATTTGTGTTTTTGTGGGTAGTGGAAGTCACAAAAGATCTCAATAGGATATCAAAATCGCAATCTAAGAGGAAAATGGTCTGAAAACGTATACAGACTAGAAATCGTATATTCGCATCATCAGAATCTATCAAACTCGGACTAATAATGAAATGATCTAGAAACGACAATCAGTTCGGATAGGAAGGGACAGAATCTGAGAAACTCACAAAATCCAAGCAGAACAAAACAAAATTCACAAATTGTAAAGGGGCATATAGACACATCAAATGGTTGGACAAACTCGGCATATGTATTGGTAAAATACTTTTTGCTTGGCATACAGACATGTCAAACATAGTATTTCAAACATTAATTTTTATGGTTACGTTGAAGTGTAAGCACGTTTGGTTTCTTATCGGCTGATTGTTATTTATTTTTGTCTTCCATTTTTCCGCTATTCAGTTGAGATGTTGCCTCGTTACTATCCATTTAAAAATGCGTAATGTTTGATCAAACAGTCAATTGCGATACAGACACATCAACGTTGACGCCTCGTTTGAAGAAAAATCAAATCGTTTTGATATTGCTTCAAACAACACACAGATGTATACATGTGACGTTTCTCACTCACACACTCTCAATGTTTGTCAAACCGTTGATGTGTCTATATGCCCCTTAAGATATATAAATAGAACAAAATAAAATCCGTTTTGCGATACCGTCAACAATAATCTCCATACTAATAAAAGTGTTCCGCAAATGTACACCAGCAATCCTAACTTTAGAAAAAGTATAAGAATCCCTTACAGCTATAGAAACACCCTGTGAACTACTGTCCTTAATAACATTATAGCCTTCAAGCGCCGTTTTGCGACATACCCCTAAGAGAATATCCTGAATAAAAGCAAAATCTATTCTGTTATCTTTCAAAGTTCTTAACAAATCGATTCGTCGACTCATTTCAACAAGCGATCTAACATTAAAGTTAATATATTCAATATTATTCGGACCATACCGTAGCATAACCTGATCCAAAAGAGAAAGGCACATTTTTCTTTGGCTTCTGTCTTAGAAAAGTTATATTCTCCTGAATCAATGGCTTCTTCATCGCAACATATTTGACAATTTGCACAAATTATCCTTGTCCGACACAAATGAACATGCTCCCGGGACGTGATCACCCTCAAACTACATGTTACAAATGACATGTTCGCGACAAATGTCCCCATTGCTGACATCGCCAACATTGAATTATCCTCGAATTAGCCTTGGGTTGTTCCCAAGAGACTTTCTGCACTAAAATGTACTTCAAACTGTTGATCTCCTTAACAGTCCCGTATCAATGTTCATACTTTTCGAAAACTCTGTGGAGAACTTCGAAACCGATTCTACTACAAGCTCATTCAACTCACCCTTAATGTCATCCAATTCTGTTTTGTAATGCATTCCCCTCATTACAGAACTCCTTTGGCGTAAGAAGTTGCATCATCTCCAAATGGACTGAAGCATCCTTCAAATACAATTTGCTCTTGAATTGACTCTTGTTAACAATCTTCTATACTACATATGTCTTTTTTAGTTGATTGACTAAGCCACTAACATTGACATTATCTATCTCTATATATATAAAAATGGATGTGTGTATGTATGTAACGTATGGACTCGAAAACGGCTAGACCGATTTTGATGAAATTTTCAGGGAATCTTCCGAATAACCCCGCGAGTAACATAGGCTACACATTGTTTGGATTTATCTACATTTAGGGGGTGAAAATGGCAAAAGGGATAAAAACTCCCCTTTCCTATATAAATATGTGTAATACAACACTAATGTTTGCTTAGGGCCAGCAACGCGGACCGGGTCAGCTAGTATAAAATAAATATATGGACAAAAAGAATTTCCGCTATCGGATACACTAATATTACTAATACCTTTAATTAGATTTTGGTTTCTCTGCTTCAAGGTTCAAGCCACCTAATATGGCGTAACGGTTATCTCGAATATCCGCAAAATTCCGAGTTTTCAGTTTCAATGCCGTTAATGTTAATGATAAATAACAATAGCGTATAAACTTGTTTGTCTTTTTCGTAGAAAGTATTCAATTTTGGAAAATGCTATAATTTCTTAACCCAAGGAATATATACACTATTTCACTATTTTCCCGCTTTTTCGCATCAGTTGACGATGAATATACATATGTAAAAAACTCCTAGGATATTTAAAAAAACGATTTTTGGCTCTGCTCTCATCTGGAAACTGCTAAAAGCCTAATGATTTTAAAGGATTTCTTTCGAAACTTATTTGTATTATTCCCCTAACCTTCCTAGTACAGGAGTATTTCACAAAGACCATTTGAATGTTCAGTACTTCGCAATATCTCTCGACTAGTGGCCTGAGAACGAACATTTTTATGAGATTCGAGGGAAATTCTGTTTCTGAATATTTTGGAAGTATATTTGCATGGGGCTATATAAAAAGAAGGATAGACCCGAACGATTTTCACTAGTCTTGTGAAAATCGTTCAGATCTATCTTTCTTTTGGTATATACCCCCCCGCACTGCGAAAATGACAGATCTCATTGAAGTTCATTTTGTCAAGTATGGAAGCTGGAAGAACCTCATACAAATGGATTGGTCATCGTTCACCATCATTCCTTTCCGATTCTTGGAAAATACCTGTTGTTATTCTCTTATCCTTTTGCTAGTAATTCAGAACATTTACCGCCCATTTTACTTTACGTTAACGTTATAATGGAAATCCAAAAGATCTAAATATACCCAGAAGACAAATTTGACAAGATACTTCTACCAAATCGTTTCCTATTTCTTCTTATAAAAGTTGAGCCATGCACCATATAGTTTTAAAGGTTATTTAAATACAATTTCAGAAGACGTATCGAACGGACTTCAAATGGCGAGGCAGTTCAAACAGAGTAAAAGGGTATGTATGGTGCACAGAAAAATGGTTTTGACGTTCGGAAGTTAATTTTAATTAATAATTCGACTACTGGATCGAATGGGTACCTATAAAGAGGCGTATATATTAGGATGATGACTTTGTGATTTTTTTTCTCAAAAATTATTTCCTGTTGCACGAATGAATGAACTTTTGCCTATCCAACGACGATTTTAGAACAGCAAAACCTTTTTGATCCATGCACCCTACTACCCACCGAAATAGTATTTATTACGCTGCGAAATGTAGCCCATATGTAAGAATAAATAACGATATGCGAAATAAAAAATGTAAACTTATATTTGACTTCGGAGTCAATGAATTAAATATAGCCCTTGATCAACCAAAAACAACAATATGCGGCCTGTTTCGATGACGACAACGCGTATTAAATACTATTTCGGGGGGTTGTAGGATGCACGGATCAAAATCGAAATCGTATTGGGATAAGACACAAAACTGGAGGGTATCCACGTGCAGTCTTTAGGGCATGACCCTGTCTAGTGTTCATATTCAGTAGGCGTAGTCGTAATTCGACAGGTTTCGTGTAGAGAACCTGTGTACATGTTGATGAACACCCTGGAAATTTGTCTCACGACTGGAACAAAGATTAATATAACTGAAAATAAAATTAAACAGGTTTCATATCTATGTAAAAACATCACGGAATGTTGATAGGTACATTAAAAATAATACATTCTGCATTTGACATGATATTTATCCAGGTTTAAATTTAACTTAAACAAATCCAAAGTAACGTCCTCCGGAGGTACCGCTTTCGTATTATGATAATGATGAACACGATTACATGTGCTTAACAATTTGATGTCATTCCGCTTTAAGAGCCGCATATGTGGTTGGGTCTTAATTGTAAGGAACAAAATGCCAACATGTATTATGTTGGTCCATGCTTTCATATAGCCCCTACATAACTGTCCTCCCTTATTTGATGTCCCGCCACTCTAGAATCCACATAAATATTAGACTTTACATTTATAACATTTTGATGATTTTTTTCATTCGATTTCATTTATGCCTTTTGAACAGGAACCAGAAAAAATATATTTCCAACAAAAATCGTTAAAGGAACAAGAACAGGAAAGGGTTTGGAAACAACATCAGGCCAAAAACAAAGAGACGTATAGCAGTAAATTTAGTAAAAGTGGTAAGATATTTTTAAATATTGTACAAATTGCACCTGTTCAATTTAATTTTTTGCAAAAAAAAACAATACACAGTGGTCATCTCTACCATATCTGTTAAGTAATGATTAGTAATCAATGCAATTAGTAGTTAGATTATATTTTTTTGAAGGTTGAAGTAATGATTACGTTTATATGCGGATACTAATTACATAATCAATAATCTTAAAATAATCGGGATTATAAGAAAATAATCAAAGGAATCCAAAAATAAACCGACTAATGTGTAAGCGATAGGAAATTAGGAAAGAGAGGTATTATTCGTTGACATATGCCTTGAATTTGAGAAAGTCGGAGCTGGTAGGAAAGACGTTTGCTGGAATAGTATTTCTGAAATGAACGGTTCGGCTGAAGAACGATTTGAAATTTGAAAATTTGAATTCTTATTTGGACACTTCCATCAAAAAGTGTCCGACTCGTCGATATCCACACCACTCATATAGATTGACGACGATGCTGGATCAGTGGAATGTTCGTGTGGCAACAAATAATTCTGTGGTCTTGCGCCCATTAAAATCAAATATATTCATTTGAACCCACTTATAAATAGTAGCCAATTCTTGGTTAAGTGGATCATCATTAATCGTTCGCCTTTTGTCCCCGTTGCTGTTATTCGCCAAAGAGTATATTGCGTTTGCAATCTGACCCAACAGGTCGTCAATGAAAATAAGAAATTAACCTGTATTTGATTTTAAATATTTTATGCGTCTTAACCAGCATTTTATCAATTTTAATATATAGAACAATGCAAATTTCTTTCTTATATGCCACAGACTTGTTGCTAATAATACACATTTATTTCTATTTAATAACATTCACATTTTTTCGTTCAGTTATGGAATATTTAAAATGTAATTGTTAAAATCAATATGTGTATATTTTGTATACAATAAAATATAATTTCGATTTATTTGGTTAGAATTTCTTGATTATTCGTAGATTATTTGTAAACGTAATCAATTATTAATAAGAATTTATTCTATGGAATATTATATAATCATTACTATTCTATTTAAAATATGTATAATGTTATTGATTACAAATCGTAAGCAAAATTTAACAGCTTTGACAAAAAACCGTTATGACCCTCACTGTATTTTCAAAATTACTTTAGACTCAGCTAAAGATTCAAATTTTAAGTTGTCTCCAACTGTTAAGTAAATCAGACCGTTAGTTTATCACCTAAAGAGTTATATTTTTAGGTGTCAATAACAATCCGTTTTTGTCTTTTGTGAGACTGGTGCGAAGTATGACCTAATTATTTTTTTTAGCATTTGTTGGTGACTTTGTTCGTTCGGAAACAATTGCAACAGTTAATCAAAGCCATCAACCACCCATGTTCGATATTAATGTATTGAATGAGGACTCTCAGAATAAACTACAAAAAAACCTTTTATTTCCTGCTGATCAAATGAATCCGGGTAATCGTAATCTGATCACCGATTCAAACAAGTCATTACCGCATGTCAATGCACAACAAACTCCTTTCATGGCGACATTGAATCAACAAATTCTACCACAATCACAACAATCATCTATGGAAGACTTATCGAAGGCATTTAATTCGAATAAATCCGAGCCTGCTATACAGCTCTCTGAACGCAATGATATATTTTTATCTGACAAGAATTGGACTGGAGTATCTAAGTTGCCAGATTCCAAAGATCCAATTACCAGTGGTGTGGAAAAGCTGGAAACTGATGAAAATGCTGGTTTTAGTGATATTTTAGGTGGATTTGGAGAAGGAGATGATGATGATATCTTAAAATCTTTGACTGCAGAAATTGGCGATGATTTCAATATACTTGAATATGCCGATCCAGAATTGGATGAGATGAATGGTAGTCAGAATCTATTAAATAAATTAGATTTTGATGAAAATCAAAAAAATATTTGATGTTAAAAGTATAAATGTAATTGAATATATTTGTTAACATTAGTTTAGAATACTTTTTTATATGTCGTACATTTTAAATAAGTCAGTTAAATTTTGTATTATAAATACACCTCATTAACACGGTTATAACGAACTAGAAGCGATCGATAATGTAAGTAGTATTCTCTTACGTTTACATTTGTTATCTACGGACACATTAAAAGTCGTCCAAACAATAATAATATAAATTTTTAACGATACATTTCATTTATTAACTTTCATTGCAATAACCAAGCCTTTTGGCCTAAAATGTTCACTAAACAGATTCTTCCAAATAATTAAAATATTATATACAGATGTATAATTCTAAGAAAAAATCCTACAATATTACATTACAATAATTTTTAACACGTTATTTTAATTAGTAATAACAATATAATAAAAAAAAATATTTATATTAAGTAACAATAACGATTTGAACTAAAAAAAACAATTACGCTAATTAAAATATATTAATGAAAATCTACATCAGAATTTCCCTAAGTGAGATGTGTGTTAGAATATGAAATTTAACATGGAGTTTAATAATTAACGTTGGAACATAAAATTTAACATGAAACTGAAACAAACTACTAAAATTTTACTAATGTAGTTGGAATGCGTTTACAAATCATGCTGCAAAAGCTTTCTCTTGTATGTTTTGATGTCTGAACAAATACTACCGCAAGCAGGCAGTGCTGGAAAATCCAAATAGAAAGCAAAGCTTCTCAACGAGTAACGCGTGATTTAAATTGCAAAATTAATTATGGTGGATAATGTGTGCGACTATCACTCAATAAACCCAGGCTCGAAACCTGGTTAGACGCTCAAAAATGTTCAGCGGCTGTTTTCCACCTCGTAACTGCTGGCGACTTTACAAGTAAGAGAGTAATCTCTAAGCCATGTAAAACTTTTTTTAGGTAAGCATTAGCCATTCGGAGCCCGCATTAAACAGTAGGTTCAGGTCAGTGAGTATACAATTACATTGCGCACAGCTAACTGGTTCGAGAGTTCTTTCATGGAATGTGAAGGGAAAATAAGTAAGTACAGTGAGAGCTCCGATGGGCGGACACCGACGGTCGCAGTGGTTTTGTCCGTCCACAGGAGATGTCCGCCCAGCGGAGATTAATTTGCTTTAAAAATAGCGGATGGGACCGAGAAATTTGTCCGTTTAAGAGAGCTGTGAAATTAAGTTGCAGTTGGATTTATTTCCAAGACACAGTCGTATTTCGCTTAATATTGGCGATAGCTATTTGATGTCATATAATATTTGTACCGTCGAAATGTAATGGAGGACATGTTAAAAGATTTTAAACTGGCGGACAATATATTATATAATCGGGCTACTCTTACATGGAATAGCGGAACGGTACCAAAACACGTAACCGACTTGGACTTGTAAAGGTCGTAGATCGTTGGTTAACGGTGGTCACAGATCCAGTTCAGGCGGAATTCCTAAATAAAAGGAAATTGCGCAAGGGAATGTGCATAAAAATGGTGGCGGCCATATAATCGTAACAACTCCAATCAGGACATTTTTTTTTAAAAACTCGAAGAATTTGATAAATGTCCCTTTAAAAAATCGCGAAATTTAAAATTATAATATTTGGTCGAGTTTCTCATAGTTCACTTGTGCTCAATATTGCTATATTGCCGGCTGAAGAACGAATTTTCTCTATAGATTTCTTTGTATACTACATTTTACTTTTGACCAAAATGTATTCCAAAAGTGCAAACTATGTTATGGACTTACGGTATATTCATAATAAAATACAATACATAAATCACATCAAAAAGAGGAATATTTTAAGATGAAGGATGTAGTCAGTTTTACCGCTGATCTTTTTATATACACTTTATACAGACAAGAGACTACTTGGGGAAAAACTACAGAAAAACAGATCAAGAAAGTAAACAGTAGATTAACCAGAACTGACGTACAACAACTTCTTATGATGAACAAACACAAAATGTATGTGTGTTTTATTATTTCTTATTGTTTTTGTGTAAGTTGTGAATTAAGTTTGTATGTATGTATACATGTTGTTTCATAATGTTTATGTGTAGACTTCCTGATGTTCTTCCAAAAAGAACGAAATATTGGAAAAATAAGTTATATATATAAAACTTGTTTACTAAAAATTCTTCTAAGTTCAAAATAATTGAAAAAGGTCGATACAAGATATTGAACATTAAATTCTTTATAAACTCATTTTTTTTTAAATTTCGTTTCTGCACTTTTCCACAAATTTCTCTTAGAAATAATAATTCTAATGAAATAATCATAAAAATAGGAATGATATATTGGTGTCTGGTATCCCCTCAAATTTAAAACCAAAAGTAATTGCCCTTAAAGTGGTAAAAGCACTGGGAGTTGACATTGTCGATAGAGACTTGGATTGTTGTTTTTGGCTTGGTAAATTTAAGAAAACTATGTTGATAAAGTTTAGTTCTGCAGCCAAAAGGGACGAGGTTATGAAAAAATATATGGCTGAGAAAAATCTAAAATTGTCTGATGTTGTAACGACCGACATAGAATCTAGAATTTACCACCTGCTGCGCTGAAAATGAAAAATGTATGCCGCTGTGTATATGTAAAAACAGGGAAATAAAAGGCTTTCGTTTAATAGCGTCAATTCCACTGGTAATTGTCTTCAACAAAGACGGGTCAAAGAACTCATACAACATGGAAACTGACAGGTGATAACGACTCGACGTTTATTCGAAGAAACCGAGGTAGTAACCATGTCAACAGACTGCACTCCAAATGTGGTGTTAAATTAGAATTGTGTTTTCTGTTAACCTTTGGTAGGGTGGGTGGGTTAGCGTGTCGAGTATTCTGCGATTGCTCTACAATAGCAGTATAACTCGACATTCTTATTTAATACACTCTTTATTAGATCCTGTTATTTGATAAATGTTTTAGCCTATTTATGTTAAAAAATGATTTATTTCAAGTGTTTATTTAAAGTTTTAGCTGTAAATTTAGAAATAAATTTTAGGTAACATATATGGCTTCGCGTAGCTGTATCGGTGAGATTGTCAGTGATGAATCTTTCTTACAAAGTTTCTTTTCAAACCGTAGGAATAATATTAATATTGGTTTTTGTAATGTCCAATCTCTAAAGCCAAGTCGAAATTCAACAAAATTTGATGAACTCCGAAATATTTTAATTGGAGGACATGTGGGTATTGTTGGTTTCTGTGAAACCATATGTATCTAGTAAATCTGTTCGTATTCCTGGATATGCTCTGTTTAGAAATGATCGTTGCGGTATGCGTGGTGGGGGTGTTGCTTTTTATATTTCCTCAAATTTAAAAACTAAGTCTTGGCTTCAATTTCTGATCCTGATTGTGAAGCGCTGTTTTTGAAAATGTATTCCAATGGATCTAGTCTAGTCGTAAAGTTCAAGTTCTCGAAAGTTTTATTTCCGATATTGTTTCTAGATATGAGCATATAATTATTGTTGGCGATTTCAATTATAATATTTCCGTTCCTCAAAACTACAATAACTTACGTCATATGTTAACCAGATGTAATTTGTCTGTAATGCACAATAACAAGCCAACTCATTACTCGTTAATTGACTACTCCCTTATTAGCAACAGAAGTTCTATTATGCGAATTAATCAATTCTACTTTCCTGCTGTGAATTCGTATCATTCGTTTATGCTTCTTCAATACAGTATACAAATTACCGCTGAATCAAATTATACGACGTACCGTGATTTTAATGCTGTTAACCTCGACAGTTTGGCTGCAGACGTTTATAATAGAGACTTTTCTCCTCTATATAAGACTAATGACTCTAATATTCAGATATCATTTCTTTATTGTCAGCTTCATGAACTTTTTGATGCACACGTACCTGAAAAAACTATAGTCATTAACCCTAGTAAACCGAGATGGTTTAATATCGAGATCAATAGTGCAATATGCAACAGAGACCTCGCTCTCAGAGCCTTTCTCGAAAATAAAACGGACCCCAATAAGAATATCTTTCGAAGCTACAGGGCAATTGCTCGAAGACTTGTTAGGCGTGCGAAACGTGCGTATGGGTATCGGCAATTTTCTGGGGTTAATAACCCACGGGATTTTTGGTCCCGTATTAAATCTTATGGTGGAACTAAATGCGATAATAACAATTGTGATATTGATCCTGACGTATTGAATATTTATTTTACTTCTGTGTCGTCTATGTCTGTGCCTACTGTTAATACTATTATTAACGAATATCGAGATAATGATCTAAACTTTTGAAACATTGATTACTACGAACTTTACAGTGCAATATGTAGAATTAAATCCAATGCCATGGGGGTTGATGCAATACCTATTCGTTTCGTTAGACTTATTTTTCCGTATATACATCAGCATTTGCTTCACTTTTTTAGCGTGTATTTTAATGACTGGCGAATGGAAAAAAGGAACAACTGGAACTTCATGTAGTGATTATAGACCCATATCTGTGCTCCCTGCTCTATCTAAAAGCTTGGAGATTGCAAAACATCCTGGGGTTCTTGCAATACTAGATCTAAGTAAGGCATTTGACTCAGTAGATTATGACATACTACTCAGCAAACTTTTTACAAAATTCAAGTTTTCTTATTTGACTTGCCAACTAATATCTTCATTCTTATCAAATCGTTCTCAGTTTGTTTTCTGTAATGGGCGTAGATCTAACGCATGTTGAACATCTCATGGCGTACCCCTGGTCTCTATTTTGGGTCCCATTCTTTTCATGTTGTATGTCAATGATATACATGAATGTATACTAAATTCAAAAATATGTATATGATATACAGTTATTTACTTCTAATGACTCCAGGTCAGTTGATGTCTGTATTGATGGCACAAATATGGCACAAGTTTAATAAATGAAATGAAAAAAAAATAAAAAATAAAACCAAATGTATTATATTTCACCGCGGAAGTGAACAAAATTTTTCGCGATCCATAATAGTGCAAAATTCTACAATAGAGCTCTCTTCCTTAATTTCATGTTTAGGCTTTGAAATTGATTTTAATTTAAACTTCATTGGTCATATTGCTCAAAAATAAACTAAATAAAAACCTCATTCTTGCTTTCACAAAATTTTGAGATATGTTTATGGCGATCAGTCCCGCGGTAATTACGACTCGTACTCTGTTCGGCTTTTAGGATGCTGTTTTGATCATCATCTGCAGATTAGATGTCTGTGTTATTTATTCCGTATAATATCATTTCGATCGCCTATGTACATTGTTAATTCTATATCTTTCTTGAATACTAACAGAAACAGTCAAATCCGCTTGGAACATTTCTCAACCACATATCTCGGACATTCATTTTCTCTTCGTGTGGCAAGACTATGGAATTCATTGCCCGCTAATCGAAAAAAACTTTTCAGTAAAACCATACATATTTAAAAATAACTTATTAAACTATTTTGCAGAGTTGAAACAAAATCAGTAGAACCTCGAGTACATACATATATATATATTCGTTGACGATCTTCGTTTATAGTTTATTTAAACTTTTACGTATTTAAAAGATTGTACGTTAGAATATATTTATATATTGTATAAAAGCGCCCCGGTAGGCGAGTTGGTAGCGTGCTTGCCTATCAGCGTGGGGGTTGTGGGTTCGATTCCCACCAGAGGCTTTGGTCTGTCGCTGCAAAAAATCAAGCCAAATAGTCTTTGTCACTCGGTTTATCCTTGGACCCAAAATTAGAATATAAATTTACTTTGTATTGTAATTAAATAAAATAAAATAAATAAATAAATAAAATAATATATTGTATAAGTTTTATGGCCGTTAACTATGGACAAAATAGAGTAGGGTAAGCTGTAGCCTTGGGCTGTTTTGTTTATTGTTAATGGTGGATTATTTAATTAAGTATATACAAATCTTGCACCCTATCAATGTGTAGTCCTTAAAGGGCGTTGATTGATTAATAAATTGAGAGAATTGATGTATCAGATAGGTAAAGGGTGTTTTTAGACGGGTCGTTTTCAAGAAGAAATAAAACTCATGTAATTTAATATTATGGCCAAAAAATTATCTTTATTATGTTTTCAAAATAAGAAAACAAACTTTACATAACCCTACAAAAAACATTCCAGCAGTGTGAAATCACAGGATCTTTGAGGCCACACCACTGGCCCACGACGCGAGATATTGCGCTCACCAAAACTTTTCTTCAATAAATTGATTGCTTCGTTGAGCGACTATAGCATGTAGAGATAGCCGACACCGGTAACAAATCTTGAGAGAAGTTACTCGTACATTTTTCAAATGAACAATTGCAATATATTTTTCTTTTGCTTTGAAGAGAATATGCTTATTCAACTGGCAAGAAATTAATTATTCGTGTAATGGCAGGGTTACAGTATATTTCTTACAGAAAAATTGTACGTTCGTTTCGGCCGATTTGAGCCATAACCCTTTCCGACCGTGTACGCACAATTGTGCGGGTAAGTATAAGTCTCTCTAATTTCTTTAATATATGACGTTAAAAGGCAAGACCGGCAAAACAGAATTTTGTATGCTCTGTCTTTGTTGATCTTTGTGAAGAACCGTTATCAGTTTTTGTTTTTTCATATTAATTTCGTAGTTTCGGTTGTGTACTTTCCACTGTTGTAAAAATGAGTCGTAAGGGTAAGTTGGTATGTAAATTAAACTTATTTAAATTATGGAATCTTTTACCAAACAATTGTTTTCAATAATAAAACATATTGAATACGGTATGTAAATTGCAATTTCCTGAATATATTGTAATGTTTGATATATTTACGTCGAATTGATTTCAAGTGCTACAATTGTGCGTGTGAGGACTATTTTATAAAATATGTTAACTTTTATTGTGCTTCTTCTCAGGTAAACTAACTGAAGATAAATAAAGGTAAACTAAGTAACTTAGCTGAACTTTTAAACTCGCTCTTGTGCAACTGCGGACAAAGATATACCTATAGAGACTTTTCCGTATATTTCAATGATGAGTTTTTAGAAAAAGTTACTGAATATACAAACAGGTACCATGTATCCGAGAAGGGAAAAGCACTGGGAGCATCAGTAGCTGAAATGAAAAAATTGTTTGGTATCGTCATTGCCATGGGTTGCATTCGTTATCCAAGGTTACGTATGTACTGGGAGAAAGCCACAAGATTCCCTATTGTAGCTGATACCATGAGCCGTAATCGTTTTTTTCTCTTGCGGATGTGTTTACATGTGGTGGACAATAACGAAGTAACGGATGCAGAGAAACAATCAAACGTGTTCTGGAAAATAAATCCCTTGTTTGAACGTGTTAAATCTGCTTGTAGAAATATTCAAAGAAAATGCAACGCTAATTAGGAATTTTGTCATAGTGAAGACAATATTGTCGTAGTGCAGTGGAAGGATTCAAAGTCGGTAATTCTTGCATCTTCAGCTTACGGATGTCGCCCCGTTCAACACGTGAAACGCTGGGGAAAAAAAGAGAAAGGATATGTGGATGTTCCAGCTCCTAGAATCGTCAGAGAATACAACAAGCATATGGGCGGCGTCGATGTTTGCGATCAATTAATGGAATCCTACTGGCCACTTGAGCATGATTTGTCATCAGCAAAATGCTGCCGACTTGTCGGATGAAAATCAAGAACGCGTACATATTGTTCAAAATGTCAAGTATATTTATGTCTTAGTAAAAAACAAAATTGCTTCAAAAGAATTGATTTTTTGTATAGAAATTTAGCCGGACTGCAACAATTGTGCGTATCCTGAAAAACAGGAAAAAGGGTCATACTAACAAAACTTAATATCTTAAAATTCTCTACGTATACAGAAATAATAAAATCCAAAAATGTAGGTAAATCTATCACTTAGAACGGCTATGGGTCGGAAAGGGATAAGCAACGGAGGCGGCGCAACATTGCCCAAAAGGTAGGGTGGAGGCGCGCCGCCGATTTGCGCCGACTCAGCTCGGACTTCTGCTCACGCCATAATTTTTAGCGTCCTATAAAATTATTTTTTATATTTTTGAGAGCCCCAAAATACTTCATTTCATCTGTTGTATTCTTTCATTTGAATGTTTAATATGAAAATGTATTCGACTTTTGAAAAAAAAACAACCAAGAATTGAAATGTAAACAATGATTTTGACAAGAAAAATTCTGACAAAATGAAAAAAATTTAATCAGCTGTGACTACCTTTAGTTATTGTGCAATGGATCCCTCCTTCTTATCCGTGTGGGGTTGCCAATGTAATAAAACTTGTTCTTCCGCTCCAGTGTTGCCACTTAAATAATTTCTCCGACTAAACTTGTTTGTGAAATTTTGGCACATGCAGCAGAGACGAATGTTAGAGTTTCCCAACATATTTTTTGTGTGTATTTATGGGATAGATGATTTTCGATATTTTTCTTCTGTTTCGAAGAAAATATGTGTACTCAACTGGCAACATATTAGTTGTAGGCTGGGTAAACACCCGCGGTTTAGCTAAATTTTGAACGGCTCAAACACCATGCCGCCGACTGGAAAAAAATACCAGCAGCCGGCGTCATACAAACTGCATCGGCTCGGTTCTTTGATCTGATCACTTCGAGCAACTTTTCATAAAATAAAAAATTACAAATTGAGTTTGAGTATATAAATGAGCTGAGTCTCTATTTAAGAGTACAAACGGAGCTATTAAAGCTTTTGCATTTCAAACAGAGCAATATCCTCAAGTCTTAGGATATGATTTCTACAACGGTAACGTCGTTACGTCAATTTTCAGTCGGTATAAATGAATTTCGCCTTGACAAATTTGCATCAGCGGCAACACGACGATTTGCATGTGATTATTCTAGTCAACATATGGTGAAACCGAGAATTGTCGGTCAAAGAAATAACGTTGGTGTGGTGGTCCAAAATCCATCGATTCGACCATACAGCATAGGAGTTAACCCCAATGCCGCAGAACGGCCACCTAGTCCTAGCGACTTGGACCATGTTTACACAGTTCTGAGTGAGACGTTACCCAAACTATTTATACAGCCTTTGAACTACTCCATTTATAGTCCAAATTTAGAGTTCCAAAACAATATAACAGGAAAACACACTATTGGCCTGTATCATTACGTTAAGCAGATTGCTTTGTTGCGAACTGTGGGACATTTGAAATATGCTTATGTCAAGTTTGAAGTACTAAAGATTACTAAGCACCAAGAGGACTATACTATAAAGATACGATGGCGTGTACGAGGTATTTCTGGATTAAAAGTAATGTTAAACTTTTGGAAATATAAACTGTGGAACTTAAAAGGTGTCTTCGATAGCCAAGAAGCATGGTATGACGGTTTCTCTATTTGTCATTTGGGCGGAAACGGTTTAATATATAAACATATAGTGGATAAAGTTATGCCTGACCAAAATAATGAGATTGATGCGAGACCTGCTATAGTTGATTCCAGTGCTATGGCTGTTTCCTCGAAGATTGGATATACCTCAACGAATGTCAACGCCGCTAGAGGGAGAAAGTGAAAACCAAATAAAATATGTAATTACCAAAATTGACTTTGAATTTCGTTAATATTTCTATATTCGCTAAGAATTGTTACAATTAATATGTTGTTACATACTCTTTTAATTTTATATAAATGTATCAACCGACGCTATCATTGCTTGTCTGTTTTACTCCGTTGAAATATATATACATACATTCATTTTTATTTACTCGTAATCGACCATAGCCCATCAGAGCGAAATAAATGAAAAAGAATTCACACATCTACCCAGAGAAAATCCATTAGCCATGATTCAGAATCGGTTAGTGTGTTTGAATTTGTGTTTGAATTTGAAAGTAAATGACGAATTTCTCATATGATTGGTCCTTGTAGTTGCGCGCCCTGTTTTACTTGTAAAAAGAATTTACGATTGCCAAAATGAGAGATGTAAATAGTATTAAAATGGATATTTCAAAGTTGAGAAACACTATACAAGTGAGTCATGTAAGCAATGTAGGGTTCGAACGGAATGCTTTATTGACCGACTTTAAATTACTGTGGTCATTAGGAACAGACGGGAACGTCTCTCAAATCAGTGAGTTTTCAACGATATAAATTATACACATAATGGGACCTACTGTTACGAACTGCAAATGCTTTTCTAGAGAAGTTTTACAAGACTGAGATTACTCATATAGTCGCCGATAGAGTTGGGTATTTCCCGAAAAAATCCCAATCTCGAGATTCGGGATCTCCCGCAATAACGATAATGTCAATTCTCAAGATGCGGCATTTCCCGAAATATGGAAAATTCAATTCTCGAAATATCGGGAAAATCTAAAATCAGTACAATGTATTGCATAAAATATTATTTTTATTTAAGTATAAATAACATAAAAAAATATTTGAAAATATTACAATTAAAAAAAAAATGTTTAACAAACAAAAATAATTAAAAATTATACTTAAAATGTTGGAAAAAATGAATAATGAAAACATTATTTGCCAAAATGGTGTTTTAAAAAACATAGACTGTTAATGGCTTCCTCTGATAATCGCGTACAAATGGGAAAGTCATACTGTTGTCCCTTCTCGCATATTAATCGAAACACTGGAATGTGATTCTGCGTAACAGCAAGCTTGTTGCTGCGATAGTGTGCGATTCTGTGTAACAGAATGGCCGTTACAGTTTGGTTTCCAGGGTTTAATCATATGTGTATTCTCTTACTTGCAAACTTAAGAGTCTCTTAATTTTGAAAGAATTGCTTTTTCTATTAATATTTGTCAACAAAATTGTTTTTAAAAGAAAATGGATTTCTCGAAAAATCTTGAGATTCGGGATTTCCCGAAATAATAAAAATTTCAAATCTCGAGATTCGGGACGGGAAAATCTGGAAAATTTCTCGAGAATTCCCGAAGCCCAACTCTAATCGCCGACATATACGAGCGGGAAAGCCGCTGAAAATTTTTTGGTAAAAGCTGCAAGGCCGAGTAAAAGTGTTATTTCCAAAATGAAACTATATGTTTACTATGTAAATAAACATACATATGTACGTTTTGGTGGTGTAAAACGGGTCGAAATTTCTAGGAAATAAACTATATGCTTTTGAGTAATTATGAGATTTTATTAAAAATACTAAATGATAAAAATACTAAATAATTTAAAGTTGTAAAAAATACAACTTAATAAATAGATAAAATAGAAAATTGACAGCATAATTAATCGGTTGCGTGGGATGTCATTTACTGTGTTTGTATATGCTTTTGCCATGAAATTTATTTATTTATTTAAATTCTCCATAATACAAAAGCCAAACGGAAAATAGGAAATTAGTATAAAAACTCACTATTCTATGCTGTTTTTGTATCACGAAAGTGTGCAAATGCAAAAAGCATCAGTAGATGCCAATACAAACTTAACTCGAGAATGATAGAAATAAAAAATTTCTACCATTCTTGAATTTGACTCACCCTCTTAAATAATTTAGTGCCACATTGATGTAGTATTTCCTGTCGTTTGGTAAGGTTGTCTATAGTAAGTTTATTATCTTATTATCTTGGGCTGTATTATAAATAAAAAAAATCCATTGTTTGATATCCAAGTGACATTTCGCAATAGTTATGTGTGAAACTGTTTTGGAACGAATTGGTTGAGCGGATTCAAATGTGTTACAAAAATAAAATTACTATGTAATTTTTTTATGTATGATGATCTACTGTTTTAAGCCGCCTTCGAACGGCTAATGTTTTTTTTTTTAGTTTTTAGAGATTACTCTAACTCGTAGTCGCCAGTATTTACTAGATGGAAAGTTTTAATAACGAGATTTACAAAATTGACTGCGACGTTCTGTTGCCGATTTCAATTGGCCATATTGGCGGCGCGGCACAGTCATTTTAAACCGATTAGGCTACAAACTCTGCCGCCAGTCATAACATTTTTTGTGTAGCCACCACAAAGAAATTTGGGTTTGCTCCATACTCTGACAAATCAACAAAAGAAGAAGTAGGACTACTTTCCAAAAAAATTAGTGCATAACTGGGAGTATTTTAAAAATTAACATGGCAGATAAAAGTAAAACCCGTATGAATCTGGCGGCTATTAAAAAAGTTGATCCTTATGCCAAGGATATAGTGGATACTTCATCGCATGTGGCGTTTTATATATTCGATTCTGATCAGAATGAATGGGAGAAGACTGATGTTGAAGGAGCGTTTTTTATTTATAGTCGCAATGCCCAGCCATTTCACAGTATTTTCATAAATAATCGGCTAAACACAACCGCGTTTGTAGAACCCATTACAACATTACTGGAGTTACAGGCACAAGCGCCTTTTCTGCTATACCGCAACGAGAGGTCACGCATTCGCGGATTTTGGTTTTACAACAGTTTAGAGTGTGATCGCATTAGCAAATTAGTTAGTGATTTGGTACTAACCGCATCAAATGCAGGCGTGGTTGACGCTCCGAAGACGGAAAATGGTTCACACATGAACGACGTTAAGCAAAATAATAATGTGAATATATTTAAAATGCTATCTAACGCCCAGCAAGAGTTTAACAGTAGTCAAAATCAGAAAAGGCATTTTTCGACATCTAATACAGCGCAAGCGACACCTTTTATAGCTTCCGGTAATGTCTTGAAATTCTTTGAAGCAGCGAAGCCAACTTCCGAGGTGGCGTATACGCCACGTATACTGCCTAATACTTTATCGGTAGAACAACTGGAAAAACAACAGCGCGATATACAACCCCCTCAAAAATCTTTTTGTGAAGGAGTTGGTGACGATGCTAATATAACAACTTACAATAATTCGAAAGAAAATACTTCAAAGCATCTATCTTGTTCGTTGTTGGAAAGTACTACTAATTCGTTACTCAACAATCCAATGCCCCGACCTGGTAGCACCTCAACTTTGGTGGATAATAAGTCCGTACTTAATCGAGGACCCGATTTTGGATTTGCTCAGGCATTGACTGCGGCTACTTGTTCGTCCGGTAATCTTCCTGGCGAGCAGATTTCTTTAAGCAAAATATTTTCCAATCTAAACTTGCAAAAGAGTTTGTCTCAACCAACTGAGGTGGTCAACAAGCCGGCTCTTATGCCACCCACAATGTTCGACAAACCAGCAGCATCGGCCATTTCCATCTCCAACAGTATGGATCCAATAAAGCTACAGCCGACACCGTCACATTTACAGAAGGAGCCTTTAAACAAATTCCAGTTTGTACAAGCATTCAATTATCTGATACAAAATGACGATGATTTTGCTGAAAAGCTGCACGAGGCATATCTTAAGGCCGTAACGAAGTTCGGCACATATCAATAAAGAATGAAAATCCACAGTACTGTATGTTTAGATCAACATACAAAAAATAAGGAAGCAAACTGATATTCCATTCAAATAGATAACTATAATGCTTTAAAACTATTTTAAAATAACATGGTCTTTATTAGTATTTTCTTCAGCTATGTGTTTGTTCACTCGATTCTTCCTGCTCCAAAAGATTACAATTTTTTTTCTTTTGTGGAATGATTAGAAGAAGAAAGTCCAATTCTTCGTTAGATTGGATTATGGACGCCAGATGATTGTATTTAATAATATTCGGTTTACTTGCATTTTTCATAAGATTCTTTGGCAAAGTATTTAATAAACATTTCCTGTAAAAACGCAGTTTAATAATGAAATAATGATAGAAATGATAATATTCTGCTAAATTGCCGTTGATTTTGTCATTAAATAAAGAACTTCGTTGGTTATTTGTCCCGTATCTAAAGAGTTCTTCATAATGGTACGCGAATACGAGTATGAGGTATGCGGTAATTACTTATGAATGTATGCATACCCCTTATTTGCGGAGTAGCTAGGCACTGTTTGGTCACTAAGAACTTGTCAGTGCGCCGCACAAACTGAAGCCACGCTGAAAAAGTTCATATCCAGTAATTTTAGTACTTCAAGGCTGTAGTATACGATATTATAACATTCTCGCATACATTGTTTGATTATTCAAGGACATTGTCGTCTACGTGGTATACCGAGTCCAACACGTCTTGGTGACTGGATTTTTTGTTGGTACAGTTGTCGGCAAATCTTGAAATCCATAAAACTCTCCATTACCAACACATTCGTCCACAAACAGTTGTTCAGCAATATCTCTTCCATCATCACTAAAAATATACAAAAGTGTGATGATACTCAGTTTATAACAAAAATCCGAATTCCTTATCTATGATATTCTATTATTAAATGTAGTAGATGAATCTACGAAGGGTTTGCAGGGCTTTCCAATATACCACGTTGTTATTCGGATCCCATAAAGCACAAAGGAGATATGATTATACAATCAAAGTTTGGAGACACGTAATTTACTTTTTCTTGACTATTGTTATTACCCATATTGTCATGACATTATTTTTAGTATGATTTCCGAACGTAGACGTCAGAGCCTCCTTTGTGGAAACAGAGGTCACGAATAGTAGGTGAGGTTAACTTAGAAAGAATGGGTTTTAATTTCGTATCACTTCCCATTAGACCCAGCGACCGTACTCCTCTGAAATATAAAACAAAAAATTTCAAATACATAATAAAAAATCTTTGGGAAATAGTAGATCGAAAATTGGGAATCGAAATACACCAACGAGACATATATCGTTGACGCTGTTACTTCGGAGTGGCAAACCGTAAGAAATTGCCGATCATTTTATTAACTCCATGTCTCAGCGGTATGATGCAGTGCTTTAAAATAATGCATACTTACTTATTTTCCCTACGTTCCATGAAGGAACAGACGGGGAACTTCTCTCGAATCAGAAAGCTGTTTACGATATAATATGTATACTCACTGACCGGGACCTACTGTTTAAAGCCGGCTCCGAACGGCTAATGCTTTTCTAGAAAAGTTTTTCATGGCTTAGAGATTACTCTCTTACATTTACGAGGTGGAAGCAACCACTGATGGTCGTACCCGGTTTCGAACTCGCACACATATTACATATGACCAAAAACATTTTTCAAATTACCTAAAATATGCCGGTCTGTATACGTATAATGCTTGTTAAGTAGTAGAAAAGGTAATACCACCCAGAGTGGACTTGCCAACTTCTTTCAAACTATGCATATACGTATATAACTGAAGTTATTCAATAAATAATACCGTACTTTCATCCATAATAAAACAAAATTTTGCATTTTTTAAATCTTTCAAAAGGTAGTTTATAAAGTGGGGTGCCAACTCATTTGATGTTATTTTTGTGCGGGGAAGTGTAAAGTGTACTGATTTGCTGGCTTTGAACACACTATTACACATCTATTCCAGATAAACAATTGAAGGAACAAAGAATGCAAAGCATTGAAAAGGATTAACTTTGCCTGACTTATTTGTTTATTTTTGATGTCTTCTGATGATTTAGTCTTAGTATGACGAACGAGATCCGAAGATTTTGCTTTAAGTTCATATTTACAATATCTTTGTTTCATCTTTTCCGATTGTCTGTATTCACTTCTTTAATATGAGGGAAATCGACTTTTAAGTTTCATCAATTTATATAAAAAATTGATTAGTGTTAAAATATGCAGCAAAATTATTAAAGATTAGGAAAATCCCGCATCTCGAGAATTGACATTTTTGTTATTTCGGGAAATCCCTAATATCGAGATTGGGATATTTTCGGGAAATACCCAACTCTGGACCAACTATAAAGAGTTTTTCTACAAGCACTGCCAATGCATATATGGGTGTTTTTATAAACGCATTTATATACCGTATATAACCACTCAAAGACGTGCATATAACGATAAATACTGTATATTGCCAACTAATTAGAATTCAAAGAATATGAAACGGCTGGAAGTGAATTGCAATTTCAATCATTAAGCATGAGAAACAGAAAGGGAGTGAAACCATCTTTGAAAAATCAATCATTCGTCTCTCTTCCGGAAAATTAAGTAAGTTAATTTAGGATTTTTTAAAATTAAATTCTTTATACCTTCAGTTTAATGGATCTGTAGTATTTTTTACATTTAAATCTACCATCTACTTCAATAAGAAAATAATATTTATGGACTGTATCCAAAAATATTTTAAAGATTAAGAACGAAAACTAATGCGTTAGGCATATTGATATTATTACACGATTTCTAAGGTAGGCGTGATGGTTCATTTGTATGCGAGGTAACAGAAGAGGAGTAGCCAGACTTCCAACTTGTTGTCCAAAACTTAGTGCAGTTATACCTTTACTAAATACGGAATTTGGCCAAGATCGAAGTGGGCGTATTGATATTATTACACGATTTCTAAAGTGGGCGAAATAGCAGATTTGTATGGGAGGTACCCGAAGGGGTGTGGCCATATAGCCCATATGCAATCCCATAAGCAGTTTTGGGAAAAGCCATGCCAAATTTCAGAGTGCGTACCAGCAGGACAGACAGACGGACGGACGGACATGGCTCAAACGATTTAAAAAATTCATGAATCAAATTTGGGCCAAAGAGACTTGGGTTCTAATGTGAATATTTCTAGGTGTTACACTTTTGAGCCGTATTAAATGATATATGTATACCCTCCTACCCGTAGGGTGAGGGTATAATAACAGATACTATGTGACAGTCCAAATAGTGCCACAAATCTAAAAAAAAAGAATTATTGCATGCAATGAAGAACGTTTCGAAACCAGTGTTTCATAAATTTATTATAATTAATGAATACATATAAACAAATTTTAATTTGTTGACAATCAAAAACTCGACGGAATATGAGATGTTTACTTTCAACAAGGGATGTAGAAGTGGCTATTTGTAGTTTCGCAGAAAATGACGACGTCTTTAATGAATGAGTATTAATTGCTTACTCACTTCCGCTATAGAAAATTTGGAAACGGGTGTATCAGTATTTCCTATATTCGCGGGTATAGGAATTGAGAGAAGTGGAATTATCAGCTAAAACTTAAATAAAAAACTCATTTTGTTTTTCTGGAATAAATTCCTTTATTTAATTGGAGACTACGCTTTTATATTTGGAAAAAATATATTTCAGGTTTGTATTCCAAAGGAATAGCGTTTGTGATTCTGGGAAGTTTGCGCAATTGCGAAAACCAATACTGGCTTTCCACCACTAATAACAAAAACAATTTTTCAATTGTTTCTACCTAATAGCAATTCACACATTGGTGGTCTTTCTAAGTTCGTATTTATACGAACTGTTTAATTAAAATATTAGAATTGTACAGAAAAAATTTAATGAACATTTTAAATCACCCCGATTATCACCAACATTTATTCTTTTATATCCGAAATATTCATTGCTTTTAGGAAAAAAATTCCCTAGTTTCTGATTCATCTATGTTTGTATCACCGTTACATAATTAAATAAACGTTCGACCTGTATTGAAATCAAGTATGCATTTAATATTAAATACAAATTTATATATATGTATATACATACATATATATTTTTTTCGAGAACAAATGGCAACTTTCATACATACGATTTCTATATGTATGTATTAAGTAATTATAAATATATTATATATTGTTTTATACATAGGTTTCTATAACTGTAAGTAGTTCGAAGTAAATACAATATGTATATTGAAATTATACAATTTTTTTTGCTAATATCGTACGTTTTTACATCACATGTTTATCTTAATAATAACAAATAGCATACAGTATATAGTTTTTATATTATTATCAAATATTTACACATAGAGTTGAAAGTCTGTTATTTATATGTACGAGCATAGTATGTACTGTATATTGAAAAGTTTATTTTACAAAAATGTCTTAATGTTGCAATAAATACACATTTGTTAGCCAAATACATACACACGTCCATATGGGCCAATGGGTCAGTTGTGATTCGTTTGGACCAACAATGAAACAAGCCAAATCCCCTTAACTGGTTGATTTAATACTTAGCGTTTCCCTACAATTTGGCCTCCCTTTTATGTGAGTTTAGAAAGCGAAGATTTTTCTACCAACAACAACAAGTAGTTCTTTATTTCAGGGAAATTGATAAATGACCAATATTTAGAACTTGTGAATAGTTAAATAAATTGCACAACGAATTAAGTGGTAGTAATTATATATTTTAAAACTAAAACTTCGGGAGCAGACAGGTAAAACTACCTTACAAAAATATTTTAACTATTTAAACATACATTTTAGAAAGAAAAACTGAAGAAAAATGTATGGCAATGATGTTGACAAAATATGTGTGTAATTTGTGTGATAATTGAATTACATTTGTAAACATTTACGCCACGTAAAATTAATTTCAATAGATTTTCTTCAAAAAATACCATTTACTTGTACATGCTTCACGTAAAATGTCTGACTAAATTGTCTTCACATCTTTCTATTGTATTCATTCGAAATCACAGTCTGTTGAAAATTGTAGTCACATTATTTGAAATGATGCGTGTACATATAACGATATATTTTTTTTTTAATTCTGCACACAGAAAAAAAAATCAGGACGATACTTTTTGTTTATTTAAATGAAAATATCTATTGATTGTTTTCATTTAATTTTTTAATTTCAACATGGTTTTAATATATAATGTCGGCATTTTTTTTACCATGAGACGTTTGATGTTTATAAAAATACATACTTAAGAAAAATAGTTCATGTTCAACTCAGGTGTTCGTACTATAAAGAAATAATCCCATGGTATATTCGAGGAAACTGTGTTGGTTCCTTTGAGGGAGAGACGTATGTTAGGTTACATAGTTACTACCACCGTATTTTATTGGAATAGATGTGCTTTGGTTGATGACAATGATCAGAATAATACTGTTTGGGAAGCGTGGTGCAGAAGATCATTTATTCATTTCCCCTGACATCGTTTGTATTCGTGTCAAGATATCGGAAGAGCGTTATTTCGTATGACAGACATACAGACATATGCATGAATCCAAATAAAAAAATGTGTATTCCATATTGTGCTTTGCTAGTTTGCGACAAACTAGATCAATAGAAAGGTGACATAACTCTTGATAAAAAGTATTCAATATTGAATAAAGTTAAAAACTAATTTGAAGAAATTCCTTTTTTATAATGGTAGTCGGCCAATTCAGAAGATTCCATCATATCAGCCATTTGCATCAGCTACACTTCTTCGTAACTACGGCATTTAGGTACAGGACCGGACCAATTACCATCTGGTTGACATTTAGGACGCTCTGGCGGACCACTCTCACTATACTGAACGTAGCCAGGCCTGCACTGAACGCTTATGTAGTCACCAGAATCGTAATTAAACTTCAGTGGAGCCAGTAAGCCATTCGGAGGGTCACCGGGATAGGGACACTGGGATTTACCTATATCAAATCAAAATCATTGTTAAAACATGTCGGCCTTTACAACAGCTTCATCTGGCGATTGGTTTATACATATCTACAAACTACGTACATACATTTGCATTCAAAATGAAATTCCTTTGTACATGCATATGTATTACGTACATTGTATATAGATATATGTGTACATTGTACATACATACATATGTATGTATGTTTGTACATTGTCCATAGAAACTCACATATGTTTATGTGTGCATATTACAGGGTTCTCAGTATATGTATGTGGAGATTTCTCAAAATGTATTCTGAATGTTACGAATGGACGGACGGTCTTAAAAAACTCACTGATACGAAAATTTTCAAGGTGCAAAATGGTTATACATTTGTATGTAAGTATGTACATTAGAGTGCCCCGACTTGTGTGCAGAAAGAAACAATTTAGACTGATTCGCAAAATATTTTTCGCTCTAGCTGGCGGCGAACCAGTTTCAAAACACCTTTAAAAACGTACTCGATACTATACTTCTAGATAGCTAAGTGGTCAAATATAATCGAAGGGCGCCGAGAGTCTGCATTAAAATAATCTTCAACGTCGTTTTGACGAGATATCAAGATTTTTGTGCTTTTTTGGAGTTGTTTTTCATACGAAATTTCTCGCACATTTTTCTCACATAGTTTATTTGAGTATTCTAATAAAACATCAATATAGCATTATAATATCTGTTAATATTGCATCACACTGATCACATTGCGAGTATAATTGTGTAGCGTATAGGATATAACAGAATTCATTCCCGAATATAACTCATGAAATAAACTTAGTTCAGCTGCATCCAATTTTTGGCACCATTCATTGTTTAATTGATCAAATAGAACCATATTTCTATGAACATGAAACTTGTTTATCCACGTAGGTATATTATTTTCAGTTTTATTTTATTTATGGATATATGTATGTATGTACATTAGAGTGCCTCGACCTGTGTTCCTAATGAGAATAGGGCGTTGCGATTTGTTGACACTCTAAATCGCCGTGAGCATATGACTCCACACGCGGTTAAATCCTTGGGTTGTGGTTTTTCTGCTTTTGTAGATTTTCGTCTGCTTATATATTTCTCTAAAATGTTCAAAAATCACTGTCCTACTTAGCAATTAGCAATGTCCTAAAGCAATTGTAACATATACTTCATTTTTTGTTTGTTTGTTTACTTTTTCATAATATCATGTACATTTGGTGCATATATGGGTGCTATATTTTGTTTGTAGCTCTTAAACGTTTTTTTATAATCAATTGTAAATTTAGTACATATGTTGAGTAGGTGCAATTTGCTGTTTTATCAATGCATTTTGTAATTTATCTTAAATTGGCCGTAAGGCTTTAAATTACATGTGAAGATGAATGAATGTACGTACATAGCATGTGAGTAAAATCGATTTTCCTCGGCAAAACAGAATTTTGACGTTTTGGGTTTCTTATTCGAATTTTCTATCACATTAAGTTATGAGAAATGAAAGATAAATTATACCTGCAACATTTATAGTTCTGGAAACAAACTTTTCGTTTTACACGAACCTTATCGAAAACTGCTTTAAAAGACTAACACTTTCCATATGTACACACCTATAATAAGTTTGGCGAAAATACCGATACTTTTATTAACATCCAATATAGTCTAGTCCTGTTGCCAGCAAATATCGTATCGGTTACTTGTGTATCAGCTGGATAAACTCAGTCCATTCAAAAAACTCATGGCATTTTGGCTTTACAAACCACTGTACTGCATATGTATATACTTGCAAATAGGTATGTGGATGTGCATGTATATACCTGAATACATAAACGACAGTAAAGTTGGTCATCTCCACGCGTACATATCCACTTGAATTGCTATCAAATCAAATGAACATCAGGTTCATAATTCAAAATTATACATGTATGTATGTGTATACGTATACACAAGTATTGCATATATATAAAGTGTTACCGTTGTGCGACAATTTGTTGCAATAACAAATTACCAAACTATTAATTTTTATTTGTCTGAAATCGGACTTCAAATCGGGGTAAAAAAAATTGTTTTTTTTTGTTTGTTTAAAATACGTATATCTCGCGTCCTTTGAGTGACAACCTCAAAGTAAAAACATACTTTGGTTTTTAGCATTGACACTTATAGCTAGATCCATCATCCCGACCAAAGCTCGAACACAGTTCGTCTAGGCGTGTTTCAATCAAATCTGACAAGCCAATTGCAAATGTCAGACTTACCTCCATTTACCTTCATTAGGATTAATGGAAAATAAAATAACCAATAGATTAAATGAGCCTATGTTATCTGCACTAAACTTGCTAGATAGCAAAATAGAGGTGTGAATGCCAAATAATTATATTGTTGAAAAGGACGGAAACGAAGTTTCAACTAAATAAAATTAGTTTATAAAGTGTACATAAAAGACAATGGATTGTTTTGAATAGTTAATATTTTTAGTTGTGATTTGTTTAAATGTAAACGACAAAGGAAATGTGCAATTTTTTTTTGAGAAAACTGATTTTTTTAAAAAAAAAAATAATTTTTGTGCTGCTTTTACAAAATTCTCAGCGGTAACACTGTGTATGTATATACATTCATATACATACTACATATATACATATCAATCAGCCAATATACATTTGAACTTTCAGTGTCGAGTCAGCCAGCCAAACTCCTGTACGAAGCCTCGACATTGTGAAACGGATCACGGATCATATCCAATTGGCTTGGTTATTCAACGCCTTCTTCTTTGTAGTTGTACCAATACCAATACTTACTGGGATCAGAGCTACTTTAATTTTGTGACTTTCAATGGGCTGAGTGGGCAGTTGTTCATTGTCTCATACTTATGTACATATATGTATATCCATGCATGTGTGGTGGTATTGGCCCTTGGCGTCGTACATACAGACATACACATTCATGTATATATAATGATACATACATACATATATGTATGTATACAATTTCAATCTACTTACAAAATGGCGGTGGATGGGACCACAAACCACTTTCTGTGCAAATGATGCTGGGCTCTCCGACTAAAGTGTGACCTTCGTTGCAACTAAAAGTGATCAGCGCTCCCACGGTGAGACGCCGTTGATTTAAATTCGTACCACCAATGCGTCCATTTAACGGGGCCACAGGTGTTGGACATTGTATGGCTGCAAATATTAGCGTTACATATATTATGCAGTATAGACGCACGAAAACAGATTAAATATATGTATGTGTCATTCCATGCCAAACCGAACAAACGCATTGTTTCAATAATATCCTTTGTCACACTTTAAAATTACTTACGGCTTTGAAATTGAAAAGAAAAAATGATCTGAGATGCGTCAAAAACCTGACAACTGAAATCATGGTAGAACAATTACAGAAAAACATTTAAAACAGGAATTGATAGAAACAAAATATCAATTGAATTAATTAACACATATGTTTTTACTTTTTACCGGCTGGAGCTTAATTCGTTTTTAATTGGGGTAACAATTGTGCAATTGAATCTCGTTCCGTTTCCGTTAGCACTCTGTTAGTGAACACTTCACAGGTCTGCAGTCGTATAGTTTTAATTTTATATACATATGTATATATATTTTGTACTAATTCGTCTATGGTTTTCGGTATGAAATACATAGACTTTACGAAATAACGTAAGCTCAATTGGTGTTATTGTCGATACGGTCGAAAATCTAAATGAGTGTGACTTGTATTTAGATACAGATATTATTTCGCGGTGTATGCGACCTTACAGTATAAATGCATGATTTGAAGCGACTGACTGTGCGATCTGGTGTGTTGGTAAGTCGCCGCGATAAACCCTATTAAATAAGAATACAAAATTACTTTTCAGTATCACCAATATGAATGTAACATGAGTTCTTTAAATAGTCTAACAACTGAAACAACAAACGTTTAAGTTCCCACGTTTTACGTGGTTCGAATGTTGACAGCTGGATAATCTTTTGATGTTCAGTTTGTATATTTACTTTGATTCGCTATTCTTTTGACGCCTATTTGTAACGTATAATTTTCAGTTTGACGTGGAATAACCAATATGTAAATGTATATTAATGTGGATTGAGCAAAATATCAGACCTAAAATCAAACCTTTTCATGATTTTACGGTTTATAAAGTGTGGGCTTCAATTCTTGCAAGATTTGGATTTTGTAAGCCCGCAAAATGAAGTGGATGGGCATTATCCACTAGAGCAAACGTGGTGCGAAACCGATCCATGGTTGCTCGAATTACCGACTCTGCCGGGCGATTATGTTGACCGAATATTGATCGCGGCGTTGCTCGAACCCAATCATTATTTTGGTAATAAATTTGCACGATTTGCAAACGTTGTGCCGGAGTAAGTCTATTCATTATGAAATGGCAAACCGTTTTCCTCAAGCCGCGTCGTAATTCTTGGGTGGAGGAGAGACTAGCAGTGTATTCCTCGATACTATCGAAAAATGCCGTTTTTGTTTTTTGTCGGTGCATTCTACTTATATGCCATCGCTATCCATGGCGCTCGTTATGAGTTTTCACAGTATGTTCATTTTGAATGACTCTATCGATGACAGGAAGAATTATCAAAAATGAATACCGGAATTGAGGTACATACAATAATCGCCACGCCTAAGAATGGTCCCAAGCCATTTTGACATGTCCTTATATCGATGGCTTCATTTCGTAGTATGCTACGCCTAAAAAGTAAATTTTACAGGAGTCGAATTCCAAGTTTTTTTGGAATTAGCTAAGTAGAAAAAAAATAAACGTCCCTTCTAAAGAATGCAAAGTGCTACTTATCTCGTTTTGAAATAGTCGTTTTTTGTATTTATCTTTCTTCACAACAAAATGCCAAAATGTGTGTGCAATTACGCACTTGTCGAAATTGCTTTTCTGAACCGGTATACGAGTAAATCTCAAGAAATGTTGTACTATAATAGTTGACAATTTAGCTATTTGCTAATCATGAGTTATGTAGACATTCACTATAAAAAGCGTTAGCCGTTCGAATCATACAAATGGTACTATGCTGAGCTTCATTAAAAGTTAATGGAAATACGTAGGTAAATTCCGATTTAAAAATCAGTGTTGGGCGCCAGCAGGTTCAGGTGAATATTATTTCGTGAAAACTCGAAAACTAAAAGTGAATTTTTACAGAACCGAGTCCTCTATTTTTACATAAAAGTAATACTAAAAAAATATTATCTAGAGAGAGAACATTGATGTAATCCAAAACGTTAATTAGCCAAAAAGAACAATATTTGGACAGTAGTCCAGAAAGTGGAAAATGGTTTTCTTAATTTGATGTGGGTTAAAATTTGTTGGTTTGTGAAGTTGTTTATTTGTGAATTTTTGTAATAGACATACCTTTGCACCTTGGCACTGGGCCACTCCACACGCCCGTCGGGTCACATTCCAAACCCGGTGGACCGGTCAATTTAAAACCCCACTGGCATTTGAACACCGCCCGCCCCCAAGCAGATGTATTCAATTCTACTAAACTTAAGTGAGGATCATCTAAAATCAAACGTGGACATTGTACAGCTTGACAAGTTGGTGGCGGCGATGACCAATTACCGGAAGCTAAACAAGTTGCATTTGCTATGCCATCCACTCTAAAACCAGGTGGACAACGATACATGGCTCTTTGGCCTAGCTTATTACCCTCTAAACGTAAGGAGAGCGGTGACACCGGTTCTGGAAGCTGCGGGCAAGTGGATGTAGCCACAGCTATAGCAACACTGTTGGTTAGTCCTCTAGGCGAAGTGCAGGTAAATGTACCCGAGTCGCCGTTCTCGATATCTTTTATGGTTAAACGATAACGAAGATTTTTGTCTTCATGTGTCCAACCTGGAACAGAAAAGGGGTGGGGAGTCATAGAGTCATTCCTATAGTATATTTCATTCAATTAGCATCAACAAACAAATTTGATTACTTACCCGTTTGATATTGCATATACCAACTTGTCCATGTCCACTCGGGAATACCTCGTACACGCGGATACATGCAATCCAACAATATCGTGCTATGTGGCAAAACCGCCAACACTCCTGATGGCTCAAACGACCCCGACCCATTCAATAGTCTGTACTTTATAGAAGGAGCACTATCATCGGAAAAATTTGTCAGTAACGTTGTGGGCACACATGAGGGCATACGTGGAGCCCACAGGCCATTCGAACACAAGACCCTTGACTCTCCTAGCAGCTTGAACATACCCAAATCTTTACATCTCGCCTGCAGAGAATGGCCGTGAGGGAGATCCCAGCCCACATTCTTTTAACGCCGCCAGGCGCCACCAAAATTTATCGTCGATTAGAAACGATTCGGACACATGACATCAGTATTTACAGTTTTATAAACAACATGCGTAAATATATGTGTATATATTTTCAGATATGTATTAACAAAAGAGCGACAGACAGCCGAGGATGTTTTATGAAAAAAGAGAGCAAGATAGAGAAATCATAGAAAAAAAACAACACTGTGAATTTAAGCAACTGACAGACAAAAGGAGGAAGACAAACATTTGTAACTTTGTGTAGGTGGGGTTATTAAAGCGTGCTCTGTTTACGTGTTAGTTGTGTGCACTTGTGATATTCATGAAGTAACGTACATCGATGTAAATACCGTATTTTAATGATGTGCAGCAACCACATTCCCTTACACACAAGTGTACGACGACATTTACGTCGTTCTACGTAAGTTCATGAGCACCCCAACGATTTATATATCCCCTATATAACCGTGTATGAATGGCATGTATGTATGTATGTATGTACTGTAGGTGGCGAACGGAAATGCTATAGTGACTTTTCCAGACTAATGCGTTCCTTCCAACGTGTTATTCATTCATTAATGGGTGGGGGTGTTGTTTTGTAAAACAGTGGTGTTCCATCGCGAACACATTCGTCTTCGGTCAATATACTTGGAATGCCACTGTTTTGTATAATTAATTAACTTTTTTGTGAGATCTTATGCTTTTTTCAGACTTTCAATTCTAAGCCAAAAGAAGCGTACAACAAGTTGTTATTTTAATTGTTATTGTTAAGAGTTAACTAAAGAAAACTACGGTATTTGTGTTGAACTAAAATATGTACTATTGATATGTCTCTTTCGATTGATCCTTTGTAATTGTAATAAACGTTTTGAAAGGGCCTGTAAAATTAACTCACAATTTGTGTATTTGAAATAAAATTCGATTTAGACGTTCGATTACGACGAGAACGGTAGATGGGGGTCTGTAAAAAAGTCGAAAAAAATAGAAAAAAAAACAAAAAAGAAACAAATAAAAATATAATTTTCTCTTTAGAAATTTTGCCAGTATTTGATTCATAATATAAAAGAAACAAACGCTACTAGTTCTTGCTAAAACAAAACTCAATGAACACATGATGACGTTGCTACATTATTTTGTAAATTGTTGCATACCAAGAAAAGTTTTTGATTTAAATAAAATGAGCTGCTTTTTTCTATAATAGTGGCGGTTAAATATTCTACCGTCGAGTGTTGTATTGTATGTAGTACATAAGTGTGTTGCGTGGTGGAGTGCTCAACAAGTATTTTCTGGAGTTTTGGTTGTTATTTGGTTTCATTTTAAACTTACCACAGAGATGTTACGATAGCTCAATAGTAAATACGGTGGAATACGTTGGACGTGGCACGATTTATATAACGGCTGAAATTTCACATTTCCGTTTTCGTCTTGTATGATCGACCGATTGATGGTTGTAAAAAAATAAAGGTTCATTTTCAATAAAAGCTAGACAAGTTGAGTAAATAGATGGTGCTTGATTTGGTTGTTTTCATGACATTTTATTGCTATTTTATTTCGAACAAAAAACGCATAGACATTATTCTAATCGATTTCCATGAAAGTGAATAATTTTCATTCTAATAGTAAGAAGCATTACATGTTGGTGCGTTACATATACCGAATACCAGTATTAAATGTTTACAGCTTTTGTATATATATATATATATATACATATATATATATGCAAAACAATACTCGTATGAGAGAGTGGGTTAGCATGCTAAGTTTCAGTTTGATCGATGATTCTTTCCACTTTTTTTTGTGAGAGTGTGTGTGTAGTAGTATGTGCGCAGATGCATTCATATGACTGCATGTGCATTTACGTAACAAACGTGTTTTAAATGATCCATGTACCTTGTGCGGTGGATGTGTTAGTGGGTGAGCGGTGTATAGGTGATGTTTTTGTTTCGATTCGTTCACTTACCCTCCTCGTTTGTGGCACACAATGGACCCACCCATTTGCCTTTGACGCAACGTATTTTGCATAAACGTCTGTCACCTAGTGGCCCAATTTCACCAGGAAAGCGTATTTCAGAAACTTCGGTAAATTGCTGCTGAATATCGATTTCTTCCTCCTCTTCATCCTCCTCATCGGATTCTCCTTCGTCCGGATGTACTGGGGAATAGCCTCCATCTTCGTCAAAAATTCCTGCAGACACAGACAATTAAATAATTATAAGCGTAATCGGAAAAAACAGTTAACAATTTTGGATGCACAATATATGTATGTATCAGCCCTTAGACCCAAAATTGGTAGGTACATTCGTTTGACTCCTCATACAAATGTATCTCTTAATATATGGTCCAGATGTATTTATCAGATTTCAATTAAAGTCATATATTTAAACTCTAATCTCGGTTACCACCATACCGTAATTGACAGTGATAATCGGAATTTAATTTCTAATGAAAATTCGATAGGTGTAGGTTACTGTCCATTGACAAAGCTCGTAAAAAATGGGTATGATGGGCCAATATATAGATGCAATCCCTACAAAAACATTTCTGGATGTCTGTAATGTAAATGTTCTCGAAATCTAAGTTGTGATGGATGTATTGTCAGTACTGACATTTAGATTTCTTCTAGGTTGTTTATGAATTTGCAATACTTGTTCATTTAATTTATTCCTTGGTTTTTTACTCTTTAAAAAAGCAGTTAGTACAGATGTAAATATGTCTACGAATTTTCCTATTTGCATTACATTTTCCAGATGTTTTCTCAGATGAAAGTTGTAATTATACATTTTCATTGACAATTTTTAACAAACGAACAAATTCGTTTTATAGAAACAGGCAGTACGTTTTTCCTTTCCTGTAAACAGTGATTACCAGTTGACAATTACGGCGACGTATCTTTGAATTTTTTACTCTAGAAAAAGCTGTAAATCTCTAATTTAAATTGACTTTTGTTCTGCAGATTATTATAGTGCCTATAGTTTTTTTTCTAATTAAGACGCGAAAGTTAATTAATATCTCAAATACATATGTTATTGGCGGGATGTAAGTAAGTTGATGTTGTTATTTGAAGTCTACTACTTGCCTTTATCTTTGCGACTTGTCGTCTTTGAACTGGAATCGCCACCACCCTTGGGACGACTAAGAGCGCCGGTAGTTTTGCCAGATTTACGCTTTACACGTTGTAAAGCGTTGTTTTGACTCATATTTGAGTACGTCTGTGCATAATCATCAACCTCTTTAGTCTGTCCCAATGGTGGTCCGGTTTGACCAGTGTGGTCGTCAGCTTTTCCTGTCGTTATCAGATTGTTGATTTCGAATTCGACAAGTTTTTCGTCGTGTAACCGTTGTCTGTTGC
This sequence comes from Hydrotaea cyrtoneurina, assembly GCA_958296145.1. Taxonomy (NCBI): domain Eukaryota; kingdom Metazoa; phylum Arthropoda; class Insecta; order Diptera; family Muscidae; genus Hydrotaea; species Hydrotaea cyrtoneurina. The sequence goes on from OY282516.1 coordinate 80,826,973, forward strand.
GTGTCCCGTTAAACTTTTCCATTTCATGACTATCTCCTCTGTGCCTGTGATGTGTTTTTAGATTGTGTTCGGATTTGAGAGAACCGAGTTCGTCTGATTTTTTAATAATGTTCTGGATTCTTGGTTTTATTTTATACATCTTGTACTTGAGTTCTTCGTTTGGCGAATGCGATTTTGTGATATCATCGATGCGTATGTAGTATACGTCTCCTTGGTTAGACAATTTTCTATCAGCCCATTTATCATTGACATGTCGCTTATATCGACTGCCTCTGCCACGAGTTTGTCCGTTTTCGTTCTCTATACGTCTACGTCGGCCCTGACTCGTACGTCTTTTCTTAGCACCAAGCTTTCGGTTTTGATTGCGTTTTTGGGTAGCACCGTCTCCATCGTCCATTTCTTCATCATCTTCTTCGTCCTCATCAACTACAGCCATATCATTGGCATGCAAACTTGCAGCTCCATGGTGATCATTCATACTGACCTGATAGGGGTTCACAATGCCTCCCATTTGATTGCCGTTATGACGTCCTGTCAAGTCAATATTAATCCTTTCAACAAATTCGACATCGGATGTGGTGAAGTCATCTGGTACATAAACCGGTGTTGTTTCGAATTTCGCATATGGTTGATGGGTTGTTGTTTCGGGTTTAATAACAGTAAATCTAATATCCGGAGCCTTGCAACCAGGCGATGCATCTGCAAAAAATATACACAGGTGATTAGCAAGTGTATGTGAAAGCAGCATATACGAGTATCTTGTAGGGCAATGCGGGTAATGGGTAAAAATAGACATCAGTGGTCACCGCCAAAAACAACATCATTAATATGCAATTCAAAGGACAACTTATCATCCAAAACTTCACCGGGAAACAATTTGAACAATAAAACACAAAATATTAAACATTTTGAGTCTATTATTCACCACTTTAAACATATTTATTGTATGTAGATGTGGAGGTGTGCACATAAGGAATACAGGGTGTTTTTTACAGGTTCACAATTTTGAGTATGTAGCACTGCTTTCTTTGACAACCGATTTAACAGTATTTCGTCATGCTGAGCATTAAATTTCCTACCAAAATTTTTATTCTGTTCGTCAATCCATGGCCACCACTGTATGTTTGCAAACATTATTTAATTCTGCTGTAGATTAAACGGTATACACATATAAAAATTCCAGATACAATATTTCAAACTTTGACAGTTAATAAAGACCATATTGATGAAGTCTGTTTTGAATGATATTACGATCAAATTATATAATTGTTCTTGGGGCTATACCAATCTTATTGCTTCGATAATTTTCTTTATTGAGGTATTGGTTATCGGTTGTCTCAAAGTTAGGCTACGTATGTACTATACAATCATACATTGGAAAACCTATAAATACAAAGTCTGAAAAAAATCGAGGATTTATTACTTCATGGGCATCATCTCATCGAAATCACAGACTGCAACTAGCACATTCTTTGTATAGGGTACACATGATCTAACACAGTAGAATACCTCTTAGTGTTGGGTGAAATCCTTAGTTTCAGTGACCTATTCTATTAATGATGGTTTTTTAAGCGTCGCCACTCACAAGACTGTAAATTTATTTTCTTAATTTAAACAATGTTCATATTTAAACAATTTACAATTATCAATCGAAACAGAAACCAGTGAAACCCCAGTAATCGGTATTTTTGAAACTCGTTGATCATAGAAAAGCTTAGTTGTGCTTTATCGAGTCAAGATAATACAATTTTTGGATGAATATCGTAGAAATGAAACCTCGTATTAAAATTTGCGCTATAATTAAAAACAAGTTTATAACTCATGTATTAGTGATGTAATATTCTACATCGAATGAATGAAAACAGTTCAACATTAAAACGACCAAACATACTCTTCTTCCTTTGTGAGTGTTGATCTCAGTGCTTACCAAATTAGGTTATTCAGTCTAATAAAGAAAACTTACCTGGTTCGGGTGTCGTAGTTTGAGGTGGCTCCGTTTCAACATTCGCCGATGTTTTATCCAAAAACACCACAACAACAATTAGTAATAACAAAAACGTCCATGTTGGCTTATGAGGCATCTTTTGCACATAGTGAGGAATTTGCAGCAAGAGCATGTCGATTATTTATTCAATGTTTTTGATTTATTAATAGCCGTTTTCTTTTATAATTAATTGCAAGATTTTGTCCTGACGCGGTTCCCACCAATTCTATTGAAGTACGTTTTCAGTATCGATTTCATGTAAAACCTCAAATGAGTTTTGCGAAAAAAAACAGTCCTTCGTCAAGGACTTGTGTACTGTTCCGCAATGTATGTATGTACATATGTAATACATATTTTCATATATAGATAATATACTTTTCTTCTATGTTATCATACACATGCTCTTGGATTCGGTATACGTATGTATTTTCGTTATGTAAAGGGATCTCAATCCATTCAATAACTATAATGTAAGAATTTAAAATCGCACGAATACGCCAGAAATTCCGAATTAGTTGTTTCAGAAACGTTTAACTAGAATATATTCTGAAGGACTATCTACATATACTCCTCGGATTGGCGGAGTTTAACATATGAATGTATATACACATATACATACATATAAAATTAATATTTTTTATTCTTAAAGAAAAGAAGAAATAATGGTACTTGTACAAAATGTAGTTGTTTTTTTTTTGCATATAAAATAGGTCGCGGTTATCTTTAGCGAAAGTATTTGGTATTTACTTGAGCAGAGATATTTTGGTAAATAGAGTTTATCGATATACTGTGTACAAAATTCAATATTTTCACGCCACTACTATGTAACAAATATTTTCGATGTTAAGCGATGGAAATTCAAGCGAGAACTAGTTTACCGAACATTTGTTCATGGTATTTATACATTTTCCTTGTTTCGTTAAAAGCGTAGTTCTCGTTCGTCGGGACTTGCGCCGTCTTGATGCATTCGTTGAGGCTTCATATGTTATGCCGGGTTTTGTGAAATTGTGTCGGTGTTTATCACAACATGTTTGTATTTGTTTCCATTTCGGTACCCTTGTCATACTCTCATAATAAAATGCGCTAAAAATGTTCCCGCCAATATGTACACACAGAGAACAGATTTGTTGTGGCAACCGACTTTTTTGTTTGCCATCCGAATCGTTGGTGCATTGAAATTTCCAGTACTGTAGCATACTACGGTTGTAACTGCAGTAGATGTTGGGTAGATGAATGATTGATGCTGATGCACGCTTAAGTTCCGGCCTTATTGCTCGTCGCTGGGTTGGGTTCCCCATTAAGCTTTCATACATCCTACACTACAGTGTATCTGTTTAAAGACAAAATAATTGCGTGCATCCTCAAAAACCAGAAGGTTTAAATAAAAGAGAGAAATGAAATAACTATAAAAGTGGATAATCGGGTTTCTGTCACCGATCTTCCTATTCCGATAAATTGTAAATTCGTATTCAAGGTCATTGCAACGTGGGAATATAGAGGTTATGGGACTTGGGGTAGGCAGTTGTGAATCCCTCCTAAATTTCATTCGTCAATTCCCAACAACCCCTACTATTCCTGTACTTTTCTATTCTGAGAATTCCACGATAGGCATACTTGCTATGTACTCCTCTCATTTATCTATCTTTTTCAAGTGACACAGCAAATGACTTGCGACGTCTGAATTCAATTTAAAAACGTATCAGAAATTGACAACAGTTAAAGATTTTAACTATTCCTTTAATATATCAAGAGAAACTTTGGTATGGTATTTATCTGTGGTTACTTGAGAGAGATGTTCCAATTGTCGCTGTGCCAGTTTCTTTCATAAAGATTCTAGGAAATTGTTTTTTTACTTCTTAGAAAAAATACGTATTTATATAGACGTGCTGGGCACGATGGCACTAAAAACTAATTTTTTTATTAACTCGAGTGCAAGTGTTGTCTGGAATGAGCAGGTACGTCATATTTTCCATAAATATTTTGACACGATGGACAAGGGCTTCGAAGCAAAAACGATCGCATTTGAAGAAGAAGTGATCTTCCACCATGTGTGATATACATAATTGAATACTGTCTTTTATGTATTCGAACGAATCGAAACACAAAATTTCCTTCTTCATTAGCCCAATAAGCACAAAGTCGGACTCGGATCCGATATGACGGACTTCGCTTTCTCTGTTCCGATTCGGATCCGATTTGAGTCCGATATGACGGACTCCGCTTTCTCTGTTCCGATTCGGATCCGATTTGAGTCCGAGATGTCGGACTCCGCTTTCTCTGTTCCGATTTGAGTCCGAGATGTCGGACTCCGCTTTCTCTGTTCCAGTACAGTATTGTTAAACGAGTGCGATATACTAAACATACTCGTTCGAATGATATGGCACTTTTTGTTTCATGTTTTTCCGATGCAATAGCTGCTTCAACAAAAGAATACACTAAGAAGAAACTTTTAAGGTATGAAATATCACCATGGATTAACGGAAATATACAATCTCTTATAGCGTATAAAACAAAACTTTTAAAGCTGAGAAAAAGAAAAAGATATGATGTAAATGATATACTAAAAAGATTAAGTCGAGTCATCAAAATTGCTACGAAAGTGTGTATGGAACAATATTATCATACAAATTTGTCCAGGCTGCAACAGCAGCCTCGAAAATGTTGGAAGTTTTTAAATCAGAGCTTAGGTAGAACATCAAAGTCCGAAATTAAACTATTAGATGAACAAGGAGATAGTATAGTGTGCGACCAAATAAAAGCTCAAAGATTCAATGATTACTTCGTTAAATCAGTGCAAGATTTGAGGGATCAAATCCAATATAGCCAATTTGATCACTGCAATTCGTTAAGAACTCTTAGTTACCACACAAAGCTTAGATTTACGAATAATAGTGAAGTTTTTGGAATTATTACAAATATGGATGAAGCTAAGAGTCCTGGAAGTGATGGAATATCAACGGCTGCTATTATTGAATGTGCAGAAGTAGTAACGCCATATTTGGTTAATATATTTAACTGTGCTATTGCAACCTCTGAGTACCCAATTATATTAAAAATGCATAAAATTACACCAGTTCCTAAAGAAAAAAATGCTGTCTCACTGGATAAGTTTAGACCAATTTCACTGCTGCCAATTATTGATAAAATTTTCGAGACGTTATTATCATCCCAACTGTCAACATATTTAGAAGATGAGCATTTGCTTTTCGAAAATCAATATGGTTTTCGTAAGGGTTGCGGGACAGAAGAAGCGGTCGTCAATGTCGTAAACAATATATGCGATGGACTCGATAGAGGGTTCTTTGGTGTATGTGGTATTTTTTACGACTTTTCCAAGGCATTTGATTTGGTTGATCATTCGATATTGATTCAAAAATTATCGTTTTATGGTATACGGAATAATGAGCTTGAACTATTCCGAAGCTATTTGGAAAACCGCACCCAATATGTCCATATAAATAAAAACAAAAGTTCAGTTTTAAGTGTTCAATGTGGTGTGCCGCAAGGAAGCGTCTTGGGACCATTGCTTTTTAAAATATATTTAAACGACATTAATAACCTTCAACTAACTGGAAAGCTTTTTATGTATGCGGATGATTTGTGCATACTTTATCCCTATAAACACAATATTGTTTTGAAGACATTCGTTGAAAGAGATGCTGCTTTAATAGTTGAATATTCGAGGCTGAATAAACTTATAATAAATGCAAACAAAACCAAATTTAAAAAGTTTAGGCCACATTGTAATGAAGAAAATTGTTCTCTTTTAATAGACGGTAAAGAAATTACAGAAGTGTCGAGTGTGAAGTATTTAGGCATACATTTGTAACAAATCTTATGCTGGAAACTTCATATTGAAAAGCTGCGAAAAAAGATTGCCCCTGTTATTGGCATTTTATACAAAATGAAATACCAACTTAATGAGAAATGTAAATATTTAATATTTCAATCATTGATACAAAGTCACCTGAACTACATGGCCATGATATATGGATATAAAAAGAACTCCGATTTGAAATCCTTACAAATTTTGCAAAATCGGGCCCTTAAAACAATACATAATTTACCTAGAAGATACTCTACTGTTTCGTTGTATAAAAATATAGCAACGAATGTTTTACCTATTTATGGATTACATAAGATGCAACTGTTAACGTATGTTTTTAAAGTAATAAATAACATCGGTCACCACAGTATAAGATTAAGCAGAATACAACATAATTTTAACACCAGAAATCATCAAAATTTAGTTGTATCAAGATGTCGTTTAGAGACAACCAAACAGAGAATAGAGCACATGGGTAGCGTTGAATATAACAACTTGCCACAGATTTTAAAGGATATAAATGCAATATCGATTTTTAAAAGTAAACTTAAAGAATATTTATTGCAAAATATTGAAATGCTTCTTATCTAACATTAATTTCGTATAACTAAATTTTAAATAACGTTTTAATAACATTTTTTGAATTATTACCATTATAACTTTGAATTTATTTATTTTATTTTTTTTTGGATATTATTTTATTATTACCATATTGTTGTCGACTAGCCTCTATAATGCCTTAAGGGCGCTGAGGCCACATACCATTGTAATCTTTTCTTGAAATAATAAAATTATACTAAATAAAAAAAAAAAAAAAAAAAAATTCTTTGGCTTTGTGTATCCTTCATATACGCCAATAGCAAAAACAGCCTCTGAACCAGATACGTTCATTAATATCGGCCAAACTTGCGCTCCAGAGCTTTTAGATATTGGTAGACCATCAACATTAAAATTTAACTCTAAATAATCACTTTGAGCATTGTAATGGCGTACGAAATCCGTGAGACTGTCCGTTATTCCGTAGTGCACGTAAAGGGTGTTTTTTATTGAGATATAGAACTTCGAATTGAAATAAAACACAAGAAAATAGTTTTAATGTCCATCAATTTGGCTTTATTGGAAGGATAATTTTATGCCATTAATGTTTAAATATGATTTCGGGCATGAGGCCGCCGCGGCTGGCTCGAATAAAGCCAATTCTACAGGTCCAATTTTCAACCACTTTTTCGAGCTATGGGGCCGTATGTTGGCAATAACGCCACGAATGTTGGCTTCCAAGTCCCCTAACGTTTCTGGTTTGTTGTCGTAGACGAGCGACTTCACATATCCCCAAAGACACATACATAGCTGAAAAAAATTAAAAACGAAAGCTTATCATTGGATATATATACGGTGGTAAATCTGTAAGCCATTGATAACTAGAATAAATAAAGGCGAGGATAGGAAGTCACCCAAAGCTCATTCATCGCAGTACTTTAAAAGTAATTTCACTTTATATACCCTACAATGATCAGGCAAATCGTATGTGGAGGTACAAGGATCTGTCAACTAAGATTTGCACCTCGGTACCCAGTTAACAGCGGCTCAAGTCTTACCGAGTGAACAGTAGTCAAGAACTTTGACCGATAAGCTTCGATCTACTTGCCTTTCCAATAATAATTATATATCGTTACACTCTTATGCTCTTGTTTACCCGAATTGGTTATGTTAGTTGGTTAGTTAATTTCAAAATACCCTCTTTCAGAAACTGTAAAAAAAGAACTTCAGCGAAGTTAAAAAAGAAATAGAAATTATATTATTTCATTTTGTTACAAAAAAATGTTAAATGTGTTATTTTTGCACTATAGGCAATAAAAAATATGCGAATAATACATTTTGGACTTAGAGATTATTAGCAATCACCATGGACTACACTTCAGTGGAGTAAATCATATTACTGACGTAACAGTTTCGAAGATGTAAGGCTTTGTAGTTGATTTCAATGTGTTATTTTTATATTGTATTTTTTAAAGATAGTGTAATAATTGTTTTGGTCTTGTTTAGAACAAAAATATTGAATTGTGGTGTTTGCAAGTGATTGTAAACCACAAACAATTTAGTGATTGTTAAAACCAGCACAAGAATTGTGTGAACCACAATCACCTACCAGATTGTAGTTTTTAATTTTTAATCATTTAAAAGAAACTCAAGCTAAATAAACTTGGTTTTAAGGATGACACAATCTTCCATTTCAGACTGTATAGTTTGGAAAAGACAATACTTCATTTTTGTAACTCCCTATAACTTACTCATTTCCCTTAACATTCCATGAAGGAACAGACGGGGAGCTTCTCTAGATTCGGTCAGCTGTGTACGATATAATTGTGTATACTCACTGGCCGGGACCTACTGTTTAAAGCCGGCTCCGAACGGCTAATGCTTTTCCAGAGAAGTTTTACATGGCTTTGAGATTGCTCTCTTACTCGTAAAGTCGCCAACATTTACGATGTGGAAACAGCCGCTGAAAAGTGTTTGATGGTCTTACCGGGTTTCGAACACGGGTTCTTCTGTGTGATAGTCGCACACACTACCTACCACACCACGGCCGCCCACAACTCCCTATAACGACCATTTTTTAATTAGGATTTAACAAATATTAGATTACGTCCGAATTCAGTATGCAATTTTTTATATTAGAAACTAATTGTACAGGTTACTTGTAATTCACATATTGTAATACTTTTAATTCCAAGATATTATAAGAAATACATTCATTTATAAAGAAATATGAGAGAAAAACCATAATTTATTCATAAACATTATTTATGGGAATATAACAAGGGAGTTTATATCTATACAGTACACATACATTAGAAACAATTCCAAGACAACGATAATAGTAGGTTTTAATGTGAAATAAAATAATAGAAATGCAAAAAAAAAAATCACAAAAGTTAAATCGAGGATGCTGAACTTTTTTAACTTAAGGGAAATTCTTAGCATTTAACACACACTCACGGACAATTTATTTATGAAAGTAGTTTCCAGATGATAGTAAGGATTTGCGAAAAAAAAAATAATAAGCTTAGTATAAAGGAATGAATGGGAAAAAATATGTAAACAATTCTCGCCATTAATATTTTACTCGTTGGCATTAATTGTAATTGTTTTGCCTTTGGGATCGTCAAATCTATCCATTGTATTAATATCCATCATCCAGCAGACGCCTATGAATGTAATGGTTAATAGTAAGGCAACAATCAAAAGACCTGACAATATTCCTCCAGTAAAGAAACCAACACAATGCCAAGGGTCACCGAAAACGAAATCTACATTTTTGGTGTAACCGAAAGGTGCTTGGAATTGCAATGAATTCCATTTTAAAGTGTAAATACTCGGTTCTTCTGCGGTTCCAATACCATATAAGGTCAAATTGCCGCAAAAATACGAAAAATCAGTGGGTGAGTACACATCATTACTGCGGAATTTAACATTGTTCCACATTACGTTAGTCATAAAGAAGTATCCACCAGATAGTGTTATATCGAACGTTAAGGGAAGCGCCGATGCTAATGTTACCGACATAGCTGTACTGTTAATCGAACTAACACTCATTGTACTAACTACCAATGGAGTACTGCTCTTGTCCACGCTATTTTCTATAGAAAGAGAGGAGAAGTATAGTAATAAATCGGCTCCACTGCGGAATATAAATCCATTAGATGTAGCAGCAGTCTCACGGCGTTCACGTCTCAGAGCAGTTGAAGTAGAAGTAAAAGGCGCAGTTGTATACATGAAGAAGACATTGTCACCAGCGTTGGAAGCAACCGAGGCAATGATCGAATCTAAAAAATAAAACCATGCAATTTTACTAATTCTTCAGCGTTGGCAAACACTAATACGATTGAGCGCGGAATTGTCAATACGCATAGTAATTTTGCACAAATGTTACTCACCGTGTGATTCCAAACTCCCGACACCTTCGACAGTATTATCATCATCAAATGTTATAAAAACTATTTTTCCCTTTCCGACTTCCAAACTATTTTTCAGTTTTCCACTCGAATCCACCGAGTTGAATTCATGTTCACCGCTGATGGAATGCAGAGCACCTACCGGATTATCTACAGAAGCATAGAAGTTCTTATCAGCTACCCCTTGCAAACGGGCAAAGCATGATTTTGACGTGATTGGATTGGTGCAAGTGAAGTGTTTGTTTGTTAACTAAAAATATAAAGAGTTACTACTAAAAATGTGTATGCAAGTAATAAATTTGTGAACTTACGTCTTTTTCCAAGAAAACAACTAATGTTTTTTCATTCTTTATAGATCCGATTATTTCAGCAAATTCAGATTCAGATATTGCGCCCAATGAAGGTTTAGCCACACTTAAAAATAACAACGAAAATCATTATTGCATATTCCAATCAATGATTTTATATGGACTTACCTGTTGACTCCCCATAAAAATACGGGTGATGGCTCAGCCAAAGCCAAACTAATGACACAGACGAATACTACCAAAGACTTCATATCTTTTGCCTTGAGGTTTAAATTTTTCTAACCGAAAATTCTCACCAGAAATGAGTTTTTTTGGGATTGCAAATTATAAATCGGAATCAAAAAAACGAAAAAAAAACACCAAAATTAAGTCTACAACTATTCCATAAGAAAATACGACGTCGCTCTGCACTGTCAAATAATGAAAATTTTTCCTTTATTCATATGACAGGTCAGTCATAAGTCATGTGATTTATTTTCGAAATTTCGATGAACATATTTGGTAATCGATTTTAGGTCAACATCGAGTTTGTACTTTCAAAATCGACTTTTCTGTAGTTGATTTTAAATGATAATAAATCGGTCAAAAAAATTTTACTATAAATAAAAATTGGTGTTCGGATTTGCAATCAGTTTTAGAATTTTGTATAAACCGCGTCGTTCGAACGCATTTTCTAACTGTATTGTAAAATACTCCTTCCTTAATTGTGAGAGAAAAATAAACAGAGTTGCAACGGGTCGCAACAGAATCAGACACCACAGTGCATTTTTGGTAAATTTTGTACAACTACATTTCTGTGGTTTTCACGAATATGTACATAATAGTAATCTTCTCAGGAGTGCGAAATGAAGTAATTTTTAAAATTGCGGCTTCTGTAAAAATACTTACTTAAGTTGTTATTTACAAAGAAAACAGAGTAACGATACATTTTCATTAAAAAATTACTTTGGCATCAAAATCCCTTAAAATTTATATAATCGATTATTCGTGAAAACCACCGATTTATGGCTTACTTTTAAACAACAGTACGGATTAGTTCTCTGTTGCTGATTTCAGGTGCTTGAATTATCGGAGTAATGTAAGCACATAGAGAAATCAACTATCTCTCTCTAACACATGCAAAATGCAACCCCAACTCAAACAGCTGATCGTCTAACGTCAGCCGTCAAGACTAATTGGACCTTATTGTGCAAGAATCGTCATCTTGATGGATGGCATTTCACATTAGTGCGACATGGCTAACATGTCGTAGCTAACGTTCTGACACAACTCGGTGGCATCTCTGTATAACATGAATTTGTTTAGAAAAAGATCATCTGAACGGAGTCACGAATTTTTTTTGACACTCAACTTTTAAAATTGTCGGCATATTTTTGGCCTAACCTGTCTATAACTCTGTGATTTTATGTGGCTGTATATGAATTTACATTTTTTACAATTGTGTGTGCTTGGAACGGAAGGAAGTAAAATTAAAAAAAAACAAAATGTTAGTAACTCGAAAATTGGTTATATTTCTACAAATACTTAACGAATTCGAATGGAGGTAGTTAAATAAGAATCGCCGTGACACCGCCCATCTTTTCCATGGTCTGCAATGTTCGGTGCCGCTCACCTCGGCATAATTAAATTTCCGTTCAATTTTGATGAAGCTGACATATAGAACACCCCGTAGTTAATTTTCAAGAATAAGCTGGAAACATAATTTTATAGTATTTTCAACGTGAACAACTGTAGCGAGTGACCATTCCCCGGTCGAACGAAACTTCTTATTTGCCGCACTGCAATATCTGTCCAGCGCCATTGATCCTCTTTACCCATTAAACTTCAATTTGGTTGCAAGGTTTATTTATTGTGTTTATAACCATAATTATTCCATGGATGAACCACTTTTTGGAAGTCAGGACAAATACATTGTGATGAACAAACCAACTATTATTCTCGTATACAAAACTGCTGTTTATTTTTCATTATTTGTCTGTTATTATTTCTTACTTTGTGTATTTTTAGCTCTTACCGGACACAGAATACAACAAGGTAGTTTGGGTGTGTTATTGGCTAAAACGTGGCATGGAAAGCATTTTTAGTTTGAGGTAAGTGTGGTTTGCCCAGAATTCTACTTCATTTGGCCAAATACTTTTGTTTTTTAGTGCTTTTGTGACAACATTGTCGCGTTATATACACTAAATATGATTTGCCGTTTATGTTTAAAAGATGTAGAGGATGTTATTAATATATTCGATGCAGCAGGTCATGAACTGAATATGGCGTCGGTAGTGGGGAAACATTTTTGGTTTGAGGTATGTTTGGTTTGAGGGAGATATAACAAAAATATAATAGTTGAGTATTGTTTCAGCCACGTAAAGATGACCCAATATCCATTTGCATTTGTAATTCCTGTTGGATAAAAGTATGCGAATTTCATGAATTCTATGAGATGATTGAAAGTGCTCATCGCCTCATGACAGAGAGGTTTATTGTAAAAACGGAAAACGCTAAATCTAAACGTCCCATGGATGATCTCATTAACTTTAGTACGCTGCCAAGTAAACGAGAACCGGATGATGAATTTGACGAATTGGGCGAAGTGCCGCTTAATATGTTGATGGAAGATACAACGGACGAGCCAACCGTTGAAAAAGCTGCAGCAATAGCGTTAGGAGCCGAAGACTCCCAGCATGATTTCAGTCATGATGACTATGAAGAGGGTGGAGATTATGTTGATGCAGCATTCGATGGTGAAGCATTTATGAAAAATATTCTAACCAATAAACCGACAGGGGACTCTATGAACAATGATACTGTTTTGAATTCAGTAACACGTGCAATGAGAAGATCAACAAGAAACAAATCAGCTGAAAATGTCCCTAAAGAATTGATGGTCACTAAGGGCACTTCAAGTACTAGAAGGCAGCAAAGTGGACGTCCTAAGAAAAGAGTGGTAATTGTCAAAGAAGATTCGAATGATGAGAAGCAAGAACATGGAGAAATGCAAAATAAGTCAGAAGATAATGAAATATACAAAGCTAAAATGAAAGAAATTGATAATCAAATTTCTCAATATATGTCCTTACATTGCGATGTTTGTAACTCGGTAACGGAAAACTTTGCTGGCCTAAGAATTCACATGCGTAACGAACATGCTATCAAGAGGGGATACGCGAAATGCTGTAATAAAAAATTTCTCAAGAGAGCACTGCTATTGGATCACATACGTCAGCATTTGGATCCTTCATGTTACAGGTACAAACACAATATTAATCATAAAAATACAAATGGTATTTTATAAAAAAAACATTTTAATGTAAAAATGTACAATCCTTTGCTAAGAAAATGTGTGAACATTTTTGTTCTAAGTTTGTAATTTACTCAGTTATTCGCAGACGCATTGATCGCGGATGTTATGACTGTGAATTTCTCTGTAAAATGAAAATGTCATACAACCACTAAACACTGTACATCGACTCCGAAGCCGTTTCTTGTCCTTGTATTTTTTGTTATCAACTACAAATCGCAAATATGAATCCTTCTCTACGAAACTTTGCACACTGTGTTCGTCCCGTTTTTAATCCTCTAACCCTAATATCTTTAAAATAAAAGTATGTTCAGAAAACGTTTTCCCGGATAATTATTTTGGTGCACAAATTTTCTTCTTGAGAAATTATAAATTTTCAACTAAAAATGATTTTTTTTAATTGTTTTAAAAATCGAAATTTATAAAGAAATTCCCTCAAAAAATGTCGCCATTGTATGAAAAATTAAACGCTGATGTTTTCATAAAGAAAATAACTAATAATATTTCATTGTGTTGAAAACGTGATTCGATCTTCCATTTAATTTCAGATGTGAAGATTGTGAACGAACTTTCGCCGACCGGCAATCAATGCGAAACCATTTTCTAATTAAGCATCAAAAAGATGAGGACAAAAAATATGAATGTTCGCAGTGTTCAAAAAAATTTGTGAAAAGATACCTTTTAGAACAGCATAAGATGTTTACACACCGAGACCGAACAACTACGTGCAAAACTTGTAACAGAAGGTATAACTTATAAATATTTATACATTATCTTTCTTGCAGCTTTTATTTTACAAAAATTTATCTGGTTTTCGGCAACGCCAAGTTTGGAATTATAAAGGATAATTGTATATAATCATATCCTATGCACAGTTATGGAGATTTATAGTAATAGGATTTAATTATATTTGCTTTCTTGTTGGTCCCCAAGTATGCAAAATTGCTGTTATGAGATTTTATAGTCTATTTTGTTGATATTATTTTAAACTTGGAAGAAGAATTTCATGGAGATGTTTTTAGTATCTTTGTCCAACTCCGTATAGGTCAGTTTATGTTCTTTTGCACATACTCCAGTTTTCTGAGATTAGGACAATGGAGGAAATTTATTCATTTATCCGTGTTATTCTTTAAAGCGTAATTCGCTGTTTCCGTTAAACTAATTGAAAAATATTGTTTTGCTAAGATAAGTTATTTGTCTGAAATGAGCACTGAAACATTTTCAGTAGGCCGAGTTTTTGCTAAGATAAGTTATTTGTCTGAAATAAGCACAAAACCGTGGTGGTAGATGTTCGGAAGGGAAAGACGGTTTAAGAGGACCTAGAAAAGCAAAGGATAGGGAATTTTAATGGCAACAAATAAATGCCTCTACGACGACACTTCCGACACTGATCGAAGCAGTCAGCGTGTTAGACGTACGAACGATCCGAAATGCGAACATTGATTTGAACCACTGCCTTGTACCACCCAGAGTACGTAGACAATTAAGTGCCGCAAAACGTGTAAACGTACGTACAGCACATATATGAAGCTATTCATTGAAAAGCCTACTCGGATTTATCTCAACTTCACCTAATGAATCCTTCTCCTCCCGAAGATATCGGAGAACAATGTCAACAGATATGATAAAGAAGCTACGAATGTTGCATACACGGCGATAACCACGCCTATCGCAACACGAGCTGTGTTGGAGCGATACCACTTGTCTTTTCCGAAAATAGAAAAGACGTCAAGGAAAGGAAACAGAGGTCTACGGAAACAGAAATGACATCAGAAAATTCTACCAACGAATAAAATACCTGTCAAAAGATGAAAATGGAAATCTGATGACAGGGATTTGGAAGCAATATTTCTCCAGTTTGTTAGCAACCGAAAAATCCTTCGAAGAAAATAACCAATCATAGGAGATTGATATGAATGTTTTTGCTAACACTGTTCGTGATTTCATGGCATATAAAAGGAAAGTTTGTGGAATGTAGAATGACAATTGTGTAACATCCTCAAAACGTTTATATTGGTCCATATTTCAAAAATGTTAACCCGGCCATGAGGCGGCCTCTTGCCCGAAATCATCTTTAAACATAGCTAAAATATACTTAATTATTTCCATTGAATGAAAGTACAGACGGGGAAGTTCTCTCGAATCAGTGAGTTGTGTACGATATAATTGACCGGGACCAACTGTTTAAAGCCGGCTCCTAACGGCTAGTGCTTTTCTCGAGAAGTTTTACATGGCTTAGAGATTGCTCTGTTACTCGTAATGTCGCCAAGTATCGAAATCTGGTTCTTCTGTGTGATAGTCGCACACAATACCTACCACACCACGCGACGCACATTCATTCTCAAAAGAACTTTTGCCATATTTTTTTGAAGTAAAGTGTCTCGGTGTCAATCATGAACCGAGCAAGCGATTAAAAACGGTTGTCGGTTGAGCGAAGACCAAACCTAAGATGAACGATGTTTGACGGTTTTTTCGCGACAGTTTCGCATCGTGTCAGTGGATGAGTGGTTTTTGTGTGACAACAAGCACGACAGAGACCAATTATGGAATAAAGATAAATTCTTGGTCAAAACATTAAATTATATGCGTTTTATTTCTTCTTGAGAACCACACATCTAAAAAAAACACCCTTACAAAGCGATTTATAAATTTTTGCCGATTGATATCCGGGTAAGATTGTTTGATATTTACAACTGACAGCATGACCACATAAACGCCGAGATTATTAGCAATCATATAACTAAACGTATCAGTTTCGAAGATATAAGGCGTTATAATTGATTTCAGTGAATTTCAATTTGTAGACGTAAATGTGTGCGTGCCATATATATACATCCGATAGCCAGACTTACACTAACTCAGGGTAGAACGCTGCAGTCGTTATCGAGTTATGGCGGTTTCAATTTACTAGCCAAAACTATGTAACTTTTGGATCGATAGAGATATTTAGTAATTTATTTTTTCTTATAGCTGAAGTTCTCCATTTTTTTTAATATTTTAAAATTTGATTGATAATTTTGCAACTAAGTTTTTATTCGACTGCCACTGGCTTTTATCGTTTTCTTAAATGACTTTGTTTTCAGGTAAAATAAAAAGGGCTAAAATTAGGTAAAAGTCGTACAACTATTGTTAATGTGGTATCCTAGGTTTAATTTTACAGCATTCAGAAATAGTTGAACATGATAGATATCGGAATTGTGTATTATTTTCGTAACTGGGTAATATTATTATTTAGGATTTTAAAATATATGTATATACAATATATGAATATAAACATTAATATATAAACTGTTCCTTTTTAGGTTTGAGACTATAGAAGAATTAGTTGAACATAATAAAGAGCATTGTAATTATGGTACAATGTGTGATATATGTGCTAAAGTTATACGGGGACCTGCAGCATTCAAACGCCATCAATTAGAGCACCAAGGTATAAAATTTCCTAAAGTGCAATGCGAATTGTGTGGTTCGTGGCACAAAGATAAATATGCGTTAAATAAACACAAAAAGAGACATATGGAATCTAAGCAACCCCATGTATGTGACATCTGCCAAAAGGTTTCACCAAGTCGCAGTGCTATGTTGAGTCATAAGAGATATGTTCATGGTACTGAAAGAACTTATGAATGCGGCGTGTGTCGAAAATGTTTTAAAAAACCTCTATCACTAAGGGAGCACATGACAACTCATACGGGAGAAGTGTTATATAGGTGTCCACATTGCCCAAAAACGTTTAATTCCAATGCCAACATGCATTCACATCGTAAAAAAGTTCATCCACGAGAATTTGAAGAAACTCGAAAACTGAGAAGACAAAACGCCCATTTAAATGATCAACCAATTCCTCCTATTTCTGTACTGAGTAATGCAAAAACAGATACACAAGCTTTGCTAGTGATTGATACGGAACATAATGATCAATCCCATAATGTTTTAATAACGACATCTACAACAGAAGTCACTTTCAGTGATGAAGACGTCCCGAATTTACCTACTAAAGAAGCTGTCGCAGTTAATCCGATAATACTTTATAGTATAAATTAGATAGATCAGCGATAGTTTGATGAAGACATCCACTTGTTAAATAGAACGTGTGCGAACATGATATGCACACAAGTATGCACTACTAGGCATAAAAGGTAACTGCAAAACGTTTTTAAGATGAAACTTTTTTTCTACCCTTATTAGATGTAATGAGAACTACAATCAAATATGAAAAATAATTAATCGGCAGTGAAATCGAGAACCTTCATTCAGAATTGGGGAATTGAAGATTACTACTACACAGACTATTACTGTCATATGTAGTTCACAAAGCCAATGACTTCATCCCGCTGAAATTACCCAACGGACGTAACAACAAACCGATAACAAAAAACACTTACCAGTATGCAACTAAACCATGGCAATATGTGGTTTGTGTAGTATAATCTTACTACTTTTGCAGAAGTAACGCATGGCTTCCCTAAGTCCGGTAAAACTGCATGAAATACTAGGGGTATTCAACCTCCATTTCGAAGATCTTGACTTTGCAGTTCGTAATAAAAATATATAATCTGGGAGAAACAATGTTTAACGATTATATCATCGAAATACCCACTAATAATCAGATTACGAGATTAAGATGATAATGGTTCGGTAACATTACGATTGACAGATACAAATAACACACTGCACCCCAGTCGACTATACCAGATTTTAAAAATAAAGAAGTTGGTCATAAAAAGAAATAAATACATATTGTAAAAATGGAAATCAAAGGCTACTGATACAAACTGGAAAAAATAAAAATAAATATGAAAGGTAAACACATTTCAATTTATTGTGAAGAATCCTTAAGCTGGCATGTATTATAAACATTAGAAAATAAGAAAAGTTAAATAAACATTTAAAAAATCCTACTAACCCCGTTCACAAATAATTTCCACGGCATTTGGTTCCATTAGTGTTGATTCGAAGCACCTATGAACAGCTGATCCCAAAATTTCATCCAGTAAGTAATTAATTAAACTGTAAACGAGAAGTTATGAACAAAACATCTTTTTGAGAAGACTTATTGTAATATACAGACTTTTCATCTTTAACAAAACGCCATAAGTTCATTTGTAGGTAATGCGTATCAACTTGAATCTGCTGTAATCCAAACTTACTGAAGGTTCGCATTCGCACACATTCCAATAAAGTCTATGTATGAAATAAGAAGTATGTGTTCAGTTATATGAATGCTGCCAACTATATTTAAAAATTAATTTACATACCTTTAAACCAATTTTTATTATGCCAGTAACAATTGACACTTTTGAGAAGTCGACGGAAGTAAAAATGTCAACTCTTTCAGAGAATAATCGGTGTATATTGGAAACATAAGACGATTCTAATTGAGATGGTGTATAGTTTGACCAATTGGATCGAAACTGTTGTTTGGAATTGGTCAAATTGCTAAAATGTGTCTTACGACTTGAGTCGCTGCTTGCTGTTGTGCGTTCATGGGATTGGTAATCATATAAACTTGCTACTACCGTCTCCATTGTTGATATTTCTTCAACAACACGTTTCATTACTGCGCGTACTGTTCGTGGCTCTAAACAATTAAGCCAATCACGCGTCTCTACACTTTTTCGCAACATTTGTGAAATATTAAGACCTTGCAAGCGAACGAACGTGTCGAGTAGATTGTGAGCTGTATCACGCATCTCTGCGCATATCTCGGTCTCATGGGTTAATGTGGCGCTATTCTCAGAGTCAATTTCGTATAAATCGTCCACAAGACTGACCTGAAAGAAATGCAGAGCAAGATAAATTAGATTTAACAAACACTTGAAGAATAAACTGACATACCAATATATGAACACCGTTTTGTTCCATCTCCAAGCACGTTTTTGATAATACCAATAATAAATTGGGAGGGCTAGATGTTGTAGAATCTCCAAAAGAATTTATTACTGTCGATATGTGGTGCAGGAAACCAACCAGCAAATTTTCTCGTATTCCCTCTACACCCTTGCCCTTATAGTCACATTTAATATTAAATGACCAATCCGCTTGAAGGAAAACTAGTAAATCTTGTAAGACACCTTTAACCTTCTCCACCAATGTGACATAAAGATTAGTTATAAGATCATTTAAATTTATTCCGGATACTGCATCGCTCTTCGCTGAAACTAGTGATAGCCTTACGGAACTCAGGCTATCCGCAAAATGGTCTTTAAGATTTTTAGAATGTGCCTCACACAACTGGTGTGCAGCTGTTACAATAATATGCACTGTATTACGGTGGATTTCAATACCACGACAAATGTTCCGCATAGCCAATAATCTGCGATGTAAGCGATCCAAAGCCCTAAGCATAATGTGTGTGTCACCAAGTCCTATATCCGATTCAACACGATCCTGGACCAAATTTAAATATTTGTCTATGTTAAGATTCATGAACACATTCAGTTCTCTTAAAGCATGCTCTTGAAAATCGTCCCTCTCAATGTCATATTGTTTTGCCACAAACATATCATAATAAGCAGTTACCACTAATGTGAGATCACTGAGGAAACCATCTATGCCCATGTCCACAAACTCTATCATATCTCTTTCGGTCTGGTCCTGCAACATAACAATTTGCTCATGTAATCTCTTCGAGGCACACATTAACATTTCGGCGGCCATATCGGAAGGCTTTTCATCCAACTGTAGCAATAATTCTCCAATTTTCGTCAAAGACTCAGCCGACTTCTCAGCCATTTGAAACTCCAATCTTAACTTCTGCTTCAGATCCGCCACTGTAATATCACAATCTTTACGTATACCTTCAAATGACGGCTGCTTACCATACGTTTCAAAAACTTTCTGGGCGTGTATGTAGTCCTGTACTGCACAATTATAATTATTATGTTCAATTTGTGCTTTTAACTTTGCTGGCAAAGACGATAGAAATTGCAATCGCTTTAGCAATGAATGTTTCTCCGATAGTTTACA
Organism: Hydrotaea cyrtoneurina; assembly: GCA_958296145.1. Taxonomy (NCBI): domain Eukaryota; kingdom Metazoa; phylum Arthropoda; class Insecta; order Diptera; family Muscidae; genus Hydrotaea; species Hydrotaea cyrtoneurina. The sequence goes on from OY282516.1 coordinate 80,847,305, forward strand.
CAATTGAGATCTTGTTCCTTGGAGTGTTCCTGTTATTTGCTCACTGAAGCTTGTTATGGTGTTCATTTTCTCTTTCAACAAATTCATATCCGATTCCATCTGCTTGAAATCGTTTTTCATTTTACGTATGGTGTCAGTGGCTGATATAAATTTGTTGTAGTTCTCATAGACCAGAGTTTGCATGTCTGAGTGCAGTGTCTGGGTATCCTTTACTACGGCAGCCTCCGTATCCATGATCTGTTTCAGCGAACAATCCTGTAATATGCGAATAAACTCATTCTACCGGACTCCTAAACACACTACTCATGTCCTACCTTGAGAACTCTCTCTAAATATTTTTCAGAATCAAATATTGTACTATCCATGTCGTAAGGAGGGATCGTCGTCTTGTGAGCCATGACAACTTAGATGTGTCGAAATTGTATTTATGCTCTGTTGCTGTTTTAGTCACTCACCACTTAGTATTGATGTTCGTGCACTCAGTTCAAACCTATCCTTTGTAATAGAATAAAAGCATTAACTTCACACTTAATCTCGATGTTTTGCCAACAAAAAACGTCGTACTTACTGTATTAACTGCATGAGTGATGACACGATTTTGCAAACTTTGCATTGGGTATTAGATGGCAAAGGCGATCCAAACGGGGGTCGGCTCTATTTTATTACTATCACGACGGCGGCATTTTCGATTTTTCTTCGGCGGCTAAGATGAAGACTACGATTATAAAAATAGACTGTGAATTGCAAGTTCTTTTTTTTGAAAGTAATCAAACAAAAAACCAGTTCAAACCTGAACATGGTTTTTCTTAAAGAGGAACACCTGGAAATATTAAATCTAGCTTGCCCCGGTATTTTTACCTAAAACAATGTTTGTTATTAGTTTTGTTATAATTTACCCTCAACTTTTTTGTATTTATTTTAATTCATGAAATTTTCATAGACCATAATTGTTGTTGTACAACATATGCATAAAATAGGAACAAAATTTTACAACTGAATCGGTTGTGCAAATAAGCAGTACAAATTCAAATTATTTGAAATTACGGATACAGCTGTAAAGGCTAACATTTTTGAGACGAAGTTAACCGATGAAACATCGGATGCTTTGGCTAACAAAAATATCAACGACGGCGACGACTTGGCTAGTTTATCGGTCGGCTTAACCCGCTGCTGGGGTCATAATGTTGTTCAACTTGGTACTGTTCCAAAATATCGACTTTTTGTAAGGTTTGTAAGTGTTTTTAATTTCCCGACCTTTAAAAGAAAAACAATGATGAAGGTTATTTCTGTTTAATGATATCATTTGATGATGTTTATACAATTTGTTGAAAAAATTACTATTTTCCCAACAAAAGAACAATGTACGATCTTGTTATGTTTAAACCCTACATAGTTGAATCCGGATCAAAAATACCGAGAATCAGGAAGTAAAAACTCTGTAAATTTCCGGTAACATCTTTGTATTGATGTTGAATAAATAAAAAAAAAGAATACGTCCCAGGTTAAAAACCCCAAATTTGAATGAAATTCCGCGAAACTTTTTTGTCTTCTCCCTTTCCTCTTATTCCGAATTAAAATGTATCTCCAATTTCCCCCATTTTCAAACCTACTAATCTATGTGAATTACGAAATTTAAAAAAAATCTGAATGTAAGGGGCCCGAAGCAAAAAAGTAGGTATTAAAAGAAATAAGAAATTCCCGTTTCATTTTTCACTTTTTTTCCACCAAAGTATTAGTAGGTAAGATTGTAGTTGTAGTGTAAACAAATAGTATCAAGAGACTTTTGAATATCTAATTTAAACAAAACTCATTTTTTCTGAAGCCAATTTATCCAGAACAATTTGTTCAATGTAAAAAACGAAAACATCGACTTGTTCAAATACGCTATGCATGAGCCACATTTTAACAAAATCAATTTTTTCAAAAAAAAATTTAAATTCTAATGGGTAATAGTATTCGAGAAGATTGAATGCATTTTTTTAAATACAAAATCATCAATTTGGTTTTCAAAAAGGAAAGAATATTAATCAACTTCTCGGCAAATTCACCAACCATGTTAATCAAGGTCTGAATAACAGTTTCCACAGTCTGGTTTTGTTCATCGATTTCAGCAAAGCATTTGACACCTTATCCCACAGCAAACTAATCGATGTTTTACAAAGAAACGGTATAAGAGGAAACGTTCTAAACTTATTTCGCAAATACCTTGAATGCAGACGCTTTAGTGTTGAGATTGGCGAAACCCTGAGTAGCAAAATGGTGTCCACGCATGGCGTACCACAAGGTTCAAAACTAGGACCAATATATAATTTATGCTAACGATATGATTAATGCTCTTACCGAAAGCAACTCATTTGCATACGCTGACGATACAGCCATAGTTGTAACAGACAAAAACATCGATACTGCCACAGAAATAATGCAACATCAGTTGAATATTGTTACAAAATGGTGCCATGATAATGGTCTAATAATCAATGCCAACACTAACACTAAAACTATACTTGGTTTTAATTACACAATTATGAAGGCGCAAACAACTAAAACATTTGAAAAAATAGATTTTGTTAAAGTTTTGCTTTTGCCGAACGGACATTGATCTGAATAAAACGTTGTTCTCATTTTTTAGATTGCAGAAACTATTTTTCCAGAATACATAATGGCACAAAAGATTTAGAAATAAGAAAAAAAAATGTTTGCCAAAAAATTTCCCATTTTGTTGGCACTCATCCACTGACATGATACGAAAAGGTGAGACCTCACAGACAAATTTGGTTGAACATATTTTGCGAGCTCTGATTGTGATTGTTTTCTCCCAATATGATAAAAAAAATGTATTTCTCTAAACAATTTTTATTAAAAACGTGTATTTTAAAAATGTTTGTCTGGCTGTTTCCATGAAACGAATTTGTTCGTTCGTTACAATTTGTAAAAATTGAAGGCGCAATATAATGGATTCTTATCAGTAATGACAGCTTATTCTTTTGGAATTGTGTTCCAAATGTCGATATCAATCATATATCTGAAAACCAGAAATGAATAATGTCTGAAACCCATTTTATAAAGAGGTAAAACGCGTGAAATGTATAACAGGAGGAACATTTATAGGCGATTCGCAAATCCCATGTGATTTCCCAATCACACGATTATCAGGACGGACATGGGCAATTTAGAAGGATAGAGGCACTCCTGCGGTCAACCTATGCTCGATAGATGAACACTTTGGAAACATCTAGAGCCACGACCTTGCTTACACCAGAATGAATCGACACGATCGTTCCGAAAGGAACCCGAACCAGAAGGTCGATTTTTACGGAAGCCATACTGCGAATCATTCAGAAGGCCGTTAGACTCTAGATACTTAACCGGATGGTGGATATTCATGCTCTCCATAACTTTCGAGAGCGCAGAACATATTGCTATTGGGCGGTAATTTGCAGGAATTGTAGCCTCACCATTCATGAGGATCGGGTGAACATTGGCAACTTTTCAACATGAAGGGTAAATACCAGCACGGTACATCATGTTAAAAAGATTGCGCAATGGACGAGCTAGCATCGAAGAACACTTACAAAGGACAGGTCATAAGCAGAGCTGCAAGAACGTGTTCGAAAAAATTCTGATGCATCGAACTAGATACGTTTTCATCTTCTGACGAAAATTAATGCTTTGCAAATATTTCAGCCAGAAGGTTACCTTGGTCAATTGTGTCAGTGAATATCTGGCCATCGTTAACGAAATTTGGGATAGAAGATGACGAATTGTCTTTACTTGCCCCGGGAGAATTAAGAACTTTAGCACGAAGACGCTGTTCGCGAAGAAGTTTTTCGCATCTAAGTACTCTGGCACACGATGACCTCGCCTGCTTACGTAGCAGATCAGTGGTGACATAGAACTTCATGTTTAGAGGAGAATGTAAAATACTGAATCAGATCCATGATCTGTTTGCATTAGCTCCTCGCATGTGAGAGACTCAGCAGCAGTATCAGACTCTGGTACAGGATTTCAACGTTTCTGTAATTAGTTTCAATTATTTTTAAACAATTGCACATATCTGTCGCTACTTATATTTTATCATATTAAACGTCTCCACTTTAATCCTAATCGTTTTACAATCTTACACGAAACAACTTAATGCAATTTGTATGAAAACAGGCGAAATAGATTTTATTGGAGAAGCTAGTTATCAACTTTTGAATTTTTTGTTTACCATAAACAACTTGTTTATAAACGGTGTCTCTAAATTTTTAGCAATATTTGAGTTAAATAGCAATACAATATTTGTCTGTTGTAGTTTTTGTTTGAAACATACATAACATGGGATAGGGATGGATATTAACTGCCTGTTTCCATAAAACGAATTCCTCCGTTCGTTACAAATTGTAAAAATTGGAAGCGTTATAATGAGGGCTTTAGAATTTATTCAATTGTGGATTTCAGATAGAACACAAAGTACAAGGTTTCCGTACTGAGAAACGTCAGTTTTATTGTGCCTTCAATTTTAACAATTCATAACGAACGAACGAATTAGTTTTACGAAAACCGGCAGTGAATTGAATTAGGGCTGGTTTCCGTAAAACGAATTCATTCGTTCGTTATGAATCGTTACAAATTGACAAAATTATTGTAGACAGAACAAAACGGATATTTGTCAGTAGTCATAGACCATTCTTTTGGGTCTGTATTGCATATCTCGATGTCTAACATATATCTGAAAACATGAATAAAATGAGGTATGCAAGCCATTTTATAACGTTTTCAATATGGTTGACTTGTATCGAACTAACAAATATCTTTAATGGAAACCGGCAGACAATTTAGTTTATTTAATCAAACTGGGCCGTTTTAGAACTTTCATCACATTTACGTACGTATGTCCCTTAAAATTTCATGAAGGGAACAGCTGCTTTCATTACCACAAATGTCCGAAACTTCAAATCTTGTGTGAATTTTTGGACTTCGTTTAGCTGTGACTTGTACAAAATGATTTTTTACAAAAAAAAAAAATGGAAGTTCCAATTGGTTTCTTTCCAAGAAATGTATAAGGATATACCCAATCTACGCGGGCCGGGTCAGCTAAGTAAACATTTTTCTAGGTAGGGCGAAGTCTACCGGGTCAGCTGGTAAGAAATGAAAAATACCTTACCCCATTATAACTTCTGTATACAACGCCGTACAAATCTGGCTTTATGTATGCAAATTGAACGACCAATATATGATAGTAAAATAATCAATGACCCATAAATTATAATAATAAGTGCTCTCTGATGTCTACGCCATTTTAAGTATTCTCTCCAGTTTTCGAATCTGTTGCGGTAGTGGGGCTCCAATTCAAATTCACTTCGATGAGGAAATAAGGATAAATAGAAATCCTCTAATAAGTGGCGAATTAACTCATCATCTTCATATTGAGGATCCAGATTATCATTAATGCAGTTAAATTTTCTGTAAAAAAATAATAATAATGAAAGTTAAGGACAAGTTATGTACATAGTGTATATATGCGAATATCGTAATGAATTGGTTTGTCTACACATGGTGTTCGAGAACGAACATAATTCATTCAACATTTTATTACGGTTTTAATATTTGTCAACATTTTTATTACGGTTCGGTTTTCAATATTTTAATTATGGCCATTTTTTTTAAAATGGGTACGACATTTTCGCTACTGCTGCGTTTTGTGCGCATACGCATACGGGCGATCTTGCAGACCACACAGATAGGCAAATCATTTTCGGTCGGTCTAATGTCATGGATTTTTCTAAGTACTTTCACTTCTTATCTTCCGACACATGTAAGGGAAGAAGATAGGAATTTTGAGTAAAATTTTTGTAAGTAGATTAACTGCCTGTTTCCATACAACGAATTTCTTCATTCGTTACAAATTGTCAAAATTGAAGGAGCAATAATACGGTTTTATTACAGTAATGAGAGCTTGTTCTATTGGGATCATGTTCCGTATGTCGATATCTAACATATATCTGAAAACCAGAATTGAATAATGTCTGAAACCCATTTTATGACGCTTACAATACTGACGATTTGTAATGAACGTACAAATTCGTTTTATGGAAACAGGCAGTAAGTAGTTTGAATGATTTAATAAAAAAAGAAGAGTTCACTCAAACCATATAGTCCACTAAATTTACATTGGTATTTATTGAAAAAAAACAAAAACATTTACGTCGTGCTATCTAACTTTCTGAGAAGTGTACTAAAATATGATAAATAAATGTCCTAAACAGCTAGTTCTTTAAACAACAACGTTTGCGCTGGACGCTGATTGCAACATATTGTGCGCATGGCTAAAATGCTCCGGCTCTAAATGGGAAAATTCAATGAAACTTGTAACGAACCCAAGACTAAATTCGTGAAACTCTACGAAATTTCAGCAAATTGATAATTGAAAAAAAAGACGATGCAGATATTTTTCTTCATTATTAACAAGATGAGCCTGTAACTTAGTTGATATAAACAACTGCTAAATACCAATTGAATAAAGCCTTCGTATCAGAAATAAAACTTTAAAAAATAATGCATTAATGTGACTGGTCAAATCAAAATGAGAATAATTATTCCAAGACAATTCATACTATCTACAAATTCTATTGAAGCACTGTTAATATTAAAGGTAATGTTATTCTGATCATTATGCATGAATAACGCTCGTATATTTTTTGGATTAAAACCAGTACATTTCACTGAAATTGTTTATAAAAGCAGTAAATCGATTTGGAAATGCAGTACTTTTCGCAGTATATTTTTTATTCAATATATAAAAAAATATTAATAATCATTTCCATCAGAATCAGCTTCTGTGGTTGTTTTGTATTTGTCGTTTGATGGAATTTGACAAAGAAATTCCGGCTTCGTTTTGAAGTATGTGTAGAAAATCAAGCATTTGTACTTCAAATTACATTCGACGGTCAGAATCGCCTTCAATGTTTGCATATCTTATCGGGTTTTGTCTGACGTCCATTGTTTGTTCACTGCAGAGAAGATTCGTAAAAGTATATTTATTATGTATCGAAAAACAGTATATTGAGAGAGAAAGGCATTGTTGTTTTGTAGGTCCAAAGAATTGCCATAATTGTTTTTAAAAAATATGTGAATGGCATAAAAGAAGAAAAGAGCTTCCAGATAAATAAGAAGAAATTAGTCTACATGCATTTTGAGAGAATTGAAAAACTTTTTTTAATTTAGAAAATGCTTGAAATGATCAATCCTGTCAAAAGCATTGGACAACTCAACTTTGTTTTACAACCAGTTGTATAGTGTAATGCCGCATTAATCCAAGTTTTCTTAACTTGTTTGTTTTTCTTTGACTTGCCTCAATAATGCCTTTTAGCGCGGATGAATAAATAAATTTGAATATAAAATATATATATATATTTGTTTTTAACTTGTTTAATATGGGCCATAATTATAATTTAGGCAATATTGTCAATGATAATACGTTTTTGATGTCCCATTTGAGAAATTCTCCAAATAATATAAATTTTGGTCACATAAACTACAAAAACTTGGGTCAAATTATTCTAAATTTTATGAGATTAAACTTCTATTAGAAGGGGGTTATTTGAGTGTAGTAAAGTTTACTGATACGTGGTTAAAGTCATATGTAACTAGTAATGCAGTAGAAATCCCTGGCTATGTATGTGGGGTGGGGTGGCTCTTTATGTTTCAAGAAAAATTAAGCATAAAGCATAATTAAGCAATTAAGCATAATTAAGCATAAAGCGGTATATTTGAGTTAGAGTGTGTCTGAATGCCTTTTTGTAGAGCTCGATCTTGTGGATGTGGTCTACCTTCCCCATAGACATTTTACTGCGTTTGAAGAAGATATATCGGATTTGGTTATAAGATATTCCAATATAGTTATAATGGGTGATTTTAACCATAATTTGTTCGTCGTGAATAAATCGTCCCTAGTTAGAAGCCATTGCAGAGACCGTAATCTCTCTGTCGTTCACAATTCTATTCCAAAGCACTGTGATGTTACTAATAATTCAACATCATTAATAGATTATTTTTTGTAGTCCTCATCGGATCTGGTTAAATTCTCCCATCAGTTCCAATGTGCTGGTGTCATATCATTCTTTTGTGTTTTTATCTATCAGAATATCTTATCCCTATGTATTTTATGACTATAGTGCCATGGATCTTAATGGGTTACAGGAGGCTCTAGCAGGTTGTCATTTGCCTGATAAATTCTCAACTAATAGCGTGGATGATCAGTTAGAGATAAGATGGTTGAACATGCATTGAAATCTCAGATGGTTGGTCGCATTGATAAGTGCTCACTTTTGCATAATTGTCATTAATTGGACTAACTGACAATATTTGCAAAATGATCGGTGGCCGCCGTGTTCTTTGGTCGTTTGACGTCAAGAAACACTACTCCCTTCTTCCTCAATCACCAATACTTGCAACACAGATAATTTTCGTTCGATTTTTTCCGTGGTACCAACAAATTTTAGAAACGCCTTCGACTACGCCTGCTGTCCAATTACGACTACACTAACCGTAATCATTCTGAGTATGTAATGCTAGTAAAATTTATTGCTCTGAGAATATTTTTAGATAATTCGTTGTAAAAGATAACCGAATCTCTAATCGTATTCCAGTTTTACATGCATTCGTACTAACCTGGGACTTTTGCGTATTCTATCTAAAGCAGCAACTACATCAGTTACATTGGATGTTAACATCATAAAGTTACTTTGAACATTTCGTTTAGGATTTAATTGGAATTTGTACTTTGGTCGTAGAGCGAAATTCGATTCCAAAGCTTGTGCTAGTTGAGCACATTTCATCACTAGCTCTCGCGTTACTGTGGGCTAAAGATATAAACGAGATAATTCGATATATTATATATAAATTGCAGAACAAAACCAGACTCACCAAGCGTGAATCCTCGTAGCGTTCATATAATACTGTGGAATATTTAAGTTTATCAACAGTTTCTTTGAAGGAATCCGTAAGACTACAATTGTGTACAATGTCTCCAAAAAAACGAACCGCCGACCAGTCTAAGGGCAACGGGAAAATTCTAGCCAAAAATGTCCGTATTTCTCTATCCGACCATGTTAGCGAACGATCGGTATCAAATTCATTGAAAATGTCTTTAACTGTTACAGAATTCGTTTCTCCCATTATAAAAGTATAGTAAAGAAAAGCAAATTGTATATCGTTAGAGGCACGAAATCGATGAGTTGCGGTAGCTAAAGTTTCCAGGGGAAACTCCTTTTGCATTGCTTCAATAATAGATGTTTCCAACAAAAATCCCACGTGGCCTATAACATGTCGTGCTTTGAATCCATACCTCTGATTAAGAAGCATATTTGTGTATATAAGAGATTGTGAATAAATGTCCAGTGAAGAAATATATGACATCTGTGGTTTCTCTGTTGATTTATATCTTTTTATCAAATATTTTTTTGTTTGTACGTTCTCATGTATTTGTTTGTTGAAGTTGTCTACAACCTTCCTCATATCGGCTTTGTTTGTCAAGTTTTTTTGTTTCACTAAAATGTCCTTGAAACTACTAGCAGTTCTTGCTGCGAATTCTTCGATTTCTGTATTTGAAGATTCGGCTTTCTTTCTGTTGTTGTTTTTTTTACTTTTGTCGCCTTTTTTTATACGTTTTCTGTTGTTGCGGATTTCAATATTCTCGTTTCCACAATCTCCACCATCGTACTGACACTGTTGTATATTACAATGCCTATCGCATGCTCCATCGCCAATGTATGTCCAAGGACAATCCTCTGCACAGTCCGGCACAAGCCAGGCAGCTTGATAAATTCGCACACCCTCGGAATCGGTGTATAGATCTTCCGGGTATAAATGTGTACCCAAAAATATATCATCATTTAAGTAAAGAAACCTTTTTGAGAGATTCGGAATTCGGTGCAAAAATGTTTCTATAGCGCTGCTTGAAAATGTAGGTAACCATTGCAAATTTGGTGTCAATACTTCATGGGGCACTATTTGTATACGTTCATTGCTGAGATCTAACCATTTCGGAATTTGGCCGTTTGTTACAATGTAAATGCGTCTAATCCAAGGAGCAAATATCTCCAATGAACGCAATGAATATTTCAGTTCGTTTTTGTCATCGAAACGAGCTTTATAATAGTTAGTATCAAATTGATTTATCGAATTTGTAAATGCCGGATCCGTGCCATTTACCCAGGTATAAACAACATCTATCGGTTCACAAAGTGGTGGTAATAGTTTTGGAGAAACTTTTATCTGAAAATACTATACTATTGTAACGAATTACATAAAAGTCCATGTCCGAAATTTAAGAAAATTGTTGACTGTGTATGGTATATTGTTAATTATTGGCTCAGTATATGGGAGATTCTCAATTTGATCTCAAACAACACGATCAGTTGACGTGCACCCGTGCATACATAGGCCACAGTATGTCATTCATAATTAATGCAACATTATTAATTCGGACGGTGCAATACCGGTTTACAGAATTTTTTTGGATTATAACTTTCGCGTGTGTTTGTCCATATTTGTAATCCGTACGGAATGTCGTCTGACCAAAACTTACACGTTCATATGTTATGTATTTTTTTGTTAATCATTTTTTGGGAATTATTAACCATATCGCTGTCTTCTATATTTCTTTTAAATTTCAGACACTATAAAAGGCGGATATTGTTTATTTACTTGGCATAGCACGGTAGTTAATGCAGCTGCAAAAGCAAGAATCAGAATCAGTTTTAATTTGTGTCTTCGTATTACACGATACCATGACCTCCTTTCCAAACGCATTGTACCATTTTACAAATATTTACATATCTTCATTTCATACACATAAATTAACTTTAGAAAAAGGTTTGACGTTGGAGAGGATATGTCTAACTCATCACGTTTACATTAGACTTTAACATTAACCTAAAAATATTATGAGAATATAAAAAAAATTAAAACTATTATAAAAAAAGCAATAACATCGAAATAATCAACAAAATACGTCTATGACTTCAAAAGTTGAATTTTCTTATTGATAGTACTCAGCCGAAAAAGTGATCGAAGAAAGCAATAACATCGAAATATTCAACAGAATAAATCTATACAAAGACGAATTTCCTGTTGATAGTAATCAGCCGAAAAAAGCGAAGAAATTTGTTTAGTTTAACACTAAAATGCCAACAGCAGAACTTTTAAAGACGATGTCTGTAGAAAACACGTTAAATAAATGTCATTTAAGCATAGGTCAGCTGTGATTGAAAAATCTGTTGAGGTAAGTAATCATCTTCGACAAAAATCCCAGTATTCACCGGCTTTCCTGCCTAAATTCCCTCACAAAGGTTATTCTTGAAAATGAACTACGGGGTGTTCTATAGTTCAGCTAACGACATCAAAATTGAACGGAAAATTAAATAAGCTGATATGGCGACGACTTTGATACTGGTGATCATAATCCTGAAATAAATATGTCATTTCACAGATGAACCTTATACGTCAGTTGTAGTAGTGGTCCATCCATGTCGTGTTGTTTACGAACACCAATTCGGGATTATCCCATCTACACCCCCCACCCCCCTCCCCCACATTCATTCAACAACCCAAATAAATAAATAAAAATAATAATGATTCTAATCAAATTGATTTACTGAGAGAACAATGGTGAAAAATCCGACCGACTCACCTGACAGAAGATAAATATTTGGTGGGACTTTTTCGGCGTCAAAAGAAAATCGAGCTGACTCGGCGCAATTGGTGGCGTCAAATTTCACCGCCGCCGATGAGATTTCCCTCAAATCGCTTATACAAAAACAAAAATAAGTTTCCTAATTTCCTGTATGTTGCGTAATATGGGCCTAAACTAGACTTTGAGGAATTGGTATAAATATATTTTTTTATATTTATTAAATTTGTATCATTAATTCATTAACTATATATAAAATCCATTGAATAATAATAATATACCACCGTCGACTATATTGGCTCGGCTCGGTTTTCCACCTTTTTAATTTCTTGCATTGATTGTCTTCCTTTTGACACCTCTTTCTAAACAAATTCAAGTTATACAGAGATGCCACCGATATGACACGAACACAACCATGTCGCACTTTTTTCTTTTTTTTTTTTTTGAATAATTCCATGTTTACACGATACATCTGATTTTCAATCATATTTGAATGCGTTTGTTTAAATGAGAGTGTCGAAAAATTTCGACAAAGATACCCAGAAGCTGATAGAAAAGAAATAAACAAAAGATATTTTGTGTATTTTTTATTTTGAATTAATCTATATGTATACTTAATTTTTTTTTAAATTACAGTAAAAGCTCGATTAGCGCAACCGGCATTTTTTTATATTATGGTCTTTATAAGTGCAATTTTTTTCTGATGAGCTGAAATGTTGTATTTTGTTTGGATGTCATGGTTAAACCAAACGCTCCCTTGTCAACAATATTCTCTGTATTATTATTTTACCTGTGTTTTCTTGGTTTTTTTCATTCCATATTCTTCGATTTCAAAATTTAAACATATATATTTGGGGCTCGGTAAGTGCAACAATCTCAGTAAATGCAACAGGCACGATTTCCTATCGGTTGCGCAAATTGAGCTCTTACTGTATTCATCTTAATATATATTTACCCTCGACACTGATTCACTGATACACTGATTTTTTTTTTACCAAATTTTTTTTTTCCAAAATTTTTTTTTCTTAAAATTTTTTTTTTTACAAAAATTTTTTTTTTCCAAATTTTTTTTTTCAAGAAATTTTTTTTTTCAGAATAATTTTTTTTTTCCACAAAATTTTTTTTTTCAACAAAATTTTTTTTTCAACAAAAATTTTTTTTTTCAACAAAAATTTTTTTTTTCAGCAAAAATTTGTTTTTCAACAAAAACTTTTTTTTTCAGCAAAAATTTTTTTTTCAACAAAAATTTTTTTTTCAACAAAATTTTTTTTTTGAAGAAAATTTTTTTTTTCCAACCAAATTTTTTTTTAACCCATTATTGCCAAGCCGGTAATTTAACTTACCAGCACTTTAGTCAAGCATAAAACCTATCGTATACAAAAAAAACTTAACTTTCTTTGGTATATACTTTAACTTAATGTATTTTAAGAAAACAATTTGAAGGATATTTATTTTTTGTTATCCTTTCGCGTTTGGGAAGGATTTTTGCCAAGCTCCAAAAAACATCATATTTTAAAGCAACTATAAAAATTATATAAAAAATTTAATTTTTTTTTTTAAACACTATTTCTAAACCCTCATTTCGTCTACTTTTATTATGTGCATAATTCAATTTAATTTACCTCTACTAAAAGTTTGAAATACCATCAATTATCCTTGTGGTAATTTCACTTACCATTGGGCAGAAACATATAGTATTGGATTAGAGTTTAAAATATACAAAACAATTAATAAGTAAAACAATTCACTCAAATTCTTTATTTTCCTATTTTTTTTAATGCATCTTTTAATTTTAAATAAATATATTTAACTGAAATAAGAATTTTTCCTTTAAATCTAATTCTTTTATTTTTCCAAAAACACTTAACATATCGGCCCACTGGTAAGTAAACTTACCATCTCATATCTCAGAAACCAATCGTTCCATTTTCTTGAAACTTAAAATATATCTTAGTTATACCCAAAAACTACTATGTGAAAAGTTTCAACGAGATCGGTTCACGTTTTCGGGTAGCTGGCAATAATGGGTTAAACTAAAACTTTTTTTTTTCCACAGAATTTTTTTTTTCCACTAAATTTGTTGTCCATATTTCAACGGGCGCCATAGGCGCATTACAACTTACTAGTTAATATATATTTTTGCTAAAACAAGGGCAATTAACATTTCCTCCGACAGTGACATTATCGCTTTCACACTTCTAACTGATTGAAGAAAATTGATGTATGGATTTTCTGAAAGCGTCATTCTACACTTGATCATACATCAGATGTGTTGTGTAAATTAATTTACGATATATCAGAATTAATTTATGGAAAAAAGTCACTTTTGGAAAATTTTAAGTTGTGACCCTTTTGTATTTACGGATTTCTCGTTTTCGAGAAATCTAACGTAAAATGATAACTAAAAAAAATGTCGATCGGAAGCCGTGATCCAAAGAAGTCGAAGCATCCACAATTATGTAGACACGAAAATGTCGATAACGGATGCCGTAATTAGGCCCCTGCTTAGAATGTTTACGAATACGGGGAAAGCATTTCACCCAAATTCTGTCCATATCAGAAGAAATGGATTTCAAAGTTATGGCCTTAAAACCTTTGTGACAAGTGATTCGTTAGATTTATGGAAGAATTCAAAAAAGCCGTTAGGAATACAATTTAATTTGTCAATACAGGTGATTAGAGGAAATAAGAATATATTTGAATATAAGTACATGTGGTATACGTTAATTTAAATCAACAACCATATCTCACAAAACGCAACGAAAAAGCATAATTTCTGTTTATAATGCGGTTGTTACACAAAAAGTGAGGACCGCCGTTGTTGTTAAATCATGAAATTGTTTAATACTAATAAAGAAAAAATGTATCAATGTCCAGAAAGCGCTAAGAAATTTGTAAAGAAATATTTGCAACATAAATATATGAGTTCTCACACAATATTAATACATGGTAATTACGGATAGATGTGGGACATACATATGTTCCAATGTGATCTATGTGGTACGTGACACAAGGCCAAATTGAGCTTAGTTAGACACAAAAGGCGTCAGAAATATGGTATGTTATGTCTGTAGAAAACCGCTTCAGTCGTAAAATCAGTTTTTTCAGTGGAGTCAATTCTGAGTTAAACAAATTTATTTATTTTAATGAACATGTAGATCACGATTTAACAAACAATATATATGATTTTCGCTCAATATTTTCCAAAATGGAATATGCAAAAAATGTGAGGAAAATAAAAGCGTCACCACTTGTGTATAGGGAATTCACGAAGGATAAATATTTTATAGAAAAAGACACAAGAGATTAATTAATAATTATACAGAAAATAGTAAAGCGTTTTGAACAACACGTACAATATATTTTTACACAGTAAAAGCTATGCACTAATTTTCGGGAAACAATTCGATCTAAAAGCGTAAAGTCTTTTCCAGTTGCAGTATTTCAACACCCCGTCTCAATTAGAAAGTTTTAATAGATGTCTAATATTACAAATCTCGACTTATGTAATGCGTTTGAAAATAGATGAGCTATTTGATTTCTACTTAATATATATTTGAAGCCTATAGTCTTGGAAGCTTTACATAGAGACAATAACCATGTTGTGATCTTTAAAACCTAAGATTTATTTGTTTCGTATTAAATTTTTCATTCCAGCATCGTGACTCTGCTTTAAACCGTAAAACGATTTATGTTACTTAAGAGCCATGTTCGGTTTGGTCTTCAATCCACCTGGAATCTCTATAATTCATCATGTAAAAATGTTGTCAATGCCGTGTATTGGCAACTGGGGGAGTAAATAAGGTATACGCCCACCACATGAAGCTCGTACTCGTGTTCCACTAAATGGTTTCGGTGTTGTTTTCTCTTCTTCCTTTTACTCCAATCACCATATTATTTCTTATTAAATCATTTAACTATGTATTACTTATATATCCCATCCTACTATTCCATATACATATTTCTCGATTCAGCTTGATTTGAAAAGTATGACATTTTTTTTAGCAAATTTTCAATTCAAATAAATTTCCAGCTCGTTCAGCTTTTCCAATTTCTGGTTCTTCCTTAACAAGAAATGCACTTTTGTCATTGAAATTGACCTTATTTTTTCTCGACTACAGTATTTTTTACGCAGAATATTTCACCAACATGATTTGCTATTACAATCACCATTAATTAGCAACTGTTATACAACTGGTTATTGGTTCGTCTTACTTCACAAGTCTTTACAAAAGTTGATCTGCATAGCACTGCAGTACTTCATTCATATCCACCATGAAACTTACACTTGATTTACTTGCAATCTTAGCTTCTTTTATTCTGCCGTCTCTTTTCATGTGGTTTTAAACTACCCTTTTTTTCTTGTTTGCACTATTAAAGTAAAATAACGGCAACCGGAACTGATGTACGTAAACAAATTAATAAGAACCACACAATTATTTTCAAGCGGTTATTAAAAGAAATAAATCATATCATAATTTACTTTTTGCTCAAGTATCAACTTATGTGCATACATGCTTATTATTTACTAAACTATAACATGAATTATGTGTACTGACGTCGTTAATGATGTAAACAGTTTTGAGTAAACATTCTACGTATGTTGTTTTTTGAAAACAAAGTCAGTATCGGTATATTATTTTCAATAAAAGTAAAGCGAATCCGCATGGTGTCAAAATTTTAAAATCGATAAAATGCATTTGCTTGTGAAAACCTCAGGTATAAACGTCGTAACTACAGGCTCTATATATATATTGTTGTCCTCAGAACACCTTAAAAAAGTGAACACACAAAACAAATACATTCAGCAGTAGAAGGAAATGTACGGGTAATACATACTAACTACTATCAAATATATTATGGTGCTCCGATTATCTTGTCTCATAAAATGGAGAATAAATAGGTTTTGTAATATTTTTTTAGTTATACTTTGTTTATTTAGAGGCATTACAAGATAAATAAAGTTAAATATAACATTATATTTTTCATTTTAATCACAGCAGTCTTTATATAACTTACATTTAGGATAACTATTCTTATTTTTACAGAATTTTGCTAAAACAAAATTGGATGAATGTCGGAGTGTTGTGAGAGAATATGCCAAAATTCCAAAACTAGAACCAAAAGCAAAATGAAAACATACAAATTCTAAATACTGCAAACGAATAACATAACAATATACATTTTTTATTAAAGTATAACATACATACATATATAATATGAGTAATGATAATAAATAAACCAATAAATATTTTGCAGTTCGTTCGTTTGGAATGTTTAAAAATTACAACTTAAATACAATTGCTTTCTTCCAATTGGTTGTTTCTAATAGAATTGTGCTTTGTACCAAAAATCAATGTTATTTACTTATCAAATATTATGAGGAGTTGTTTGGATATTTTATAGCACACATGCTTATATCACGATAACATTTAAAATGAAAGAAAGTAAGTTCCATTCTAAAATATAGCATTGATGTTATTACAATTGTTTTCAAAAACAAAACGTACTGTCTGAATAAGAATATGAAAATATAATTTGGAATATTGTTGATTGCATGTTTGAGAAAAAAACATAAAGATCAAGGGAGTTTGAACATGTAAAAGTTCGATAAGTTCGGCCGGGCCGTAACTTATATACTCGTCACCATGGTGTGCGTTCCATAGTATTGTTTTCAAAAACAATTTAAAACGTACCGTCTGAATCAGAGTATGGAAGAAGAAAAACAACAGAATAATTTGATCAAGGAAGGATTTTCCACTTCTCTTTTTAATTTTGTGTGTCTTCATCAGAGAAATAATTAGGCATAAGGAAGACATTGACTTAAACCGAAATATTGGAATACTAATAAAAAAAAACATCGTGTTGATGTGACCTCAAATAAAACTATTACAGAAAGAATTAAACCTATCTGCATAAACAGTACACAACAATTTAGACTGTGATTAATATGCAAATTATTTACAAGGCAAAGGGACATTTTCAAGTTTTTTATAAAAAAAAAATTGTGTAAGTATTTTCGTTTGAAACGAGCACAACAAATGTAAACATTTTACTTTTTTTGTTGATAGCAATCATAATTTGTATTCAATTTGTCATAACTTGTAGTAGCTTACAAATTTTGTATTTCGAGTGGAAAGTTTCGATTTCACACACAGCCTAAGTATAAAATAGTTCAAGAATCGCTAGAATGTTCCGATTGAATTGTTGTCGTTGATTTTGTAATACCTTCACATACTCTTAATTCATATCGATCATTTACGCTGAATATCTCTTATTTAAGTTGACTTTTCTTCTGCGTGGACTCTAGTTTATTCGGGAAACCTACGATTTGTTCCCAATATTTGCTAAGTAAGGCGCAATAGAAAACTTTAAACGTCTATCCTGAGAAACTCGTGTTTTGTGTTGTGACACTATTGAAGTAAATGAGCGACGCATGACATTTTTGTGTTTCTTTGTTGGAGTTCACCATAATCGTGATATATATGTATATAGTCCAAATGAAATATGTACATGGTATTCAACTGTCATCATTCATTTCACGTATAGTTGATTCCTGAGAACTCTAATGTGCTAAAATATTAACCCTTTTGTAAACGAGATTTTCACATAACAATTACCTAATCCCCTGACAGATTTTTGGAACAAGTTCTATTCTGAAAATTGTCGAATGCTCACTCCGCCCAGCATATCTAAAATACGTTTTCTATTCCATTACAAATCATTCGTTTGGGATATCTTTTTAATCACGAACTTTTCACAATAATCACCGTATCCATTCACCACATGCGAAATTAGAAACATGTAGTTGTAAGACTATGGTGTTATATAGAATGAAGTGGGCCGCAACAGACTATAAACATTTTAATATTCTATTCACTGAGAGATACGTTTTGAAGATATCCTTTCTGCTTCCTTCCTCAAATATACAATAAACAATATTTCTTGTATATACATATACATACACTATAGATATAAAGTCAGTATACACCTGTAATATTTTCGAAATTGTTTTGACAACATTTTTGTCGGCCTTTCATTAATATCCAATTCATTTATGTCTTATCCAATAATATGATATATATTGATTCATATGACATCTTATTCGAACATGGTTCCCAAACGATTTTGACATAATCGGCCATGTGCTGGATTTTACTTTAATGCTCTTGAGCTTGATATAGAAATCTGAAATCAATATAATAAAACATAGTAATACAACTACGCGATAAGGAAAGGAAGGCACAAAAAATAAAAACTTGAATTTTTTTTTTATTGTTTCGTTGCCCAAGCCATTACACGAGGCAGTGATTGTTTGAAAAACTCTACACACTCACTCTTTTTTAATACACATTGGACATTTTAGATACTGGCCGGCCGACTGCCAACAAAAATGCATTGGCAGTGAAATGTTGGCACACGCAGCAAAGACGAATGTTACAGATCCCTAACACATTTTTGTATAGGATAATTTTATTGTTTAATTGTGTTTTGATGTTTTGTAGTATTAAAAAAGTTAAATTTTGTGCATTATTGTCCATTAAGAATTCTTCGGACGTGTTTGAAGTACAAAAAAACTAAATGTTGACGTATTTATGAAAATCAATTAGCTTGTCTTTACTTTTCCCCAAATGCTTTGACAATTTGTGGTGTAGGGCAATATTGTGTTTTTGTTTACTGCTGCGGACGGCAACAATTCTTGAGAGAAGTTACTCTTGTGACGACATTTTTCAAATTAACATGAACTACATGTGCATTTAATTTTTTTCAGATGATTTTCGATATTTTTCTTTTGTTTCGAAGACTATATGGCAACAAATTAATTGTAAGTGTAATGACGAACAAATGTACATGTTTGTTGTATGGAAAACCTATGATTTTTTCAAACAAGAAATTACTTTTAGTAACCTGAAACACAAGAAAGACATGTTCAAAATCGAACAAGAACATCTGAAACATTACGAGTAAGAGGGACTAAAGCTATCAAATCGTCTATAAAACCCCATTAGACGCTTCGATACTTTCAACAATAAATTCCGATTTTGCGAGCACCAACTCATTTTAGACAAGTCCCCAATTGTTACACTCACATCTCTAACAATTTTTGAAAGCATTTTGAATACTGAACATTCTTTAATATTTGAGGTGTATTCTGAATTTGACCATAGAATGTGTATACTCAGATGTCTTAATTTGTATATGTATACATAGGTGATTTTTTGTCTTTTTCAAAAAAAAAATTGGTTTGGAGAATTTTTTTTGGCTTTTATATATACAGAATATTAATAAATAAATTATACGTAATTATTTTCAGAAAATGATTTTAACCAGCTACTTGTTGCATATTAAGTTGATTTATTAATTGTTGACACAGTTTACCGTATTCGAATTGGTCGCCGGAAATACGTCTCAATTTAATGCCCTTACCTGTGCTCTGACTATCGCGACCGCGACCTTCGCAAACTTGTACTTCAATTTGTAAGCCACCAGAGTACTCCAAACTTAAATTAGTAGCATTGGTTGAGGAAAATTCCATAGAATATATACTGGATGCGTCTGTTGTACCACTAATCAGTCTCGATTGCGACCAGTTAGAAGCATTGAGGGCTGTCGATGATGATGCTAATAACGGGGTGGAGTTCTCAGCTTTGTGTAAAACGAAACCTTTCGGAGGCATAGTTGAATCGATGGTTTGTTTTACCATTTCAAGAATGCGTGTGGGGTCCAAGTTAGAGCATTCGTATGGTAAGGGGACTTCATAGCACATTTCTTCAGACATACGGCGAGAGTCACACATAGAATCTGGTGTTAGATGACCTTCAGTATGGTCTCCTATCTCTGAGTGTGTGTCTGATTTGAAACCCGATGATGCAGATGGTTCTTGGCTTGGAGATAAATTGTTGGAGTCATTGCTTAACGAATCATCAGAAAACCCCAGAGATTTATCACTGCCTCTTCTGTCAGCACATTGGACCGAAGCTGCAGATGGCGTGACGATATTACAAAAACTTTGATCAGTTTCTAAACTGAAATTACGCCCGATTCCCCGCGTAATCGAGGGCATATCATTACACGGTTCAGTGATTATTAAGCCTTGAAGAGACATCAGTGGCATGACATGCTGTTCAATTGAAACACAATCGTCATCAGGGCTATTTTCGGAAGATAGTGCAACCAAAGTAATTTCGCTGCCCTGGACATCTGTCAGACAAATCTGTGGATGTGATGGTTGCTGTCCAGGAGAACTAATGTCATCTCCTGTGGGTAACGCTCCCAGTGACGGGGTGGGTGTAACACCACCGGTACATCCAGCGTATGGTGTACCAGTAGTAATCGTATGACACATTTGTGCACTAGCATTTTCTTCTTGTATTATACACAAATTTGGAGATGCTGGAGGTGTGGTTACCACTCTAACAGGTTGAGCAGGTGACAGGTTTAGGGGTTTCAAGTCATAAAACGGTGAAGGTAAAAACCAATTATGGGGCGTAGCGGGACCTCGTGGTGTCTCTGATTCTTCAGGAGTGGATACGTCCATCGATAAGTCCAAAGGTTGTATTGAAGCTGAAGCGATTTCACATGCAGCTGAAGTACCCCTGGTTATGGAACCTCCTCCTCCAGTTGTTAAATATGAAATGCCTTTCGTAATTTGATGTAAGGGAGATGATCCTCCACTACCACTTGCACCATTACCACTACTTCCACCACAAAATAAAGCTGGCCCAGTCGTACAAGCGTTTGGAGACGATGAACCACTATAGCTGCTGTACACCGGAGACTGGCAGCCAGAGTTGTTGCCCGAATGACAACCACTATTTTTTATAGCAAACTGAAATTGTTGAGTGTAACCAGACACCAAAATTTGCTTGGAATGCAATCCTCCTGCCATGCAACCGGGATTTAACGATGAGGAATGGTAATATGATTGTGGATTTTGTTGAGGCATTATCGGCCCACTTGCAGCCATACTCAACTCGTTGTCATTTAACATACCACTCATTGGAGAAGCACTATTACTGTAGGTTTGCTGCTGTTGCATATGTGCTCCAATACTGTCTGGATTGCCGCAGTGTGCTGCTAAGCCCAAATGTATTGCCATATCCATAGGTACTTGTCTAGTTGATATAATTTTATTTGCCAAATCCATACTGATGCGTTGTTCCTTCACTAATTGATCTAATAATGGTATAATCGGTTTCAGAGCTTCAGCCGGCAGTTCTATGTCCCTAATCGCAGTGGGCGTACCAATACGCCGGAAAACATTATTGCATCCAGCTGATTTGCCATGTATAGGGGAACCTGAAACAAAATTAATAACGAACGATGTTATGTTATTTAGTACAATTATCACAAAAGAATATTTTAAACATTCGTATACTGGGCAGATAGAAATCAAATAAACGCGATCGGTCTCACATCTGTTGCAGAGCTATCAATTCATTAGGTATATTAAGAACCTTTTAGGAATATTGCAACAAATACGGTATGTATGGTTTACTGATGTTCAATTTTCAGAAAGGAAAAATTGGAACAGTTCATAGTTGTTGGTGCTATATCAAAGCGAGTTTGATATTTTTATGATTGCACCAGATTGCGGTGTCGTGTATTGTTAAATTTTCTCCTTAAGCTAGATAATATCAAGCAGTTAACATTGTCCGACTATGAAAACGAAAAAAAGACTTATGAAACATGTTCCGCCACTAATTGCTAAGTTTTTCAGAATTTTGTGTCACATTATTACTGCCAGTTTCCGTAAAACGAATTCGTTCGTTCGTTGCAAGTTATCAAAATTAAAGGCGCAATGAAAAGGTCACAGCTCATTCTTTTGGACCTGTGTTCCAATTTATTATCTGTCAGTGGACATTTCAGCATATACATTTTTTTTTGAAACGACTGTAAAAACTCTAGAGGTTGTGGAAAGTGGAAAGAAAGTTGAAACATAAAAATGTTTTTAAAACGTCTGTTTCAGGAAAGTGTGAGTCGCTATTTCTTGAACTTTATTCTGGCAGAGTGAAAGTTTTCTTCGGTGTAGTTTATTTGCCTCCTCCAGATTATATTACGAATATTGAAGAACATCACTATTATCTTTTCCTGAATTACTCGAATGTTGTAGTTGTTGGTGATTTTTACTGTAAAATGCTCATTGTAACTAGATCAAGTTTACTCCGTTCTTTGTGTGCTAGTTTTAAAATGTGTATGTTCTTCACAATTGTAGACCGACCCACTATGACGTTGTACATGGGACATCCTCATTAATTGATATTATGTTAGTGAGTGATTCTTTAATGCTAAAATTATCCGAGCAAGTACAATGTTCATCAATTTCGGATCATGATTATAGAAATATTGAATGTTATGGATTATTGCGATGTTTATCAGCATTTGATTGGTCTAATATGTTAGTGTTAAATGCACTCTTATACAGTTCTTTTTTCGTATGTTCTCCTTGTTAAAAGAAGAATTCACTTTTGTAATGATAACTGGGTAAAATCAGAAATTTATCGTAGAGTACCTAAAGAATCATTCTCATACGAATTGGAAATTTTTTTGTACGAAGGGAGAAAAGAAGATATTTTTCTAGATACTGATGGTCTATGCCATGGTCTATGAGGGCCTGTCTGTTTAGAGAGTGATGACATTGAGTGCCATCATTTCATTAGATTTGACAAAGCTGTTAACTCCTTTTGTTACAATTACATACTTACTTATTTCCCTTAACATTCCATGAAGGAGAAGACGGGAAACTTCTCTCGAATCAGTGAGCTGTTTACGATATAATTTGTATACTCACTACTGTTTAAAGCCGACACCGAACGGCTAATGTTTTTCTAGGGAAGTTTTACATGGCTTAGAGATGGTTCTCTTACTCGTAAAGTCGCCAACATTTACGAGGTGGAAACAGACGATGAAAAATGTTTGATGGACTTACCCGGTTTTGAACCCGGGTTCTTCTGTGTGATAGTCGCACACACTACCTACCACACCACCACACCGTCCATGAATGCTTCTAAAGCATAATTGTTTCTTTGCAACCATCACAACAGTACGCCAATGACTGGTTGAGTCGAAAATCAGCTTCTTGAATATTTGCACACTTTTGATGAAATTGCTACTCACACTAAAAGTGGATTAGGCTACATTCTTCTTGCAGCTCGGGCAAATATAAACTCGAACACTTGGTGCCATAGCAATGATCAATTAACAAATATGTATTGAACACAAAACAATATTGGCCAAAATGGCGGTTCTTGGCTATGTTTGCTGATAAAAGGTTTTGACTTGGTTATGTTGATACTGATAACCAAATATCGCTGTTAACGTCAATATGATAACTAATCGTTCACTTTGTATGAGCAAAAACAGTGTCACTACAATTTTATTTAAATTTTAAATAATGTATATCCTTCTTTTCGACGGATCAATTTTAAAATTCAGCTGTGCATATCGAGTTGCCAAATCGTGAGATGACCTTCATTCGAACTACATACCTGAATACCAGTTTGGTTTTAGGAAATGCAAATCTACCCTGTATGCAATGACAAAATTTAGTTATGATATCATCAGTAATCTGAGATAGGACGTTTGTACAGTTGTTGTTTCGTTAAAGATCTAGAAAGGCGTTCGATGTGACTTACAATGACGGCATTATTAACACAACGGGAAGATTTGGTTTCGACCAACACCTTGTAAAGATGTTTATGAGCTTTTTTACGTATAGAATATTCTGTGTTCAATTAGGGAATTGGGTATAATATCACCTATTGGGTATAATATCTTCGCATATTAGATTAGGTCGATGAATTTTACTCTGACTGGAAAATTAAGATAAGGTAATATGTATAATAAATGCTTCGGGAAAATGTAAGCGGTGGGTCGTAATTTGTTGTTTTCTGTGAATAGTGCAGAGATACCATTCATAGAGAACTTCAAGTATTTGGGAGAACGTTTCAATAAATTGGTGAAGTTTAACGAGAATTATCCATTCGCACTGATTCGTTCGATCGATTCGTTCTTTTGGAAATTTATTAAATAGCAAAACTTTTTTGTCGGATATTTTAGAACGTAAAATACCACGCTTTTGTATGGGAAAAAAAACTATCAACGTTTCTCAAACAGTTTTACATATGATAAAGCCTCTGTCCACCCAATTCCAGTTTATGCATTAAAGTTGATAAACAATTTTGTAAATATGCATATTTAGCACAGTTGGTATAATACACATTTATATCATCCATTAGTATGGATTTATCTATGTGTTCCGAGTACCACCGTCACTCCTCCTTCAATAAAAAAAAATTGTCCCTCACTTAAAAATACGAAGTTATTGGAATTATTTCTAAAATACATATATCAAATTTTCCGATTTTTTATGTTCATGCCTTTAAATATTCCCTCACTCTTGTCTGCAACTTATTTTTTACAGAACTTTGTTTTACTAGATTAAAAGTTACAGACTTTTGGCGGATGAAATTGGATTCTGGACCTGTGTGAGCCGCACTAAACCGAAGAATAAGATAAATTATATATAGATTTTCACAAATAAAAAAAAAATATATATAAATATTATTTGATATTTATCACCTACAAACAAATTAGTGTTGTGGTATGGAAAAATATATATATGTTTGATGCTAATTTGTTTGCTGAAATTTGTCAAAATGGCCATTTTTTTGAGCGTTTGGGATTTTAAATTATACCTCGTAAACGAAATCTAAATCGGCAAGGTTCAACTTAATTCGAGACTACATTTCTGCAGTAATTTTAGGGAAATATATCAAAATCTAACGATATTAAATAGTAAAAAGAAGATACGATGAAAATCAAATATTATTTGCAAATAATTCAGCAATATTTTTTTCATCACTCAGTGGATGCCCCCTATATGTAGATTTAACTGTGTTAGCGATTATTGAACAGTTTTTTTTTTACTAATATTTAGGGGATGCCCCCTATGAATGCAATGGAGGAAGTTTATTGGAGGGAGGCAAGTGGGTAGTGTTTGTTGACGTTGGCCTTGAACTTGATAATGTCATAGCATGCAGGAAGATTATTCCACATACGAACAGTGTGTAAAATATTGCCCAAACAATCTTAAGTCAGCGTAGCAACTGAAAACAGCAATTTGGCTCAAGAACAGAACCTTGTGGTAATCCAGTGTATATAAAAACTTTATAAACTAATTTTATTTAATTGAAACTTCGTTTCCGTACTTTTAGATACTATATTATTTTTATGTTCATAAACAAATTATAAAGAGAAATATTATAGTCGTTGGAACTTGAACATTTTAAAAAATTCGAATTTTACTAAAAAACGTTATACATGTAACAAAATACAGAGACAAAATACAAAAGACAGAGTACCAACTGAAGCGTTCTCGCGAATAACGTTGTAAGTGACACTTTTTGACAACTGTTTCTTTTGATAAATTTCCGTTAGAATTACTATTTTTAACAGTTGTGGTTGGGTATTTGCAACTTTTTTGTCAACATTATGTACGAATGTTTTTTTTTTTAAAAAGACTTTTTGTGCGCCATTTTAAATTTCTCAGTGATTCGAATTTATTCACTATTTCGAAGTTGCAACTGCCAGTCTCTACTCTGCCGTACGGATGTTTTATCTGCACCAGAAAACAAACTCTAAGATACGGTTATTTGCACATACCTGGTAAGCTGATTGAATTTTCTAAAAGAGGCGGACTTGGTGCAACCAGAAAATTACGTTGTGCAATACCTTTTTGTAGATATTGGCATTCTTGCAAAGGTCCTTGAAACTGCGTTTTAGACCCCTCAGATGCTCTTCGTACAGGACTATATCGACCTAGGATTAAGGGCAAACTTATTATAACATACACAGTATAAATATTAAAGCGAAAAATATACTTGTAAAAGCTAATAAGACGTGTACTAAAATAAAACAACAAAGCGAAAAACAAAACAACTTACCAACTTCTTGAACGGGCGGTAATTTACTGGATTTACCATAGATACGTCTACTGGTATATAATGCAGTGGCTGAACTTGCAGCTGCTGCGGGATTTAGGGACAGTGTTGTTGTACTCCCGAATGCAGGGGTACCCACCATTGGGTAATTACAATTATTTGTCGAATTATAAGGAGTACTCACAACTGTAGGAGGTGATTGGCTGAAACCACCAGAGTAATTGTTTTGCATTTTTAAAGCTGGCGGTAAATAATTTCGATTCATGCGGGACTCAACTTCGCGTATAAGTTCTGGACTTATAACTTTATACGATTTGAAAATTATGCAAATGTGGGCGTGGCAATTATGTTTCAACACATTGACAAGTACACCCGTTCATAACAGAAATGTTTAATTTTTTGGCCAAGCACCATCATAACAATACAAATTAAAGGCGTTAGAGAACATAAAATAAATAAAAATAAATAAAATTAAATTAAATGAAACAAATGAAAAAATAATTTAAATTAAATGAAAATGCAAACATATATCTGCGTTGAAATGGATCTGGTGTTTAGACAAGCGTGCGTTCACTTACTGCCATCAAACACAATTATTGAACTTACCCGGCGGTCTTTCAGTTACAGTTAATAAACCTGTACGTCTAGTGCGTATACCACTACTAACTCCTTGGACATTTGGGGTTACAATGCCAGTTGAAGTTTGGGGCGTTAAATTACCACCTGCATTAGTTAAATGCTGCTGCTCTGCGGAATGGTGACTAATTGTAATATCTTCTGTACAACCTACTGTATGCCGCTTTGCACATCCACGTATTTGCATGTACCTACAAAAAAAATCATAAACTCTTATATTGTATTTATTCATTTTATAAAGACCTTTGAATTTCTTCGGATGATTCTTCCTGATTAACATTTGAAGTTGAATTTTCCGATGTAATGTGTTTATTGACACTGGCAGTAATTAACTCAGTATTAACAGTTGATGTAGGACTAATGTAATACGCTTCGTTTTGTTTATGATGAGTCTCTATTGATGACGACTGTTGTACCGTTGTAAAACAATATGGTAAATTTGCTCCTCCGTCTGAAGCTCGACGATTAAAGGATCCAGCTGAAATATTTGATTGAAGGCGATTATGATTCTAATGGTATGCAAAGTTTACTTACTAGCTCCCATCACTAATGGTGGCTTCAACAAATGCTGATCTTTTGTAGTCAAGTAGTGTAGGGGTTGGTTTTGCAGCATGGGTAGGTTAATAGGTGGATAAGGATAAGGAGCGTGCTGTTGGTTGTTTGAGGGTTCGCATTTAAAATTCAATGCTACAGCATGTGGATCTTGCAGAGCATGTTCATGCGCAACATCTCCGGGTCCCACGGTATGACGTCTCGTGCTGCCATTGCCATTTCCTTGACTCGGGATAGCATTAGTGTATAGTTGATTTTGATTAAAATTCTATGAAAAGTACCAATAAGACATGAAACATATTTAAAACGCGACAATAACATTAAAAATTAATTTATGATTAATCGGTATGATTATCGGTACAACTAATATTCTAGCCCCTTTGGTTGTTTTTCTTCAATTGTACCACAAAAAGGTGCCTATTTAGAAGAACATTCGCATTTGAGAGTTCAATCAATAATGTTTTTTTGTTTTACAAACTCATTCTAAAAAAGGTGCGTTGACGTTTTCATAATAATCAATTTTTGAGATCATAAAGTCTAACCAATTTTGACGAGTAAATTTGAATCAAATGACTTTCGAATCCTTTTCTACGATTCAGTTTATTCAAAATTTAAATTTGGCGTTAGTGGTGCGCCACGAACCATTGCTTTACCAGTACCATTTATTGTTTTTGGAAACAATCGCAAATTTGTTAGCTAATTTTTGCATTCATACATTATAACAAATGAGAGTGTGCAACTGCGATTATAATATAAATTTTAATATGTTTCTTATCTACCTCATTTTGACCTTGTAAAGATTCTAATTCGATGTCACTACTAAACTTCTCTAAATCAACAGATACATCAGCCCACTGATATTCTACTCCAGTTGGATTAGAATTTGTATTACTAAGAGGGCTTAGGCGATCCAGCGAATCCTGAAGCAAAGTTTCAGATCGGTCCACCACGCCGGTTGTAATGCTAGTACGTGTTCTGTAAAAGTGTAAATGTAATAGAATGTCATTAGTATTGTTTTAAAATAGTGGTCAGGTCGATTACCTGGCTCTATTGGCATGTTGTTGAATTTGTTCATTCTCTTGCCGTTTTTGCTGTAATTTATCATAGAGCAAATAGTATATTGCATATATATTATCAAAACGATTTTCGTGAACCGATTGAGCAATTTTATCTGCTGTCAAACCAGACAACTGCAACATATGTGTTATAACGGCCGACTCCAAATTTGGTACTGCTGTAGTTGTTGTTCCCGATTTGGGAGTAATAGATGTCTGTGAGGTTTTTTGACATACTCGTTCAACATCGGTTATCCACTCGCTGACCCAACGATGTTTCATGACTTGCTTCAAGCTGTAACGTCTTTCAGGTTCTACTACCAACATATTGCGTATAAGATGTTCGCAATCTGCAGTTTGAGGGAGACATAGAATAGAACTCTGTTCGAAATGTATTTAACACTACCCTTACCTTGTGACATAAAATATGGTATACGAAATTTCCCTGTTACCACGCGACTTTTTAATTCTAGTAGGGTTTTTCCATCGAAGGGCAAGGCTCCACACACTAACGCATACAGTACAACTCCCAGGCTCCATATATCTGCTTTAGGCCCATCATATTCTAGCCCCTGAAACACTTCCGGCGCCGCATAAGGGGGTGAACCACACCATGTTGTTAGAGGACTGCCTTCTTCATATCTATTGCTGAAACCAAAATCGGCCAGTTTTATATTCATGTTCTTGTCCAACAACACATTTTCAGCCTTTAGATCGCGATGCACAACACCTTTGGAATGACAATATTGTACCGCCGAAACCAATTGTGAAAACACTCTTGCAGCTTCGGGTTCTTTCATTCGTCCATTCTCTACTAGATGATCAAATATTTCGCCATTTGGTGCATATTCCGTTACTAAATATATCATAGTCTCTGACTGCATTACTTCATACAAGCGTGTTATATGGTGGTGTCGAAGCGTTTTTAGAATAGATATTTCACGGTATGTTTTTGCAAGATATTCCTCGTTGAGGCATGTTTTGTCTATTATTTTAATTGCCACCTGTAAGTTACAAATTTGGAGAAAAAAACACAATGAAGCTTTCGACAACAAATACATGCAAAAAAAATTGTAGATGTACCCACTAGCTGGCGGCGTTCGTGAGACGAGCCATTTTCAAAACACTCTTAAAATTCTTTGTGTAACGTACTCTATATTATACATTTTAAATATATTCGATTTCGGTCTACCGTTGGAAAGGTCTGTTCATATGTTATTAATTTCATATATAAAATTATATGATTTCAAAACATAAAATAATGTCGAATGAGCGGAAATGTGTGTTTCTTTTCACCGCGGTTTCCCGTTGATTTCCAGAAATAAGTAAATAGTAAATCCATATGTATTTCTATGTAAAAAATGTTTTAAGCTAGAGTAACATTTGATTATTTTTTATGAAGCATTAAACGTCTTATATGGATTACACATTACGTTTTTAACAAAAAAATCTACACACTCAAAAAAATCTGCACATATTTTGACTATAAGCGGATGAAGTCCCTCAACAGACGCCTATACCAGCTGAATGGTATATATATAAATATACTGAAAATATCGGACATATGTATTATAAAAAATGGAGAGAAAAAGAACATCCGTCCCTACATATATTTTTCTTTTATTGGTTAAAAAACCCGCAGAAAATTTAGTTTTTTTACCCGAAAAAATACATTTTAACACAAATTTGATTGTATTCCGCTTTAAAGTTATATTATATAGGGTGGCTATGAGAAACAATAGCCGCTTTACCAACATTTTCTTATTCTCTCATTGTGAGAGAGTAAAAAAGTGGTGAGTACATTTTGAGTGAAAAATCATATTTATTGACATGATATAAACATCTCCATGGATAAAACAACACTTGCAAAGGATACATATGCTTCACAGAACTAAAAGGCAGTGTTCTAGCATTTGAATTAATAGTACAGTCATTTTATTATATATAAGGAGCATATACCGTCAAATATCAACAGACAATTAAGGATATGTTCACTAAGAGGGCAGCATGGCCAAAAGAAAATCCTGCACAACTATGTTGTGCGAAATAACTCGGCTAAAATCGCAACAAAAATATCTGGAAGGTAATCAGGTCAAATTGATACCCGAAAACTTTAATTATACCATTGCCTCTCCAACGGTTTCGCCAGCTTCGGAATACAAACTTATAGGTTTTATTAATGACATCGAAAATTCCAAAATACAGTTTGATACTGCACTGGCAGAATATCGGCAGAAATCACGCCTTTCCGTCAAGGAGATATGCACTCATATTAAAATGGTTAGAGAAGATACTATACATACGAAACGTTTAAATCATTATTCGATCGACGCCATACGTGAACGCATTACTGGAATCAATACGCAAATTGGAGCATTGAATACTCAGAACACAAACGAACTGAAGATGTTGCAAATCCAATGTCAAAATTTCGAAAATGACACTGACATTATATTGAAAATGTAAAAACACACATTTTATTCTGGAAGAAACAAACGATATGAAATTGACGGCTGCGTTTACACACACAATGATAAAACATATTAATCAGCTGTGTTGCAAACAACCTTATTAAATATGTCTTATATTAAACGGTTAAGTCAATAAATAAAATGAAAACTATATAATGCTATATAAAGTAACGTGGTGTCTTTTTAACTGGTTTAGACAAATGCTAATTTAATATATATAAACACACACTAGCCTAAGTAAAATAGATCCAAAACAATACACCATAACACCAAGAGTAGCCACTACTGGAGTCGGGCGTGTTTTCAAATTAAGAGCTCGCCTAACAAATCTGTATATATAACATATAAATTCTGGTGAATGCGTAACACTTGTGATTGCTAAAGACTGACAGGCATTGGCCACTCAAACTCGAACGATATAATTGCGTTGCAATGAGAGATTCACTGCCACTAGAACTGATACTAAACCCGTTTTTTATGTTGGCAAAGATTCATTCGCACAAAGAGTCATCATTTAATGCGCGAACCAATTAATGTCCGACGTGCCACACTTCTAGGATCAACTTCGTTAACTAGAATGGAAATCAATATGCTGGTCGAATACTTTGTGTCACGAAATGTATAATCACATATGTATAATAAGATTCTTTACGATACAATTAAATTTGCTAAGATCTTTGTAAAAATAAATTTTTAATTTTTAATATTTTTGGATAGGTAGCGTTGGACAATTTTATATCGAGTTTCATTACAACAGCTAGTTTCGAAAAAATTGGCGCTTACGCCTTTTTCGCGGTAAGAGCTCGATATTGATTAACTAATGTATCCTGAGTCATTAGTAACTGAAAATATAATCATCGCGAGGATAAGAACTTGGAAGTAGACATTAGCTGTATCTTGTGAATTCGGCTTTTTAAAGTCTAGCTTTCTGCAGGAATTTTTGGTACATGTTTCGCGAAATTTAATCGAAATGTTAATTTTAAAAGCTTTTGATAAACTGCATGATTCCAGCAGATATATAACTAATTGTGGTCAAGAATCCGAAAATCCATACAAAATCGAATACATATTGCGGGCGCTCAAAGTTCTCTTCAGTGTAAAAGAGAAGACAAAAAGTAAAGGAAATATCAGTTTTACAATTGAGTTTTAGATAAAATATAGAATAAATAATTATGTTTTTGGTGTTGTTTGGTAGATACATTCAATAAAATAAAGCGAAAATGGGGGCTTAGTTACCCAAAAATCACAGTTTCAAAAAAACAATATACTTGAAACGTTCTCCAACATATTTAAAATGTAAAATTTATTGTTTTTGGCAAATGAGTTATTTATTGTAATTTGTCCAGTGATTACCCCCGACCGAAGTATTGGCAAAAATTAATATTTTTTTTAAGAGACAATTATTTTCGTATTGAACGCTGCGGGGATCTGGCAACAGTGTCCTTCCAAAGGGGGTATCCGTTCAACGAAAATGTCCGTTATAGGAGATTTCACTGTATTTGTAAAAAAAGATTAAAAAAAAAAAACAACCATACACTTTTATTTATATTTTTAAAAAATGTTCTATACATTTCAGTTCAAACAATTTATGACCCACATTTTTATTGTGGAATTGGAATTTCTATTTCGTAGATGAATGTGAGTCCGAAGTATATCATGAAGATCATGAAGATCATGGGAAGGCAAGATAAGTGCCTTAGATCCAAAATCACAAGAAAATCAGAAAATTCACAATCAAACCGCAGAGTATCCAAGGGAGTAGGTCTACGAAAAATGTTGTAAGAATGTTTGCAAAGAATTTTGTTTACCCCCTCCAAGATTTAGCAATCGCGTTAAAGACTATTTGATTGAAGTCACATTTTGTTGGAGTGGGAGTGTTAAATATGTATGTATGTATATATTCCACATCGCTCATTTACGTCAATAGTGTCACAATTCAAAATTCACTTTTTATTTTATTGCCCTAGAAAAAGCTGCAAATCTCTTATTTAAGTTGACTGTTGTTCTGCGCGTATTACACATACATATGCCAGGGCCCTGGTTTATTCGGGAAACCAATGATTTTGTTCCTTATATTTTCTAAGTAAGGCGCGATTGGAATCTTTAAACGAATCTCCTGAAAAAATCGTGTTTTCAGTTGTGACACTATTGAAGTAAATGAGCGACATGTTCTTGTTCTCTTTGTATGAACAATTAAAATTAAAATTATAAAAATACATTTTTCATTACAGAGTATTATTATTTATGTTACGATACTTTATTTGTTTTACAATAGAATAGTTATCAGCAGTGTCAATACACAATATGTTTTACCTATGTCCGCAATCATACGTACCTTAGTTTTGGTAACAATATTGGATGCCAACTTCACAACGGCAAAATTTCCTTTACCAATAGTTTTCTCCAAGTCATAACATCCAACTCTTAGAAGTTTATCAACTGAAACTTTGCTTGTGGATGGAATTTTATAGTTTTGTGTTACTGACGCCGGTGATGCCATTTTGGAGCACGGCAAGATTTTCGGAGAATATCGAAGAGTAAATATATATTTTTGCGACCCGCTTTATTTTCCAAGTAATCGATGCACTTCTTAGGATATATTCGGTCAATTGTTGTCATCTGCACCGACACATTGGAGTTCGTTGCATTCAAAATCCTGCTTCTGTAGCCACTTGTTTTATGTCATTCTGTCTTCAATAGTTGTTTTCGGATACGACATTCAATTCAATATCAATGGTCGTTTCACTCACCAACATTGCAACACAAAGTGAATATATAAATTAAATCATCCTTTTTTGGCAACAGCCGAATTGAAATGTTTTCTTTCTCATCTGATGTTTTCACGTATGAGTTTCCACCCTCATAGAATTTAGGACAGACTGTCATTTAAAATCTCAGAACCATCGAGAGTGGAATATCTCAACTGTAGTATTTTTATGGAGAACTGTAATATTTACAGTGATGATCCTCTTGTTGTCTTTGATGACGCAACTGTGGAATTTGTGGTTGTTGTTTCAAGTCCATTACACTATCGAAACCATGACCATTCTGTATGGCCATATTCAAGAGCTTCCCCCGAGGTATGAATTACTTGTCAAATACCCTGTAAAAATAAATACGCATTTATTAGCAGTTGTAAATTACATAGTATTGTGTATTATAATGTCAAAAAGATAACTCTCGCAAACTGAAATGTTTAACCTTTTCATTATTACACAGGAGAAACATGAGATTTGAGTTTCGTTAAAAATTGTATTTCTGGGCTCATCGAACGATATTTGAAGGAGCTATGTTTAAAAATATGTATAATAACAGCAACAGCCTATTTAGAATATGATATATATTAAAAAAACAGCCGCATAAAACATTCACATTAAAAATAAATCAATTTTTATTTAGACTGTAGTAAGAGTGATATAACCCTTATTTTCATTTAAAAATTGAAAAATTGGAGAATTTTTAAGTTTGTTTAAACGACTTCTTTTTTTAGGTCGCATAGGTATTTTGTTTGTATTTACTTTCTACACAGCATCGACTCCACTAATTATCGGCACTTTTCAGTTCGGTATTTCGTCACTCTTCATGCAAAACTTGATTTAGTGTAGCATTCGATGAAATATGATGTTCTCTTGGATTCTCCAGGTTAGCCCACAGATTTTTTGTCGAATTCAAGTCCGGACTTTAGGGCGGGTTCTTGGTACGTTTTCAATTCCTAGGGTATTGAAAATGTACATTGTGTTGCGGTAGCAGTTCACCAAGAAATATCACAACCGTGATCAAAATTTGTAGAACCTGGTCATCTGGAGCGGATAAATTAAATTTAATGTCTTTGGAAATGATGGCAGACCATATGTATGAACTCCAGTAAACTGTTTTGATCCAGAATATACAAACAAAAACTGTTAAGCTCCGTGGGTCCTCGGTAATGGTTTGGAGGGTGCTTTACATCATTTGACGTTAGTCCTATAGTCTTACAAAACAATCTAGATAGTGAATATGCTGAAGATTTGAGATTAGCCGGGATGTTCCAGCAAGACAACTTTAAGTCTTGGTTGAACTAGAAAAAAAAAGGGTTCTTGAGTGGCCAGCACAAAGCCCGGATATAACACCAATAGAAAATCAATGGGAAATAATAAAAGGCATAGTAGCAGCAAAAAAAACATCTCGGAATGAAACATAATAACACTTGACCAATGCTAAGCCCTAACTACAACAATGCCCAACAGATGTGCCGAAATAATAAAACAAAAAGGATATCCTACCAAATACTGATGGTACAATACACCATGATTACAAAATAGTTAATTTTCCATAAATTTTAATTTTTTTTTAAATATCTTAATTATGACCGCTTTAAATACAATATGAATTTAAAAAGGTGATAAAAATTATTGAAAAACCCAGAATTATTTTCTTTGTTTGTGTTTTAAATTTCTAAAAGGCTTTTATTGAAATGAATTACTTTTGAAAACATATATGGATTTTCCTTTTATTTTTAATAAAACAGTTCAAGTGACATAATTGTGTGTCCACAAGTGTATCTATGGAAGAAACGTTGATTTTTTAAATGAGTTTTTATTTTATATATTTTTTTTTTTTGAAAGAAAATATTTCTCTTTACTTTAGTTCTTTTAATTTCATCCTATCTTGGAATTTCCCTACTCCAGTCAGCGTATAACAAATTTTGAATGTGCTTGTGCCATTGATTCTGTGCGATAGACGATAGCCTCAGCTGCTGGTGCTCTATAACTATTTTAGTCTTGAAAATAGTTTCGTAAGATTAAAACAAATGAATAAATAATATATTCTATACACTTAAAGAAAAATACATAGCATCTTTGGTGATATTTTGTATTCTTTGCGATCACTTTAATGTTTATGTTTATGTAAAATTCGCACCAAGGCGGTCGTATGTTTATTCGTAAAACTTAAATTCTTTTTTATCAGACTGATTTGAGCTCACGCGCCGGCGAAAGAGAAATACGAAGAGACCAAATATATTTACGAGCGCCTATAACAAACATACGAACGCTGTCTAGGCCTTGACATTAAAATTTTTCTTTACCGTTGGTAGGTTTAGCGTCGACGGCGATTTCGCAGCCGCAAGGTATATGGTAGTAATCCAGATTCAAGACTCGGGAGTCCGATAGAGAAATACGGCAGTCATCCGATGGAAAGACGAGCATCGGGAAGTATGAAGCATGTCAGATGATTAGAATCTCAACAATCCATTTCATATGAAAGGAGTTAACGCCGTTTTTGCTACTATCGCGGAATAACGCGTTTAAAATCTTATCATCCATATTGTGTGAAAGATTGAAACCCAGACTCGACGAACTGATCCAGGATGAATAAATCAACTGTCGACCAAATCTCTAGACTGTCAGATCCCGGATAAGACCCTTGAAATGCAAAGCTATACATAACATCCCCATATTCATCGACAATAAAGCCGTCTTTGAAACGCCGATAAGAGAAAAATAGTTTGAAACCATGTCTGCGTATAAAAATGTGTACGCCTTTGTAAAATGACTCTGAGTGACACCGCTACAAGAGGATATCGCCTGATAGCTTATCGTGCAAATTCTTCAAAATACTTATGGAGAAAATATTAGAACGAATCCTGTTACTAATTTTTAATTTTTTTGTCAATTTGGTTTCTAGAAGTTCTCTCAAGAGTAGTGTATTTTGCATAAGTGCGTTTAAAATGTATGCTGTTATTATTTTGTTATCTACTTCTTTGTTTAGTATTAAATTTTATACATATTATGATCTAATATTTTTACGATTGTAAGTATGAATTGAATTGAAAATGTGGTAATTTGTAACCATATGGTCAAAAGGCAAATAAATATAAATAAATGGAATGAAAAATACGAAGTTAATTAAAACAGGCGCAGTGAACACCAAAGGCCACATCCTCCTCGCAAATGCGGACGACATTGACATCGTCCGAAAGATTGAACGAGATGTCACTGGTGCTATTTTCAAAATCGAGAAGGAATCAACGAAGATGGGTCTAATAGTGAACGGGGACAAAACAATATCTAAACATTGAGAGAAAATGCTTCCCAAATTCTATGGCCCTATCTGTGTTGAAGAGGAGTATAGGCGTCGAACGAACCGTGAACTGTATGAGCTATATTCGAACATGAACGTAGTTAAGTGCATCAAAATATAGCGATTACGCTGGCCAAACGATATAGCCAGAAAGGCGTTGAACGACAACTGCCACGAATGCGCAGACAGTGAAGATCGAGATATTGGTGGAAAGAGATCCACTTATTTTTGAACTGCAATTGACCGTATATACGGTTAGACGTATTATCTGTAACCACATGATGGCGGTGATCGTACCGCTAATAGGGTATGAGATATAGCCCTTTCAAGTTTTCACGTACGTGGGTGGCGGTGTCAGGCCCTTTCGTCTGATCATAACCTAATACAGCCTATGTCACCTGGTTTATGATTTTTAAGTCGTTTTTGAGTCCATACGTAACATATATACATACTTCCATTTTTATATACCTTTTCCTATATGTAATGGGAGTTAACTCCCATTAATTAAATAATATTTCGTTCATAACTGAGATTTTCCATTCATTTCTATTAATTGGGCCATACATCCGACCAAAAACAAAATCATTTTTTACTCAAAAATGTTTGTCGGACAGTTTAAGGGACTCAAACATGGATAAATATTGTTAACAGAAATCTAAAAAACAAAAACTATTAATTAAAAAAATATTATTTATTAATTGAACATTCTTGTATTATCTGTTTACATGCTTTTTAAATTTGCTTCATAGAAAGAGCAGATAATTCGGGATGAACCAATGTAGAATGTAGGAACTTATGTAAAATTACATCGATAAGGTTTCAAAATAACGTCTCACTGCGTTTACAATCGAACCCCCAAAAAAGATCCTGACGTTTTTAGGTCACTGCTGAAATGTCCTAAAAAGGAAGGGAATTCGTAGGAACACCCACACACTAAATGAAGAATGTTTATGAAACAAAATATAATTGGCACCTCGCGGTATTATACTATTATAATATTTATACGCTCATTATTCCGGACCGGTTTAGCTCATCTTTTGTTCTCGCTGGAAATTCAAAGAAAGACGTAAAACCATTAAAATCCACCAACCTTCGTCGTTTTTCCTGTACTTCTTTTACTTTGTATTCTTGCCACTTCATGAAGATTGACCTTCTCGTTTTTTATCTTTTATTGTCGCAAATATACTAAATCAATTATTTAATGATATATTTTGCTTTTTTCTATTTTGATATTTAAATGTCGACGATTTTTTTCTTTTCCATTCTCACTTTTCATTCATTTTGTCCCACACATACATATGACATTTTGCACTTTTTTATTTGCTTAGCATTCATTCTCGTATTTCGAGACCACTAAAATCAATCGGATTTATATAATATTATCATGTTTAAACGAATAACCGTAAGAATTATAGATTTATTACAATTAAAGGGTTACACTTCACGACTTCACGAAATGTCGAAAAAATTAATTATCTCCCGTTCTATGTGAAATGAGTCGGTGGTGAAACGGCGGTGTTACACCGTAAAACAGCTGATGTCAACTACGTTATTCCTCATTTCCAAAAAAGCCACACCAAAAGCGAACATTTAAAATTTGAGCGCAAACGACGTCGCGATTGTTAATAGTATTATTTAGGGTCAGCTTTGGTTGTGCTAGTGACACGGTAAAATAAACAACGCCTGGATTTTCCTCCTTTTCCATTTTCTTCCATTCTTTCAATTCATCATGTCGACGAACGGCGGAGGCGACTAGACTTTAGCTATATGGCCAAAATTATAAATGAGTCTTCAATAAACATTGCAAAATGACTACTGACACGGATCGCATGAATTGTTTGACATAATGTTCTTCAGCCATTGTGTACGCATGGAGAATAATCTTCCAGCAAGTATTTTCCTGAGTGAAGGCAAAACAAAATCATGTTACGATTACGGTCTAGTAACTCGTCCTTTGACTTTTAATCGCTATTTAAAATATATAATTTAAAATGGTTTGATAAATATTAAACGTTTCTGAAATAATTGATTGCAAGTTAATGAACTACTGTGAATGGAAAACGAATATAATTGTAAACGTCACATATATAATAGAAAATGAGCATTGACAACAAGTTTAAAACGTATTGATTTGAATTGTATTTAACCCAAGTATAGAATTATTTATCCCGCAGTTACATATGTTAGTAATTGTACGAAAAACTCAACACACACTTAAGGTGGGTTTACACGACATGTATTTTGCATATGTAATGTCACTTTTTTAACCCGTCTGTTTTTCGTATGTCTGTCAAAATTATGAAAAAACACGGCTTTTAATTTTTTGTGTTTAAACGTGCACATGTAAACTACATGGCATAACCTCTGCTTGTCATTAACAGCTGATGTTGTAATGTCACATAACAGCATTTTATAATTTTTGTGAAATGGATTCAAGAAGAAAGACCATAATTGCAGTGTTATTATAATAGTTTCAGCTATTAAAAAAAGGAGGAAGCGGTTTTTCCATTTTACCAAACGCTTTGTTGTTTATCAAAAACAGCTGATGCGATACGGTTTACATACCAAAATAGAACACGCCCTATTTCAAAAACTTGCATATGTATTACATGATGCATTGTGCATATGGCGTTCTTGACAGGGTTCACACGACATGCATAAATTTTTCATATGCAAAATACATGTCGTGTAAACCCACCTTTACCCTGCCATTACACCTACATCTAATTTGTTGCCAGTTGAGCACACATATACTCTTCGAAACAGAAAACAAATATCGAAAATTATCTGAAAAAATTTGGGGAAAAGTATTAACAAGCAAATTTGTTTTCATAAGTACGCCAACATTTTGGTTTTTTGTACTTCAAACACGTCAGAAGAATTCTTAATTGACAATAACTCACAAAATGTAACTGTTTTATTACGACAAAACAGTCAAAACACAATTACACAATAAAATTATCCCACAAATTGACACAAAGAATATGTTGGGGAACTCTAACATTCGACTCTGCTGCATGTGCCAAAATTTTACTGCCATTGAATTTTCGTTGCCAGTCGGCCGGACAGTAGCAAAAATGTGTGTGTATTGGTAAAAAAGTGTGAGTGTGTTGAGTTTTTCGAACAATTACTGCCCTGTCTAATGGCTGGGTAAAAAAGGGTGAGTGTGTTGAGTTTTTCGAACAATTACTGCCCAGTGTAATGGCTGGGTTACACCAGCTGAAATAAAATTGAGGGTCTACTTGTGCACGTGCATGTTTATTTGAAAAATGTCGCAGTAAACAAAAACACAATGTTGCCTACACCACAAATTGTCAAAGCATTTGTGAAAAGGTATGGATATGCAAACTTGTTTTCATAAATACGTCAACTTTTTGTTTGTGTTGTACTTCAAACAAGTCCAATATCCAAAATATTGCAGTTTTTCATAGCAAAAATTTTAAATGTTAATTAAAACTAATCTATTTAAAGGTTTAATTTTTTGTACTGTTAAAGCTGCCATCAGACGATATGTTTTCTACATATGTACTATCAAATTTTTCATATGTAAAAGTTGTACACATCGTCTGATACATATAAAACATTGCATATGTAAAATACATGTGGAAATACATATGTAATTTTTTCAATTAGAGCGCGCTCTATTTTCATCTGACAAACATAACAAAACAGCTGTTTTTGAAAAATACACATTAAAAAGTCAGCTTTTGTTTACGTTTAGAGGTGGCATACGAAAAGTATGTCATCGTTCATGTCTACAGACATGTATGCCAGTGTAATAGCCGCTAAACTCTTGTCGGTGGGGCTACAAATTGTGTTTTATCGCAAATGTGCTGCTAAATAATATTTGGTGCACGAACGGGCGCACGTTTTGTTTGACTAACTTTTTTTTACAACAATGGTTTACTTGGAAGAAAACGACATAGCCGATATTGAGGACTTAATCTCAGCCGATGATGTTAAACCCAATGACCGATATAAGAATAAGAAGAATGTGACTGTTAGAGCCAGAAAGAGGCCAGACAAAAATGAAACTGGCGTTGAAAAGATACCCTGCGCTGATGAAGTTATTCACGAAAAAAGTATTATACCTGGTACCCAAACTATTTACGTGAAAACGTGGGGATGTGCTCATAACAATTCCGATAGTGAATATATGGCTGGCCAATTAAGCGCATTTGGATATCAGCTGACTGAGAAAAAGGATAATGCAGATCTTTGGCTCCTAAATAGCTGCACTGTAAAGAACCCATCTGAGGATACATTTCGCAATGAAATCGAGCACGGCGTATCGAATGGGAAGCACGTTGTTGTGGCAGGATGCGTTCCTCAGGGAGCTCCAAAATCAGGATATTTAAAGGGGCTATCTGTTATTGGCGTACAACAAATTGATCGTGTTGTTGAAGTGGTTGAAGAGACGTTAAAGGGCCACAGCGTTCGGTTATTGCAACATAAAAAAGAAGGCGGTAAACGAGTAGCCGGAGCAAAGTTAGCTCTGCCAAAGGTTCGAAAGAATCCTTTGATTGAAATCATACCGATCAATTCGGGATGTCTGAATCAATGTACATATTGTAAGACGAAACACGCTAGGGGAGATTTGGCCAGTTACTCGCCCGATGAGATCGTGGCTCGCGCTCAACAAGCTTTTGAAGAAGGTTGTTGCGAAATCTGGTTAACTTCGGAGGATACTGGAGCATATGGGCGAGATATTGGCACATCTTTGCCCGAGCTATTATGGAAACTTGTTAATGTTATTCCCGAGAAAAGAATGCTTCGTGTTGGAATGACAAATCCGCCCTATATTTTGGAACATTTGGAGGAAATTTCCAAGATACTACAACATCCAAGGGTGTATTCTTTTCTCCACGTGCCGGTCCAAAGTGGGAGTGACACTGTTTTAGGCGATATGAAACGGGAATATTGTCGAAAGGATTTCGAACATGTAGTGGACTTTTTACGTGAGAGAGTAGATGGTGTGACCATAGCAACGGATATAATTTGTGGCTTTCCCACAGAAACGGAAGAAGACTTTGAAGAGACTATGGACATGTGCAAAAAGTATCAGTTCCCTAGTCTATTCATTAACCAGTTCTTCCCGCGACCAGGTACGCCGGCTGCAAAAATGCTACGAATTCCAGCCCAATTGGTAAAGAAGCGTACAAAACGTCTAACAGATCTTTTTAACAGCTACTATCCATACGCCGGTCGGGAAGGAGAGGTATACCATGTACTAGTAACAGAAGTGTCATCTGACAATCTCCATTATGTGGCGCACAACAAAAGTTATGAGCAAGTTCTTTTGCCAATGCGGAAAAACTTATTGGGTACATCGATTAGAGTCCGCATCATAAATTCAACAAAATTTTGCATGATTGGCGAAATCCTAGATAGTGAAGAGGAATGGAGTAGATGTAGTGAACTGAAAAATCATTCGGCAGAGGTGGGATTCAAACTCACTACATATTTTAACAATGATGCACATGTGCACAAGTTGGTTGGCATAGCTTATTTGTTGGAGTTATTGCTTTTATTTGGCAATGGATGTGGAGACATCTTTAAAAAAAAAGACAAACAATTTCATTATTCTTTTTCATAAATAGATTTATTTCTCTTTCAGCGTTTCTACCTTTCCTAATTATAACCAAATATCTATCAATAAAATAATTGTTGTGTTGATAACTGTTCTTTTTCACTTATAATAATTTTAATATTATTTTATCTAATAGAATTCCTCAGATGGCTCTGTACCAAAGTAGCGGTCTCCAAAGTTACCGATTCCAGGTATCACATAAAATTTGTCGTTGATTTCTGGATCTAATGCCGAGGTTACAATTTTTACCTTTAGTGTAAAAAGATAATTTGTTAATAAATATTGAAAAACATCTTACATGAGATGAATAAATTGGTCTTACCTTAGGGAAGGCATACGCTATGCTGTGTACTCTATTTCGGCCATTAACAAGGAAGCAAGCATAATATTTTGTTCCTTCACATCGTTGATCTAGCAAAACGCGTATAGCCATCATGGCGGCTGCACCAGTGCGACAGTGGCATCCATTAAAATTACTTTATACTCTCTTATGTCTTTTGGTAATCGCAGATAGTAAATTCCGGTTCCTCAGTCTCTTTATTGGTCTGTATGAGGATTTGCCGATACGTATGTCCTTACACACATCGCAAATAGCCTGCTCCATTGTTTCACCGGCTCTTAAAATAGAAACACTCACTTTTTTGTGGGTCGCCATGCGTTTCCCTTCATAAAAATGGAAATATGTGAAAAAAAAACTCGTAATAAAAAAAATGACAAAAATTATGGTCACAAAATCCATGATTCAAGTTTCGTTTTAAACCAACTAAAAAAGTTCCAAACCTTATATCGGTCATATTAATCTGCCGATCGGCCGAACATAACGCATATTTTTAAATTCTGAGGAGTTTTCTAAAAATTTAAGTAGACTATATGTTCATTACTTACCCACATACCAGCACACCCCTGAGGCGTTTCAACGGTCGTGCTTTGAATGGAAATAAGCTCAAAGCATATTCAATAACCAGCCGTATAAGCCTTTTAGAATAAAATATGAATTCATCTCTGGATGTGTTTTTACAACGTATGAATGTGTGCAGACTCCTTGATTTGCGGAGTAGCTGGCAGCAAATGTAGAGAACTGGGCATTGGTTGGTCGTTATAAGAATTGGCCAAAGCTTCGCGCAGTTTGAAGCCACGCTGCAAACAAAATAATAATTGTAAGATGCATGCAAGAAACGACAGGAATCGGCCAAAGTACTTAATAAAAATGTATACTGACCAACAGAAGCTGTGTATGGACATGTTGGACAATGAGATAAATCGCCACTTTGTTTTCACCTCCACGAGGAACTATGATGTCAGCATGGGCCATTGTTGGGGCGATGTAGTTTGTATAAGAAGGCTTAACCATATTTAAGTACTGTTTTAACACTCCGCTCAAGTCTCGCCCACGTTGGGAAATGTCTCTAAATCGTAATACCATAAGTAAAAGGGAGAAAGTGTATGTATATGTACATGATATCGGCCGACCGACCAGTTATCTTTTACATGGTCATCAAAGCAACTATATATTTCGGACGCTACCTTTTTAAACGTCTAGCAAGCGTATATCAGAATCAGTATCGACAAAAATTTTCATATCCAACAATTTTAGTATTTCAAGGCTGTGGAATACGAGAATACCTTCAAATATTATAACATTCGCTCCATACATGGTTTTTCTATAAGAATATCGATGATCATTATTTTGTTCTCACAAATCATGCGCTTAACACTTACCGTATTTGTTTCACGAGAGTGTGTCACGAAATTATAAACCGGCACTTCAACTTTGCGTCTTCTTTTAATTTTTTTACAACTTCCAATAAAAGATCCATGTCAAAAGCATCTGGGTGGGTCAAAATTATATTCATTTAAAAGGGCTTGTTCGTGTTGTTTTTCATTTAGCACCTAAATGCGAATATAAATGATATACAAATGAAAGTACGCCCTGCGATACTTCCTTCAAGTCATACTCTCTAACTAACTTTATAAAAACAGTCCATTGAAAGTAATGTAACCCACGGC
Organism: Hydrotaea cyrtoneurina; assembly: GCA_958296145.1. Classification (NCBI taxonomy): domain Eukaryota; kingdom Metazoa; phylum Arthropoda; class Insecta; order Diptera; family Muscidae; genus Hydrotaea; species Hydrotaea cyrtoneurina. The sequence continues at coordinate 80,892,292 of OY282516.1, forward strand.
ACATCAAGAGATTCTATTATTTTCTGAGCTACGGTGGTTTTCCCAGATGCACTTCCTCCGCAAATTCCTGTAACAACATTAACTTAAGTATAGTATGGAAATATACATTTATCAACCTATGCGCGTACCTATTACGAATGGTTCCACTTGTTGGCCAGCACAGTTATACCACGGGGGACGACCGGCTGTGTAAATGGTGCGATTATTTGAACGTATTACACATTCCGATGGGTTTGCTGTAGTCATTTGATTATTCATGGACGTTGTACGTTGTCGTCTACGCGGTAAACCGAGTCCGGCACGTCCTGGTGACTGTGGATTTTTTGCTGGTACAGTTGTCGGCGAAGCTGGGCAACCATAAAACTCACTATTTCCAACACTAGCGTCCACAAATAGTTGTTCAGCAAGATCACTTCGATCATCACTAAAAATATCCGAAAGTGTGATGATACTTAGTTTATTACAAAAAATAAGTATTTGTTATCTATGACATCCTATTAAGCTATTAAGGTATTTTTTCTTTTAGATATATTATAAAATGAATGACGAATTTTACAAGAATAGACCATGTTGTTCGACAAATAAAAAATGCACTTCATAAAACCTGCTGAAATGCGCTGCAGACGGTTAAATCATAAATCGTTATATGTCGTCTACGTCGAAACATGGACCGGCAGGAACAATTTTTTACACGGTATTTTTTGTTACCACTGTGTGTTGTATGTGTATACCTGATTACAGGTATTTGTCCTAATTAGCATTTATCTCAACTCTAATTTAAAATAAAAATATTTACTACAGTTTATTTATATAACGATAATTTATTGAACATACTTAAGCATCGGACATACAGATTCAGACATACAGATTTAATGTTGCATTGTATCGCAAGATGCAAGAAGAAACAGGTCTTGAAAAATCAAGTTTCATCAATTGTTCGACTGTCGAGAATGTCTACTAGTATTTTAACTTTTGTACAGAAGAGTCCAGAATTCGAGGAATTATCTACAGTAACACATATACAAATAACAGAAAAATATATTTATTTATGAAGTTATTTGATAATATGTTTGAAGACTGGACAAGATTATCCATTACAATAGTTTGCTAGTTGTTACTGTAAAAAATTTACTGCGAAAATTTTATTTTTATATAAAAAATTGATCTAAATTAGAACAAATTTGGTACATTTTATACCACAAATCGCACACAGTGTTTGAATGCATTCGTAGGTAGATAAACCGACAGCGGAAGTGTTTTCTTAGATGAATCTACGAAGGGTTTTGCAGGGTATTTCAATATGCCAATGATATCCATTTTATTCCATAAAACATACAAGTATCCAAACTTTGGAGGATTACTTAACTACTAATTGGAGCTGATTAACTCTTCAACGTATATTGCAACATTATCTTTATAAGGTTTCTTTTGTCAGCTGTTTAAAATAACTGTAAGTATTATAATATAATAATTATTTATTATAATAACATAGTAACGGGCAGCAGGCCGGTTTTTATTTTTAGTATGTGACTAGTATTAACATACCTATCCGAGCTGGCTGAACTTGATGGGTTGTAAAACTTGATTTGTCTAGACTGTGAGTTAGAATTAGTGACAGACATTATTAATCCAACGAATTACAATTAAAATCAAATTTATAGGATAATAATTAATTTACAAAATAACACGCGACACAAAGTAGATGGAGCCAACCCTATTTATCGTCGGCGGCGCAAAAACGAAGAAAATTGTTGGCGCCGCACGGCTTCTGCGACACAAGGCTTAAATACAATTGGAGTCTCTGAACGCCCTATACCACAAATTGTCAAAGCATTTGGGGAAAAGTATGGACAGGCTAACTGTCTTTCATAATACCAATTTTTTTTTATACAATAAAACATTCAAAATACTATTACACAACAGAATTATCTCTAAAGCGGCACAAAAAATGTGTTGGGGAACTCAAAAGTGGTTATTACACAGGCATACATGTATGATGGCATACTTTTTGTTTTGTGGAAAATTGGAGAAAAAAATGTGTGAGTATGTTAAGTTTTTCGAACAATTACAGTCCCGTATAATGGTTGGGTAGGGTGTAATCAGTCGAAGTCCGAACGTGACTTTTAATATACAATTTTAACCTACCTTATCGCTTTCAGATTAACAATTGAAAGTGTACTTCCGTAATTATATCGATCATTTAATTTCTTATCTCAACTCTAAAAATTCTAAAGCAGGAACACCGTGCCATGTTGACTCATATGTCTGCTGTATATGATGGAATGGAGGAAATTCCGATTAGAGGAAATTCCCTCTGGAATCATAAACACAATTTCATTCCATTCCACTCCGTTCCATTTCTCAGCCAACTATTGTACTCAGCCACCCCGCCGCCGACTGGAAAAAAAACCAGCCGCTGCCGTCGTCGTTATTGCTACGGCTTGGTCCTCTGCTACCAATGCAATCGAAAATGTCTGGCTGCTATCGATGGTAGTTCTCCCGCAAATAGTGATTATATTTTTCTGATTTCGTTAATTTAATATTTGCGTGCAAATACTAAATACGTGTAAAATTCTGGCCATTATTTATGGTATACTTCAGAATATTGTTAAATATAATTTATTCAAACAAGGCAAGTAAGAATTAATAACATTTTATGTTCATTCGGTGTCGGCGACGAATCATAAGAGGACGCCATTTTGATTTTAAACCCCGGCATTAGTAGTGTAGTGAATACATAAATTAATTTGTAATTACATATTAATTTCAGGTAATATAAATTGGTGTGCGATTGTAACCCATCACCAAAAAAAAAGGGATCAGCCAGCTGCCCATGAGCACAACAATTCGTGAAGCTGCTGAACTTAACCGCATAACTATAAAAATACATAATATGAAACGTAGTGCTTCACGCGAATCTCCATCCAGAACAAGTCATTCCCGTTCACGTTCTGCAGCTATGGGGCGCGGTACCTATGATAACGGAGGTGGTTTACCAGGTGATTCTCCAGAACGTATATCTCCAGATCGACTTCGTCGTCGTGTTGGACGTTCACCAAGTCCTCGCGCAAGGTATGTTGGCGGATCGCCTCATCGTGAAGAGTATATGCGGGGACCCCTGCCACCAACAGAAAGACCATCTTATAAAGTTCTGTGCGTTAGCGCTTTACACTCTAAAGCATCTGATGAATTCATTAAGGAAACTTTATATCGTGAATACAAGAAGTTCGGTGACTTTAGCATTCGTATATCGCATGACTTGGATGAAAGGGTGGCATATGTATGTTTCCGAACATCAGAAGATGCCAGAGAAGCTAAACATCATAAACCAAGAATTGTTCTATATGACAAAGTCGCTCTGGTGGAACCCGTGTATGAGTCTTCAGGCCGCAGCGAACACAGGTAAGATTGTATGTTCACAAGTAGAGGGCTTACATTTCCCTATCGAGTTCCCAACATAGGCTTATTTATATCTATCTTGTATGCCCGAAACAATAAAATGCAAATTTCCATAGTACTATCGAATAAATTCAGACAATATAAACGCGAAACGCCTTCCCGTTTAACTGGAAAATTGTTTCAATATGATTTGTCACTAATATGTCAGGGCTCAATTAGGTAATGTAAATACTATGCCTTAAGCCAGTCTTATAAATCTAGGGAAGGATGCAAATTTGACGAAAAGCAAGTAAACATTGAATGTTTATGCACTATTAATATATTTTGTTTTGTTTTAAGAAGATGAAGATTTTTCGATTTAATTTTCCGTACGATTCGGTAAAAAGAAATTTGACATTTGTCTTTTTAAAATTAGCTGAAAGTAATAACTTGGTACAGTCAAACTTCCATAACTCGAACCAACATTATCCCGTAGAAAAGTTCGACTTGCGAAGACTTTGAGTTATGTAATTACTTATAAAATTGTATAAGGGAATTTGTTTCCTTAACCGCCACTAGAAGTGCATCGACTTAAAGAAAATTCGAGTTATGAAGGTTTAACTGTAATTACTTATTTGTTGTTGTTAGAAGCATAGCATTGGTAACGCAAACATTGAAAGAAAACATTAAAAACCTTAAATCCATTATTATTTTTTTTATCTGCAGGATTATCACATACAGAACTTGTAACTTTTGCCAAATTGTTATTATATAATACTTTTTCAACAAGCATATTTATTTAGATATGAGCGTTTGTAGTGGTTTATATGAAATCTTTCAGAGCTTTGAATGTGATGGTTTGCATAATGTCTATGGAGACGTTTGCCGGGATTTTGTTTTACGATTTTTCGAAGGGTTTTGATCAAGCATATTGATCATGGCATATTGTTGCAAAAACTTTAGTGGACTGAACTGGACAGAAACTGCTCTATATGTGATGAAAACTACATTCGAAAACGTGCGATGGGAGATATTCAACATGGCGTTCCTCAAGGAAATGTTGGGTCCATTGTTGTACACAATCTATATAATTGATATTTCAAATCTAAAAATACGTTATACATACATATTTTTAGTGATGTTATGAACTTATAGGTAATCTCGATATTTTCAGTGGATGGATTTCTTCGTATGTCGTATGTTGATTTGCTCCCAAAAGTGTTTCTTCTTAAGTTGTTGAGTTGTAGGCAGGCTTCGAGAACGTGTTTAAGCGTAAGTCCGCTTCCACACTTAGAGTATATTGTGGGTCCGGTACCCTTAATGATGTGTTCATGTGAAGTTGGTGTGTCCAAGACGAATCCTAAAAAACTTGGAGCGCATGCAGCAAATTTTGCGGATTTATCAGCTTCGTCGTTACCCTGTATGCCAACGTGACTTGGGATCCAGTGAATCCATATTTTGTCCTCATTACCAACAACAGAGTTTCTTCTTCTGTTTATGGTGTTCTTTTAGAAGCTTCAACTACCGCAAAGGCTGGGGGTTTGTTTGCAGTTTTAGTCTGTCTAGTCTATTGCCGACAATCCTGTCTAATATCTTAGCTAGACAGGTTAATAATGATATTGGCCGATAGAATCATACGGTGGAGCCGTGTTTGATTTTTGGAAAGGGGACAATCATGGCTACTTTTCAGGCGTGTGTAATAATTCTGGAGTTGATCATTGTATTGTACATATTAAGTAGTTCCTTCTTGCTTTTAGGCGTGAGCGATTTAATCATGGGGTAGCAGATACGGTCGAGTCCAGGTTTTTTACCTTTCGCTTTCTTGATGCAGTTCGAGTTACGTAAAAGCAACTTGTTTGTCTATGTTGTTATTCGTAAAGATATGTTGAAAACCATTTTTATGGGAGTTTAAAATAACATATGGACCATTCGCTTGCAAAGAGATTCGAGATATCAACTGGGATTTTTATGGCTTTGATTTGGTGTGTTCTCGTGTGAGTCTGTTTATTTTGTTTCATATAGTTAGTTCTAAACTTTGCATTTTCTTTTCTCTATGCAAGTAGGTTGTCTTGAGTTGGAAGACGTTTGAATATATGCCATAATTTCATTTTTTGAGTACGTAACGTCGAAAGTTCATTATTCCACCAGGCAACCAAGGTATGTGAATATCTTCTATTTGTATTTAGTGTTTGTGGAATGCTCGTGTTGGCAGCTTTATGAACAGATTTTGTTATATCCCTGTAACTGTGGAGTAAATGTCCTATTGGAGAATTTGATTTCACTTCTTCTGAATATTTATCCCACTTACCGTCGTATAGTATGCATAGATTTAAATTCTGTATAATATTTTCTAAAATATTCCCTCGGGTGTTGTTTTTCGGAGGACCCCATACGATGTTTCAACAATCGAAGTTTCCTATAACCAATTTTGGGTCGTTAAAGGATGAAATCAATTGTAATACGTCAGATGATACAATGTCTTCATTAAGTGGGATGTAGAATGATAATATGAAAATGTTTCTATTTTATTTATTTATTTACATTCACCATAATACAAAGCCAAACGGCCAAAATAATGTATGTATTACATAGTAATAATATAAATCCTAAGCTTCAATCATATCCAAATTTACAAAGTAAATACTTGAAGTTTAAATTTATATAACAAACTGGCTAACGAATTGACTTCCCAGCCATAATATTTACACATACTGATGAGTATACAAACTGTACGAATATTCAGAATAAGGACATTAAGTCCAAAATAATTAGCAACAAATTGATATATGAATGGTAATAGAAACAAGTTAAAGTAAAAGTAAACGCTTCAATCTAGTTTTTGAAGTGTTCCAGTATTTTCCGACGAAATACGTTGTTAGAATAATAGGAAACACGCAAAGAGAAAGGCAATATATTCCAGCACCGAGCAACTCTTACCAAAAATGATCTCATATACATGGAGTTCCTTATTCTCGGGATAAACACTTGAGGATTTCTAGTAGATTTAATGAACATAAAGTTTCCTACACAACGATTGAGGTGTTCCACTTTTGAAAATTGTATGACCCAGGTAGAGCAAACGGAAGTTTACAAATTCTTTAAACGAACAGCCCAAAAATTGTCTTAAATGTTGGATGAGTAAATTCTTCCCAATGCACTCCATACCCTACAACAAACAACGTCAGTATGCGATTTAAAAGTAAGTCTAGAATCAATAGTTACACCCAAGCATTTCAGCCTATCTTTAAACTCTACTAGCTGACCCGGTCCGCGTTGCTGGCCCTAAGCAAACATTAGTGTTGTATTACACATATTTATATAGGAAAGGGGAGTTTTTATCCCTTTTGCCATTTTCACCCCCTAAATGTAGATAAATCCAAACAATGTGTAGCCTATGTTACTCGCGGGGTTATTCGGAAGATTCCCTGAAAATTTCATCAAAATCGGTCTAGCCGTTTTCGAGTCCATACGTTACATACATACACACATCCATTTATATATATATAATAAGATATAAGATACGTTCATTACCCAAAAATATATCCAAATCGAAAATAAAATGATCCGATGATCCAAACATAATTGCCTTTGACTTATACGAATTAATAATGAGGGAATTATCCGAAGTCCAATGCAGTACCTGCTCAAGAGTCCTGTTAATGTTACTCTCCAAGACCTCAGAAAAGCCTCGGCTCCCTCTAAAAAGTAGGAATACATCATCAGCATAAAAGAAAGATCTGCATTCACAAGAACGCAGATAACGACTCAGATCATTGGCGTAAAGGATAAACAGAATGGGTCCCAACACAGACCCCTGAGGTACTCCACAATACAGAGAAAGTAAAAACGATGACATTCCATTCACCCAAACAAACTGTTGTTAATATAAAAAAACACCTACCCCTTGCTCGCTAGTGATATTTTGAGGAGAATTATAAAAGTAACCGGTATAGTTTATTTTAACGGAGGTGGAGTTATAAGGCAAGAGCGTTTCCTGTAAAGATATGAAATCCGGTACTAGTTTCTTAGTGAGTAACTGAAGATTGATAACAATTATTTTTAAGACTTTTGATCTTCCAGTACTTTAAAGTCCATTATGAGCTGTAAATTGATTCTCTATAGAATATACTGAAAGTGGCGTGGACACTATATTATAAGTTTATTATATATGTATACATTTTGTATATGAATAACAAAAAAAAGAAAAAAATGTAATCTTTTATATACAAAAAGAATGTTTATTAATCTATTTTTCATTTTATCACAGGCAACGTGGTCGGTCCATATCGCCTCCAGATTATGATCGATACCATTACTCCAGAGTTCCCGTTCCACCGCCTGGTCCTCCGGAACATCGGCGGCCGCCGATAGATCATTACGACAGGTATGGTCCCCCACATATGGCATCACATCCTCACACTAGGGAATATCGTCCCATTCATCATGAATATCCAATGCCACCTAGGGGTCCACCCATGCATCGTGCTCCACCGCATATTCATGGGCCACCTCCCCCACATTATGGTGGTCCTCCTCGTCATATTGGTCCAAGACCGCACGTGCCCTATGAGAAAGCAGAAAATAAAAAAGATAAATTTCCCAACTACTTACACCATGTTCAGCCGGAAGATGACCCACTTTCAACACGCACATTATTCGCCGGAAATTTAGAGGTAACTATTTCAGACGACGAACTTCGACGTATTTTCGGTAAATATGGTATTGTGGATGACATCGACATAAAGAGGCCGCCGCCTGGGACAGGTAATGCTTTTGCTTTTGTGCGATATCAAAATTTAGATATGGCACATAGAGCCAAGTGTGAATTATCTGGGCAATATATTGGGAAGTTCCAATGTAAGATAGGTTACGGAAAAGTGACTCCTGCCACTCGTATTTGGATTGGTGGTTTGGGTGCATGGACATCTGTTACACAATTAGAGCGCGAATTTGATCGTTTTGGAGCTATTAAAAAAATTGAATATCAGAAGGGCGATACATGTGCCTATATTCAATACGAAACAGTCGAAGCAGCAACAGCTGCAGTTAAAGAGATGCGCGGTTTTCCATTAGGAGGCCCTGAGAGACGTCTGCGGACAGATTTCTCAGAACTTCCAGGTGCAACTCCCACTGCCGCACCGTTCAAGCCAAAGGCACCTTACGATGAAACTACTACACCGCCCGCTGAATACAGACGCCCTGAATACGATTATCATTACGAAGAACCTCATCATCACCATCATCATCATTATGCTCCACGTGGCGGATATTCTCCGTATCCACCACGCGGCACATATCGTGGTCGTGGAGGTTATCGTGGACGTGGTCGTGGCGCATACCATTATCCTAACGACGTTCATCGACCCGTACACCCAAGTGCATTGGCACCATCATCAACATCGGCCATTCCCCCACCAGCTGGTATCGAAGATGAATGGCGTCGTCCCCCAGGAGAGTCTGGCTTTGAAAGGGGGCGTTCGGGTTCTCGAGAATTAAGAAATGACCGCTCGCGTTCTCGTTCTCCGCACAAAAGGACCCATTCTCCCGGTTCAGATTCGGACTCGTCACAACGGCGTAATGGTGTAGTATCTCTAGCAGCAGTTCGTTCTTTATCAGAGGTAGCTCGCAAATGTACTATAATATGGCAAGGTGCTCTAATTCTAAAAAGTTCCTTGTTTCCCGCTAAATTTCATCTCACTGATGGAGATGCGGATATAGTAGAATCATTAATGCGTGACGAAGATGGTAAACATAATTTGCGTATAACACAACGTTTACGACTCGATCCGCCAAAATTGGAAGATGTCCAGAAACGCATTAGTTCATCATCATCACATGCGATATTCCTGGGATTGGCTGGCTCGACTGTTACTGCCAATATATCCGAAGACGGTTCAGTCCAAACTAGACCGCTGCGTAACTTGGTCTCCTATCTGAAGCAGAAAGAAGCAGCTGGAGTTATTTCCTTACTTAACAAAGAAACTGAAGCAACGGGTGTATTGTATGCCTTTCCACCTTGCGACTTTTCGGCCGATTTGTTGAAGCGCACTTGTTCATCTGTCAGTGAAGAGTCATTTAAAGAAGATCACTTGGTAATTGTAGTAGTGAGAGGTGGTACCGCTTAAAAAAGCTTTGCACATATTTCATTTATAAGAGAAGTATAAAGAGGAAATCGATCTCCTCAGTTTTGACAAATTCATTAACACTTGGATACACGAAGATAAATTGAATAACATTATTCATAAACTACATTTACCAACCAACACTCACATTCATTCATTAAACAAATAAATAAAATATAAATTACGTATTTAGTAATTAAAGTTTGGCTTCGATAGAAGTATTATTAAAATAACTATACAGTTCTATATACATACAACTATATATATATATATATATATATATCTGCTTCTATTTCTCGGCCATACTAAAAATATGTATTTGAAGGAACTTAAAACCGTGTTGAAAATCGTTGAATTGTGCCAATTAAGTAATATCCAATACAATGGTGGGGTATTAATGTATCAATCCTTCTTTGCAATGTAATCTATTCAAAATATAAGTATTGTGAAAAGTGTGAATATTTACAACTTAAATGTATGTTCAGCAAAATGAAATGTGACATCTGACGTTATGGTTTTTGAAATCGGCATAATGTAGTTCAAATTCAAACAATATAACAAATTTATCTTTATGTGGTGGCAATAAGTTCTTAATATGACAAATGGTGGTGCTCTTAAAAACATGTCTTGTGTTGTTTCTGTTTTAGTGACGATTCCGAAAATATATTTTATGTCAATGGACATATCTCTAGATGCATAAGTAAAAACAGTGGTGTTAAAGTACTTTGAATTTAAATACAGAACACAAATGTAGATACAAACATACTATTGTCTAGTATGCGCGAAGTTCGTGGACGTTTCATAAGTGGCTTGTTCTTTGATATTACATTCAGACGCCTGAGACATTGGATGTGTTTGCGAATGAATTTCATTTTTCTATCCAATATGAATTGATTCTAAAAGTGATTTAAATCCCAATGTGCAGTGTTTTTTAAATCTTCTAAGACACATTAATGAAAATTACAAGTGTTCTTCCCATTTCAATGGACATGGAATGTAAATTTTTAAAATCAATATGTCTGGTTTACCGTCCAAATGCGAAAGTGAAGTGATAAGTCCATATTTCCCAGCGGTCCGCGGAGCTAAAATCCGTTCTAATTCAACAAATTCGAAATTCATTGTGACTTCCCATCTTTTGACAGATATATTGTAATGTTTGGTTCAAATTAAAATAAATAATCTCTCATAAGTGGTATTGTGTTAAAGGTTTTCTGTGGTTAGATACCTTCATCTGGTTGGTGTTCTGTTTTAAGAATGTTATCATGATTATTATTACCCTTTTTCCTCAGCACATCCTTAGAAAACTTATTGTAGCATTTGTTTGAAAATTATATAAGATTGAAAAGGGTTTTACAAATGTTACATTGTTTTCTACGAGGACTGCCCACCAAACGCCTGCTCACCAAAAATAACCTAAGTGCCACACCGTCCGTATGAACAAAATTTAAAATGGTTAGTGTGGTTATGCTTCGATCGCCCAAGGCCTATGAAATTGGAACAACAAATTAAAAATACGGAAAATATTGTGTACTTTAAACTATTATCAATCCATATATCCAATGCTTACATTTTATCTAATAAAATATTGAATACGAACTGAAATTCTTTATTTATGGAATGCATAATAAAATATTCAAGATAATATTTAACCACAAAATTTTGTTGTGCATTTCAGAAATCCGTTTTATTATTTAGTCGTAATAAAGGTAATACAAAGTTGCAGCAGCAAAAAATTTCGGTGTATCTATTACATAAGACAAATAACCATCTTTTTCTGCATCCCATAAGAAATTAACTAACGAATAATATCCCTGCATCAGTTTTTCGCCAATAGTAACAACGACAATGTAACGATATCTGAAAGAAATGTAAATGTCGATTCAGAAATTAATTAAAAAATTACGTACAGCAGTGAGAGCGGTCTATAACGAACGATTCATAACAACAAATTAATAGATAAAAAGTGTAAAAAAATACAACAACAAAATAAAAAAAGGCCAAACACCAAATTCTAGGATAAACAACTAATAAATATTTCAGACAACAGAGAAGAGAGAAAAGAAAAGGTTGGTAAAGGTTTTTCCTGTAAGACAGGAATATTGAAATGACTTCAAAATGCGATTGTCTGGACATGGGCAATTGTTTTATTCCCATTTCTGGATTACCAACTATCTAAGTTACCTGTTATCTGTATTTCCCTTAAACAACAAATGAACATTATCGGCAAATTCAAAATGTAAATAGATATTTCTCTCAACACTACCAAACAGATCATTAATATACAACACGAATAAAAGAGGACCAAGAACCGAACCTTGCCTTACGCCACTAAAAAAGGTAGTAATACGAAGAACAATCATTGGAACATACTACGTACTTACTCCTTCTATACAAATACGACTTTTCTCAAAAACTTCGCTTTTCGTTGGATGCAAATTTATTTGTTGTCTATAATTTGTGTATATGCCAGCTACAATTCATTCATCAATAGCTATTTGGAAAAAAAATTGTTCTTACGAATTGTTTTGTTTCAACAAAAGATGTGATAGATGAGTCACTAACGCCACCATCCTGGACATTACATAATTTCCTTTAAACCACATCTCCTTCCACAATTATAGTGAAAATAATAAAGGTACATCAGACGAAAACGTAAATTTTAAAGAAAAATTATTTTAAGACAAATGAATCCATTAATATTTTTTGTGTTTAAGACGCTAACATATACCAGAAACTATTTTAAACAAAATGGCTGTTGCATCTTGTTATTTGTAAAATGTGTTAATGTGAATTTTTATGAAAGGAACATGGTCCATTGCGTATGGTAAACATACATTGTTTTCTTTCTTTTTACTTAAAATATAAAATTTAGCACCCACTCATAAATGTAAATCCTCTCGGATATCGAATTAATTCTGGGAATAATAATTTGGTTTAAACGAATCTCGTGAGAAAAATGAAATAATTGTTTTATAAAATAGGGCATTGATTTTGGAACATTTTATAGAAAATTTATAAGCAGACGAAAATCGCAACGCCCTATTTAGAGCCAAACGGCCCAAATTTAAGTTCCCCTGGTTGGCACTGGAATATGCATCCAAGCTGTAGGTAATTATTGGAGCGTGGACTAGTCGTTCCTTAACGAAGCGTGTTTCAAATTCACGCATATAAAATCGGCCATTACGGGTGAGTACTAACTTCTAGGTAATTGGGAATGCTATATTTTTGGACTTTTAAGAATATGTTACAATGTATTCTTTAATGGAGGTCTTAAAGCACTAAGTTTTTTCTCAAGATTTCCTTTTCGTCATCAATGGATGCTTTTTTTAAGAATTTTCTACTTTGAATGTTAAAGAGTTATATATTAAGTTTTTACATGACATAGGAATTACTATGAAAAAAATGTTTCATAGGCTTACCAAGATGCGAACCTGGGATTACTGTGTGATAGTCACACACAATACCTATCACACCACGACGTCGTATCCACAAATTTAAGAAAGAACGCATTTTTGAATGATCGTTAGCATTTTTTGTTCACACAGATTTTGGTCATTCCTTAAAAAGCTTGCATGGATTATCGCGAATAAAATATTATCCAAATCTGTTAACCCTTTCACCACTGAGACCGTCTACGGACGGTCATCGCTAACAGCAAATTTCTAATGGTTAACGGGTTTGATTTCAGTGGTACACAGTATACAATGAACATAATTTCATTATAATTTACAGCTTGGGAACCTAAGTGACACATTTTACAATGAGTTATTTCTTATGCTACAACATCGTAATTAATATTAACAAAGGTTTATTCTTCCTATTTAATATTTGTAAAGGGTGTTTTTTAGGCGTGGGGTTTTCAAGAATAAAAAAAACGCATATAATTATTTTTATGATCATGAATTTATCTTTATTATAAGATAAGGGTTTGCCATTATGTTTTAAAAATGATTTCCGGCTCGACTGGCCCGAATAAAAGAAGAAAAAAAACACTAAAATGAGTGTCCAATAATAAAAAAAAAACCGATTTACACCTGCGACCCATAATTTCCACGAGTTTTTGGCATTTTGTTTTGGATACGACATCATATCAAACTTTAGAGGAGTGTTTGAGGTCATTATGTTGCATGAATGTCCATGTAATTGACATAGAGTTGAAATTTTTCGTCAACAGTTTTTTGATAGCTTCGAATTAAAACTAATACAAATTACCATAAATTTAAGTTTACAGTTATGAATAATAATGTGCAGAAGTGTATCAAAAAATTGACAATTTCTCTGCAATTTTGTGACTTTGAATCACTAGATGCTAAAACGTGGGAAAAATTACATTTTCTCCAATGTCGATATTCAAACAAAATTCCGTTACACAAACTTTTAGGTGTACGTGAATTAGTCCTTACTATGATTATTCCGCAATAGCCGCTGCACGTATACCTCGTATCAAGACGGAGACAAGGTGTGTTAATGATTAAAGGCGATACAATACGAACGACATTACAAATGTAAAATCCAATTATTAAAATTGTACGAGTCTACATTTAGTGTCCATACGTTTGGAGTATATTACATTGAAATTATCTTACCGATCATAGTTTTGGGATTTAACACGATTTTTGATTTCTTCACTAACTTGAGCGCAGAATTGCAATGACGATTTTGGGGAATAGGAAAAATTCGCAAATGTTGTCTCCATTACAGTTTTCATGATATTTTCACACATTTCCTTGTTGAAAGGTCTCATGGGTTCTAGACGATAATTTGGCATGTATCGTGTTGAGGGCTGCAGAACAAACAAATTCCAATACAATTCAATATACATACGTTAGATTCGCTCACCTTGCTAGCTGCCGGCACAGTAAATGTGGGTATCTGTGAATTCCAACCCTTCTGCGTATACAAACAAACATTAACAATCATACAAATGGTAATGCATATATATTGCATGATAAGTAGTTACATTGCGTGTTTATAACATTTACATGGTATATACCTATACACTAACGGGCATAAGTATTGACTGGTAAAGTGTTGTCTGTATTTGCTTTACAATAACGTCTTCGAAACAAAACTATTCAAGCTAAAAAATGTGTTGATCTAGGATTTTTTTGGTTGAAATATAAAACTAAGGATTTCATTTGAAATAGTTCCATTATTTTTATTGTGTTTTTCTCTATTATTGTTCTACTTAATGTGCTTAATGGGAACATTGGAAATCTGTACATCTGCTAGAAAACAGTAACAGATAGATTCTGATCCGAACCTAATTCATAGTTTAATATGGGGTACTAACGCTTATAGTATTTTCTAGAGAAGTTTAACATGCATTTTGATAAATATTTTACTCGTTGAAAAATATCTAAGTTGGATTCAACCTGGTTTTGTTATGTGATAGACAGTGTTACCGTTGTGAGACCAACGTTGTAATGTGTAACTTTTTTGAAGGCCTTTATGTGCGACATTTTCTTTTGCCAAAAAAATGGACTTCAATCGGACTGGAAAGAGTTCAGGTATAGGCAATAAATTGAACCGGAATTGAAAACAATTTCTTTTCTCGCGTTCTATGTGAGACAACCCCAAAGTAAAAATGTATTCTTAAATATCGTATTTATGTAAAAGAGTGGGCATAACAATTTAGCGGACGTTTGAATTTTTCTGAGAACCGAGGTTTACAACATCTTTGGTTCGTCCGACATCTTCCACACTAAATGCCGGTTTCCGTAAAACGAATTCGTTCGTTCGTTACAGATTGACGCTTTCAATATTGACGATGTGGATCGAACGAACAAATTCGTTTTATGGAAACAGGCAGTTAATGTAGAACACACTTCAGATAAGCTTGACATTTCAGTCAAATCGGACAAGGCAATTGCAAATGGCAGATGTAGTTCTAATTTTTTTTTTGAATTACCTACTGCACGTTGTACGTTTATACAAATTGGCTGCACATGCATTAAATTTACTTCGCAGAAGCGCGTGTGCCGAACGATTTGTTTTGCTAAAATAGGATTAATGAATAACAGATTAAAAGTACCACTTGTGAGTTTATTTTATCAGCACTAAATTTTCTTGTGTAAAAGTGCAGATCTTGTGGAAAAGTGATATGCGTAATGCTACTGTTTTATAAACTGGATAGTGGAAAATATTACCCATGGGATAGAAACGTATGTTATCTCCTGTACAAAGAACTCATAGTATCCCAATAAAAATAGATATGAGTTCATAATTCGACTACTTTGACAACCATATAGCGGTATGTTTATCAAAGTTAGACTCATAGTTTAGACCCCCTTCGGATATTTGTTATTGTCAATTGCGTCTTACTTAGCAAATAAAGAAAACAAACATAACAATGTCCTATATCAAAAAAAGGAGTCGTCCAATAAGAGTTATTCTCACGTACTTACTTCTTTTATCATTCCATAAAGAAATGATAAAAGAAGTTCACTCGAAAAAAATGAGTTATTCTATTTTTCTTATTTAATCGGATAACTTTTATTGAGCCCGGCAATCCAAGAAAATCACGTGTGCAAAAATAACTGTCCCCCTAATATACATTGCACGAATGTATACTACAGCATTGTTTCACCTACTCTTACTCAATGTGCTAAATCAACAATCCCTTGAGACTCCATACAAAGGTTTCCACCGCATGCCTTCCTCCTCTTCTATTCTATACACTTACCTCATTTACATTCGATGAAGCACCGCTGGGCTGAACTGAGATATCTTCAGTCATGGTAACTTCTAATTTTTTTTGAAAAAAATGTTCCTCCTTACAAATGTATGTATGTCTTTCTATATTCAATACGAGACAAATAACAAAAAAAAAAATTAATACATTAGGGTAAGGAAATGTTACTGTCATTACTTCAAAATGAAATTTACTAAGGTTGTTCTGGCTATCAGTTTATTTGGTTTAAAATTAAAAATAACCTCTGAACAAAGTAAAAACCCTTTAATGTTGGTTCTCTGCTTATTTTCTTCCATCAATTGTTGGATAATTTGGTTCTGACATAAAATAATGTCAAAATCATTTTACAATTGAAATAGTTTATTAAATGCCGAAATATATTCATCTGCTGTTTCGACGACGGTCGTAAAATTTGAATGTCGAATTTTCTACATATTTGAATTTATTTTGTTTTTAAATCACGTGAACGCACCAGCCAACAAATTCAACAATTTACTGTGCCTAGTTCTATTCACAATAATACTTGCTGGAACTTGTTTGGTTTTTACGACTCAAACAAAACCTAAATTGAAGTTTTTTTACCCTATATCAAGTTGGTTACAAAAGTTTAAGGTTTAAAATACCACTGCAGAACTAAGCCTATGCGATAAACATACATATGTATATAAAGGGTTTTCCAACTAGAGGTATTATTTTGAATCACCCGGTATTTCGGTAGCTGTCACTTTTGAAGCTTTTATTCTTTGACATTTTACAAGTAGAAACTACGCCATTACTGAAAATGGAACGATACACGCTTCAACAACGCATTGAAATTATTAAAATTCACCACAAAATTGGTGAAAATCTTGCAGTCACAGTTCGCAAAACTAAATTGTAAGGATACAATAAGCAGCAAATAATATTGTCGTCAGCAAACATAACAAGTTGGCCGTCCAAATTCAGATTGTTTATATCATTCAGATAAATCGAGAACAATGTAGGACCTAATCCAGTTCGTTACGGAACGCCACAATCGAAATCACCCTCATTACGTTTTGAATTATTTATATTGACATATTGTTTGCTGTTAGAGAAGTAATTCCGTAATATTTTAATTTCTGTAAGAGTTTAAACGCCTTCGTAAAATCAAAAAATATCTCACAAACAAACTCAACTAAATTCATCCATCCCATTACAAATATACCTAACCACATTCAGATCCCTATCTTGAGTACCACAACCTCTTCTATCGTCGCCTCATTCTCAGTAGTTTATTTTTCTACACAATGAAATTCTTAATGTTCTTGTTTTCCATGGGAGTAAGTTCAAAGCGTAAATCTTTCTTAACAACAGTTGATTAACAGAATGAAGATTCCATGGCAGTTATTAAGGTGTCAGTGAAAGTTCACGCATTCATTGAAGAGTAATCAGTAGGCATCATACTTCCCTAACATTCTCATAACCACAAACGTTTTTTGTAATTATTCACCAATTTTGAGTTTGCACACCTTTCTAAAATCATTCTAATCGACAACTACTATCACAGCCGAAATTATTATGCCATTGTCGACAGATTGTTCCTACTCATGCTCTGTTGCATAAATATGACACATTTAATTGCAAGTATTTAGTACATTTATTAATATATTGATATTTATGTATGTAGTAAACATATAAATTAGTATACACATCTCGCTTATGAAAATACAGATTCAAAAATATATGTATATATGTAATAAAAAATAACGGAAATGTAAACAAAAACATACGTTGATCAATTTAAAAAAAATCGATAAACTTTTATTAAAGCTTTTTAGTTTAGTCTTAAAAGTATCTTCTTCTTTGACGTTTTACTAAAGGAAAATGGCTGTAAGTATATTTTTCTATAGAGAACATGCATAAGTACACACATATAGTACATATATATATATATATATATTGTATATATGTAGAAGTAATTAACACATATATAGTTACAACATTGACTTAAAGTGTGCATTAAATGGTGTTGTTTTTATTTATGGTGGGTTTTAGTGCTTACTTTTTGCCTATAAATGTAATACATATACATACATACGTATCGCGAGATTGCAATACACTACAACATACTCAATGACGCAATGTGATCGATTTTGACAATGTTATTGGTTGGGTTTGAGCTACCGTTGCATACAAAATGGGAACCGCTTTGAGCACCAAGCTGCCTCCATTATTATTATGAAATACAGACATAAAATGTGCAGCGACTCAAATAGAATGCTGTTTAAAAAAGTTTAAATATACTCTGTTGTGAAATATTTTTATGTATTTTAGATTCATATATTGTTTAGTTTCAAATGACTGTTTTGCTATTTAATAGCTGCTTTTTGGTCCAATTAATTTAAATAAATTTAAGTTCACAATTTATATTGAGCCTAGTCAATTATAATGGCATTTAATCATTCGATCGCACTTTGCGTAAGGAGCCTCTATTAAATTTGCATATCGACTCCAGGAGAGCTGATCGTTCCATTTCAGTAGTTCCTTGTACTTCAGAAGTTATATTGGGTGACGATGATTGTCTATCTAGGCTGACAATTGTTGGTGAAGCTTGTCTCAGAGATTTCTGTTGTTGTTGTGACGATTGGTGGGTTTCAGACTCTTTTGACTTTTTGTAGGCAGAAGGTGTAGAGGGAGGAGCTAAAAGGAAGCGACTACATTAGTTTTTTCCTGAAATCCCTTTTAGTTATGACTTACATTTGAGATCCTGCATCGCATCTTGCGAAGTGTTGTTTATTATAACGCTATTCATTCGATTTAAGGATCGCGAATTCGTTTCTGAAGACTCTGTTATGGAACCGCCTCCAATCGTGGTTAACGCAACGCGGCCGTTGTTAATTTGCAACGAACCCTGTTGTTTAAGTTTCGATTGTTTATATTCCTGTTTCTGCAAATAATATAATTCATTGCATTCATTAGTTAGTAATAATGTTCTAATATAACAAACATGGAATGGTCGTACCGCTTTTTGTTTTGATTTACGCTTTTCTTCTTCGGAACTCATCAGTTCTTGAACTTTTGCGATTCGTTTTTGATTTTTCACCGACTTTTGTTCCTCGCGTAACCTATTTTCTGTTTTCTGTACAGCTAGTTGTATAGCGTCTTTGGCATTCAATGACAGCTTTAAATGGAATTTATTAGTTTCATTTGTTTGTTTAGTAGGTTCAATTATCGAGTATTGTTTAAAAAAATCGTGATTGATCAATTGTTCCAGCGATGGCAAACCAGATTTACAAGCCTCCTTAGATAATATACTCTCCAGAAGATTTTCTAAAAAAACAAAAACAGTAAGGATATAACAACCGCGGAACTTTATAACAAACTCACTTAAAATTTCGGGACAATCAGTTATTTGCCTCACGACAGACTCTTGCAAAGGATATCCCATTGTCATTTCGAATAGAACATGACCAAAACAGTAAACGTCTATAGCTTCAGATTTGTGAATCTTACCGTGTTGCACAAAAAATGGTCGATAGAAAGACGGCACCCCAAGTACATAGTTTTCTATATCTAAAATCTTAACAGAATCGTCGACAATAACAATGTTTCCTGAATGGAGGTGACCTGTTGAATATAAAAGGAAATTAGAATCATTCATGCCACTAGCATTTGGTGTGCTAGTTTGTATTTACCATAGGGATACCCCTTGGAGTGTAAGAACGACAACACTTCTAGAATTTGTTTTCCGTAAATTGCGACTTGTTTCATTGATAGGGCAGTGCGGCCTTTGGGATTGCCGTATTTGCTTAGGAATGGGTTTTTCGGCGTTGCCATGCACAAAATATCCTTAAGCGTACCATGTCTGTGAAATCTACAAAGCAGTGTGTTTTATAAATGTATCTACAACTATTAACTGTCAATGTCATCTTACTTTCTTATTACTAGGCAACCATTTTCATTGTGCATTGCGTGCGCCACAGCTTCAATGTTTGGATGCTGTATGCCAATTAAACTTTTCAAAATGCCACCCAATTCTTTGTCGTCAATATACTTGTCTGGGCCATATTCCAACCATTCCAACACCAATTCAACAGATTCAAGTGGCATTGCTTCTAATTGATGATCTGCACTATTACCCGTTTTACTTCCATTGCTACTAAAACCAGCAGTGTTAGAGTGTTTTATTTGAGCGTGTGTCTGTGAACCACTTTTCACCAATGATTTATTACCGGACTTGGTATCTGGAGGCTTTGGCGTTACTTTAAAGTAGTGCTTCCTCAAACGCCATCCAATCGCTCCCAAGGCTGACCCCAATGTCCAAAATCCTTCACTCCGTAAGCAAAGTAAAGCATTTTGAACTGCTTGATCTATATTTAAATCATTATCATTAATTTTCAAATTCTATAAGACCGACTGTGATATATAAAATAACAAGCTGGAGACCCGAGTTTGCAAGCTAATTCATACTTCAATGTCGATGTGACCTTTTGAAAATTCGAATATATTGAACTTTCAATGTATAGATTAATTTTCGTTTGCAATCAAACTGAGTGATTTTCCTAAATTAAGTTTACGTGACTCAGCGTTTTGGTATGTCATTTCAAAGGTTGACATTTTGCTAACATTGTAATCCACTTGATAGTCTTTCCCATGTCTGAATTAGGCAAGAACATCCCAGCTTGTTAAAAAAAATGTCAAATGTAGTCCATATAACGAACTATAACGAACCATGAAAAGATTGCGAATAGCTATCGGGATCGACAAAGCGTTTCGCTGGTAGCGATGATGCCAATATAGGATTCATTAGTACTGTGTTTATGTAAAGTTGTAGCGCTTGTCTTCGTTCAGCTATAAAGTCCGGCCGCATATTACCAAATAACCGTTTGCCAGGTAAATGTAGGTCAATACCAGAGACTGAAAGACGCTTTTGTAGGTCCACGAAGTCATTATAACGGCGAAATATTCTCCAAGTATGCTGATTTATATATCCACGTCGCAAGCGTAACAAATACTCCTTTGTGATTAAATACAAAACAATTTATTATTCATCTTTAAAAATACAAAACGCATTCAAAATAAAAACATATAAGTAACATTTTAAAACTTTTTGAAAGTGTCAAAAATGGCATTGTATAAGTTTTTTACTTTTTCACTGGTGCCAAAAAAGTTCACGCACCCACAGCGATGCAGTCTGAAATATGTATTTGTATGCAATGGTGACGTTGGAATATATTTAAATAAAATAGACAACCAAAACAAAACTGCATTTTGTTTATCATACAAAATTAATCCTTTTTAAAAGTTTATTTAATTTTAGAAATGTATGGTAAACAAAAACAAATTTTGACGCGTTTTTTTTTTGTTTTAATGGAAGTTTCCACTCCTTCGACGCGGGAACAGCTAACATTATTTTTTATACTTTGGCTTCATAATTTATAGTGCGTTTCAATATGTCCTTTAAATATTCACTAATTTGTTATTATGTGAAATTAAAGGAACAAGATTTCCAGCCAAGCGAACTTGTATTGACAAAATAAAAACAATAAAACGCTTTTTAGGTAGTGTTTGCGATTACAGAGTAAACCCAGGTTCGAAACCTGGTAAGACCAACAAATATTTTTCAACGGCCGTTTCCACTTCGTAAATGGTTGCGACTTCGTGAGTAAGAGCCACATACAAACTTCTCTAGAAAAGACAGTAGCCGTTCGGAGCTGGCAGTAGTTCGCGGTCATTGGGTATACAAATTATATCTTGCACAACTCACTGATTCGATAGAAGTTCCCAATCTGTTCCTTCATAAAATCTTAATGGAAATAATTACGTAATAAAACGTTTTTGGAAGAACCAAGTTGTTATGGGCTCGGAATTTTCTGTGGATGTGTTATCTATGACGCCTGAGCGACTTTATCATTATTACAGAAGGTTTTGTAAAATATAATTTTTTGTAGCAACATGTTTGGGTCCCTTTTTTGGATATCTGGGGGCTATCCTCATATCGTAATTAATTGATTCAACAAAAAATTAATATTAATCTTGTCACAACAACACATATATTCCCTATTACTTGCACGGCACTGTATCCATATAAAGGTATGTATGTACGCATGTTTGTGTGGTAAAGTAGGTTTTTTTTAACTATATATACATTTAATAAGTTTGATGGATTTATGTATTGTGTCTGAATTACCGTATGTCCATTAACGTCATGTGCTGTTTCTATAATGCAGTTAATATCGTGGGTATCGTCTATCTTGTAATATTGTTGTTCAAATCGTTTCACGAATATGTCCATGGAATGTCAAGGGATACATTTTACTTCTGATTGGTCTCTTTTT
This sequence comes from Hydrotaea cyrtoneurina, assembly GCA_958296145.1. Classification (NCBI taxonomy): domain Eukaryota; kingdom Metazoa; phylum Arthropoda; class Insecta; order Diptera; family Muscidae; genus Hydrotaea; species Hydrotaea cyrtoneurina. Next base: position 80,914,785 of record OY282516.1, read on the forward strand.
TCTCTTTAAATCGTTAACCTTAAACAAAGACAAGTAATATATGAAACAGTTAAACAACTTATTTAAAGGCGTAAGCATACAGCTTTTTGATTTGGATCCAAATATATCTGTATATATATCTCATCATTAGACTCACTTAAATCACAAAAACAATTTAGGAAATTTGTCTGCAGCACCCATGAAATTCTTTATTCACTACTGCCAATTCTGCGTTTTTCCATTGTCTACTAAATGGTTATTTTCTTTCAATTAACGATTTATTTCTCTCGTGGATTCTACTTCGATTAATTCACAAGTTAATCGAATTTTTCCAGAATATTCAATATCTATCAAGAAATTAAATCTGTCTACTCTAAACTTTACATTCTCACAAACTCACTGCTTTTTATTTAGAACATCTGTGTGGTGCAAAAGTTACCGAATGGAATAGATTAACTACAAACTCCAAAACTCTTGTTTGTAAACTTTCTTCTTATCGAATATTTTTGTGTGTAAAACAGATTGACAAAAATGTATCATTAAACAGCAAATTTCATAATTCAGTATTTTTTTATTTGTGATAATTTTAACTGTAAATACCGATTGTTGCTGTTAATAATTGGTCGCATATAACGACATGATCCACTAATCGATTACTAATTTTTTTTCCATTACTAAACCAGAGGTATTGGCGTCACACTTCCCAAATAAATATTTTATGTTTATAGCCAAATTATCTTATGCATTATCTCCTCCCTAACTGCATTAACTCTAACGTAAATGCACAAAACTGCATTTATGTATTTGAATATGGCAACACAGTCCATTCACAATCACCTGTTATACTCACCTTTTGTCAAATTGTTTGCTGTTGTGTCGAAATAAAATGGAATAAAGTCAGCAAAGATGAGTTATTTTAGTAATTTCAGGTTTCTTTCAAATAAATAGTGATTTTTCCTCAAAAGCACACCTGCTATCTTAGTTTCTTCCTTCTTTTCGTTTTATAGCGATGCAAATGTCAAAAAAAGAATGTTGACAAACAAATCTGTAGAAACAGCTGTTTTTAAAAGCAGAAAATGCCGTCTGGGTAAAAATATAATTTGCATTAGCGATATTTTCTATTACTGACCACACATGTATACGAATTGAATTGGCGGCGGCTCGACTCGAATAGAGGAACGGCGGTATTTCGGCAGACTTGTTTCTCTGTACACGTGTTAGTTTTTAAAATTCGTGAAGCGGCCCAATAACAATAATAAAAAAAAATACAGAATGGACACCAGCGAAGATCTTGAAATGGAAGTTGTTGAGCCAGAGGATGCTGAGAGCGATACAGACGATGATTTGGAAAATGAACATTCAGTCGACGGGAAAAAAGAAGTCTATTTGCCCAGCAAACCCATTAATGCTGACGAAGAATTGGTCTGTGATGAATCGGCCTATGTAATGTTGCACCAAGCTTCAACTGGAGCTCCCTGTTTAAGTTTCGACATTATCAGTGATGAACTGGGAACGGGGCGGGAACAGTACCCGCTGACAGCATATATGGTGGCGGGAACCCAGGCCGCACGTACTCACGTAAATAATTTGATCGTTATGAAGATGCATAATCTACACAAAACACAAGGTGGCGATGATAATGATGACGATGAAGAATTAGAAGATGATGAGGATGACGTTCAGAATACCGATGAATTAAAAAAACCTCAAATGAATTGTGCTTTAATAAAACATCAGGGATGCGTCAATCGTGTACGTTCGAGGCGCATTGGAAACTCTGTTTTCGCCGCGTCGTGGAGCGAACTAGGACATGTAAATATTTGGAACTTGTCGAAGCAATTGCAGGCAATTGAGGATGCACAATTATTGAAATTGTACGAACGCGAAGTATCCAACGATGCCGTAAAGCCAGTGTTTACCTTTAGTGGTCATCAACAAGAAGGATTTGCTATTGACTGGAGCCCAAGTGCCGATGGTGTCTTAGCTACAGGCGACTGCAAGTAAGTATAACAATTCTAGATTTTATTACAATATTTTAACATTTCGTTTGGATTACAAAATAATGAGTAATTTTTCTTTTTCATCTGATCTGATCGAGAAATTTATGATTCAGATATTTACAAAACTCTAGCTAAACACATACATCGTAACCAGAAATCCAAAACGACTTCACAGGAGAAGCCGTACACTCTTCATGTTACGTCGCCCATAAAATTTTACATTTTGGATATTGAAGAGACTTGTATTTTACGTTATTTTAAAATAATTATTTTACAAGAATCTTTCTGAATAGTCTCTTTTACATTTCTAAAGAATGTCATCAATAACCCAATCATTATTGCGTGGTCTCACATATTTAATAAACAGGGCATTCCTCGATTCTTAGAGTACCTCGCGGCTAAACCATCTTAGATTTATCACTGTTAATGACATAATAAGTATGGATAAAGCTAAGAGTTCTTCTGCACACTCAATAACAGCAACACGGCTGTCCAGGGAGTCTCGTCCGTTCATTGTCGGTTGACCAGACAACGCTCTATAGAGAACATTCGTTATTCAGCCGAACCGGCCGTATGTGGAATAATCTTCCCTTATGTGTGTTTCCCTGCCTGCTTTAACATTACCAAATTAAAGTACAACGTCAAAAAACACTACTCCTTCTTCCCTCATTTCATATCTCTAATAAATTGCACTGCACTCAAAGGGGCCATACACTGAATGTTAGAACAATATTAGTGTAAGCAATATATTACAGAACTACAAAAAAACATAGAAATATCCAAATATGAAAAAAGAATACAACATACACAACACATAACCTCATCGTCTAACTACGGAGTTGTAACTTTTTACATCATTCCCTCACTAATTACAATAATAGTTTATCCGACTAAGAACTATCTGAAATTTCTTGAAATTCCCAGACTAAGATTAATAGCAAATCATTTATACTGAGTCTGTGTTCGAACGTATATGCATAAATAATACAAAAAAACATAGAAATATCCAAATATGAAAAAAGAATACAACATACACAACACATAACCTCATCGTCTAACTACGGAGTTGTAACTTTTTACATCATTCCCTCATTAATTACAATAATAGTTTCTCCGACTAAGAACTATCTGAAATTTCTTGAAATTCCCAGACTAAGATTAATAGCAAATCATTTATACTGAGTCTGTGTTCGAACGTATATGCATAAATAATATGTTACCATTATCTTTATTTGTAGGCGCGATATTCATATATGGTCTCCACTTGAAGATGGTTCTTGGAAAATAGATCAACGTCCTTTGATTGGCCACACAGCGTCCGTAGAAGATCTGCAATGGAGTCCTAATGAACGCAGTGTTTTAGCCTCTTGTTCCGTTGATAAATCAATACGCATATGGGATGTTCGTGCGTCGCCACAGAAAGCATGTATGCTAACATGTGACAATGCCCATAAAACTGATATTAACGTGATATCATGGAATCGCACTGAGCCTTTCATTGCGAGTGGCGGAGATGATGGTTTCCTTCACATATGGGACTTACGACAGTTTCAAACGAAACAGCCAATTGCTACGTTTAAGCATCATACTGATCATATAACGACCGTAGAATGGAATCCCAAAGATCCTACGGTACTGGCTTCAGGAGGAGACGATGATCAAATAGCATTATGGGATTTGGCGGTGGAGAAAGACAACGATCAGGAATCAAAAGACCATGATACACAGAACGATGACGACTTAACTAAACTTCCACCGCAATTATTGTTCATTCACCAAGGTCAGAAGGAAATTAAAGAATTGCACTGGCATCCGCAACTACCGGGCGTAATTCTATCGACATCGCATAGTGGTTTCAATATATTCCGAACTATAAGCGTTTGAAGTGTTTTAACAAAACTCATATCAAATTACAATCTGTAAATATAGTGTTTTTTTTTTTATTTATTTATCGTGAAATCTAATTTATTGTGGGAGATTCATTGCCACGTTTTCTTGCTGCATCTCCTGCTCTCCGTCGCCGTATTCACTTAGTAACATGGCAATATTTATGAGATGTCGCATTGTGGGGCGTCCATGAGGACAATTCTGAAATTAAAAAAATATATACGTATACTCTCAAAAACTTTAACAATTGCGCTGATCTGCGTATATTAAGGCAGTGAATGTTTATATCAGTATGTTATCAGTTAATTACATCGGATTAATGTAACAGATAAAGCACACCCGACTTGTCTACATGTACTACTTTCTTCCGCCTACGTGATCAGTCCTCAGTAAAGTTCTGGGCTAGTTTAAGTTAAGATGATTGAAGAAAATGAGTTGCAGAATTTAAATAAAACGAACAGTGTATCGGGCAAAAAGAAAAGTCCACCGTTGCAAGGCCCACACAATTCCAGCGTTTCCAACTCGTCAACGGTATATTTTTTTAACCGTGCGTGTTTGATTGGAATACATCCTTGCCCCGACTTGCTATTGGCTTTGTAGTTGAAGTACTATTCTAATAGGCGTAGCGGGTGCTGGTATTCCTATAGTAGTCAAACACGGATATGAACGTTGGATGTGGGGATTCTTGTAAACCAAATGTCGTTTGTGATTTTCTCGATAGGGACAATGGACATTTCTAGTGGCATTTGCTGGGTACTGTGCTACGTTGGGGACGGCGGTACCAGCGGGTTACTGTATAGGTGTCATGAATAGCCCCGGAGTGGTATGAAGTACTATTGGAAATATATGTTGTTGAATGTGACTCATTCGTTTGTTACAGTTCATGAGGAAATGGTGCAACGAATCCTTAATACAACGGTACGACATTCATTTATCTCCAATGGGCATAGATATTTTGTGGTCAGCTATAGTGTCAATATTTCTGGTGGGTGGAGCGGTAGGATCCTTTGCGGGTGCAATTGTAGCTAATAAATGCGGACGGTAAAATGGTTTTATTATGTTTTTCTTTTTATCTCTGTTGTATCATCACTAAAATTTAATTTCACAGGAAGGGATGCATAATGATTTGCGGAGTTCTATTTTTTCTTGGAGGACTGTGTTTTTATTTTTGTCGTGCTTGGAATTTTGTGGAAATTCTTATATTTGGACGATTCTTAGTGGGCTTGGGGTCGGGACTCACGACGTCCTCATTACCCATGTATCTCAGCGAAATAGCTCCACTGGCCTTACGTGGAACATTGGGCGTTTTCTGCGCCGTGGGAATGACAGCAGGTGTTGTATTTGGGCAGATATTCAGTTTGCGTACCGTGTTCGGAACAGAGACTAACTGGAATGTTGCATTGAGCTTGTATATTGTACTTGTGGCTATTTGTTTTGCTCCATTTTTTCTATATCCAGAGAGCCCAAAGTGGTTGCATATAGTAAAGGGGGATCGGGAAGAAGCTCAGCTCCAGCTAATGCGTTTGAGAGGCAACATTAAAGCAGATGACTTCACTAAAGAAATTGAATGCATGGAAGCCGAAGCTAGTTTGGGTGAAGAAGCGAAAGGTTACTGTGAAGTCCTAAAAGATAGAAAATTATTAATTCCGTTGATCATTGTCTGCGTTTTTCAAGGAGGTCAGCAATTATCGGGAATTAATGCGGTAAGCATTGCGATTAATACGAGAATACTTCAAGTGCATTTTGATTGTTTGTTTAATTCTTTAGATTTTCTATTACTCGGTATCCATATTCCGCAGGGCTGGTATATCCGAACAATCAGCTGAGTGGGCTAATTTAGGTGCGGGTTCTTTAAATCTGGCTACATCTTTATTGGGGCCATTCCTTATGGCTAGAGTGAACCGTAGACCCTTAATGCTAATGTCCACGTTACTCTGCTCGCTATTTCTTTTAACTTTTGTTTTGATGCTTCACTTTATGGTAGGTGTTTCTTGTGTTGGTAAAATATGTAAATGTGCCAGTTCACACCATTCTCATTACAGGATAGCGTTAAATGGTTTGGCCATGGCTGCATTGCTTGCATATTTCTTTATATCTTTGTCTTCCAATTCGGTGTTGGACCCATACCCTTCTTTATTGGCTCAGGTCAGTGAATATCTAGAGAAAAGTAAACTATACATTTTACTGTTTCTTCCACAGAATTGTTTGAAGTGGCTCCAAGACCAGTTGCCATGTCATTGGGAAGTTTATCTTCTTGGTGCTGCAACTTCATTATAGGCATGACGTTCCCCACATTACAAAACACATGGGGTTCTTTCGTTTTTTTGCCATTTTCACTAACGTGTTTCCTCATGTTTCTTTTAACGATGTTTTACTTGCCAGAGACCCGAGGACGGGATCCGTCGAACGTAGCACGAGTACTTGCAAAAGGCTTCCGTTCCAAAATATTATAAACTACTGTACTATTATATTAGTTCTTAATATATGTATGTATGTACGAACGATAGCAGAAATATGCTTTGAGGTCTGATTTGAAGGTAAAAACAGACGCGTAAATATATAAATTAATACATATAAAATGACATTCTATAAATACTTTTGAAATACTGACAAAGGATCTGCTCTGTGACTATAAGATAAATGTTTACGTTTCTGGACTTGCCGTCCACGTAAACTTCCTATGTCCTTCTATTATTAAGGGTCCAGGTTAGACACCTAGTTTGGGGTACTCTGCTTAGTCCGATCTTAGGGCCAACTTATAGGAGTGCGGAGGTTAATAGCAAAGACAATCTGATAGAAAGACGATGGCACACCGGAATAGATGTAAAAATCAATGGTTGGGAAGTCAGAAGAAGATTGCTTCAAAGGAAGTGCATAGCATTGCTCTATTATTGCGAAACAAGTAATACGTCTGCAATGTCTTACGTCTGTATGTCTTAGGAGAATGTTGAGAATCCATAGGCCAAACATAATATCGAACCAATATCTCTATACGAATGAATGACATTAAAATCAGAAAGTAGCGATGGATAGGCCATACATTGAGGAAGTCTGAAGGAATTATTGCCAAAGATATCCGTGAATGGAACCCACAGGGTAGCCCACTTAAACATAGAGACGTCAAGTTCAACACGAACTAAAGAATGCGCGTATAAAGTGGAATGGCATACAATTGTTAGCATTAAGAGTAAGTGATGATAATTATAAAAATAAAATAAGGGTACGTAATTCGATTTTCCTCTTCTGTTTGTGAGAAGGTTCGTGGGAACTACCATAATCAATGCACCGAAAGCGCGTTAATTTAAGTTTAAAATGTTTGGATTTAAGAGTTTCAAGGTTCTAATTATTTTTGTGTACTTTCATAAAATATTATCGTCACCTGAAATCCGACACGGTATTATCAAGATCGTAAAGGAAATGGAATTGTTGTTCATATAAAGACACGAATAACTTCCGTATTATCCTGTAATTCGAATCAATGCACATTAGAATGTTTTTTCGTATTCTCAGGAAAAATGCCTTCAATTTCATTTTCGAATAAGTTTAATTATGTCGATTGTGAATATCAAAAATATTCATTCTTCATTAAAGTTTTGCATAGTTACTTTGCTATTTTCTTCGTAGCACCTCGAAATATTGATCTGCCACCGAATAAAATATTAAATAATCAGTATAATATTTTAAGGTGTCCGTCGTTCTATTTGTGGAAAGCTAACCAGAGACCTCAGTGTTGAACCTAGGCTAGTGAGCAATGTTAGTACAAACTGTACGTGAATTAGGAGACTGATTTCACAATGAGATATACATACTTATAGATTTACTTTAAAAAGTGTAATACGTCATTCAATGTAGCACTTAAATGAAGCTTACCCACGGCTGTTCAATTTCGCCCATATGTTTCACTAACATTTCCATGGTGGATTTCTTTAGAGCTTGACCAATCATTACCGAATTACGGCAAGCTCTTGAAGCAAACATGGATCTTATACGTGATGGGCGACACATAGTACCTTCAGGTGCATCCTGTAACATAAATATTAGTTCATCAATATCCTCCTTTCCGAACTCCCAATTCTTGCTGAAAGGTTTACCCAGCAACCGAACTTTCTTCGTGGAGGGTGCTGGAAAAATAAAACAAAGTAATAATAGTGGCATATATATAAAATTTCTGAAATATGCACCGTTTTGATTGATTTCAAATTTAAATCCATTTTTCTCAAACACCACTAAATGGTCTATTAAAACCATTTCATTAACCGCTGTCAATTCCAGTGTTTGCGGAATTGTCAAAGGTTGGTGTTGCAATTGTGTTGTTTTCTGCAGTGTCTCAAAGTTATATTTCTCGTCCGTGGCATGTTGATCTACTATAAAAAGATCAGAGTCCAGTTTGGTTATTATGAAGCCAAGATTGAATTGACCCAAAATGTCCATGCGAGCAAAATGTGACTTGTTTATTTCCTGCTGTAGCTCAGCCTCCGCTGACTTGTTTTGATTCGGATTAATTTCACATTTAAAGCGCAACCGGTCTAATTTAGTTTTTAGTTGTTTTTCCATCATCATGTTTACCTCGGCTGTTAGCATCAACTCTATTTCACACAGCGACGTTTTCAGTTCATTACACGTAGTTTTGGGGAGAAATTCCTTATCGGACAAGCTTTCATCAAGTTCTACAACTTTATGTACATCTATAGTTTCAGTTGAATCATTTTCAGGTCTATTCAACAGCATTGTTGTGAACTTGGTGTGGCGAATGTCCTCTTCTTTTATCGGAGACCGCCCATAGGCCGCAATGGGAACACATTCGTTTGATTCTTTATCATCTGATTTATAATTATGCGAATTAGATTCTTCCCCTTGCAAGTATTCTTGCATTTTTCTCATTTTTAATGTTCTGATCGCTATTTCGTCACCACATTTCCTTTTACTTGTTCTTATTTGAGACTCCATTGTGCCTTCAGTATCGCCAGTTTGCTTCCATTGGGTTAAAACTTCACCAAATCTCCGCGCTGATGTGGTATACACTTCACTTTGAACATCTTCGTTGTAGTATTCCTTTTTTTGTTGCTCCTTACAATCAAGTCCCATTATGCTGGTTATAGTTGTATTTTGAATTTTATATGTTGATGGAATATTATCAAAAGTTGCTATAACGGCTTTCTTAATTAAGGCCAAAAGTAGTTTTTCGTTGTTAAGAAGCAGTTGCCTCTTGTCGGGTGTTAAATTAATATCAACCGTTCGACGATCAGTCAGTATGTTGAGATAGACAAATGGAAACTGGTTGACATTGTATCGGTGATAGGTATCATTGACGACTCTTGATATCTACATATGCATGTAGGTAATGATATTCAAATTGAAAAAAAAAATATAAATTGAAAAAAAAAATACAAATTTCAAAGTCATAGTTCTGAAGAACTTACATTTTTCGGATCACAAGGTCGTGAGTTTACATAAAAGTATTGTCTATCTTTGGATGAACGACCACTGCCATGAGAACAACTGGAAATATATCCTTCTAATTTGAAGTTGGAATCCAATAAATGAGTTACGTCTTCTCGAGTCAGTCTAACTGAATCGCCCAGATCCTCTTGTAGCTCCTCTATTAAAGAGTCCGCCGTTTTGACTTGCCCACTGCTACCTTTTAAGGGACACTTTACTTCTAATAGTTCAGTTACCTGTCTGCTTCCAAATATGGCGGAGATAATGGACAGTGCATCGTTTGAGCCATGCGTTTGTAATATCACTGTTTTATTGCCTTTTGCCGTTTGATTGCTGCAAATAATGCGAACACCTTTGCAGACCAGACAGTATGCTTGAAGTATGTGACACATCTTGTTAAACTCCTTTTTAACATTTTTAACAAAATCGCGCCTTCTAACCGGTAACGTTTCAAAGAGATTTGTCAAGATCACCGTCGTACCGACAGTACGGGCACAAGGTTGTCTTTTTATGATTTTTCCGTCATGATTCAAGTCGATTCTGATGGCTACATCGGTAATTTTGTGGCGGGTTATGATTGTCATATCGGATAAAGCGCATAGAGAAGACAAGGCTTCACCCCGGAATCCAAATGTTGCGACAGACTGTAAGTCGACGAACTCCCTCAGCTTAGAGGTGTGATATTTTGCAGCTGTAAGTAAAGCAATGTACAAGAACTCTATAAACAAAGACCACAATAACACATACTCATTCCTTCTATGTTGTTATCTTCTACACCAGATCCATTATCACTGACTTCTATGGATTCCAGACCTTGATCCCTTAACTTAACTTCAACCAATGTCGCCCCAGCATCTATTGAATTCTCCACCAATTCTTTTATAGCTACTGCCAGGCTTAGAACCACCTACAAGACTCAACAGTAACGTTATTAGTTGGTCAATGGGACAAAGAGTGGGAATATGACAAAGAGTGGACATACGATGTCGTGAATAAGATTCTCCCCGAAATAAATTTCTTCACTTCTCCACCCTACATTTGGCCCATACACTCCAGATCACGCAAACGCTCACCTGTCCTGAACATATTCTGTGGACATTTTCTTGATTTATGGCCTTAATAGACATTTCTTCCACTATTTTCGCGCCACTCTATTCCTTTTTCGACTCTGTTACACTGTTCCGTGCAAAGAACCGAGTCGATGAAATTTCGTCGACGGTGGCCGGTCTTTTTTTTCAGTCAGAGGCGGTGTGGCTTCGCCGTAGAAATTATTTAAGTGGTAATACTGGAGCAGAATAAAGTTTACATGTTTTTTGCAGTGACAACCCCACACGGTTGCGTATGGGGAATCAAAATATACCGGTGAAAATACGAATTCGTTCAAAAGCACGGAGCTAAACCACTGTTGGAAGCTGACATATAAATGTGGGCAGGGTTCGAAGTCGATCCAAATCGGTCTTAGTTTTTTCATCGGCGGCGAATGCATTAATATGAGACTTTACCCAAGAAATCGGCGCGGCGGGCCTTTGATTTGAGCCGACTCAGGTCGGACCTCTGATTCCGTGTTCTTTGTTCAAATTTCTACATTCCATACACCTTTTCCAGCATTCCATTGCCTACCATTTTTTAAACAAACATGTCGACGATTACTACAAATGAATAATCGTTTGACTCTGACAACGGATTTCATCGATATATATGTGTCATATAAATGGTGTTTTGAGAGTAAAGACGGAAATATTGATGGATTGCAATTTTTTATTAGATCAGATGGATAATTGCATATGTTTTCCGGCATATGTTGGCAGCGGCTACGAGTTGCATGGTACATTCGATCAGTCCAAGTTTTTTACTCTTTCCAATCAATCAAATTAATCTGGTCAATAGTGGCTTGAATATTGGCTTCCAATGTTTTAAGAATTGCTGGTTTATCGGCATAAACTATTGACTTAACATAGTCGCATAAAAAGTAACCCAGAGCGATTAATTTAATAATTAATCGAAGTAGTGTCTCCGGTACAATAAAATCCTTAATTGAGAGAAAATGGCCGATATTTACTAAACCGTGCCATCCCTACGACACCATTACTTTTAAAAATTATTTGAGAAGCGTTTTAGACAATGTGAATTAAAAAATGAAAAATGTGGATGTTGGACAAGTACACACACAATTCTCAAGTTAATAAAGTAAGTAAATACTTTTCGAAAGTTCTGTTTCTTTTTTAATCTCGTTGTGGAACTAAAAATCTTTTGATCATCAACTATGTTGTCAGGTTTATATGAGCGCGAAGGTGACAAATTGTATCTTTAAGTAAATTAGCAGTTACCTCACAAATAAATGTGCGGTTACCTCACAAATTAATGTGTAAAACATCGCTGATGATGAAAATGGCGAAATAATTGTTTCGTTACATTGTCTTGTCCTTGTGCCGTTGGCTTTTTGAGTTATTTTGACAAGCATTTCTGTACACACTTAAGAGGATTTAAGTTAGAGTTAGTTATTCCGATAGTTTTATGTTGAAACGATAAAAAAAAGAGCTTTAAATACAATTTGCTGTAGCGACTCGTGTTTACTTACTTATATATTTCCTCCTTCATTTCATGAAAGAGCCGACGGAGAATTTTTCTCAAATCAGTGAGCTTTGAACGATATAATTAGACAACTCACTAACCCGGGCCAACTCTTCCAAGCGGGCTCCGAACGGCTAAAAGTTTAATCCCTTAAATGGCTTAAAAGATTACTATCTTACTGGTAAAGTTGTCAGCACATACGATGTTGAAAACAGCCGCTAAAAATTAGGGAAGACGCATATAAAGTGGAATGGTAGAACTATTAGCACTACGAAGAAGTGATTCGAATTCTGGCCCCATGTTTCACCTAGGAACTTGGACACATTTAGCTATAAAATACTACGTGATAACTTTTTAAAAATTGGACATTCAATAAAAAGTGTCTGCGAATACCGACTTCATGTAAACTGGAATCATAGGAAGAGAAAAGAAAGAATGATGATACCATTCTTCCAAAAAGCACCAATGACGTACGACCAATTATAAATTGCTGGTCAACTTTTATATCAAATAGCTGACCCGGTCCGCGTTGCTGGCCCTAAGCAAACATTAGTGTTGTATTACACATATTTATATAGGAAAGGGGAGTTTTTATCCCTTTTGCCATTTTCACCCCCTAAATGTAGATAAATCCAAACAATGTGTAGCCTATGTTACTCGCGGGGTTATTCGGAAGATTCCCTGAAAATTTCATCAAAATCGGTCTAGCCGTTTTCGAGTCCATACGTTACATACATACACACATCCATTTTTATATATATAGATAACGAACATGTGCGGTTTCCAAAGGCCAAAGAAGGCTTTATTAGTATTGATATTAAGGGCCTATAACTATTAGGACATCATTAATTATCTCAACGTCTGCGGAGTTAGTTCGTTGTTCGATGCGGGATGTATGGGAACGATAAATAACGAAATTAAATTGTCTATGTATAAATGGAATACTGATTAGTAGTTAATATGCATGTGTTTTTATAAGTGCAGAAAGACAAAAATATTTGAAAATCTGACAGATGTAGTACAAGTGAACATATACTTGTAAAAACACAGTTCCGAAAGGCCAAAACCGACGAATAAGCAATCCCAATAGCAGAAAATGAAAAAAAATACGTAGTGCCGGTTATACGATCTGGAAAGAAAGCTTTGAAAAGCGTCCCTCTATATTTCGTCTGGATTAAGGTGGAGTAATGTAAGCCATGTGAATTACAATGTTAATGTGTTGCCCACTAAGTGGTGCAAGCTTAGAAAAAAGGGCATAGCTTTGCCACACCAATTGATTACCGTGGCAGCTCCTTACTGAAAATATGAGTAAATTCGAGAAGGGTGTTATGATCTCTCTTATTGTAGGTATGGTGTTCATATTTCTTCTGTTTTATTTTGACCCAGTTTTCATGGCTACATCGGTAATTTTGTGGCGGGTTATGATTGTCATATCGGATAAAGCGCATAGAGAAGACAAGGCTTCACCCCGGAATCCAAATGTTGCGACAGACTGTAAGTCGACGAACTCCCTCAGCTTAGAGGTGTGATATTTTGCAGCTGTAAGTAAAGCAATGTACAAGAACTCTATAAACAAAGACCACAATAACACATACTCATTCCTTCTATGTTGTTATCTTCTACACCAGATCCATTATCACTGACTTCTATGGATTCCAGACCTTGATCCCTTAACTTAACTTCAACCAATGTCGCCCCAGCATCTATTGAATTCTCCACCAATTCTTTTATAGCTACTGCCAGGCTTAGAACCACCTACAAGACTCAACAGTAACGTTATTAGTTGGTCAATGGGACAAAGAGTGGGAATATGACAAAGAGTGGACATACGATGTCGTGAATAAGATTCTCCCCGAAATAAATTTCTTCACTTCTCCACCCTACATTTGGCCCATACACTCCAGATCACGCAAACGCTCACCTGTCCTGAACATATTCTGTGGACATTTTCTTGATTTATGGCCTTAATAGACATTTCTTCCACTATTTTCGCGCCACTCTATTCCTTTTTCGACTCTGTTACACTGTTCCGTGCAAAGAACCGAGTCGATGAAATTTCGTCGACGGTGGCCGGTCTTTTTTTTCAGTCAGAGGCGGTGTGGCTTCGCCGTAGAAATTATTTAAGTGGTAATACTGGAGCAGAATAAAGTTTACATGTTTTTTGCAGTGACAACCCCACACGGTTGCGTATGGGGAATCAAAATATACCGGTGAAAATACGAATTCGTTCAAAAGCACGGAGCTAAACCACTGTTGGAAGCTGACATATAAATGTGGGCAGGGTTCGAAGTCGATCCAAATCGGTCTTAGTTTTTTCATCGGCGGCGAATGCATTAATATGAGACTTTACCCAAGAAATCGGCGCGGCGGGCCTTTGATTTGAGCCGACTCAGGTCGGACCTCTGATTCCGTGTTCTTTGTTCAAATTTCTACATTCCATACACCTTTTCCAGCATTCCATTGCCTACCATTTTTTAAACAAACATGTCGACGATTACTACAAATGAATAATCGTTTGACTCTGACAACGGATTTCATCGATATATATGTGTCATATAAATGGTGTTTTGAGAGTAAAGACGGAAATATTGATGGATTGCAATTTTTTATTAGATCAGATGGATAATTGCATATGTTTTCCGGCATATGTTGGCAGCGGCTACGAGTTGCATGGTACATTCGATCAGTCCAAGTTTTTTACTCTTTCCAATCAATCAAATTAATCTGGTCAATAGTGGCTTGAATATTGGCTTCCAATGTTTTAAGAATTGCTGGTTTATCGGCATAAACTATTGACTTAACATAGTCGCATAAAAAGTAACCCAGAGCGATTAATTTAATAATTAATCGAAGTAGTGTCTCCGGTACAATAAAATCCTTAATTGAGAGAAAATGGCCGATATTTACTAAACCGTGCCATCCCTACGACACCATTACTTTTAAAAATTATTTGAGAAGCGTTTTAGACAATGTGAATTAAAAAATGAAAAATGTGGATGTTGGACAAGTACACACACAATTCTCAAGTTAATAAAGTAAGTAAATACTTTTCGAAAGTTCTGTTTCTTTTTTAATCTCGTTGTGGAACTAAAAATCTTTTGATCATCAACTATGTTGTCAGGTTTATATGAGCGCGAAGGTGACAAATTGTATCTTTAAGTAAATTAGCAGTTACCTCACAAATAAATGTGCGGTTACCTCACAAATTAATGTGTAAAACATCGCTGATGATGAAAATGGCGAAATAATTGTTTCGTTACATTGTCTTGTCCTTGTGCCGTTGGCTTTTTGAGTTATTTTGACAAGCATTTCTGTACACACTTAAGAGGATTTAAGTTAGAGTTAGTTATTCCGATAGTTTTATGTTGAAACGATAAAAAAAAGAGCTTTAAATACAATTTGCTGTAGCGACTCGTGTTTACTTACTTATATATTTCCTCCTTCATTTCATGAAAGAGCCGACGGAGAATTTTTCTCAAATCAGTGAGCTTTGAACGATATAATTAGACAACTCACTAACCCGGGCCAACTCTTCCAAGCGGGCTCCGAACGGCTAAAAGTTTAATCCCTTAAATGGCTTAAAAGATTACTATCTTACTGGTAAAGTTGTCAGCACATACGATGTTGAAAACAGCCGCTAAAAATTAGGGAAGACGCATATAAAGTGGAATGGTAGAACTATTAGCACTACGAAGAAGTGATTCGAATTCTGGCCCCATGTTTCACCTAGGAACTTGGACACATTTAGCTATAAAATACTACGTGATAACTTTTTAAAAATTGGACATTCAATAAAAAGTGTCTGCGAATACCGACTTCATGTAAACTGGAATCATAGGAAGAGAAAAGAAAGAATGATGATACCATTCTTCCAAAAAGCACCAATGACGTACGACCAATTATAAATTGCTGGTCAACTTTTATATCAAATAGCTGACCCGGTCCGCGTTGCTGGCCCTAAGCAAACATTAGTGTTGTATTACACATATTTATATAGGAAAGGGGAGTTTTTATCCCTTTTGCCATTTTCACCCCCTAAATGTAGATAAATCCAAACAATGTGTAGCCTATGTTACTCGCGGGGTTATTCGGAAGATTCCCTGAAAATTTCATCAAAATCGGTCTAGCCGTTTTCGAGTCCATACGTTACATACATACACACATCCATTTTTATATATATAGATAACGAACATGTGCGGTTTCCAAAGGCCAAAGAAGGCTTTATTAGTATTGATATTAAGGGCCTATAACTATTAGGACATCATTAATTATCTCAACGTCTGCGGAGTTAGTTCGTTGTTCGATGCGGGATGTATGGGAACGATAAATAACGAAATTAAATTGTCTATGTATAAATGGAATACTGATTAGTAGTTAATATGCATGTGTTTTTATAAGTGCAGAAAGACAAAAATATTTGAAAATCTGACAGATGTAGTACAAGTGAACATATACTTGTAAAAACACAGTTCCGAAAGGCCAAAACCGACGAATAAGCAATCCCAATAGCAGAAAATGAAAAAAAATACGTAGTGCCGGTTATACGATCTGGAAAGAAAGCTTTGAAAAGCGTCCCTCTATATTTCGTCTGGATTAAGGTGGAGTAATGTAAGCCATGTGAATTACAATGTTAATGTGTTGCCCACTAAGTGGTGCAAGCTTAGAAAAAAGGGCATAGCTTTGCCACACCAATTGATTACCGTGGCAGCTCCTTACTGAAAATATGAGTAAATTCGAGAAGGGTGTTATGATCTCTCTTATTGTAGGTATGGTGTTCATATTTCTTCTGTTTTATTTTGACCCAGTTTTCATACAAATCTCAAGATCGACTATAAAGATTACCACTATACAATTGGGTGTATTATGGTCGATACTGTTTTCTATAGTTACGATTTGTTGAAACATATTTTGAGGACAATTTAATTTAATTTATTTTTTATTGAGACTTGTTTAATAATCAATACAAGAAATAATGGCAACATATCAACGAATACTTAAGACTAAAATGTAATATCCTAAGGAAGTGAGAACAAAAGTACAGCATCAAGCTTTGACAATAAAAGTGGTTGTAGTTGGTAAGAAGTAAAGGAAAATCCGCCCTTGCTCCCGGGGCTTACAATATTAGGTTTCTTAAAATATTTTGTGGACTTAGTGCTACCTTACAGACTAGGAAAAGAAAAACAGAAAAACAAAAGCAAACAAAGTAAAAAATGATAGAAACAAAAGAGTAAAATTTAAGTGAAAGAACGGGAATTTTAACCCCTATGGGTACCCATAATACATTTATTGTAAAATTCATTCCCCAAAGAGGGAGAGAGAGAAGAATGATCCTCGTATAAATAACCTAAAGGCGATATTTTGAGGACAAAAAAAAAAAAAATAAGATTCTTCAGAGTTACAAACAAATTGAAGAATATGAATTCTTGAAAGAAGAATTTTTTCTAATTTATAATTCGTTATCACAAAGACACGTACATATCTTACAACATAAATTCGACAAAGATCGTTACAATCCATGAAGGGGGTTTGGCTTTTATTCACATCGTATTCTGTAGAAGTGCATTAAATTATTTACGATATCCACGAAGGTCACATGTATGTATGTACATATGTATATCGACGTATATCAGAGAGCTGTAATCCACATTCAAACCAGATTACGGCAGTTTGATAGTTCATTAAGTTTCTGTTGACAAATTATCTACATGCATTGTTTACTATTTAACTGTAAACTGATCGTATTACGCGAACTTTTGGTCCTGTGTGTGCCCTTAGATGCGGATATTCGAAGTTCAGACAAAAACAAATGAAAATCAGTTTATTTCTGAAGGTCGAAATTCTTCGTGGAATGTCCGCATGGTAATCATGAATAAGTATACTCTCTGTACTTTCTGTGTACATACATACATGTCTGCGTGTGCACTGTATCGATACACAGATGTGTGTATCTGTATGTAGGTAACAGCTGAATTTCCTATTACTAAGGAAAATTCAATGTTAATGAATTTTTAATATATGTATGGTGAAGTTTTTATTTTCGTTGAAATAAATTCGGTTTCTCACAGGGACCATACACGAGTGTGCCTAGTGCGCAAGACTAGTCTTCGTTTCTCTGTATTTACAATGTGTATGTGTCAGCGGGTTAGAAGAGTGGATGTATGTCTGTGCGGATATGTGTGCCCTTTAGTTGGTTGGAATTGTCGAAAGAAGACAGCAGCAGAAATATAGAGCAGCCGGGAAATATGTACGTATGTATGTATGTATGCATGGATGTGTAAAAACAACTTTCAACATAAAGTAGAATTTTGGGGGCTGTCGTGCATGTGGTTGTTGTTTTGGGGGAAACTACGCACAACAACATATGCTTCGTGTAAAATGGAAGAGACCACAACAAAAAACAACCACTTGCTTGATTCCCTTCGAAACGAAAGCACAAAACAACAACCAAAAATCACACACGTACAGCTGATATACTAGAAGCCAATCGGCCACAACTGCGAGAACTGCTAGAATGCTAGTCGTCGTGTTGTCAAGTAAATCGGAAAAGACCCCGTTAAAAACACCTCAGTAGATTTCTAGCCTTAGCACAGAACGGTCTATTTATAAAACTGTGAAAACCGTCGGGAAACGGCTTGAATATACAAACGGCAAAGAAGCACAAGCGAAAACAACAATTCCTTTTTTTTTAGTTTTTTGATTTAAACATTTTTACTCTTGTGTTGAATATACGCCGCACACATACATACACACATACAGTACATATGCATATATGTATATGTACTCGTAGCACTCCAAGTAATGAAAACTGGGCCCATTTCCCCAAAAAAGACGACAACAAATTAGTTAATTTCAAATACACAATTAAAGATAAAAATCCTACAAAAAAAAAGAGCAAAAACCACTGAAAAATAATTGAAAATACTACAAACCCCCAAAAACAAATCACTTTCACCATCGACTTGATAGAAAAGGATAACAGAATTTTATCAGCCAAATGCAGCCAAATTAAGGGAGTTCAAATCGATGTTTGCTACCGACCCTCGTGCTTGTTTATTCGCAGTCGTAGTTTCGGTTATCGGAATAATTCTTTTCTCTTTTGTTATATGCAATAGTATGCATGTCGGACCGAAGTGCACATACATCTGAAACTAAAACATAAAGGGCGGCAACGTTTTGGAGATTTCTGCGGAACTTGGCAATAAGGCAGAATCTCCGGGGACCACAATGTCATATGTGTTGGCATAGAACGCATATAAATGACCATCGTCGCCGATTGGCTTCGGCAACTTTACAACAAGCAGGTATGTCTCAAGCTGTTAGTCAATATTTTGTTTCCAGTCCCTTTATTAACATTGTTCCAATGCAACGCCTGCTCCAACTGTGTGTTCAATTAGGTCTAGGTCAGTAGTGTATGATGTGTATTTATTTTTGTCTACATTACACTGTCAGGCGACCACAGACTACAAATGCAAACACAATGTTCTTCGTTGTTTAGGTAAAAAATCTGTTTTTACAATTTAACCGCCACGGAACAGTTGGTCAATCTTACGGTACCATAACATGATCGGCTTTTCGCAGAATGTTTGCAATGTATACTCTATTCAAATTCAACTCTAAAGATCTAAAAACCATAGTCCGAAAATCCAATTCTATTAATTATTAATAAGGATTCATTCTACTTTTCGCCTGAGACCTCATTGCGGATGTCTGATCATAAATGTCTGCCTGTTTAGCTAATGGCATTATTTCAGTCCAGTCTAAATCTTATTTCATACGCAAGCCCTGTTCGCTCCAGTGGCATCTTCAGAACCGCTGTTATGGGCTAAGGGTACCTGAATTCGGTATTGATTTTTACTATCAGCATCAGTGACCTGGTGAATGGCACATGTGGAGTGTTTACAGGCCCCGTTGCTGCACTTCTTTCGCTACCGGCAGAGCTGATTTCTGGTCTGTCCCCCCAGACAGACCTAGTTACGCGTATAAGTTGAAAAACAAATTCAACAAAAGGACACAATGTTGCATCAGTCATCTTAACTACTTGTCTATAATATATACAAGTAGAAAAAGTAATAAACTCAAATCCCTACAGAGAACTTAAAACAAAACTATAAAAGCAGTTTTTAATGTGCCTCTCGCATATTCCACAGTCTCGTTGTACAGGGATATTTCACAGACGGTCCTGCCCACTTGCGGGCTACATACAAGCTGCAATTACTTCTGTATGTTTTTAAATCATTCCATAATATTGGGGCCACCATACACCATGGAACATTTTAGAAAAGGTTAATAGAATGTCAATGATAGTAACTTTGCTGTGTTACAACAGCAAGCGACACAGGTCGAGTAAGTAGTACCAGCACAAACCTAGAAAGTTGTTTAATCGTGACATGTTGTACCACCACTGCCGTCACCACATTTTTGAGATAGTTTTGAGAAGCTGTATCAACTCGCTGATTGATGTAACTTGTTCGAAATCTCTCAGCAAAGACCCTTCAACCAGGAAGGATGACCTTGGATACAAAAGACATTTGATTCAGAATGTTTTAAACAATTGCTTCATTGGAATTAATCATAGTTATTGAAACAGAATCATTCGAAAATTTGCTTATAGTTATGGGCCACCCTAGTGTACATATACGTGTATGTAGTTATGTATGGGTTTTTGTTCAAGCCTGCTCGCGAATATTATTTCAAGTATTTATAAATACTTCACGTATTCGACCATGAATACGAATATACGGATATTTTTCAATTTAGCAACAGGCAGACTGAATAATTCTAGACACCACTAACCGAATTGTGAACGACAAGTCGACAAACACATCCGAAACTCCTTCAAAATTCGGTCAGTATTCTAAATGACATTTCGAATATCGCCTCAGAATTTCCCAAGATATTAATTCAGAGTTCTGTACGACGTGATTGAGGGTAAACCCTTTCCACTGGTGTCCAAACGGAATAGGGTGCTTTATAAGAAATTGCGACTCGTGATGTAAGCTTTGGAGTCGCATTGTTGTTAACTGGGGCACGGGTCATTTAGCTGTGGCGAAATGGGCGCAGGCATGAAATGCACACGGACGAACTGTGAAGTACTTAGTAAATGTCATGCAGCGGCATGTACTTTTACTGGCCGACACATGGATCGCGTGTATTTCGAAAAACCAAACAAGCAAAAGCCACAAGATGAATGCGAAATGAAAGTGAGATTTTTATCTATAACGTTGTTCGGTTGTTCCATCCAAAGAATTATTTACACAATCCACCCGGGGGCATTACACAGCAAAACACAGTGCCCTCTTTGGTCAGCGAAAAATGCAGTTCGAACTGCTTTGCAACCATGACAACTCGGCGATGAAATTTGTATTTGTCCCACACTGTACACTGACTTCACATTTCAATCTACATATGTATGTATGTATGTATGTGTATGAAGGAGATCGACCACATCTCTTGTCCTCTTTGGTATTATTTATATAGTTTCAACAGTATTCCCGATTTTATTATCTCCATGCGTTACCGCCTCCTTTTCTGCGATACTGCATCAATTTAGAATGGACGCTACTTATGGACTTATCCGTGTGAATAACATGTCAAGTATGGGTTCTGACATTTCAGTTGTATGTCCGTAACTCACGCTACTTAAAACATTTGCGTGAGCCGTCACGGAACACACACTCCTCATTATGGTGGGGAGCAGACATCGAAATGAAACTACATACCGTCAGTTTTAAGTTTTCTCAGAATTCATATTAGGAAAATGTTCCTTAGCCAGCATTCGCATCGATGGTGAAATAGGAAATTATGAAAACGAGGAAATTATGAACAGAAGGTTATGTGACAAAGCTGCGCACACGGTGCTGATTTGTGTGTAGTGGTCAAATGAACAGAGTAGATCCGTATCCGACACTCTTGAGGTTCAGAGCATGAAGATACAGGATGATGCTCGCTCGCTGGGCTAGCGATATATATTTGAAGTGTCAAAAGTCATTTCAAATAGAAAAGAGTGTGAAGTGACTGCTAATTGTTTTCTGACTCTATACGTTACACAAAATCCACAAATTAAATATTAGTAATTTGGAGGATGTTGACATTTTACAAAATGCCACCCTAATGTAGATACTTGTATGGATTTTCCGTTTTTGCACTATGTGGGTTGTGTCCAATCAGGTATCCGACCGCCGGCAACGGATATTTGAAAGCCATTGTGGAATTATTTGGTTTAGTATTTGCCGGAAACGGCCAGAAATTAAAAAGAAAACGCTGCAGAGCACATTATATGTAAATGAAGCGATACTAACAGGCGTATGAGTTGACTCAATCTGAAACTGTGCATCTCAAGGCAGTGATTATGGATTTTACATCGGACTGATGTCCTCCACACCTGAACTCCACAGTCAGTCGACTTATCAAATGTTGTTGTAGAATAATGAGCAAAAACTTCGGGTCTTGAGCAAATTGTTTGTTGTCCACCACAGGGATGCCAAGTGTAGGGAAATACATACATATTGAAATATAAGGATTATTCAATATGAATGAGCCCCGATCTCAAGAAACGACAACCCGTCTACACAGAAAAGTTCACAAAGCCAGAGGATCACAAATCTAAATTCCAGAAACGCATGTGGCCACCGTTTTCTTTGCACCAGGCTTGGTTTGGCTGCATTTGTGTGTGCCACAGACCAATGGTTGATAAAGCTTAACGGTACATTGCGGCACATCAAATAGAAACAAAAAACAACAAATACAATCCGTCTATATATGCTATTGAGGGCAGAGATAACTTGGCTGCAAATAAAATCCCTCGAAAACATTCGAGACGAATGATTTTGTCAAACAATAAAATCATACCCACTGTCGCGAATCCTGACAATTCGAAGGCGATCGAATGATCGTGACTCGTATACTTTCGCAAAAGTATAAACATTGAATACAATGATAGTATTCGAACTTATGACGAACTTCTGACTTTCATGACAGTCTATGTAATGGGTCATTATTATATGGAAGCTATGAGCTCAGCAGATGTTGGCATGACATCCGTGGCTGTTATTGAATTGAATTGTTATTGTTGGTCTAGTCAGGCATGCAAGCAAGCTGTCGGATCCAAAGAGGAAGCGTTCAGAAACAGGCATTTACATAAAAATGCCACTATTGAGCTGCTGTGCAAGTAGGCAAGATCCTAAGATTGAAAACGTATCTAGTTCAATGCCTCTATAGGTTGACCGTAGGAGTTCTCTCTCCTTCTCTGTCTTATTTTCATGGACGACCTGTTGGGTCAGACTGTGAAGCCCACCTACTCCTTTGCCGATGACAGCAGCCTCTGTCAGTCACACTCATTTGATTTTTAAACAAGTCTTGTATAATTTCTTGTACTCATTGTTTATGATTATTATTCTATAAAACAATTACAATCATCTATTCTTTACAAACAACACAAACTAAATGCAAACAGCACCAGAGAACCGAGCCGAGCCCAGCCGAGTCAATTTGTATTTTCTCCAGTCAATTGTCTGTCTCTCGAAAAAGAACGGTAGAGACATAGAGACACAAATGATAAAAAGTGTTTTTGTTTATTGTGTATTTATTGGCAAGGCATGTGTTTGCGTACTGAAACTCTGATTCAAACAAAGTTATGCTAGTGTAACACCAACTTATTTTTGGAAAAGCACCAATTTTTGATTTTTACTATCAGCATCAGTGACCTGGTGAATGGCACATGTGGAGTGTTTACAGGCCCCGTTGCTGCACTTCTTTCGCTACCGGCAGAGCTGATTTCTGGTCTGTCCCCCCAGACAGACCTAGTTACGCGTATAAGTTGAAAAACAAATTCAACAAAAGGACACAATGTTGCATCAGTCATCTTAACTACTTGTCTATAATATATACAAGTAGAAAAAGTAATAAACTCAAATCCCTACAGAGAACTTAAAACAAAACTATAAAAGCAGTTTTTAATGTGCCTCTCGCATATTCCACAGTCTCGTTGTACAGGGATATTTCACAGACGGTCCTGCCCACTTGCGGGCTACATACAAGCTGCAATTACTTCTGTATGTTTTTAAATCATTCCATAATATTGGGGCCACCATACACCATGGAACATTTTAGAAAAGGTTAATAGAATGTCAATGATAGTAACTTTGCTGTGTTACAACAGCAAGCGACACAGGTCGAGTAAGTAGTACCAGCACAAACCTAGAAAGTTGTTTAATCGTGACATGTTGTACCACCACTGCCGTCACCACATTTTTGAGATAGTTTTGAGAAGCTGTATCAACTCGCTGATTGATGTAACTTGTTCGAAATCTCTCAGCAAAGACCCTTCAACCAGGAAGGATGACCTTGGATACAAAAGACATTTGATTCAGAATGTTTTAAACAATTGCTTCATTGGAATTAATCATAGTTATTGAAACAGAATCATTCGAAAATTTGCTTATAGTTATGGGCCACCCTAGTGTACATATACGTGTATGTAGTTATGTATGGGTTTTTGTTCAAGCCTGCTCGCGAATATTATTTCAAGTATTTATAAATACTTCACGTATTCGACCATGAATACGAATATACGGATATTTTTCAATTTAGCAACAGGCAGACTGAATAATTCTAGACACCACTAACCGAATTGTGAACGACAAGTCGACAAACACATCCGAAACTCCTTCAAAATTCGGTCAGTATTCTAAATGACATTTCGAATATCGCCTCAGAATTTCCCAAGATATTAATTCAGAGTTCTGTACGACGTGATTGAGGGTAAACCCTTTCCACTGGTGTCCAAACGGAATAGGGTGCTTTATAAGAAATTGCGACTCGTGATGTAAGCTTTGGAGTCGCATTGTTGTTAACTGGGGCACGGGTCATTTAGCTGTGGCGAAATGGGCGCAGGCATGAAATGCACACGGACGAACTGTGAAGTACTTAGTAAATGTCATGCAGCGGCATGTACTTTTACTGGCCGACACATGGATCGCGTGTATTTCGAAAAACCAAACAAGCAAAAGCCACAAGATGAATGCGAAATGAAAGTGAGATTTTTATCTATAACGTTGTTCGGTTGTTCCATCCAAAGAATTATTTACACAATCCACCCGGGGGCATTACACAGCAAAACACAGTGCCCTCTTTGGTCAGCGAAAAATGCAGTTCGAACTGCTTTGCAACCATGACAACTCGGCGATGAAATTTGTATTTGTCCCACACTGTACACTGACTTCACATTTCAATCTACATATGTATGTATGTATGTATGTGTATGAAGGAGATCGACCACATCTCTTGTCCTCTTTGGTATTATTTATATAGTTTCAACAGTATTCCCGATTTTATTATCTCCATGCGTTACCGCCTCCTTTTCTGCGATACTGCATCAATTTAGAATGGACGCTACTTATGGACTTATCCGTGTGAATAACATGTCAAGTATGGGTTCTGACATTTCAGTTGTATGTCCGTAACTCACGCTACTTAAAACATTTGCGTGAGCCGTCACGGAACACACACTCCTCATTATGGTGGGGAGCAGACATCGAAATGAAACTACATACCGTCAGTTTTAAGTTTTCTCAGAATTCATATTAGGAAAATGTTCCTTAGCCAGCATTCGCATCGATGGTGAAATAGGAAATTATGAAAACGAGGAAATTATGAACAGAAGGTTATGTGACAAAGCTGCGCACACGGTGCTGATTTGTGTGTAGTGGTCAAATGAACAGAGTAGATCCGTATCCGACACTCTTGAGGTTCAGAGCATGAAGATACAGGATGATGCTCGCTCGCTGGGCTAGCGATATATATTTGAAGTGTCAAAAGTCATTTCAAATAGAAAAGAGTGTGAAGTGACTGCTAATTGTTTTCTGACTCTATACGTTACACAAAATCCACAAATTAAATATTAGTAATTTGGAGGATGTTGACATTTTACAAAATGCCACCCTAATGTAGATACTTGTATGGATTTTCCGTTTTTGCACTATGTGGGTTGTGTCCAATCAGGTATCCGACCGCCGGCAACGGATATTTGAAAGCCATTGTGGAATTATTTGGTTTAGTATTTGCCGGAAACGGCCAGAAATTAAAAAGAAAACGCTGCAGAGCACATTATATGTAAATGAAGCGATACTAACAGGCGTATGAGTTGACTCAATCTGAAACTGTGCATCTCAAGGCAGTGATTATGGATTTTACATCGGACTGATGTCCTCCACACCTGAACTCCACAGTCAGTCGACTTATCAAATGTTGTTGTAGAATAATGAGCAAAAACTTCGGGTCTTGAGCAAATTGTTTGTTGTCCACCACAGGGATGCCAAGTGTAGGGAAATACATACATATTGAAATATAAGGATTATTCAATATGAATGAGCCCCGATCTCAAGAAACGACAACCCGTCTACACAGAAAAGTTCACAAAGCCAGAGGATCACAAATCTAAATTCCAGAAACGCATGTGGCCACCGTTTTCTTTGCACCAGGCTTGGTTTGGCTGCATTTGTGTGTGCCACAGACCAATGGTTGATAAAGCTTAACGGTACATTGCGGCACATCAAATAGAAACAAAAAACAACAAATACAATCCGTCTATATATGCTATTGAGGGCAGAGATAACTTGGCTGCAAATAAAATCCCTCGAAAACATTCGAGACGAATGATTTTGTCAAACAATAAAATCATACCCACTGTCGCGAATCCTGACAATTCGAAGGCGATCGAATGATCGTGACTCGTATACTTTCGCAAAAGTATAAACATTGAATACAATGATAGTATTCGAACTTATGACGAACTTCTGACTTTCATGACAGTCTATGTAATGGGTCATTATTATATGGAAGCTATGAGCTCAGCAGATGTTGGCATGACATCCGTGGCTGTTATTGAATTGAATTGTTATTGTTGGTCTAGTCAGGCATGCAAGCAAGCTGTCGGATCCAAAGAGGAAGCGTTCAGAAACAGGCATTTACATAAAAATGCCACTATTGAGCTGCTGTGCAAGTAGGCAAGATCCTAAGATTGAAAACGTATCTAGTTCAATGCCTCTATAGGTTGACCGTAGGAGTTCTCTCTCCTTCTCTGTCTTATTTTCATGGACGACCTGTTGGGTCAGACTGTGAAGCCCACCTACTCCTTTGCCGATGACAGCAGCCTCTGTCAGTCACACTCATTTGATTTTTAAACAAGTCTTGTATAATTTCTTGTACTCATTGTTTATGATTATTATTCTATAAAACAATTACAATCATCTATTCTTTACAAACAACACAAACTAAATGCAAACAGCACCAGAGAACCGAGCCGAGCCCAGCCGAGTCAATTTGTATTTTCTCCAGTCAATTGTCTGTCTCTCGAAAAAGAACGGTAGAGACATAGAGACACAAATGATAAAAAGTGTTTTTGTTTATTGTGTATTTATTGGCAAGGCATGTGTTTGCGTACTGAAACTCTGATTCAAACAAAGTTATGCTAGTGTAACACCAACTTATTTTTGGAAAAGCACCAAAAATTCAATTTTTTTGGTGCGTTTCGACATTTTTTACTAACAAGAATTTGGTTAATGGTTCGCTTCACAGACAAAACAGAGACAAGGTTCGGTTCAAAATTGGTTCGAGTTCGGTTCGGTTCGGTTCTGTTTTGCATCCCTGGTTTAAATGTTATTGCAGAGTATTCGCATAGATTAATTGTGTTTTGACGCTACGACCTCATCCAATTCGATGGTGTATAAATAGAATATCTACCACTATCCGAATGACGACTTTGGACCACTTAAACGTTATACACACTTTGTCGACATTTATTGCGGTTGTATAGTTTTGTTGTTCCTTGGTCTGTTTGGTCAGAATTCAATTTACATACACAATTTCACAAAGTGCGATGCCTCTGATGTGCAGTCCGGAGGAAAACTGTAGTCAGCTGCCCAAACGCAAGTGACATTTATTCTCATCAATTTGGAATGGACAGCTAACTGGCCAAATCGACCTAACCAAACGCCATAAATCATTGCCCTCATTGCTATGCTAATCGTTTCAAAACATTGACAAACGCTATGTTGGGACGGCAGTTACCGTTTTGCATGATTGCGGCACACAGTGTCGGGAACTCAGACAGCAGTCGGTCACAAATGGTTCTCAAGTTTTTTTGGATTCTTGGGGAGATTTATTGGCGAACATTTTGTCAGATATGTCGGAAAAGTTGAAAGGAACTACAAATATATGCGTCTCCAGGTGGGGAATATTCCACAATTTACGGAGAAACAAATATGCAATAGAGAATAACAATTATTTGTCTAACTATATAACAGACGTTGGATTCCTGCCGGCACTCGAATAGAATGTCGGATAATCTTCCGAACGCCGCTTCAACTGGTTGCATTAGTAACCATGTTTCAGTGCCATAAATAAGCACCATCGAGGTCTTTACTTCTATGTTGTTTCTTGAGCCCAAAGTAGGACATACATATTTGACAGTCAGTGGGCCCTGCGATAAAAGTTCTACTGAAAATGTATTCATATCAAGTTTATCTTAATAGCCTTTGCTCGTACATCGATGCGAGTGTCAAAATCATTAAGTCACGAACTACTCTATTTCGTCGGCTGCTAAATGCATTCGTGAGTATGGCGGTCGCTTTCCATATACAACTAAATCACAATCTTGGTGTTGATTACGGCCAGAAGTTTTACAAAATATCCAAAAACGAAATAGGCTTTTTAATGATCACATCCGAACTTGTAGCGTAAAAATGCACACGAGTCTTTTCTTCGTTTGTCCACATCAGAATTGACGTGTTTTCGCTTAGATAGTCGCCTATTTTGAATGGAAAGCTGAGCGATATTAAGCGTGATTGGAAATTATCGATCACCAGCATTGCGAATAACAAAATGTCAATATTCAACGATGCCAAGCGAGCGAATGCTGCCTAATTTGTGTTTTCCTTGCCATTAAGCAAGCAGCAACCTTTAGCTTGCGACGGAAACACGCCTAATGTAACCTGCATGCCCGGTAAATGCATGCCCGGGAATTAGTCATACAAAAACGGAATTTAGTTGTCGACTAATTGTGGCGGCATTCATCAATTTGCACGACCCAACATAATGTACACGTGTCGAAAACTCTCCACAGTCTGCTCGTACACTGATATTTATTTTGATAAGATTGTGGAGTTGCCTTTGTTGTTCGTTGATTGGCGATTGGTGACTGGCGATGTACTCGTGTCCATGGGAAAGGGTTGACAGCACCATGTTGTGATTTTGACGGCGCACTGTTAGGGAAAGGCGAATGCCCACTTACCCAGAGAATATACGCAAGACCCACATCAGTATTGAACGGAGATAGTTCATGATTTTTTTTTTATCTGTAATGACAAAAATCAGATTTGTCAGATAATGACACGAGTTTCGGTACATACGAATGTACGCTAGTCCTGTGTGAACTAGTCAGGTGGTCACACAAATCATTGCAGAGATATGACATAGTCCTACATGATAAGACCCGATAACAATCACCCAATAATTTAGCTAGCAACAATGCGGCTAATGGGGCACTCATTGAATCGGTTTGAAAATTCAAACATTTTTCGATTCTCCAAAAGAAACGGGGTTAACAAATCTTAACATATCCTAGGCATTCGATTGTTAAACTTGAGGGCTTCCCTCATAGGGTTTACCACTTTTGCAGAACGCCTTTTTTTTCTACGCAAAGTATTGCTCTCTAAAAATGTATGTATGTTTTCCCCGGATCCGAATGACAGGATGTTCAATATTAAAGCGGATCGTCCACATTTATGAAGCAAACCTGAATTTGAATTGAGCTTGTCCAGATTTACGTTTAAATCTTCACATCAGAGATAGTGTTTAAATGAAGCGTACAGATTTCGATGCGACTGTAGCTTGCTTCTTTTTTTTGTGATGCATTCGAAATAAAGACGAAATTAGCATGTGCATCGAGATCGGTGATGGAATATCCTCGATATCCACTTCGCATTCAAGCAACGTCCGAGTTTCCACAGACATCAATGATCGAGCCGTGACTGGCGCTAGTCCTGTCTCAATTGGATTTTCCGATTGGGATATTTACATATATACTAACTCGAATTATTACCCTTCAATCTTCCAATCAGTTTCCGACAGTCAATGTATACACTCGAAAACTGATTTGCTACTTTTACAGTCTCTTTTAAATACACCCAGTTGCTGTCCACCAAATGCCTATATGTAGTAATTATTTTAAGTAATAACGATCTTTTTTCATTCAGGATTCCCCATTTTTGGTGGGTATCTTTTGCACACATGGAAGATAGGTCAATTGAAAAAGGAATTAATTACTCGTTTCGGAGACCAGTTGCCGGACCAGTGTCCAAAAAATTCCCGCATCGACTAATTCAAGGAGAAATTCCTATTTGTTCTACCCCTACTCTTTTGCGGATGACAGCAATCTCTGTCATTCATACTCATTTGACCATAGGCCAACGGTGCACGACTCACCCATGATCGGACGACACACTATAGAGAAAATTCGTTTTTCAGCCGAACCTTTCGCATGTGGAATATTCGTCCAGCAAGCGTGTTTCCTGCCAGCTGTGACAGTCTCAAAATCAAAATAACTGTCAACAAACACTACTTCCTCAATCCTCCTTCATTTCCTTCCGCTCACACAGTACAATGCGTTTATAGGGGACTTGAACTGAGTGTTGGTCTTAAAAAAAAAGAAAGAAAAAAAAAAACGCAGTGATGCAAATTTCATGAACGATCGTCAAGCGCCCACTCGGCTGTCAGTTCGACAGGCTGAAATAGACAACCATGCTCGGCCGTCACTACTGTAAGCGACACAAATTCCTCCGCACTACCCTCGCACTGCCCAAACCGAACATTTCGGATTGGTAGTTGTCTTTTTGACTCGTTGTTTTCGTGGCTGATTGTCAAGTGAAGTTTGTTATTTTCTGCTAAGTGAATTCACATGTTTTCATTACGACTACTGGGGGGAGGGGGTTGCTCTTTGAATGAAACGCCGACAGTACAACAAGCATTATAAACATTTTAAATGCTACCTTCATTTCGTTTCTGTCTGGCATGACCATATATTTTATAAGAGGCTGTAATAGGGTGTCGGTTGTATTTCAAATTTCACTAACATCTGTCCACAAGCTCCAAGTCCACGTAATCCGTTACACAAGTAATTGTAACAGCCAATTTTGTTCACAATTTATATGAATATTTATATAATACGGGAAAAGTTTCCCGACCGTGTTATCTTTCGAAGAGGTGATCACAATTGGCCACCGAGATCTTGTGATTTAACACCTGGCGACTTCTTCCTTTGGGGCCACGGGAAAGATAAGGTCTACGCCAACAGCCCAGAGTCAATTGAAGACCTCAAAGATAGAATTCGTGAGGCTATCGAGGACATGGGGCGATGGTTATGGAAAATTTCATCAAAAGGATATAGTTCATTATCAATGGCATACCTTCCTCTTTTTTTTATGAAATAAACATCCGATCATTTATCTCCACAAATGCCGTTTTTCTTTGAATACCATAATTACACTTCTTGTTGGAAAGTAAAGTGTTTATGCAAAAGTAGTCAACTTTGGGAATACTTTTAAAATTAATCCAATTGTCCGATTTTGAATGTTAAAACAATAAACTAATACGTCAAGCCTTGTCTGCAACATGTTTTTTACTCGATCAAAAGTTTGACTTTTCGCCGCTGGAATTGGATTCTTGAACACTGTGCGTCGTACAAGCGGATGAGCGGATACTGCCGATAATAAAACAAAACCAAATAGCGCAAAAGAGGGGCAACTGCCCGCCCATTTGCAACTTCCGTCCGTTGTAATTTTCATACGACAACAATTAGTCGGCCCGGCGACCACAACTTCATGTGGCCAAGAGGGAGCGATAAAGTGGAGTGTGTGTGTTGCCATTCGCAACTAGAACAGCGGCGTATCGATGGAGTTTTGTGGAAATCGATACTTTAAATTACGCATGGGGCGGACGCGTCCGCTCAGTGGTATTGATGGGGGCTTCTTACAAGCAAGAATCGAGTAATTGGTTATCTTACACTCAACGACAAATGGCCACATTAAATCCTTGTCACAGACTTTCATTGATTCGGTGAACATTTTCATTGTTTTGTCGATTGAGCGTTTCATTGCTGATTGATGTGGAAATCTTCGTACAGTACTCGTATCGTGAAAGTATTTGTTGTTGTTTACTTCTTTTCAATCTACATGCCTGTGCAGGCGCAAATTCTTCTCATTTGAAGCATTCCAAACGTTGTGTACAGTCGGTGTCCTTTTTATGGTCGGAAATTGAGTTTTATTCACAGAAAGTACTGTTTATGAGGTTTCTGTTGTGGTGGAATCCACCAGACGGCAAGTTATTCATAACAGTTACTGACAGTGGGGTAACGAGAGACGGGATGGATGAATTTGCCATGGTTAAGGCTAAAGAAGTGTTGCATTACAACAACAACCTGTATTTGGGTGCCCCAGTCGGAGCGCCATCCGGCTCCGACACACATATTTCAACCAGAGCGCTGAACGTTAACGCCGTCCTCATGATTATCGCACACGAATTCCTCTCCGAGGTCGCACAAAAGGAGGACACCTTAATGTTTCTTAATAAACTGTTACCTTAATTTGCCATAAAAATGTAAATAATGAAATTTATTTACTTGACATATGTACGTAAGTCGGTAACGTTGTCGACCTTCTACGAAGCAGCATTCCGCCATCCCATCTCCCATCTCCTTACCAACGTGCGTCGCATAAATGCGAGCGGCACGAGGGTGCTTCGAAAAGATGGAGCATTAGATGTGGCCCATTAAGTCGTATTCCATTTCCCATACACACGGAGTGACGGACCTGTTCGCACTGCCCTCGGCTGCTCAACGGAACCTTTCTCCATGTTCTTGTCGTTCACCCAGAATGTTTTTATTATGTGTTTCAGATGATTACAGTTAGCAGTTGGCATAATAAAAATACCAACTTTGTATGATTTGTTCTCCAAGTTCTCCAAGTTCTCCAAAAGCACAACATCCAACATCCAGGGAAATGTGGAGGGGTGGTTGGGTTGCGTGTATGACAAAAACAAACATGACACTCACAATGACGATACTGTGCCTCTTTGTTGTCAGTGTTTTCATTTCCAACTCATAACTGAGAGCAATTCCGTCGTTATTGTGGGCGTGTCGAATATCTCGCTGGTGTCTGTGAACTGGACTTTTGCGAAGCATCTAAAATGATTAGGAAGTGATTGGCAACGACGTCCAAGTAAGTGAGTGGTTGCTGGACGATCATCCATCTGGGTGAAATGTGATAAATTGAAACCACACCATTGACCAGCGTCGGTTTAGGCGGGATAATTCTATATGTTCACAACGATATGCAGCCCGATAGGGCAATCGTTGTTGGAATATCTGGCAGCGCCATCGAATTGAAGTGACGTTGTCATCGCGTGGAGGAATAAGTGATCGTTGTCAGCTGCGAAAATCGTATTATTGGTCAGCGGTGGTGGCAAAGATCTAATGAAGCTTGGTTGTAGCAAGCTGTGGGCAGGGGCTGGTTGTTACGAAGGGGGAGGGGGATGGATGGGTAAAGGTTAAATGAGTAATAATCATCTGTCGGCAATCTAGTTGCCGTTACACCAGCATTTGACTCCGGCGTTATTTATAACCGCTTCCTTTATTCACTTTTGTCATGTAACGTATTTCATCCAGAAACCTATTGTTACAGTCGTTCCGCTTCCGAACGTCACTCATTGAATGATAGATAATACAAACACAGGCTGAATAACAAATTCCATGCGGAAAGGGAGGAACGATTGCTTGTAAAGGAAGCATCGAATGGCGCACGGTTTGGCGTGTCGTCAATTCTATGGTATGACTTACAACGAAAGATCTGACATTCCACAAAAAGGGCTGGGGGGGGGGGGGGTCCTTCGCAATTCTTCGAAAAGACAACAGGCGCAGAGGGGGCGAGTGTCGGTTCACATTTCACGTTTATCCCCCGCTCACCCCCTTTGCTATGTATTATTTATTAGGGGATTATTATTGATGTTCCGTTTACTTTTTGTTTGTACGTACGTATGTATGTATGTATGTATGTATGCAGTATATACAATGACACATACGTGTCGTATGTATGTATGTGCATATACACATTGTTATTCATGTTACCTACACATGTACACATGTACACACAACATACTACATAACACATAATTGTCTACGTTGGGGTGCCTGGCGAATTCTAATTCGGTGCGGCCGAAAAGTCTAGCACATGCATTGGAAATCAAACATAGGAAACAAACCGAAAATAATTCAGCGCGAGATCAGAACTTCGGCTCAGTTATATGCGCCTAAATTCAGATTTAACGTCCATCGATTTTAAAAGTGGTTGTTTGAATTCTGTTTTTGCCTAAACGAGTGTAAACCTGAAACTGCTAAGTAAAAACTTCCGCTGGAACAAACTCTAGTCTTTTCAGTTGTAATATAAATTGTATTTTTATCTAACATACTTACACTTTGAACCAAACTGATTTGTAGAATCGTAATGCTGGACACAGATTGGAGACAACCTTCGAAGAGACGTGTTGCGGCAAGGCATTTTGTTTTGTACTGTAGTAACTGTAATGATACACATGATGCAACCCATCAAAAATATGCACAAATTACAGGCAGTGATTGTGGCAATACGACAATCAATGGTCAACAGAGCTACATACGAAGCAGCGGTTGCATGTTCAACATGTCTGCGTTGCTGCAACGCTTGCCTCGTCTGTTTAGCGAAAGCGAACTTCGCGACATCCCTAGTCTGATGTCCCTATTAACGACGCAAATCGGGGCTCCAGTGTATTGATTTAATATTTATACATTTGACCACTGTTCCCAGACAGGTGTATATTTTTACATTTCAATAGATTTGTGTGTTTCATTTGATGTTTTGTGTAGAATGTCAGTTTTATTATTACTATAAATCCGAATCAGTTTAAAACTGCACTCGTAGTTATGTATACAGTTATAAATGATCAGGGAATTGTCCAGCCTTGTTCACATTACTAGGATGGAACTTTGCGGAACTTTGAATTTCCCCCGAAATAATTGTATTCAATTGGATGGGCGATACTATCTTCTTGATGATGTTCGACATGTCATTTAAATTGAGACACCCTAATGTAC
The DNA here is from genome assembly GCA_958296145.1 of Hydrotaea cyrtoneurina. Classification (NCBI taxonomy): domain Eukaryota; kingdom Metazoa; phylum Arthropoda; class Insecta; order Diptera; family Muscidae; genus Hydrotaea; species Hydrotaea cyrtoneurina. The sequence continues at coordinate 80,949,837 of OY282516.1, forward strand.
GTTGTATGCCGGACACACTTACATATGTGCGAATGCATGTGCGCTTGTTCGCCATTCGTACATCGAAATTAATATTTCTAGATACATGAACGCATACATGCATATGGATGTATGTTAAACAAAACTGGAGTAATTGTAGTTCCCCGTCCGTACCTTTGTGGAATGCTACCGGAAATGAGGCAGTAAGCAGCTTTTCGAACCCGAATATATTTATAGTCGATTGTTTTGTGCGATTGTTTTGTCCAACTATTCGCGAGGACAGCTCAATGTGCGTGGGCTATTTACCGATTAAGATGTGAATGGTGTTTTGAGCTGCGTTCCCCTTATGAATGTGCATGCATTCAAAGTATGTTTTCGTATCACTTAATTCGTACATATGTATGTATTTGCCTCATCTAATTGCTGTAACTGAATTCGGAATTAGCTAGTCTGAGACATCGTGGCGGGCATGGATCTCCTCCTCTATTCACAAAACTCATCAATTCAAGTCTATTCATGCGACATCCGAAAATTCGTGCTCGGCCGAAGGTGCGATGAAACTAGTAGGACTGTAATGAAGCGTCTGCATTGGTGTGTGTGTGTGTGTGTATGTGTAAGCATATTTGCTTGTTGCACCAATCATGCATGTGTACGGTATCATTGGCATTGACATTGATTCGTCTGTTGGATGCATCATGCACTTCCAAACGCACACATGTACATTGCACACATTAGTGGCCACATGCACACACACAGTGGCGACCATGTGAGTAGGAACGATGAGTTCAGATTCACTGAGTTCAATTTTACCTACCAACTGCTTTCAAAATGCAAAAATGTGGTCGTCTTTCGTTTTCTGTGGATGGACAAAACGAAATTTGTTTCACTTTCGAACGAAATTGTGCTCTGTGACAGGGTCGATCCAAGAAGTTTATAGGCAAAGTACCGATGCCGGACTTTGGTTGAAAGTTTGCCACCGGGTTTGACCGAACTGATTACGAAATAAAGGCTTGTTTATAACAAAATAGTGTTCATTTCTAATTTTCTTTTCTTATATGACCACCATTTTTTTGTGGGTTTAACTAGAAAATGAAGTCAACCAGGTTCAGGAATAAAATCTAGCCTAGAAGATATAGTAGAAGTGAAGTGCATCATATTATATTTGGTGCACATTTGCTTAATTTGTATTGCATGGGAGTCGTGGTAATACAGAAACCGGATTTAAAAACAGCGTTTCTAATTCTATGACCACCACTGTATGTATGTATGTACGTATGTATACTTGAATTATCTACATATGTACATGTATCGGAACGGTTTGACTCACTCACAAAAGCTGAATCAATCGTAGTATCTGATCAGTCTCTGTCTCATCTCGTTTTATGAGTAATAGGGATGTCCTACCCACAAATCGTGAGATTTGAAAATGTTGTCTGTTGTTTATAACCTGGGAACGCGGGCCGAAATAACAACCTGTCTACATTTCACTCCTGTTGGAGGAGATATTGTGACAAATATTTGCAAGTTCTGTATTGTATGATGTGCAACTTGAGCCGCTGAGTCCAGTGACTCCGGTTGCGTGAGTTGGCCTTTGGTTATTTCCCCAAGAGCGACATTCTCGCACAACTGTGTAAGGGGAATATTGAATACGTATGTGTGTGTTTGTATTCTGTACGATTGTGACATATTTCTGAATTCACCTGTTATTTTCATTTATTTGCAGGAGGAAACGTCGATGCGAGTTTGTGAATCCGTGCAAGTGACATCATCAAATGCCAGCAACCGACAGAGTCATCCCATTGCATTCAAACGAAGAACTCTCGCACTCCGGCCACTTGTAGTCTGTCACAAAGCAGTGACATGACAGACACAACACATACATACGTACACTTACTACGAGTACGAGTACGTCACACAAGATCATAAAACCAATTAAAACGTCAACATTGAACAAAGCAAAGCCAACCAGAGAGACAGACAGCGACACAGGCACACAGATCGAATACGTCACGAATTAAACGAATAGAACGGAGAATCAAACAATAACAAAAAACCAGGCGAAATTGAGCAAGGTTAGGTGACAGATGACAGTGAGTGCCGCCGAAGCGAATCATCATCGCAGCTACAGCAAGTCACGAAAAGAATGAACAAATGAGAACCACAAAAAAAGAACAACAACAAAATTAGGTGTGGAATACACACACACACACACACACACAAACACTCACTCATAGATACACACACACACACACACACACATATATTCATACAGTGTATGAATGTCGCTGTGAAGAAATCTGAAAATATGTACAGACCGACAGACATATTCTCAAAGATAAAGCAGATACAGATGTTGAAAAGAATCGGTGCAACGCTCGTCTGAAAAGCGGAAGATTTTCGACTCACAATGAGATTTCTTTTCTGGGGTCTTCAGTTAAGAATTGTTGGTCCAACACCAAGCAAAGCCGTGTCGTCCGTCGCACAAGTCAGCGTCTCTGTGTCAAGTCATCGCAATTGAATTCAATGAATCTAGCGCAGTGAGTGTCTGTGTGTTCGTATGTACATACACACATACATACAGACATATGCATGTATGTTGATGTGCTCAATACAAAGTTATAGTTATTTTCATTAAATTACAAAACCATACAAATTCCAAGAAAATAATAAAAGCAAAAAGAATCCAAATAATATTTTCCAAAAAGAAAACAACAAAAAGAAAAAAACGAAACAAAACAAAACAAAACAAAAAAATAAAATCAAATAATGTTATATCTACCAAGCAGAGAAATGTGAATAATTTTAACAGAAAAGTGTTTTTCTTTTGAATGCCCGTACGTACCAACCTGCTCCTCGCACTCCGCAACCACAACCAATTTTACTGATGACCATGCTCTACGCAAAAACAACACAAATCAATATTTTTCTACTCACCACTACGTACCAAAGGATTATTTTTGGACTCTACTCTATTTTATAAAGCAGTATTTTTTCTACAACAAGGTAAGTTCCTGCCAAATACAAATATAACAATACAATAATCACAATAACAACAACAACAACAACAATCACAATAACAATAACCGACCCACAACAGACATTTGCTGCTGGTTCGTTATAATTGATAATCCATTCGGCAAGTGAGCGGGCTGGACGGTTACAACGAACCAATTCCTGTCCATGGCATTGTGAAACGTTGCACGTTGCATCAACTCGTTGTTCCCTAGCATGCATTCACGACAGCTTCCGTGAAACTACACCGCCCACTGTCAGTTTGGTCACTGAAGGTCCGGTGGATGACAATTAGATCTTTTACAAACGTATTCCAGTAATTTTCTTCACTACACTCGAATTATTTTATGTTTCTCTCTCTCTCTCTCTCTCGGTCCAAAAATTTAAAACACGAGTTATTTGGCGAGTTATTTGGGAAATTGTGAATTGTGATTATCAATGGCAGACCGTCATGTGCAGATCGTTCGTCCTACTCTGTGTTTTTTCTTATTTTTTATATCCACAACGGAAACGTTTTGTCGAAATTTATTCCATTTAGGTAGGGGATCTATGACTGTCAACTCTGGTGAAGTACGAGACAATCCGTTTACTTGTGACGTTGCCCCTAATCCAAATACGTAAATGTATCATCAATTGTTTTTGATTTAATTTGATGAGTATGTTTGATTTTAATTTTCTTCAATTTGAGGGTTCTTGTCTTTTTCACCTCCACCTGCTTAAAATCGTCCATTGTGGTTACAAACATTATTCTTTTGAAGTACATACTGCGTAAGTACAGATTTGTTGGGCCATGTTTAAAATTCATTTGGTCCTTTTACTAGTGCAGTAAAAGTCTTCACTTATAAATGCTAAAGTAAATTAAATGTATTTCAAATGTTTAAACACTCTTTGCGAGATGATTTGAGCAATGCAATTCGACCAAGGCTTTTCAAATCAAATGGGGGCAGATTAGTCTGTGATCACGTTTTTTTTTTTTTGGTATTTTTCGGTCTATATCTGAAATCGGTGTTGTTGCTGTTGTAGGCCTATCTAATTGCTATGCAATTTAATGACATATAATGCTCTCGTATTAAGTTACATGGTAGAGTCCGTTCAAGGTTCTTCGCAGAACTAATAGTAAACTATACCGATAAATTAAGAATATGGTGTTCCATAGTCCAACGCCCCGCGTTTAAGAAAATATGTAACTGTCTGAGTTATCAGTCTGAATCCTGTTGATCTTGGTCGGCAAGATCGAATGTCCTCGTACATTAAATCGGTGTCAGATATGCATAGAAACAAACATAAACATGGACGGAAGCACTCTAGAATATTGATGATGAGGTTGAAATTAATGAAACTTGCCATTAGATGTACGAATGCACGAATTCATCGGTTTGGGGGAAGCTTCTTGTTTCAGTGTAGATACGACTCTACTGCTGTAATTACAGATGTGTCGAACTCTCTTCCGATGGTCGCTCAAAAGTTGATCACGATCATTGATCAACATAATCAATTTATCGCTTTCGCTTTGTTTTTGTAAATTTTCCAAGCATACGGACTGAAGATCGTGTACCACGTGTGGTCATTACAATACAAACTTGGATGACGTACATAACATGTGGTATCAGGTCAATATTCACCTCTTGAATTCGATACTTTTAAGATCTGCGTCCAATTTCTTCTCAAACAATGATACGCCCTAAGTTACATGATGTCAAATACAGATAATTGAATCTAAAAGTATCTACGCTGCAGTACTTCTTTGCTCTGGTGATGGCATTTTAGCAATTGCATTAAAAGAAAAAAAAAACCCTACACGTGTCCAAATTCGGTATCCCACCTGATTTCGTAGTGCTTCCAAGAGACTCGTGTATACGGACACAAAAAATGAAATAAAGCACAATTGTACGTAAAAAATGTGTTCGTACAGTAAATAACCTAAAACATTGGACTGGGAAAAGTGTCAACAAATCGGATTCCCAGTACTTTGTTGGGCCTCCTTCTAACCGCTCCCAAATGTCGGGACATACTTTTTACTAGGGCCGTGCTGTCATTCCAAGAAATGTTCACCTATTCAATACTTATACATGTGATTGTCCATTGTAAAAAATGTCATCTGTCCCTGTCCTGGTACAGGTCCAGATGCAGCCATTCACCCCCCGACCATTACATTTCCTCCATCGTGTTGTACGGCTTCTCTTTTTCTACGAAATACTCATACTCTTCATGCTATTAAAATACTCGATATTATGTTTGTGCATTTTGGAAATCGGCGATTTATAACTCTTACGTGTATTAGTAATTTTTGTAAGGCAGTGAGGGGTGTACGAGTAAATATCGTGAGGACTATATTTACTTTTTTTTTACCTCGGGTGGGGCAACAGTTTTCCAGAATGAAAAACATAAAGAAAAAACAGACAGTTCTCCTCGAGTCCGATATGCTCTCCGAAGATCGCTTATTTATGGACATCCCTTGGCTGATTATACACCTACAGATACACATACACTCATACTAACTATGTACCGAAGAACATACATATGTATATATGGATGTTCTCAATCGTATGTCTTCGATTCATATTCGGTTTCTACAGAAATTCTTTGTAGATTGGAAATACATAAATGTTATTCTGAAACGTGTGACGTATGGACTCGTATAATGTCACTTTTACGATTGTTGTCAGTCTGCTGTTCTGATGACGCTGACGCTGGCGCTGGCGCTGGAGGTGATGTCTTCACGCACTTGTGTATGTGTGTGCGAGTATGCGTTAATTAGAGTTCATTTAACTTGTGGGACAGCTGAGTGTCGTTTCCACTGCAGTCAGCCCAACACATCCTTACTAACGTACACTGTACATAGATTCTTGTGTGCATACATATGTATGTATGTATATGTACATGTACATGCACGTGTGTGCGCCCAACTACAGTCGTCAGTCCTCAAGTCGCCGCTTCCGTCTCGTCTTCGTCGGACGTTGGGGAGCTTTCAATGTTTTCTCGTTGAACGAAAGCGACACAAATATTCGATTTGGGCTGTTATGTCATTTTGGTTCAGTTGATCGTTGCCTCCGCCTTGTGTGCTTTCTATTTATTGCCTGAAACATAAGTATTTTTAGAAAATCTCGGCGTTTGTCTGATACGATTTGGAAACATATGCGGCGGCGGTTTGATGATATCTCTTTTGACTACAAACTAGTCAACGACAACAAATGACTTTGCACACACACACACATACACACATACACATATACACATGCATATATATGCATGGCTGCATGTTTGAATACGTTTGTTGTTAATGTCGAATTGAATTGGAATATCAACTCCCCGTTCAATTGAATTTGTGCAGCGGGTTGGTCTCTTTCGAATTCAGCGATCGTCGCATGTGAACATTTGATGGGAAACATAATGATGGATTAAAAAAAACCTAAAATGAAGTCTATTATTTGGCGGAATTAGTGCTCGAAGCTCGAAAGATGCGCTCTGTGAAACGAAAACCAGATTTAGTCGCGTTGCCTTTCATTTTCTTCCCATCAAGTAGTGTTTTAATACCCTCACCCTACGGCAAGGAGGGCACATATATTTCATTTGATACAACTCAAAAGTGTAACACATTGAAACATTTACATTCGACCCTAGGTGGCTTTGAACCAAACTCGATTCATGACTTTTACTTTTAATATAAACATTTTATACATTCAGTGCATTGTTTACATTAGGAGTGTTGCCGTGTTTTGCAAAAGAAAGGTTTTTTGTATGATTTTTTAAACTTGAGATGTAAGAAATGTTCCTGGATTTAACTGGCAATTTATTAAACTAACTTGGTGCAGAATCACCAGTACGTTGTTTCGTTGGATCAAGACGCCATCTCGCAACATCTCAATTGTCCGCCTGTCTCGTACTTCTCGTACCAGTTCTCAAAATATTCTAAGTAAAATTCAGCAATTCCATTGATAGATTTAAAAACGTATATTAACAGTTCATAGTTAAATAATCCCCGGACGGGCGGTATTCTTTGATAAGCATATACTGTGGACCCCTCGGCAAACCCCCTTCTGTCACCATTCATACAAATGTACTAATCGGTTCACTTTAGCATTCGTGTAATAATACGGTGGTGGTGGCCACGCCCACTTTTGCCTTTGTATATACAAGTCGGTTTACCCGACTGCTACTGTCTCACTTGTTTTGTATATGCTGAAGTATTGCTTACTTGCCTACTTTCGTAGAGTGACTCCCCAACCTGCTGTTGGTCATGGCCCGTTCGACTTGGTCCTTCCACCGGAGTCTCGGTGTTCGTACGGCGCCTTTCTGGCTGGAGCGTTTCCATTCATTCGACCGACATGGCCCAGCCAGCGCAGCAAATGAGTTGTATTTGCAGCCAAACACACTTGATACAAGCTCCAAACACGCGATTTAATTGTGTGCAAACATTAAAAAAAACAAACACCGACTTTTCAGCGTGTATGCACTAAAAATCGTTCAATTCTTTAATTATTTTTTTGAATTAATTTCTACTTGAGCAGTTGTTTCACATGTTTTGGGATTTCAATATTGGGATTTTATTAAATAGTGTACTAATTCTCCAATTAGGAGTTCATTGTTCGTACACCCAGGGAAAACAACAAATTAAAATCACTTGGAACCATATTGAATCAATAAGAAACATTACCGAAAGGCTACATTTCCTATTTTATTTATTTTTCGACATTGCATTACGCATTACTGAATTCTAATATTTACATAGTGATTCAAACACTACATAGAGTCTTGAGTCCATGTATCCCACGAAATAAATGGAAACCACATTAATTCAAAGTTGAAATTTATTTATTTAATGTTGTACATATGTATTTCAATATTATGTTGCATTTGTATCAGTGGCAACTTTGCCCTCAGTGTAGCACCTCCGCCGGGCAATAACCCTGACGGGAGTTGTACCAGCCGTGCTTTTTTGTTTGTTTCTGTTCTGTGTGTCTCTGTTTTCCCTTCGCTTGCATGCGCATACAGAAAAACATTGAATTTGTCACCAAAAATCATGATTAATCGTGAGATATTTGAAAAAAGAAATATCGAAAATTATTTCAACACAAACACATACACATGAGTCTATTCAATCACACATCCACTCATAAGTCCATGCGAGTATGTGTGTGACAATAGAAATGTTGTTATTTCACTGTGTAACGAGAGCAAGAGAGCCAAAATTCACAAGAACAGCTACAGCAACAACGTCATTGCTAGGGTTGAGACATTCAGTGGCATTTTATTCCGGATCTTTCTCGCCGCAGAACATTTCCCAGGCTCAGATAAAATATTTATAAAATTGTATCTGCGTACGTATTTCTCTCATCATTTCGTGAAGGGCCGGATGGAGATTGGAGAATGCGATCGGGATCTGCTGCTGGCAGCCGGTCCCGAGACTAACTCGTCTAACTCGTAAAGTAATTCCTGGACGTGCGAATACAAATTAAGGTTTGACCTTTTCCAGTTTGGGGAAGGGTAGGTGCGATTTCGTCCGGTCGAACTTAACGATACATCCACATGTAACAATTAAATTGGAATAGACTAAATATTTCGGTATAGTGATGAAGCATTTTCATCGTTAGCTTTAGTACGAATAACAGGTTTGGAAATGCCACCTCTGGGGTGGCAGTCACAACGAGACAAGGTGCCAAATTTGCAAAGAGCAACCAACAACAACAACAACAACTTGGCGAACAAACAAAAATGTCCCGAGTCCGTGAACAAACGAATCAAGCACAACAAACAAGAACAACAACACATGCGATTAGAAAACTTAACCCAGAACAGGAGACACGTACCACAAGACAGCCATCGCCAAGTACATTGTCAAGGCACTGAGACACACAGCAACTCATATGTCGTCCACTGCATGATGCATGCAACATTCCCCATACACACATGCAAATGCATACACTGAGAGACATAAGTATGTACTCGTACGTGTGTACACCTACTTACCCAGGAAGTAGTTGGGTGCTGACGGATTTGATTTGGGCTCGTTGTTTCACGAATTACCAAAAATACCCGATATCTGCAGCGAGTGCCCGGGCCGCATCTTCCTCAGCCTCATTCTATAATGTATTAATTCATTTATTACTGAGTGTAAATCGAAAATTTTCTGGGCCCACAAAAAATGTTTTGGCGTGAGTGTCTTTTTTTCGTTACTTACGAAATGCTGTCCTTTGTTCACCTTCTTACCACCGGAGTTTCGGTGTTCTCCGTCTGCGATTTCCGTAGCACTTGTCTTCTAATGCCTTTCTCTGGTCCATTTGTGAAATCGCTTATGCTCACGGTGTGTTCTAGAGGTCGAACTACATCGTGAGCATAGATGGAACCAAGGATTTTTCGATTTCCCTCGTTCTTCACGAGAGGGATCTATTCTTTAGCTGTTTTCTCAGTCCAAAGCTCCCTAGTTAACATCGATCAGATTTTAGGTAGTCCTTCTTTTCAGTTCCTTGTGTAAACAAGATCGTGCTTGGATATTCCAGAACGGAGAGGACACAGACTTGGAATGTGTGTGTTTTTGTGTTACCGCTGTATGTGTTCCATATCCGGTGAAGTTTTGTGAATTCACCGATTGATTTTTTTGATACGACTCTCCATGCCTTTGATTAGTCTTGCCATTAACTTCGAGTCTCTTCCTTCATATTTTCCGGATACTCACATAACCATTTCTTTTTCAGACTTGGAGTGCATTTGGGGTTCGCATTCGTCGACCTACTTGCATGCAAAATTATGGCTTCGAAACTTCTCAGAATCGACATCAATTTGATGGGTTTCCTTCTTATTTAAGTTTGTTTTGTTTTATTTAAGTTATCTGATGATTTACCCAATCTCATCGGCAGTAGTCGTACCATTGTACACATACTTTCGTCCCGCAGTGTACATTGTAAACACACACACACACACGCATACATTTTCCCCACTTAAGGGGAAGCAAGATTTTGCATACAAGTGAGAAGTCACCTCCGAACGGAACGAACGAATTAAGATAACACGAGCACCAACAACAAAGTCATTTCATTCATGCCACCGATGCCATTAAAATAGACAACACAAGCTGTTATGTTGCAAGTGTTGGTGTGTACTCACGCCGTATGTGTGACGGTCGAGGTACTCGTGCCGCCATCCGTCGCCAACACCACAAAGCCAATATTCTGTGTTTTGCGGGTCTCTTAAGATGTCCGTGTGCACGAGTGTACGACTGAGTGAGTACCTGTGGTACGTGACGTGCTTCGGTTCTCAAAATACGACAACACGAGGCTTGAGGGTACTCTTCGGATGTCAACAGTGCAGAGAGAAGACAGACAGGTGTACAAAGTGCGGGTCCACACACTGGCCATCCATGTCTGTAATTACGGTGCACCATGGGTTTCGCTTCGAATAAATATGTTCATTGCTGTTATCTTTAATCCGATGATTTGTTTTATTGTCAGCCGTCAGCCTGATGTGCCACAATGCATTTAGGGAGCCGATCAAATGTCCAATGCTTTGTAGTTTCCGTTCAGTGTCTCTGGTCCCACTGTGCATCGTGACTTGAGGGCCCTTCGACTTCTGAAAGTGGCATGTTTTGTTGCTTTCACTTCACCCTTTATGCGCTGTTTGTTGTTGTTGGTTATTTTCGTATAAACAAATATTTGTGTTAGTTGTGCATAGTTGTGCCAGCCACCCAACAAACATGCCACACTGCTCTCGCTAACAGCAGAGTTTGCTGGGTTTGTCAATGTCGCGCGGAAGTGCCTGCGTGTGTATCCTTCCGTTTATATGTACGAAGTAATGTCATCTGTTTGTATGTATGTATATATGTATGTATGTATGTGCATGAGTTAAAAGTTGCATTCCATTATGTGTGTGCATCTTGAATGTACTCGCATACAATGGCGTCCTTCACTTATTTGTGTGTGTGTGTGTGTGTTCGATTCTTCTTGTTTCATTTGGCATTTCTCTCCTACACCGGAAGAAAATGGTTCCTCTGTTGCATTGATCTTAGGGTTTAGGGAAATGCATGGCTTCATCTGCGCTTATAGAGCATCGTAGACATCGGCTACGACATTGATCGGTCGAATGAAAGCGCAGATAGGGAGATCACCGGCCTGCAAAGAGATAAACGCATTCGGACATTCGCCCACACGATGGATCCATGACCCATAACTGCATAGTGTCGTAAGTGATTATTTCAACGTTCCATACCGACGGAATAATTTGTTTGTGCCACAACAAGATGTTTCCACGGAAGGCAGTAACTTTTGGGTGCGTTCACCGTTGTTCCTTAATTTTTTTTTATTTCATTCGTATGTGCGTGAGACCGTAATTGACCAGGCCTAGTGTTATATGATTTACCCAATATGAAGAAGACATTTTGGACTAATGAAGATATCCCTTTTGTGTTCTTATCTTTGCAGATTTACACATGAAGAACATGCGAAGCGACGGTGGCGCCATCTTCTAACTGGGATTTGGCGAATGCAAGCTGTGAGAGACTCGAAGAGGTTTCATCGATGTTTTGAGGAACAAGTCAAAAGCAATTGTGATATTTTATTTATTGGGGGAATAGTAAAGAGGTACGTTGAGTTCGGGCCGTGGTTGGGCTGTAGTGGACACATTTTGTGTTGCCTATTTGGGAGTTTTTTTTTTTTTGTTAATTCAGTTTCAGTTTCGGATTCGGTTTAGATTTATATGAACTGTTAACGTTTAGCGCATAAAAGACATTTAAGGAAAGACATAGCGAAGGAGAGGGGGAGAGAGAGAGCAAGAGTGAGAAAACGAAAGGGAAGTAGTAGAGGCCCTGTAGAGGTTGGCAGCAGTTGGCAATTTGACGCAGTCGCCATGTCACATGGGGGCGGCCAGGAATGTTTGTAATATTTCCAGCTGAAGAACTCATCTTGATGACATACGGTGCTGCTATACCTCGCATAAGTCCACGACCAACACTCGATTGCCTACGTGAACCTCAAGTACCCATTGTTATACCTGCCCGAAGTTTACCGCCAACCTCGCCACACTTACCAAAGTCCTCAGTACCTCAGTCAGTTCCAATTGTAAGAGAACTTCCAAGTGCACTGCCCACAGCCCAGATAACAGCACCTGATACCAGCATAAGCATAAGTCAAGTGGGTTTAGGCAACCACGAACAATTTACAGAGCCGCCATTGTTGCCAACGGGAAGTGGTGTATCCAACCGATATCCCTGTACCTACGACAGTCGAGCTCTACTCCCCACAATTACTGAACAAAGTAGTCCCACTGTGCACGTACCCCTACCGATACCCACACCCACACCCCCTTCGGGAACGCCACCACGGCGCAGTTCTCGATCCTCTCTGAAGAGATCATCACCAGTGCAACGAACTGCTCAGAGTCTTCGCAAGATTGAAGAGGAGACGTTCAGTAATAGTTCCGGTCCTGTCTTAAAAACGCCTATGTATAATGATCTAAATATGCGTTCCTCGCAGCAGCACGAACAAGCAGGTCTTCACGGTAGCACTATGGATTTGGAGTACCCCACCGGATCCCTGCAACGAGAACGAAGTCCCAGTATATTTTTAGAACCACCCACGCCTGACCCGACACAACCTCGATTGGGCCCCGGCTGGGGACGTCCAATGTCGCCTATGGAATTGCCACCCGAACCATCCGCCTCGCAAAAGTCGCCGACTAGTAAGTCCCGCTTAAGGCCTAAACTCCATATACCACTGGGACGTTTGGGCCGTTCGACTTCTAGTGATCAACGAGAATCCTACAGACTGCGCGAAGACCTGGAATTGCGAGTAGAGAATCCGGTATTCAACACCGAAAACCTCAGACAACGTAACTTTGATGCCTTTTTCGATTCCGGCGAGCCGGTGTACAAATTGCAACCCAAAACAACTCCCCACACAGCGCCCACCGATTCGTCATCCGCGGCGCTGGACAACTACGCGGGCATCTACGACTCATCGCCACGCAAAGGACGTGGCACCCATTCCGGTGGCCTCTTTGCCCGCACCCACAAAGATGAGAATCCACGACCCAGAAGTGCCGATCCGTATGACCCGGCTAGAGATGCCAGAGCCGCTTCAGTGGGCCCGGGCTCGGCCAGTGTAGCAAGTGGTGGTAGTGTTAGCGGTGTTCCCCAGAAAGGTGACAGGTGCCCCCAAAATACTTTTTTTACAAACTTCTAATCAAATTGTTTACAGTTCAAAAACAGCTTCATAAAAAAGTAAAAGCAAGCTCAAATGTTCCCTCCCCCTCGTCCGTAACTCACTCTAGCCTGCCCCATGCAGGCTACAGCTTGAGCCAAAGACCGAGAGAGAGAGGGACAGTGACGGAGCGACTGCATCTAATGTCTTCTAACAAATGAGTAATGAATGCCCGCTAACATTAACATAACTGTTACATCCTAACGCTATTTCTCCCGCTTACCACACCTCCCGAATGCCTTTGCCCCCGTCTGGTGAATGCCCTCCCGCCTGTGACCTAATTCCGCTGTGTCATTTTACCCATACGGTGTGCTTTTTCACACAACGATTGGACATCAGCAACGACGTCGACCACAGAGTATTCGACTCCAACACAGTATTTCTACCATAGTGAGTGCCCTTAGCCCACTCCAGCTGGGTGACTGTCATCGAATCAATTCGGTGTTTTTTCGATTTCTTTGAAAAATAGAAAGTGTACAAATGGGTTTTGCTGCTGCTGCTGCTACCGCTGATGCTTTGCTGCTGCCGCTGCTGTTGCTATTGTTTGAAAATATGTACATGTAAAAAAAAGAAACTAACTAACCGTATGTCATTGTAAATAACGTCCGATGACTCCGCATGTTGCTGTGTTATTGCAAATTGTTGTAGTGAACTCCATTCCATCGCCGGTCGCCGAGCAGTTAATCACGATGCAGTGGCTCGGTGTTCGGTGTTCGTTGTTGTTATTGTCGTATTATCGAGCACTTATCCGGCTGTGATTTAGTGCCAATAAACGTCAGCCGGACGGATGCAAGAACCCGAGTGTATGCCTGTCAATGCCATCTGGAGCAGGACATACAGCAGCAGCGACACCGACCGACCTGACCTGACCGAAACAGGCAAAGGGAGACCAGTGTTGCTACGACGCAATGCACCAGCGCAACTTTTCGCAGTTATCGTTTTCTGTGCGTGCGTGCGTGTGTGTGTTTGTTTATTTTTATTTTTCGTGTTTACTTTCCACAGATTGTTTTCCATTGCGTTCTTATTGTTGTTATTTTTTGTTGCAATTGTTTTCGTTTTTAACGTATCGCTCCGGTTGTCTGCAATACTAATTGAAATGTCTCTTCCGTATGCGGTTTAGATTTCTTGGGAAAATCTTCAAGTGGTCCAAAAAGTCGTAACTTCTTCGGGTGGAGGGGACCACGACGTGGTTCCCCCAAACCAAAACCTAGTATGGCCTCCCATACTGGCATGCTTAAGGATTACGGACATAGTAGTTTAAACGAGGCTTTCAAATCCCAAAATAATGTCAACTTCAAATTGATTAAAACTGGTAAGTGCATATGTAGAACACAAACAACACACACTGCCCCGCATCGCAACTTGGGAAACGTCGGGACATACAAACACTCGTTGCACTGAATACGAAATAATTCTGTTGCATGCCAAATTCACAAGCTAATTTATACACGACCAAATTTGCATTCATGCAACACGAGAGAAATCGTAGCAGCGCACTTCATGTGCATGCGATATGAAAACCGAGCGGCAGTCAACAAATTCCCTCTAACGCAAAGACATGTTAAAATATTCGGATTTAATATTCCACTCTCGGGGATGCCCGGGGGAGGCGGTAATATAATGCTTGATTTCACTTCACCAAAGTCTTGTCCAGTACTGCCTAATGTACTCTGACGACTGACGACGGACTGATGTCAGATCTGTCCCGCATAAGGGCGACCAGGACGAGGAAACAGACATGAACGGATCTCGCGTGGACGAACTGGCATCAGATGATTGTGGGATTTCCCTAACTCACTGCTGAGTTAGAATTTCCCTATTCTGCATGTTCTACTTTGCTTAGCTGGGACAAAGGCTAAACAACTGCACTGTATGTCAAACTACGTCGATCAGTGAGACATTATATGGAGCACAGTTCACTGTGCACACCGACGGACAGTAACAGAAAAGCAAATTGTTTGTAAAAAAAAAAAATGGGAAATCGCAAGGACAATGGCGAGTCGATAGCACAATGCAAGGACTCGTTTAGTTTTAGTAATGATCAAGATCTTGCTAGACCTTACTTACTTGTATGTTAAACTGTGTGCCTACTTTTGATTTCTTTACCCCAGTTTCCGATTTTACCGAAACCCTTTCCCATTTGTACGAGGAACATGCAACTGCCCTACAAGCCCTTGTTACCAGTTTTCGCAAAAAGAATGCAGAACTTAGAAAAGAAAGGTAAGCCATTGGCCGAGGGTCGACTGTCGACAGTCATTCGTTTACACGTTGTTTTCCTTTCAGACCAGCCTGTCATTTGTCAATTTTCCAAGCCTGGGAAACATTCCTACAAGAAGTTGAAACGGATTCACAAGCATCGAATGATGTGGCAAATGTCTTATACCGTCAGGTAAGTCGTCCATAACGCCTGCTACTCACTGCCTGATCTTGCCACATTCGACAAATCGATCATTTCGTGCAAGACCATCACAACTGAATGAAAAATGGTTTCTTTGGTAAAAACGACTTTGGCCTGTTCATATTGATCTCATACCGAAATGCTCTACACGTGTGGTATCATTTGAAGAAATTTGGGGTCTTTTAGAGAACTCGAGTCAAAAATTCCAAATGCTGAGCTGTGACGGTTTTTGCACGAAATGAGCGATATGCAAAATACACGGCGAGGACACGTCGCATATATTGCCTGCTGTGGTGGCCCCATACGTTAACACACACCCATAGACATTCGTACATGTGCATTCGTTTAGTTGTATTTGTTCTCTTGTATTGACAGGTGTCACGACCAATGCTCGATAAATCCTTTCATCGCAAAGTTCAAAGCCGGAAAATCTTTACGCACAGGGAGTCCTTTGAAACCATTATTGCAAAGACTGAAGAAAAGTTGTCAAAGGTAAGTCGTCGCCAATAGAGAAAACACAGCAGCACAGTAATGCTGTCTGCCGCATCTCAATTACCCAGCACCACATTTGCGACATCGATTCAATAATGTACACATACATTTGCACACACAGACACAGAGTACTTGCGGCTGGGTTGGTTTGCTGTCCTAAACTGCGTGTCCTTGGTTTGTTTGACGTCCATTCCGAAAATACTTTAAATATGTTCGATCAAAAACCTCTGAACCACCACTCAATATGTTTGGGACAGCTTCAAATAAAACGATCGATTTGTTTTTCCACCAATTAGGACATAACCTCATTTGTACACATAGAAAAAACCAAACAAAGGATCATCGAATTTGTGTATGCCTTCTCCCAGTGGTGAAAATACTTTAGACAATATGTGTCATCGGAATAATTCGATATATTCTGATCTTCTTAATATTCAATCGTCACTGATGTTAAATTGGTTTTTTTATAGAGGGTCGATTTTATCCATGTAGCGATACATTTGATACTATTGATCGATTAGGAAAACTGAATTGACCAATGTGAAAGTTGTTAATTATTGATTGACCGGTGGTAGTCAACAGTTTCATCTGTAATAAGAGGGGAGATTTTGATTTTGGCAACGAATTGGGGAGTGCTAACCTCTATTAATAGTTGTACTCCTTTCATGTGTACAGTAGGCGAGATGTTTTCTAGATAATCACCGACTCTGTCACCCAGTACAGATATTTATGTAATTGATTTGTTTTAGGTTCAGAATGTACGACCCTGGAAACCTGCTGCAGTTCTTTGTACAGATTCCAGGCTCCTTCATGATTAACATTTGACTTGAATTTCTCTCTCTCTCTCTCTCTCTCTCTCTCTATGTCCCTGTCATAGTGTCGCCTGGACTATAAGCAATGTTATGTGTCACACCGCCAGAATCCGACGCCACAGTCGCTTACGGAGTACATCGATGCGCATAATGCATACGTGCAACAATTGCATGCCACTAATGCCATGCTTGAGACGTATCAATGCGAAACGGTGCCGCAGTTGATGCTAGAGCTGGAGGAGATCCATAACGACTTATGCAGTATTATTGGCGATTCGCTACAGCAGGGTGCTGATGTTATTGCCAACAAGGTAAGCGAACAAAGCAACTGGAACCGGGTCATTCATTTGTGCACTTACTCGCACTTCGGTGTTAGCAATGGCTGTGCGTGTTTTGCTGCATTGCAGTGAGTCCATCCCCTTCGATGTAGGGCTTTTCATTTGTACGGTTAACATAATTCAAAATGGGCGCGGTGTAATAATTGTGGTCGATACGTTACCACGATGGCATATTGTCCGAATTCGCATGGAATCCTTTTGCTTTATCCAGTTCTCTTTTTGTCATTGCTCTTACAGGCTTCTGACCAAGCGAGACGCTACACTGGCCTAAACAGCCAATGCACCAGCATCTCGCCCGTGCAAGATTTAACAAATTTTGTACGTATTCTCCCGCCACTATCAGCACAGATACCAAGGGTACAGAAGCGGCCGTATGCGCCGCCACAGCCGGCGCCGGGCGAGCCTGAGGACAATGCTGAATATAATGTGAGTATTTTGATTATTCAGATATGTAACCACGGGGCTCCACTGAAACGTTTGTCTACCGCTTAACCTTGAACAGGAAATGACACCGGTCTTGCGCAATGAGTTGGTATTCGATCGCCATTCTTCAGTATCGCTTCGCTTGGCATTGGAGTCGTTGAAGCGCGAAGCCATGGATTTGGAAATGCAAATAAGACAGTTGCAGGTATGGGATGATGATTGGCATGCGATTTGCTCATACTGAGATTGTCACAACCTTGTGTGTCACTCATTCATTTAATTACTTTCCGAAGTATTTCATTTAGATTGTGATTCTAATTCCGATTCTGATACCGATTGTCATACTGTTTCTTATTATCTCTATTATTGGCTCACTTAAGGACACCATTGATGTTTTGAACCGACAGCAAATGCGTGGAATTGAGGGACAATTGTTCAACAAAGTCAACGAAGCTCAGGAGGACCTTTCACTGAACAAATTTGATTTACGTGCCAAACAATTGCACCTATCTGCCATTCGTGCTCAGGTAAGTCTCCAGCCGCCTCTACCCCTTACACTTGGAATACTTCTTACAACACAGCCACCGTCGCCATCTTCTCCGTACACATGGCCCGTGCTTTTGTGTTTGTTCATCTCATCATCTCTGGCCTCTAGTGCAGTTGCCATTACTTTCTTCCGAAGGAGGGTGGTGGCGGAACGTCGGTGCAAATAATGCCTTGATGTAATTTAAGATGGTGCTATTAAACTACTTGTACCTAGTTTAACGATAAAGTTATTTTTGTGCGCCACTTCTTCTCCTTCTTCTCCGTCTTCTGACAATTTGTTTCTGTGTTTTCTTATTTGCTTTTATTTTCCCCTTCCCTTTTTTATGGCTGTCATCACTGTTCTTGCTAGTTGATGTACACAAGTATAGTTAGTGGGCTCCAGCATCGGTGTGCCCCACAAGGGTTTTTGGAATTTATCAACTTTAGTTGTGTGCTGTCGTAGCTGATGACGTACTTATTCACATACAAAATACGTGTACATAACACACATACACACAAACACGCACACACATGCACATTAGAGCGGCTGTCATTTGTGTGGAAATAAATAAATAAAAAGTTAACATTTTAAGGAGTTCAGGTCGCAATATTTCTGTTCTTAGTGTGAAGTCAAGTTGCGCCGTTCATGAACGAACTAGTTCAATTGAACGATTCATGGCCTTTCGCTCTTTCCGTTCAGTAGCAGAGTAGTTTATTTTTCTTATAGCTCTCACACTCTGATTTTGTCAGTTGTTTTATGTTGCTGCCAACCATATTATGTAGGGTGTACCTAAATGGATAGAAATACCATTTTATCATATGAATCGTTATTTAGGTAGAACAGAGTGCGCAATGACATTGACATTCTCGCAGATTAGAAATGCGCAACAGAACATTACGCATTTTATGAACAGACCTCCTCCAATACGAAAAGCCGAGAAAAATGGATCGACTAGTTTTGAAAATGGATATCAGGGGCCACCATGCCCTAAGAATTGCAGAGGATCCGGAATTCAGGAGATTAATCGAAAATGTCTCGAAATGTCCAGGCTACACGCTACCGACACGGAAGACCTTGTCAAGTAATATATTGCCGAGTGTGCGTAGCGAACTTTTGACATCAATATTCTCCAGTGTATGCATACGCTCTGAAACGTCTCTTCGTGGTTACATCTGTTCCATGTGAGATGATTTTTTCAGCCACAGGACAAATTGTAGGAGACTTCTAAAATCTCCAAAAGTCACAAGTCTCGCATTTCTCCACCGCCACCTGTATCATAAATAACCACCAGCTAATTTCAATTATAAATTGCCGACTTTTTTGGACTGACACTCAGGCGATGCCCCTATAAATGCAATGCACTGTGTTAGCGATGGGAAATAGGGGTTTTGGAAGGAGGAAAAAGGGAGTAAGGTTTGTTGACGTTGACCTTGTCATGGCAGGCAGGCAAAATACTTGCAAGAAGAGTATTCCACATACGAACAGTCCGGCTGATGAACGAATTTTCTCTATAGTGCGTCGTCCGGTCAACCGGCCATTTAACAATGAAAAGTATGGACGCAATTGTCTGAGGTGTAGCAATGCGGATTTTTTGTTTTCTATTTATCTAATTTTTCAGTACCCAAATGATATTCAATCCTCTTATATAGAATGTTGATCACTTCACGCAAAAAGTTGCAGAAAAATAAAGTCAAAGTTCTAAAATTGAAGAGGAAAACGAAAAGGAAAATACACTTTTGGAAAAATCTCAGCAAATTTATTCAACGTTGATAAAATGTTAAAATGTGTTACAGTTATTGTGGGCGGTCTCTAGGAATAAAGTTTTTTCTAAAAATGCATTGACACATTTTTTGGTAGCTTTAATGCAGATTCGGTTAAATTCCATTACAAGCATTTTAGTTTGTCTTAATTTAGCTCAGAATTGCCAAAGGATACGACCAAACATGTGTCCTTTGGCATGCGTACCACATTTCCTGGCATTTGCAAAATTAAAAGTCAATATGACGATTTTCGAGATGTCACCTCTTGTAGTTAGAGGCGCCTTATACCCATTTCCAACCATGTCCGACTATTTAAATGTTACAGCTAAGAAGAAGATGTCTTACAGCAAACACACACACACACAACGGAGCTATGGAAACAGAAACGTGCACAACTTTCGAACTAACTATGTAAATCAAATTCTCAATCCCAATTCGAAATCAAAAAAGTTGGAAGCTTTACAGGCGCGTTTGTGTTACACAAAGCTATAGGGCGATAGTCCGCCGACAAGCTTGCAAGCTTTAAGCGCTTTTTCTGATTTCGGTGTCGTGTAGCTTTCGCGTGCAGCAACAGGTTTTCTGCTTAGTAGATACGGACACTATCGACTGACGAAACTTGCGACAAGACTTTCATGTCGATTACTCTCCCACTGACCTAGAGAGGCAAGCACGACCGAAAGCTTTTCCTGCAACAGCTGCCCATCTATCTGACAGTTGGTGATGGCGCATGTGACCACCATGATTCACGGAAAATGGAAATTGTATGTCAGGCGAGTGCAAAGCAATGCTTGTGGATTGTGCTAAGGACATATTTATTTGAACGTTTAGTTCAGTGCGGAGCGAGCAAACATAAGGTCGTCGAATCAATAGAGCGCGAATCGTTGTGAATTGTCCATTTTGCAGTCATACTGAATTGAAGTGAATGAAGTAAATGCATTTTTCGGGGAAATCAGAACATTGTCGCAATAATAAAAACCTTTGCCCAGAATCA
Source organism: Hydrotaea cyrtoneurina (assembly GCA_958296145.1). Classification (NCBI taxonomy): domain Eukaryota; kingdom Metazoa; phylum Arthropoda; class Insecta; order Diptera; family Muscidae; genus Hydrotaea; species Hydrotaea cyrtoneurina. The sequence continues at coordinate 80,970,755 of OY282516.1, forward strand.
TTGAATTCAACGAGCTCGGCTTTTTTTTCACTTTGCCTTCTTATACACACTTGTCATTGTGATTCTTAGCCAATACATTATCGCCAAGGTCTCTATCAAGAGCAAGTGGTGGACAGACTATTTGTCGCTTCTTGCGGAGACTGACTTGCTACTCATACACCAACAATCGACATTGGACAAAGTGTTCTGCAGAAGAAAGTGGTCATTCCTTGATTCGTCATTCGTGTTAGCCAAAGCGTTCAAGTGTCTCAATAGTTTAAACAAAACAAGTCAGGCGATAAAGTGACAAACAGAAAAGAAAAGAAAAGAAAAGGAAAATATACGAAACTCAAAACAATACATCCATTTTTTACAAGTTGCCTTAGGCGCTGTGCTGTGAGCTGTGTGGCAGAGAACGGGAGACAAGGAAGCCAGTTCGAATTCACCACACGAACGCTGTATTCACCATCGTCGGCGAGTGGCAGAAATTGTGAATTGTTGTGGTGGTTCAGGTTCGCCTCAGCAGCCAGCAGCCGAATAAAAGTGTGATGCATCGACAGAAAAGTAATCAGTCACGTGCTACTTTCGCTGCGAGTCAAAGCAGATGCGCGCCTAAACGGATTCTCATGTAACGATTTCACACAGTCAGAGCCACCGAGCGCAGAGTGAGTGGGTCCCATAGGGCTTCGTGTGTATGTGAGAGGGTATCTTGTCTGTGTGAACAGTTCGCAGTTCGCAGTTCGCAGTCTTCTTCCGTTGTGTGAATGCATGAGTGAATGAACGTACCGTATTCGTGTTCGTGTTATCCATTGTGGTCTGAACGAACAAAAGTACAGGAAACGGAAGGCCTCAACTGCGCCGAAGACGAACGTAACAAATCTAGCAATAAAACCAACCAACCAGTGATTCAACACTTTCCCCCACCCGCAACCGTTTTCTAATGCCACGCACGCCACGCGACGTCAAATCAAATAAACCTCAATGAAATCACAAAATGTGTTAAACTTGTACGTAGACGCACAATTAAACCGACTAACCGAAAAGCCTTCCTCGACACGTGCCCCAATTGAAGTCCATCGAAGCGACATCGTATTTGAAAACCAATCAAAATACTTGTTATCAAATTACTAGCGGCGAAGCTGAGACGTGTCGAAACATTACATACATACATATGTTTTTCTTTGAAACATATTCTTGTTGTTGTTGTTGTTGTTATAGTTATTGTTAAATTGATTTTGATTTTCCATAACAAATCACAAAGTCAACCAATTGTTTTTCCTTCGCCTGTGTAAGTAACGTACGTTTCTTCATCAAACTAAACATCCTTCGTTTCAATCTCCATCTCCTTATCGATCTTTATCCGTTCTTCCGATTGTGTTTTACATTTTTTCCGTTTCCGTTTCTGTTTCGGTTTCGGTTTCTTTTTATTTCTATTGGGTTTCTTTTTCTGTCTCTGCCTCTGCCATAACGAACGAACCATCACAATCACAACAGCCGCCATCAAATGTAAAGTCACCAGTACGGCGAATCTCACCTTCATTCGATTCACACTAGACTAAATACCTACTAGAACTTAAATAGTAAAAAGCCGTCGAGATTTCCACCGACACGTGCCCAGTGGACAATGTACATACTGTGAAAGGGTTTGTGAGCTGTCCCATTTCAAGTCGAAGTGTGCGGAAGATCATCCAGGCGATGTCACATACTGCTCCTTGCGCTGCCAGCTCACAAACGCGGCACAAACTGGTCGACACTGCAGGCAATCTCTGACGGGCTTCAAATCTCAGTACTTCAAATAAACACTTAGAGAGAGTATACTTAGCTTTTTTGTCCTGCTCAGCTAGCCTAACAAATGTTTGCTAACGTAATAATTTTAATGCAACACGACACCACACTACACTACAGTTTACACTCTAGTTTAGTTTAGTTTAGTTTTACTTTCGTTTTGTTTCGTTTCCTTTCGTTTGCTTTTGTTGTTTTCCTTACTTTATCTCTTTCTGTATGTATGTATTCTGAACGTATTTTTCGATTGCCACCACCTATGAAACGCTCGCAGCCTGTGTAAATAAAATCCAAATACGAATGTACAAAGTACTCATACGCGGCGAAGTACCAAGTCCAGACTACCAACACATAATAATTGCACCAGCACCATTGCACCACTGCACGCACAACAACTTGGTCGAGTGCAGCCATGATGTGCGCATCGTCGTTGTCCGAATGTGTGTCCTGCTAACCATTGTCCACCATTGAAGAATCGGACACAAATCCCAGGAACAGTTGTTTCACATCGTACAATGCATTTGATTGTCTACATACTCGGACAGACCGAAACAACAATTGTACATACATAGTATACAGTAGTACATACTTAGTGCATAGCTAGAAATCACTGTGTACATAGAAACTCAACGTAGACGGACACCAATTAATCCAATCCAATCCAATCCAACCAAACCAAACAACCAAACAACCAAGCAACCAACATACAAGTGCCAAGCAACAACAAAACAAAAACGGAACGGAATTGAATTGTAAAAAGAAATCGAAACGGCAAAAATCACTGGACAGAAGAAATTCAATCGGAGCGAAAGCACCAGCACTGCGAACAACCGGAGTTGCAATTAAACATTTAATCGAGCAAACAAAAACAATTTGTAGCGAAATCGAATTTATTTTGTTGTTTGCTGGTCTTGTTGTTGTCGTGTTATTTTTTTCTTTGTGTTTGTTGTTGTTGTTGCTCTTGTAAGCAATCATGCGTGTGATAGTGTTAAAGAAGAATCGTCCCAATAAGCGCGGCACCCCAACAGCAACGGCACGTGACATCCCACCGAAAAAGTCACTAGCAAAAGTAAGCTACATTCAAAACAAACAATAAATGTGAACAACAACAAAATAAAACCAAAAAAAAATAATAAAATAATAACTGCAAGAAAAACAAAAGAAGAACTTTGAATTACATACACACATACATACATACATAATATGTATTGTACATGTTTTTTGCCTCTATTTGTGATTCCTTTTTATTTTGCTTTTGCTGGAAAAAAAAAAAAAGAAATGCTTCAAGTGTTTTTGGTTACGTTGGAACTGTATGTAACTCCATGCACGTTTCGTTTTGCTAATTTTTGTTTTTTGGACTCACTGTTGTTTTCTATGCGTTATTTGGGGGCCGTGGCTGTTCGTTCATCCGCATTTTGATGAAACGTCGAATGCACACCCTCACACACCACAGTTGGATGACAACTTAGTTAAAGTCTTTGAGCGACCGACGTTGAACTCATGCCTATGCGTGAGTGAGAGAGAACGAACGATTAAACGACTGTAGACACTTATGAAGGCATGTTTAAACACAACATTTTCTCTTTTTTCTTCTTCTCAATAATATTCATTGAGTACTTCATAGAAGTCGTAGTTGATTCCTTTACTTACATAGTGTCTTGTTCTTTGCCAAACACACATACACACACACACACACACAAATACACATACAAACAATTGGAGTATTTACAGTGTACATACATATGTACATGCCGACACATGAGCACACTATGTACATCTGCTATGTACATACCCAAATGTTCATATGGACATGCATATGCGACTACATACACACTACACAGTATATGAAAACTCTAGTGATGCATGTTTTACTAAGCAGCCGTTAGTCATGCCAATTTCATTTCAATTCTTTAACTCTTCCAAAGTGTACAGAACGCGTTGTCACATACATATGTACATATGTATGTATGTGTACATATTGTATAGAAATCTGCATATCTATGTACATACGCCATACGTTGAGCGATGAGCCCATGTGTCTGTTCGATTTAAAGGCATTGAGAGAATTAATTACACCCATTCAACTCACAGAAATACCCGCAAAACCCCGCAGTAGTAATAGTCCACCCTCCGGAATAGTAGTCGGTGATTAATTGAATGTTTCCTCCATAATCCATACTGAAGAAAGTAGACGTACCTACACTAACCCCAGTTACACTGAAGCAGATCTGAAGATTTGTGTAAGTCGGTTCCTGCAGATTACAACCACTTGCTCTTGTGTGGACACTACATGATGGAACTCGTATCGACGGCACCGACTGCTATCGATTCAGCAACTTATTCCGAGTGGTAACATAAATGTCCGTTTAAGTATTTCGATCTCAGAATACCGACGGGAACTTGCAATTACACTTGTAGAGCTTCTTTGTTGCTCATTTTAGAGAGCCAAGGATGCGGAGCTGCTCACTGACAACGTGAGGATCTATCAAATTGAATGATGTTTGTATTTGAAGACAATCGTCAAACGTGCAGTCAATAGTTACAGTGATCTCTAATGGTAAAGGCACACTTAGACTTCTTCTTCTTCTTTTCAGATGCTATGCTATTGAGTGCAGCTGAAACTCGGCATGATGATGATGTAGGCCAATGGGTTCATCAGGTCGTTAAACGGATCGTTGGGTAACTTTCTCATTTCACCCTCGCAAACGTCGTAAGGGACATCCGCTTAGAATTGCATAATGCCTTTTACGGAAATTCCAATTTCGAAACGAATCGATTTGTCCATTTACTGCTTTCGCCATAACGATGTCGTCGTCTTGGGAATGGGAATGGGAATGTTAGTGTTAATGATTACGATTGCGGCGCTATTGTGTGGCTTAGAGAGCTCTTGTGCCTGACGGGATTCCATAAAATCGATTTTGTCATTTTCGTAAAGTGATTTAGCTAAGAATTCCATAAATGATGAAAATTCATTTTGCTGCGCGCAATGGAAATTGCGCTTGTCTGTTCAATTGTCCACATTTTATCGGCTTGGGCAAATGGTCCGGGTCATTGCGCAAACTTTGATTATTTCAAAATACACTCCCAACGACCCTTGAACACCAGCAGCCACATTCGCTGGCGAACAAAAAAAGTTAATTTAATTGAGTGTGGATGGACACACTCATATACTCTTGAAATATATCTCAAGAACACTTCATTTGCATTCTCAATCCCAAAGTGCCTCCATCCACACCTGACACAGAGACACAAACACACAAGCATTCCTTCATTCATCAGATCTAAGCAATAGAATTTCGTTGGATTGGTTTAAAGCAAATTCTCTATACATATGTATATATGTATGTAGTGTGTGTGTGTTTGTACATTGACTCGCAATTTATTGTTGATGCTATTGCTGGAGTTGTTCAGTAACAGCGCCTTCAATTGAACTTAATGCCGCAATCGACACTTCTGCCACGCATAAACGTACCGTGTCGGATTTGTTTCTAAATATTATTGAATGCCGACCGATAGGTGGACAAGTTACTGTTGTCCATCTCCTCTTTACAACCCTCACAGATATGTTTAGATGTTCGAACTTCTTGTTGAACTTTAAGTCGAGCCATCAATCGACGGCCAGACAGATTTACAGATTTCTTGGGAAAATATTCGTTTTCCTCTTCTTTAATTGTATTCGATGGTAACACCCAGCCCGGGTGTGATGCGACCGAACTTCTGTTCTTGTAATTGAGGTTGTGTCAGCAGTGCGGATGGTTTTTATGAGAGGGCCGCGTGTGTGTGTTTAAGTTGAAAACAAATCAAGTTACCAAACAAAACATATGGTTATCCCTGTCAGATGGCAGACATCCCAACGTACACCGTCGGTCATAAGTATGGGCACATTTATAAGCTTCTTAGAAATAAATAATTTTACAAAAATCGTATTGTCGTACAAGAACGAAGACAAACGTCCGAAATTTCTGTTTTTTTTCCCCCCAGTTCACTAGAATTTTTATTGTTGGGTTGGCTTTTTGTTTACCGCAATGTTGCGGCAGTATTGTCAATCGCGCGGAGACGAATCGGTATCACCAAAACAACGAATACCACGCTGATCTCTTAAATGCGTGAGGCCAATTATCGTGTGTTATGGGTCAAATGTGGCACTGGACTACTGATATTTCTGTGAGTACGTCGAACTGTTGATCCAAACAAACCATAGAACACTTTTGCCCTTCAGTGTACAGTACATACTACCAGCTGAATGTACAGATGACAAGACAAGCCCATGCGTACACAGGCACATGAACACGCACACCCACACCCACACCGGCACGCTCAGTTTCGCAAAAAGGTTAATTTAAAATGTATTGTGCGGGGAAGGGCTGGGAAGGCCACAGTCAATTCATTGTCGGTTATTCATGTTGTGTGTATGTGCGGGTATTTGTCATTTGAAGACAAATCAGTGTGTGTGCGTGCGTGTGTGAGATAGAGTTTGCGGGTGGTGCCGCTGTATATGTGTGTAAGCTTTAGTGTGATCCAGGAGCTTTCTGTCGCCTTGTTTCGTCCTAATTGTATGTGTGTTTGTGTGTTGGTCTCTGTTTGTTATTAATATCAAGTGTGACATAAAGGTTTTTATTCTACTCATTTCACGCTCCGAACATTGAATGTGTGTGTGTTTGTGTGTGTGTCAACGGAGGAGACCAAGCGAGAAGCACGCCGATGAGAGATCGCTCGCTTGAATGTTTTGCCACCACTATTTTAGTTTTTATTTATAAGCTTAGCATCAGGTTATAAATAATAAATGTTTTAGTGCGTTTTAGTTTATTCTCCCAACATTTTTCGTAGCAAGATTATGATGAATTATTCACAAAGATGAGGAAGCAAAAAATGGTTAAGACTTGTTGCACGAAATGAATTCGAGCGAAGTGAAAACTTTTCTACTTTCGTCTTCTGCTTGTTTGTTTGGTTGTTTCTCCTTCGGTATTTTATTAGATAAACTCGAGGTTTGTTTGTCGGCGAACTGGGCTGTATTTGAAAATTACTTTTATATTTTCCACAACATTTGCTTTTAATAACAAAGAAAGTTATTCACAAAACGGAAAAGGCATAAATCTACTCCTTGTGATTGAGTACGGGCCACATTCAGCCTTTGTGAGATGATCCCCACAACGGGCAGTTGGGAAGCGAAATGATTTGATTGAAATGCTTTTTAATCGTCCTTTTTTATTTGCAATCATTTTATATTCTTAATGTACCCAAATAATCAGGGACTACTAGAGACTTCTCAAATCTATAGATTTGTATGTGTGGAAAAATGCAATAAAATATAAAACAATCGGTTATGAAAGACCGATTCAATATTTACACGGAGATATTTTTTGCAAGCTGTGCATCTTGAGAGATGAAATACGTTCAATCGATTTCAAATCAATAGGTGGACTATTTTAATTGATACCACCAACATAATCAGTCCGTCGCTTTGACTTCTCCAGCTTCTCCAAGATGCTACTCTCAAACTCGGATGGTTCTGACAGAAGGATGTTACTTTCAATGGTTTTACATACGCCTGTGTGTAATTTATGTGTTGTTGTGTGAACTATCCCAGTGAACTATTACGTTTATGTCCCAAGATTAGTTGCTTTGTACCATAATTTCAAAGATTTTTTACAAGGTCGGTTGTCTGTATTAATGTACCAGCTGAATGTACAGATGACAATAGAATAGACAAATGTCGTAAGCAAACATAAATAAGTTACCAAACATTTGAGTACTCTCTATGGCATTAATATAAACGAAGACTAGCAACGGACCGAAGCAACTTGCCTGCGGAACACCGTATTCTACAGAACCAATGAAACTCCTTGTCTTGTCTTATTATTTCAAACATAGTCAAATAACTTTTAATGAACACCATAATACTAGATTTTTCCAGTAATAATTGATGATCAACCAGATCAGATCATTTCTATCGATCGATTTCTACCCGAACTCTAACTACAAGTTCTGTATATTGTAGAGTGTCTTCGATTCAAAGTTGCAGTGACAAGGCCTAAAAAAATATTGCCGGAGAAAAAATATGTCGCTCCACCCACTGTGCCGACGAGTGCTTAATGAAGTCTTCACACAAAAGAGTTGAATGATGAAATGTATTAGGAAGCACACCACGCGCTACTCTAAATATGTACATACAATGTGTGTGAGTGTGTGTACATACATGTATGTGTTTGCTGCCAACATACATACTAATGTACAAGGGACACAAGACAAGACACACATCTCGCACACCAATGCCGATAAACAAGCTGTGCGGTGCGAAGAGCGTTCAACTGTGCCTGTGTGTGTGTGGATGTGCGTAAGTGTATGTGTATGTGTATATTTAATATGTTCCGAATGTTACAATGAAATCCTTTGCATAGTTGCAAATATCCTCAGCCTTATTCGCGTTAGGATGGGCGAAATAAAAAAAAAAACAGGAATATGTACGCGCACACACGCACATGTGCACAGATCTATTTACACACAATATGGATACATATGAAGGTATGTACACAAACACACACATGCGCACGTACTCGTGTTGTATTTTGAGTGACCGGACGGGGGGAAGGCCATGACGTGCCGCTTTCACGACCGTCGATTCAAAGCGACCACGATCGTCTACAATTCGTTAATATTTTAGATGATTGAGGACCGTTAACATAAAATCAAAGACCTGCCAGTTTAGGTGGTATTTTCGTCGCAACGCACTCGCATTATTTTCATGATTGCCAATGTCACCGTGTTGTATTCATGGTGACTTCCATTATTACGATAATGCCCGACGTATAATTTCAGATGTGGGTCAGATATTCATGGACCACTCGCTTAATTTGATATCGTTTACAGTTCATGTGGACACAATCACACAAGTGGATGGATTTTCACAGCCAGCTGCATTGCGAAGGGTCCTATTAATCGTCGGATGTCTGAACTTGCATATGTCGGAAGTCGAAGGCATGGGGACATTGAAGCGATGGACGGCACGACATACATAATGAACTGAGCCAGTAAGTGACAGCACGAGCCGTGATAATTGATTGTTGCAACAGTTGCACAAACGACATGTACGAGTACATAATTTCCAAATGTCGCAGCAATACAGAAGCTCTCGAAAAAACGATGAACATACCAAAGTTGTGTATGTGTGTGTGTGTGTGTGACGATGGTGAAATGCATTTGACAGCTGCTGTTGTTGCCTCCGCCGATTTTACAGTAATTTGTATAATAACAATGCTGAGTATGGTCGGAATACTCGCACATACACGTATGTATGTATGGATGGATGGATGTATGTACGTATGTATGTACATGGGCTTGGCTTGGGTCCAAGATTGTGTCAGAAGCATTTCAAATAGCTCACCAGCATCATTTTGAAAGCAACCGAGCTAGCGGTATGTGTGCTCCGAATGCATGTAATGTCTTGGGGTTGCCACACACCGCACAAACCGCAGTGCACCCTCTACCCCTGCGTGTATGTATGTGGCCCACTTGAATTTGATAAATATTCGTCAAAGCCATAGGCACACATGCTTCTGTCCCTCAGCGATAATCAGCTATTTTCGTATTACGAGCAACGCATGTCTATCGGCGGACGGTAGCGTGTAGTCGCCAAAGGTTCCCTTTGTGTTGGGGGAGCGAGTAATCAATTTATTTATATTTAAATCAGACCGTCCCCAACCAACTCCAACCCTTTCCCCGCCACCCACAGCCCGCCCGAGTGTCACTTAATTTGTGATTTTTTTCTTCTTTCAATTTTGTGGCATTTCAGTGGCACAACAATGATGTACATACGTAAGTGGGTGTGTGTGTGTGGGTGTTGTTTTTGTTGTTGTTGTTGTTGCCACTCATACACTTTCCACACAATCGCATCCATATCCTCACACTGTGCCACTCACGTAAATGGGTACGTTTTTAGTTGTACCAACATGCACACACACACACACACACACACATACATACATATGTCTGCGTGTGTGTGTGTTTGTTTGTGCTGGAAAACGAAATCCGAACGGAAACAGGGCAAGTTAATCCGCTTTTTGTGTTGCAAAACAACCATTGACGGATGAGTATCCGAAAAATGTATTTATAGCTTTATTAATTGCTTTGCCAAGTGTTGTTAAATTGCCAATTGCCAGTGTTGTTTGCGTGATTATGTGTGTGTGTGTGTGTGTGTGTAAGATAGATATTGTGTGGGCACGCTCGTTAGAGTTCTGTGTGTACACAGCAAGTTAAGGTTCAGTCTCGCCTGCCGCCATTTTGTATGGCCAACGAAAACAAAATAAATTAAACACAATCATGTGTTCGAAGGACCAAAGGACGGACGTCCGTACTAATCCTGATCGAACTTCAATTTACAGTTTGCTATTCATTCACATGTACTCGTGGTAACTCTTTGTGTTCCCAGTCTACTTTTGGACAAAAATCCAATACAATTACATTAAGTAATTGCATTTTGTTTTGCATTTCAATGGTCCCACATCTCGGATATCGCCTAATGTGTCAAGTCATGTTGTTTCCTTTTTTTTTGTTTGTTTATCTAGCAGGCCTTCCTTAAATGTTTCCTTGCCGACAGCTTATATTTGCATTACCCGGCGTATGTTTCACAGGCTCAACGACGAACATTTCCTGATGTTGTTCAACGGATGACAAATGAGGTGTATGCGAGTAAAGGGACGGATAATCATAATTCGTTTTCATTGAGTGGAAGCCGCAGTTTGTGTGCCTCGGAAATAGTGACTGTAAACTGGAATGACACTTTAGTTACACCATCTACATCAAAGCCTGTTGTAATATCGTTTGATCGATGGTAGTGCTTTGCTGCGATTACTCATAAGCACATAAGCGACGGCTTCCCAGAACCAGACAGCAACCGGCAATTAACCAACTGTAAAGGGAAATTAGACATTTTACGGTTATTCTTCAAATTGGCCATCACAAACTCTGGACTATGACTTCCATGCGTAGAGTAGGCGAACGTTCTTGTATCTTGTGAATTGGGTGGGGTGGGGTGTAGTGGAGTAGTTTCGGGTGTAATCTCGCATTAGGACTTGCCACATTTGTATACCCTCACATTGCGGCTTACGACGTACCGACAACAATTGTGACTCATAAGTATTTATTTTCCGTCGATTGATCCGTTTTCCCTCCATTTGTATGTAAACCATTATTAGAATTAGTAGTTTTGAAAAGGTTTGAAGGAAAATAATTGCCACTTTTTAGAAAAAATGACCGCTAAGAAATACTGTCCCAGTTAAGCTGAGCTTTTTGGGTGCTATTTGTTCACCCAATGACAGGTGGTGGTTGGCGATGAAATGTCGTTTTTTGCCAGCTGTTTTCTCAAACTTATGTGAATAGAACCTCTGGCTTTTAATGAGACTAATTTGTTCTGTTTCAAACTGGTTTTCTGATATTGTCCTGATATTGACCACTAATAAGCGTTAGTAAGCGAGGAGCATCCAGTCGATACACCAGGATAATCACGCTCATGGCGTAGCTACACATCGTAGCGTTCATGGTATACATGTCACCCTCTTTTGGTCTCAATACCCATTTCAAACAGATACGAGATATGAGTTGTCACACACACACACACACACATACGCGCAGTACAGGGTCCCATTTAAAGTGTTGCCTTTGGCATCGCTTTTGCTATTTACCGAAAGACATTATTTGCATCAAAGCCAATGTTGATCCGAAACGAAGGCATGCCGCCAATCTCAAAAGTGCCCCCGAAGGTTAAAGGTTGTCTTCTTGTTTTCGTCCGAAAGTTGTTTGTTTGTTGTGCCGGTTCTTGGCTTTCTTGGTACAGCAACAGAACAACACACGACTGACACTTGCAATCAAATGCCAAAGTCTTAACGATAGTCTAACATGTTTTCAAAGTGCAGAGTGTTTTCCCCAAGTGCACTTGCAGCACAGAATGCACACTCAACGACGACAATGGCAGCAGCAAACACATGAACGTGCGCGCGCGTGTGTGTGTGTGTCACATTACTACAGTGCCTGAACATGCAGCAGAGTTGTTTTGTAAATATCATTTAGTACCTTTATCTTTTTAATCGTATAATTTCTTCGGAGGCTGTGTGTACCTCTGTCTCTACGTCTGCACGTGTGTGTGTGTATGTGTCCTTCTTGCGTATTTGTATCGCAGCGTCCTCGGCAGCTCGCAAATAATAATATAAAAGAAAACCGAGCTCCTGTCAAATTTCATGTTGGCATTTGTCGTCATCAGTGGTTCAGATTTGTACAGGGATTTTCTGTGTGTGACCAGTCCCATGTTGTATGGAACAAAAAACCAACGAGTAACTTCTTAGTTACGGGATCTGACCGGAGTCTTAAGTCTGATGCGGATAGACCTCGACCCCAAAACCAGAGGGAAGTCATGATCCACAGACATCATGCTTCGAATTGGTACCGTCGCGACGGTCTGGTTTTGATGGTCTCGCTCTCTTGTTTAGCCTTAACGGGCGTTGGCTATCGCATTATAGCAGTCCATGGTCCAGACACCCAAACCAAAACCAAATTACACGCGTATACATTCATAATGCAAGCGCACGCAACGTCGAGATTGTTTCGGTTTGAAACTACAGCTAGTTACATTACATCCGACCTACGGCTCACTGGAGTACGTACGTATTTCACTCAATACTCAGTAAAGGAACACCCACGGAACTTCTCACCATTCATTGAGCTGTGTACGAAATACACATAAGGTCGTCAAACCAAATAGTTCATCGTTTCGGTAAATCGGAAACATTTTGAGATTTTTTAGACAGCGCTGTGTCTATTGGTTTGCCAGTGACCTTTTGTCGATACGAACTCGCCTCATAACTAAAATGATGTATTTTCATATGGCCATGGCAAATATCACGAGTTCTATTCGTTTGCAAAGGAAGAAACGAAAACGAAACGCAAATAATTGTAATTTCCTTGAAAAGTATTCGCCATCAGATGCAGACAATAATTACGACAGCCTGTCACAGTTCATTGTTATTGTTCGACCAAGTGTTTTCGCCACGTTCTCCTCTCTGCGGCTGTAGTTGTCATGTGTTGCGGTTGTTGCTGCTGGCAATGGTAGTGTATTTGCAGAGCAATACCGATATGCCCACACACACACACACACACATACGCATACGCATAGCTACAGTCGAGTGTACGCTGTTTAAAGATGACAGGTTATGTTCAGTGGAGAACCTGCTCAGGTGCATTGCCACCAATGATGGAAAGACGGCATTTCAGAGTTTGGGGAACAAAAAAACAATTCCAGTTCAGGTCAATTCGGACTTTGAGTACATCAATTGATGCTGAAGCGAATAGTAGTCTGTGTCATCACTTCCGTGCGGGAATATATCTCACGCCGCTACCTTTGCGCCGTTCTACTGTTTGTGAAACGTGGAAAGCTCTATTCCATTGTTCCTCGAAATGAAATATGACATTTCGTTGTAAATTCTATTTCTCAAATGCCACTTATGACGGGTATTAGAGACAGATACAGATACAGAGAGAGAGAGAGAGAGAGAGGGAGGGAGAGAGACTGTGATTGCACATCGCCGTCACACTAGTTTCCATTTTCACTGCCATACACCGACATACAAGCGATAGACACACCTGCCCATGCCCATGTATTAAAGCTTAACTGTCACAAGAACACATTGACATGCAAGACGTGTCGTCGTGGCCAAAGTGTACGCTAATCCTCGGTTATGGCCGTAATTCGTATGTTATGAAATGTTCTTTTCCTTCCTTCCTTCCTTCTTTCGTTCTTCCGTGTCGCCCGTACGCGGTAGCTCCTTCCTAAACCAGCTTCATTTCCCATCGTTCCGTTTCTATTGTTTGGCAATACTCTTGTTAAAGTCACCGACGCGTTCTTGCCAGATCCGACATCTATTCGAATTTATATCTCACCTCGCTCCTTCCCATAACTTCAAAGCTAGTTTGCAAAGCATTTCACATTTCATACACATGAATATACGGGCAATTCCATACTAAAATAAAGAATATCTGGATTGGAATGTGGCATTCCACACTGGCATTTCTCTGGCATCATTTATGTGTAGTAACTATTTGAAAACTATATTCATAAACAATTATTAGCAGAAACATATTCCTTCGACCCGACTTTAGTGTAGAACAGAACACTGCGGCTGCGGAAACCTGCGGGACAAGAGGGAATTAGTTGAAAGAATCGGTGACAAGTATTGTTATTTTATTCAAGTTGTTAATTGTTTATTATCAACTAGACATACAGTTCTTTGTTTTACTAAAACCGTTCTTCTTAAAATACGAATAACAAGATTTTTAGATTATATATCGGAAATTAACTTTGAAGATTATCGTTCACTTTATCCCATTTTTAATTTGCCAGCACAACTAGCCTTAGTTAAAACTAAACGGAGATGGGTTAATAACTGTGTCGTGAGGGTTGTTGGTGGGTCCGCTGGGGTGGTCACACGGAGATGCTCGTAGTGTTTTGAATTGTCATTGTGGAACTGTGAAGCCCTTGCCATTGCTAGACTCGCTATCGTTTGTTTCTGAGGCGTGCTCTATTCAGTGACTGTTCATGGCATTTGGATTTCGGCTTATATTACTTCAAGGTTTTTTCATACAAAAAATAAACTAAAAAAAGGTTCATTCTTTTGCAGTTCACCCACACAACGCCTGCCTTCACAAACAGACAAAACAAACGCAGAGGCACACGCACGAGCCACCGAACAACAATGTACTGGTGACACGACCTTGCTTCCGATGAAATGTGGGGAATAACTCATTTTTCATAGGAAAATTGTGTGGCTCCGTGAAATAAACCATCCATTTCATGTATGCTAAATTCATTGTGGGCTCGTGTTTTGTGTGGATATTCGTACAACTGAAATAAAGTGCTGCTGCACAGTGAACAAATCCATGAGTATTTTATTGTGGAAGTAATTCCAAATTTGGCCGCATCATCCATAACAAAGGCTGACAATCCAATTACAAATTATACCGATCGTCTGGGAATTACTGTCCGAACCTTTTTATTTATAATTGCACACAAAGTGCAGGTGGCCAATATTAACCGATGCTGACGGAACTTTGGCGTATTGACTGAGTTTAGGCCAAGAAAATCCTCTATGTGCGTCCATAATCGCCTCAGCTCCAGTCAGACTACCACACGTTAGCGACAACGAAATACCATTCGGAAATGCGATAAGAAAAAGACTGACCAGTTATGTGTACGTGTATGTACATGCCCGCTATTGCATACTTTTAGGAGTACTTGTATTAGTGAATTTTCACCATCAACGTGCAAGCGACACATTGTAAAGCAACTGTGGTGCAAATCTGATCATTTTCTCTCGTAATCCGTTTAGAAGAGGATTTTGTCCAGGGAAAAGTAAACAACAATTTTACGCTGGATCGATTTTGCTCATTTGCTCATCTTAACAAAAAAAAAAAAAAATGCGAAAATTGTTTGGCAACAAAAGTCGACTGCGAATCTCGCAATCTATAGAGAGCATGTGGTTTAATCCCAGGGAACACCATTGTCTCTTAATTTGTGGCCCCGAGTCGTTCAAGATTCTTGGGCACCTTTGGTTTATCAATCAAATATACATATGCAAACATTTGCAGTTATGCAGACATATGTATGTATGTACTGGGGAAAAAGATACAAACTAATATTTATATGGGTCGTATTGATCTCAATATCGTTGTGGGCTCGTACATCCAGTAGATGTCCTTTAAGTGGCGATGTAAAACATGGAAGTGGTGACACAACACATTCGACCCATTTAACAATGCCCACGGTTGTCAATTCAATGTTTTGTTTGATAGTCTGTGTTCTATGGGTATGTGCGTGTGGGCGTGTAAATCTGCCATATACGAATGCAAATGTTCAACTAACAAATTGCAAATGCTTGTTCTGGTCCGGGCATTCGCAGACTGATTTGATTTTGCAAATTACTTGTATTACATGAATGTTGAATAACCAACAAAATATTTACAATAACCATGCTGTCTCTATGCATGTGTGGGTGTGTGTGTGTGCGGGATTCTCTTCAATAGGCCGTCAATTCATACTTGACGAACCAGACGACTGACATGCTTTTGTTTTGTGATTTTTTGGCACAAATCCTATCTTTGTGTGTGATTTGATCTGGGCTCAGTGACATGTGTTTTGAAAATACTCGCTTCGGAACCAACCGGAAGATTGCTCGGCCACCGCAACGTATGAGTTATAAATAATTGAGTTCGCATCAATCAGTCGCCACGTGAGCCCTTGTCGGATAAATTCGTATTTTCTAAATTTTTTCCATTTTACATAGAAGTAATGCCGACACACCAATTGCACGTGTTTGGTTCGCTAGGCACACCATAAGATCTCTTTGGTGTAAATGAGCCGCCTTGTCCATTCACAAAGAAGTACAGTCTGCGACGATGCGGTTAGGAGGTCCATTAAACGCAACCGTAAACTGGCTCCAGGCCTATCTCTCAACGACAATGTGTATACTGAATATAGTACACATGTAAACACACACACACATACATACATACATACATACATAGTTGGCGTATCTCTGCTTCAGCCAATTGTTTTATGTCTCATCACAATGACATTAAGTCGCTCCAATAAAATAAGCACGAACAAATACAAAAGAAGGACTAAGACACATTTGCCATCAACTTAAGCACCCATACTTACGGCTTCTCTTCTTGTTCGCTGTGGACATTATTCAGTTGTATTCCAAGTTTTTCTTGCGAATCCGCTCGCAACCGGCGGCGGCACTCTGCAAGTCGTACAGTATTTTCATCTTCAGTCCAAACAGACGAACGTCATAACCAATTTATTAACTAGTTTTGTAGGTAGGTGAAGTGTAAGCGACTACCAATACGCCCGTACCCACAATCTAATGTGTTATGATTGGTTTTGTCATACACAATCATATTTTGTGTAGTTCGCCGGATAGCGTTCAGCAAGTCAAGTGGAATGTTTTGCATTTTTTAGCGGAGGACGGTGTGGCGGTACATTTAAAAAATAAAGCGGTCCCATCAAAGCCCACTGTTCGGTTGACAGAGATTAAGGGATAATGGTTGTGTTAAATGTCGCGTTTTCTCCACTTGTACGGTTGCAGGCCGACCCGCTTTAGAGAGACATTTCGCAACACATCCACGACTGATTGGGGAGCACGGGCACATATTCATCTACTGTTGCCACAAGTAGTACGGACATACGTACAATGACGGCCATCAAGCATGATTGCAATGCCTGTAGGGTGATCGGGGAACCTAAAGCCATCGTCAGTGGGATTTGGCGTTCGGTGGAAAAGTAGCACAAGAAACAGAAACAGAAGCAGAAGCAGCGGAGCTGAACAAGCCAAATGCGGGTTAAGCGTTTAAACAAATGTCAGTTTAATATATAAAAGTGTCTGTTTATCTGTCCGCCCTTCCTGCCGCTGTAATTTGTGTGTCTGTGTCCGTGCCTGTGCCTGTGCCTGTGTGTTTGTGTTTGACATTATCTTTTTCAATGCTGTATAATTGGATTTGGTCATTTGTAACATGACACATGATAACGTTTGACTTAAGCCAAAGAGAGAACCAACATATTGGTTGGCTCTTCAACGACTCAAAAGCAGTGGCAATGCATCGAGTACCACCAACCACCACCCAAGGAATGTCGCATGAAGTGGCCAGTGACAGTTTCAGGCGGTGACAGTGGCTGTATGCAAAATGACCCAAAAAAATCTGAAATGAAACTTAACCCAAAATGAAGAATCGCCCAAAAAAAAAAAAAACAATTTGCCTGAAAAACCCAAAATTAAAAAAGCAAAAAGTTGCAGGGGACAAGTTTGCTGACTGCAACAGCAGTACCTTTCGGTGCAATGTCAAAAGGTCATAGGTCAACAATAATGCCACCTTGAGAACATGGGCCACAAGCTTTGTTTACATAGAAGAGGTGAAATAACATAACGGTAGTAACCCCAGGAACTTTGGGCAATATTTCATCTGAAATTTGACCCAAATTTATATGGAGGAATTTTGGTCGATTTTTCTTTGGGTTCCACTCTGATTTCGAGTTTGTAATCAAATTCAACCAACTTTAAATCTCGAAGAGGATTATCATTTTCCTTTCGTTTGTTTAGTCCGATTTACTTTATTTTCAATGTTAATTTATTTGCAAGTGCAAAAGGTGCCCCAGCGCCACGTAAACATTTTTGGGGGCGATAAATGAATTCAAACGGTAAAACACATTTAATTCAAATTGTTATTTACACGGGTAATCCAAAAAGAAAAACAAGTTAAAACTGCCAAATAGAAGCATTTCCAAATTACCGAGCAAGTGCGATTTCAAATTAGATTTAAACTTGAGATATTCTTTAAAGCGGGAGGTAATCGATTGTACAGCCAATGAATTCATTGCGTCGATTTGTTGTCTCCAGTCTACTTCTCTTGATAATTGGAGTCCGTTTATTCCTGTTACTGAAAACAGGCTGATTTCTGGAAAATTCAATGTGTACATTCCAAAAAAAACAACAACAGAATTTTGTAGAGCCCATGTAAAGGTAAAATATTCTTGCATACATCTCCATACAAGGTGATCGATGGTGAGAGATTATAAACTAATTCAAGACCTCGGAATACTTTGAAATTCTGTAGTCTCCCTGCAACCGTATACAACAGACACGTAGTTAAAGTGACAGTTTCCAAGACTTTGGTAAGTGACTCTATGGTTGTTTCTTAAATTGGAATAGTATTGCAATTGCAGGTGCTCTCTTCCCTTTAATATATTGATTATGCCGGTTCCTGGTAAGATTTTATTGCAAATCAATACCCAGGTAATGTAGGAAATCACTCTCCACCGACAGAAACATTAGCTGTGAGTGGGGTTGGAATCCAATTGACTTAGTTTTCTCCGTATTAAGGACCAGTTTGTTAATTCTAACGCATATTAAGGACATGCGTCTTAGTCTTACCAGATCTTTCGTTTTCCTCTCGTTGACATTTTTTGGGAATTCCCGTAAAAACAGAAAATGTGTCTCCTTTTCTAGATTTCTGTATTTTTCCCATTGATCGATCCCAATAAATAGTTGAGATTACGTAAATGTGCCTATTCTGCGGCAGCCCCTCATGTCCCATCATGCTCCATTAACCAATTAACATACAATGTCCGTTAATTGTATGACGCGTGGTCCATGGTTTTATTTGTTGCATTATTAGCAACGTTCCATGGCTCCGAGGTGGATGTCATTCAATGGAATGCAAATGTAGGCATTGTTTGTGTGTGTGTGTGTGTATGGAGACAATCATGTCGCACACCAAAGCATTTCAAATTTCCCATTGCCCATTCGCCATGCCGGATCACTCATCCGTCATCCGTCATCCAAAGTTCAGATGTCGAGATATACCGCTCGCCCCCTCGCCCCTCCCACCCATCTAGTTATCATTTTTGTGTCTGTTCAAGTGTGATGTTATTAGGAATGGAAACGAAACTGAAAGTCGTTTGTTGCATTTTTGTGTTGACATTCCATTGCTGGCTGCTGTGTCACATTTCGTTCACGTTGGCCATAAGTGTGTCTGTGCTCGTAGAAGTACATAAATGTGTACAACCACATACATATGTACATGTACATATGTATTTTTATTACAATTATTCACATCCAAAGTTATAGCAAGGTTTACATTATCCTATGAAGACAACTGTGGGCACTTTTGTGAAAACAACCAAATTTCCCGGAATCCAATACTCAGTATGGTGTCTTCTGCTCCCCCTCGCCCCCCGCACATATTAGCACACCCTTGATAGACAATGAATCGCTCTTTCTCAATTCGATGATTACAACCAGATTTAAGATGATTCACAGTAGTTATGTCCTTCTCCGCACTCAAATCATTTTTCCAAGTGCCGGAGCGTCTTATGTGGTATCTCCTACGAATCGATAGGATAAGGTAAGCCATCCTCAAATGGCAGCAACACCAGTGAATTTGGTAAGAAGACTCTATGGTTGACATTGAATGTTATCGTCTGTCATGCATACCCTACACGTGGCTGTCCAGCCGAAATGGTTATGGGACGATAGGACGGACCTTGGTAGCGTCCAACGGATATGGCATCGGTTACTTCGTAGAATATCCTCCCGCCTGTCATCCATACGAACTTTTGTGTCGCATTTGTGCTGACAGTAGCTCGGTTTTATTCAAATTTTAACCCATGTGACCTACTCTCGGGCTCATCTACTTTGATATCTAAGTAGACAAATTGTTTTCGTTTGGATGTAGCCGATGAATGGACAGAGTCACCCAGTTTCTGATCTCTTGCAGAGAAGTCCAACTTCGATTGTACTGTGCTTGTATTTTAAAACTTTGCAATGCATTTAAATGCACATGACACATGCACACGATGCCCTCGTACTTTGATTGTGTTTGGACCTTTAGGGCTTTAACTGAATATGAATGTGAGTGACAAAAGTTGTCAGAACTCACATACAAACAGTCGTATTTTGGCAAGGTGCACGCGCAAAAGGCAGTTGCTTTCGTTGAACTATTGATGCCACAAAATCGCTTCGTGTATATTTGTAAGCCTGCACCCGAGAATGGTGTGTATCCTAAATTTGTCATTCCGTTTGCAACACCGTAAAATATTGGTCATCATTTACAATCGCTGTAAATATATTTCTAAGGTGACCATGATAGTGAAACAATTGCCGGAAGTGCTCTAGCTAAGAGATGTGCAAATATCTAGAATCTACGTTAACTGAATTGATTGACACTGTCCGATCATGTTAGCAACTGAACTATTCCAAATGGTAAAAACATAACATTTGTATGAGAAGACCTTGCACCTAGTACATCCAATTTTTCCCTTCAGAAGTTCCAGTGTTATCATTTATCGTACAAGTTGGTGCTAAAGCAAGTTAGACGGTAGGAATACTTTATATCAGATTATGAGTTGTGCTGAATTGGTTTTGCGGTTTACATGCCACCAGGAATTCCTGGGGAAACCAATTGGAGAATTCACAGCATCTGTAGATCGCTGTATCTGCTACTTTTTCGGTAATACTGTCCCGTTGAGACCGCGTACCGAAACTTTCCTTGCGATTTGGATGTTAAACAGAAGTTACTGTGGAACTCCCCGAAAGACCTTTGGTCAGGCTAGGTCAAGAATCCTAGGGAGCCCTGACTCTCTGCTATGGCAGATTTTAGGCTCCTGTCAGACCTGTCGCTACCAGCGCAATTACATTTGTAGCACAATGTCTACATGTATA
The DNA here is from genome assembly GCA_958296145.1 of Hydrotaea cyrtoneurina. Taxonomy (NCBI): domain Eukaryota; kingdom Metazoa; phylum Arthropoda; class Insecta; order Diptera; family Muscidae; genus Hydrotaea; species Hydrotaea cyrtoneurina. The sequence goes on from OY282516.1 coordinate 80,991,775, forward strand.
ATATGATTTCCTGATGTCGTCTACTGGACATGGACCACTTGGCCACAATGTCAGAGCAAACTACATGGTTTCATCGATGTGTTATCAGAAGACTCAATTGCGAATTTGTAAAGCGTGGAGAAATGATGATAATGATACGGTAACTTCTGGAGAACGAGAGTTCAAAAAAGAGTCTCTACTTGTTAAAGGTGCGATCTGCGTTGTTACAGCTCCCTGATTTGAGAAGAGTTCGCCGTCTGGCCATGCACTCGAAGACGTGTATTAGTGAAGTGTGGTGTAGTGTAGGGCATCACAAAGTTCGTAGCGGTCAAGTTGAACAGTTTGATAGTTATTTTCTGTCGTTATTGTGACGTTACGACAGTTTGCAATGGAACGTCCTTATCTATAGACACAAAAAACATACAAACAACGAACCGATAGAGGGCCAGTGTGTGAGAAATAAAGAGTGAGCGGGGGGTAAGGGTGGTGCTATAGAGTATGTTCTTCAAAAGTATCTTCAAGTGGTCTTGTAGAGAACTGAAGGATTCAAGCACAAAGCAAGTGCAAACTATACAGGCGTGTTATCTTTGTTCAAGTATCATGAATGTGAACTCTTTGCCAGAACAAATGGAACTTGCAGTCCTATCCATGCACATACGAACGTACGGCGTGTGTCTGTCACTCTCTCTATCTCTATCTCTCTCTCTCTCTCTCTCTCTCTCTCTCTCTCACTGTCTCTATCTCGGTGTATGTGTGATTATGCCTCCAATGCATTTGCACACACACACACACAAACACACACACAGACACGGGTACGTATGTGTGTCACTTTGATGGGGAAATGCAACCAGTTGTACGGATAAGGACCTGCAGCACTCTGAGGGCATTTCGATACACTTTTGTTGTTGTACTTATGCTTGTCACAGTACTGGAGTTGTTTAAATGCATAATTGGTCGTTCAATGGCCATCATTTGATGTTGTGCCAGAAATGCCTGCAGACTCATCATCAACTTGTTCGCCATACTGATGATTGATTGAGTAACGTGTAACGAGTAACGGAACGAGTGAGCTGCGTCTTACATATCGGATGCATGCCGCCGACTCTTTTTTGGAGGTACTCAGCACTGCCGATTGTTTGTCTAGAGCACATTTCCCACGTGCGCTCTTCTGATCCAGTGCCCGCAATTCCCATATGTGCCCTCTGCATGTGTGTGTGTGTGTGTAGAATTGAGCAGCATTCACATACATACGTGTGCGGAGGGAGAGACGGCCATACAAGCGCGCATAAAGAGAATTTATGTTTGCACTTAATTTGTTGTAATGTACAAATTATGCAAATATTTATTTGCCCACGGCTCTTTGTTGCTTCCGCTTTTACGGATCACAGCGAAAGGAGAATGAATTAAATAAAATGAACAACAATCCTGGGCATACGTATGGAAGCGCTGGAGCGGTGAGCACAAACAATAACAGCCAGAGTGTAATTAGTTGCCAACAGTGGATTCGCCCTGGCTGGCAAATGGAAACGGCAAACAAAAGGAAACGCCACAAAACGAAACAAACAAGACGGACGATGGGCCAATGCAAACATTTATTGTTTAATGCAACATTAGACGTGTTTGAGTGGTAGTTTGCGTGGCTGTTCGTGTGACATAATTTGGTTTGACAACCTGACCAAAATTCCAAGCAATCAGATTTTACTGTAACGTGTTTATTCTTTGTCATTTTATTACTTTTCGGACAACAAAGCGGATTAATATGGCAGACTGCACAGGACAGTGGATCACAGTCATTCACGCTTTGGTAAATTGTCGAGACGTGGATGCAATAATTGGCAGTGGAAGTGGATGTGAATGTGAATGTGAATGTTCTCAGCGATCCAATGGACTGAATTGAATCACATTCAAACCCAAGGCGCGACGCCACTCCAGATTCAATGTCATTGTACAAGGTCATTTTATCGGGAATTGTGATATTACTTGTGATTCAATGGTAATTACGGTTCGAAGGGCTGCCAAGGATGTTTGAGTTTCCCTTCGCCTTTCAATGTCTTACATTAATATTTGGACACTATCGAAGGTAGTTTGTGGGCCGAGACAGAATGATTCCGGGGATGTGGCCATCGCGGTTATCCAAGACGAAGCGCAAATAGAGAAGCTACGACAAACGTTTAGTTTTTCTTGATATGCCAAATGTCGCAATTTGCTTTATCGATTAACCCGTTAAGCCAAAAATAAACGCTGCACACAATCACATGCGTCACAAAAATACATTGCTAGCGTTGTTCAAGCGGGCACACATGATTTGCCAGAGTATATTCATGATAAATCTAATTAAGTGAGTGCAGTATGACAGTTCGTAAAAGCTAACACTTTTGTAAGATCTGTCTAAGCAATAAAAGTTGATAAGATTCTGAGTAGCACACCACATGCGTAGATGACCAACATTATTTAACCCGCCCGGTTTTCTTGGTATTGCTTGAATTGTATTTCAATTCTTTGAGCGTTCATTCACTTTAAGAGGAATCCAGCAGGGCCCGAGATGAAAAGGAAGTAAACAATTTATGTCGGACCACCGGTTGGCATAGTCATTTCTGGACATTTCCCATTGACAGTGGCCCGTTCCTCGAAAGGGTTTAAATTATGTGCCGCAGTCATTTGTTTAGTAACAAAACCCTCGTAATTCATTAATTACATAATTTGCCACAAAAAATGTTGCCAATTTCTTTTTACATCACACAAACACACAAAAACAAGAACTGATTAACTGGTGTTGCTTTTACTTACTTACTTCAGTTCAGTTCGGTCTTGTGCGTGCTTTCTCCAGTTCGTCATACCAAGGATTTGCATGTCTGCTTCCACTTGGTCCCTTCCATTGCAGTCTCGGTCTTCCGTAGGAGTCTTTAAGAATTACACCTTCGTCAACATGAACAACTTCGCAAATGTGAACACGCTCGGGTCTACTGAACCGCGAGTCTACCGAATATCCATTGTACGATTTCCGAAATGTCAATAGGGAACGACAAACGTGTAATGTGTACACACCTAGAGTTGGGCTTCGGGAATTTCCCGACGGGAATTCTCGAGAAATTTTCCAGATTTTCCCATCCCGAATCTCGAGAATTGAAATTTTTAACATTTCGGGAAATCCCGAATCTCGAGAATATCTCAAGATTTCTCGAGAAATACATTTTCTTTTAAATATTTTTTGTAAGAATTGCTTACGTTTGCAAGTAAGAAAATACACATAGGTTAGGTTAGGAAGGGTGGTACATCCTAAGATGCACCTCCACTCGAAGACCCATAGTGTCCATTGTGAATCCCTTCTGTGTAGGTGGGAAAATTATAGCTGCAAGTAGTCGATTAAAGATATATAAAGTAGAAAAATTGGTGAGAGTCACTGGAGTACAGTTTCATGTTAGGTAAGCAGTCTGTTCAGTCTATCGGGTACCCGCATCCTCCGTCGTTCATCCATCTAATACCCCTAATATAACTAATTAGGTTTTCTACACCTGTCTTCGAGATGTCCCCTAGTTCAGCAAAAAATCTATACCCTACACATTTTTGTCTATGGCGTTGCAAACTTGGACAATGACAAAGGATGTGTTCTATTGTCTCCAATTCGTCCTCATCCTCGCACATCCTGCAGAAGTCTGGAGATCTGCTATCCCATCTGTTGGTCATAGCCCTAACTGAGCAGTGACCTGTGATGACTCCTATTGCAATTCTTAGACTTATTCTATCCAGTCCCATCAGAGAATACACATATCGCTTATTTAATTCAATAGTGTCAAAATTCAAAACTCACTTTTTATTTTTCTGCTCAAGAAAAAGCTGTAAATCTCTTCTTTAAGTTGACTTTTATTCTGCGTGTGTTCTATAAACCTATCTCAAGGCTGCACTTTATTCGTGAAACCCATGAGGTTTTTCCTATACTTGCTAAGTAAGATCTGTTAACGGTTCTCCTCAAAAAATCGTATTTTGAGTTGTGACGCTATTGAAGTATATAAAACAAATAAATAAAAAGAATATTTTATGAAATTCATTGCTTTTACACTGATTTTAGATTTTTTAAGACTTTTTTGAAATTTCCCGATACTTCGAGAATTCTCGAGAATTGAAATTTTCGTTATTCGGAAAATCCCGTATCTCGAGAATTTAAATTTTTGTTATTTCGGGAAATCCCGAATCTCGAGATTGGGATTTTTTCGGGAAATACCCAACTCTATACACACCTTGTGCTATGGTGATGGTTTTTGTTTTTGTGGGCCGCATAGGCGTATGATCTATATCCGGTAGTACATTAAAATAGCTCATACGCTGCAAATGAGATGCCGTATGCATTAGTTCTCACATGTTCCTGTCCGACTTACGACGTATAGGTAAATTCAATGTGTATCAGCTAGATTCTACAGCACCAGATCCTAGTGCTCTGATCTAATCACTTTCATTGTCATGAAATTTCAATTTTATGAACTACTTTCTTTTCCATTGCTTTTGTTCCCCACTGTGTGTCGACTTATTGTTGCATAGAACTCAGTGCAGAAAAATGCAGCAAGTGCTGGAGTAGAACTGACTACAGTGTGCGTTGCCATTCAAAGTAATCATTTCGGTCTGTTCTTTGTTCACCGTTGCACATTGGGAAAAAGCAGCCGTTACATGTCCATCATCCGATCAGACATGGAGTCATTCAAATGAGTCAACCACACTTTCCAGCGTGTCGGTCAGGTGAAATATGACCACAAAAAAAAAAAAAAACAGTGGCTCATTGCTTTACATAAAGAGATCAGAACTTGGAAGTGGTTGCAGTTAGTTGCTGAGTCATTGGTAATAGAGCACTACCCCTAAATGTTTATATTTGCTTCATTTTTGCCAATTTATACCGCAGATGTAGAATCTCTCTCTCTATCTCTCTGTGTGTGTGTGCGTTTCAGGGATTTCTTATGGCTTTGCCGTTCTTTAGTTTAAAAGTTTCTCAAAGGGCCAACGCTAGTGCAGGTATTTTCCATCGCGGCGGAGTGCACGCATTCATACGGGAGGGCCTTCCCAAAGCACAAACGAATGGAATGTGGCACAGGCCTTTAGGACAATGACTACTTTTCATTTCAAACGACATTTCTATGTACGTGTACGTAGGCACGATGGTCGACGGAACGGGAGACTCCCTCAAGTAATCCGCGGCTGACTCAGAAGACGTCGTTGGTGCATAATGAGTATTGAATAACAATAGTTTGCTCACATTTGCACACATAAGAGGGACGGCGCTACAAACGAACTCCGTCTGTCTGTACCACACAAGACATGTGAGTCTATGCCTTCGCATGTTACGAGTATTTAGCTCACGTCTGCTTAATGCCACCACGCACGCACGCACACACATACATACAAACATACATAGAGATGTGTGCGTCATTGTCTGCAATGAGACGGACGTGGGCTTCTTTGTCTTTGTCTATGTCTCTGTCATGGCAGAACACCGGGCAGGTGTTACCATCTTGTTAGAATACATCCGAGCATCCAACGGTAGAGCAGGCCTTGCTGTGCCAGCAGTTGGTTACGACTGTACGGACAGACGGACAAGCCATGCCATTACTTATCCCACATACTTAATGTACGTACACGGACGTAAGTGTGTATGTGTGTGCTGTGTCTGTGTTTTGTTCTACGGACAACCGTCACGCGGAAGTGAAATTGTTGTCTGATGAAAGGATTTGGCAAGGAATTGGAAAAACAACAACAGCTTGAACAATGGAACTTATGCAGACGGCAGCGTGTATTTAACGCAAATGCATTTATACATAAAAATCTATGCTCTCTCATAGGGACAAACAGCACCTGAGCTCGCAGGAGAAAGCGACAATTTATGTACATAAAATACTCGGCCAGAGAAAATGGGGTTGCGCCAAATCGGAGCTCCTTGGCGTGGGACGCGGTACGGGCTCGGCTGGCGGATACAGCACTATGAGTAGAATGCTCCATTAAAACAATCTGTGCTGTGCAAGTTTCAATCAACCTAACTGTATCTACCCAGGACATACATAGGTTTATGTGTTTCTAGCCGTCCAAACAAAGTGCCGCGCGATTCATTTCGCTCGAATGTATTCGAACAAGATTTAGCTGTACCCATTAAATTAATTATAACAAAGAGTTCTGTAACATCCGTCACAAGTTAGTGATGACGAATTAATTTTGCATACGGCTTTCCAAACTTCAGCCGCAACGCACCTCCGGCACCTCGAAATGCATCTTAATCTGCTGGAATAAAAAAAAACGAATTAGTTTAAAATTAAAATCCATGAACCCTGCTTACGAAATGTATTCAACTTTGTACACCTTTTTGAAGAAACCCAAAGTCTGTACGTCATTCATGCAATTTTCATGCAATCTCTGCAAAACATCGAAGGCTTTTTTGATTTCTTGGTGGTTTCTCAGAGAATTACGTCCATTGGCATTATTTGATTTGAGTGTTTCTCCATATGTTTCTCAATGTGTAGTGCTTATATTGCCTTGGGCTTAAAGACCACGACACCAATGACGGTCACAGCATGTTAACCACTGACAATTCTTTGTGGGATTGATTTAACCACGTCAGGTGATAGTTAATTACAAAATAACAGATAACCGGTAATCGTGAGTATTTCCCTATGAATAGACATTTTTTCTGTTGCAATATCAGAATGCAGAAAGATATTTAACACCGACAACACAACTAAAGCACAGGAACAGAAGATTGTTAACAAAAAAAAGAAAAACCCTATTTGGATACTTCAGCAAGGACAAATAACTACTGGGCTTGAAATATTCCAATGGCAGGGAACTGATGTGGCATCCACAGTAGGGGCATCCACCTCTGTTGATAGCCCGACAATCATATAGAAATGAGACAGTTTCTCCCTTGTATTCTGTGGCGCTGTTAACGAACTCAGCGTTGAAACCATCATTACATGCTATCTCCCTTTAAGTGCTGCGTCTGTGTGTGTGTGTGTGTGTATGATGTCAAGGGCTAATTAAGTTGTTAGTAGGTCAAGTTGAGAAGAATCTTTTGGATTTCCTCCGTGTTGAACGGAGTTGAGAACATAAACCACTAAACAGACAAATGACGATGCAATGGGGACACACTTAATGAAAGATGTTTATAACTAAGACGCGAATCATTTCGTAGATGACCTCTTCCATCACTCACCTACTTAAGTTGTGGTCATTAAATGTGTCTGAATTTCGAATGCGGATGTTTCGAAATGACGACCGTACAAACAAACGACGAGCAGTATCGTTACCACCAAAAATGTTATGTGGTCAATGTTGTACTCTGTAAAATTACACAGAATTCGAAATTATTTACATATTTTATTTCGGTAAACGTTAATAAAATTTGAGTTCGAGGTCTGATGTTTTTTTTTTAAATTCATGTACATTTATTATCCCAATATTTCGCAATTCTTTGAATTGCATTGGATTGGACTATAAATTGAGTACAAATTCTTAATCTAGTATTTAGTATTGCTTTGTGATCTTTTTACGTGTCAAGTGTTGCAACATTTATCCAAATTTACCCCAAAGGTCGAGGATAAACAACATTAATTAGGTATAGTTTATGTTTTGTATCGAATTTATTTAGGTATTGCGAAAGTGAAGAGTTTTTTCCTACGTCGATAGGACGAACAAATACACGTTCTGGTGGTCCGTTGCGCTGCTTTCCACCAAACTCTTTACACTCTCAATGTTTTGTTTGGATAATTCTCCAACGGGGGAAACATGTGATATTTGATAATATTTTCGACGTGGAAAAATAGTTTTCGCAAGCTTTCGCACAAAAGTCTCGGAAATTGAGCAGAATCTAAATTTATTGTGATTGGCCTTGCTATTAATTTGGTATCTTCAAACCATAAACTCGAGGTTCTACTTCGGTCGCTGCCAACACGTATCCAAAGTGACCATATCTGAAATTGTTGTAAAACATTCGGAGGAGGCCAACCTTTATCCGTGGCACAATCATCTACCTATGATACATTTTTGCGATTAAAATTTCCGATCGAACATCGGCACAAGCAAAATACCGAAATAATGTAAAGAAATGAAACAATAAAAATCTCAAAAGGAAAAAAAAAGACGCAAGCATTGAATTCACATCAGGCGGACAGCGAAATTTAGTTGAGAAGAAGAAAAAAATACAACAAATATCAGGAGCGACGTGAAAACAGAGCACTGAAATTGGTGCTGCTGTCATCGCCATCATTGCAAAATGCAGTCAACCGTATCGACGTTCTATCAAAAACCACTCAAGCGATGAAAATCAATTTGACTTTCCGAAACAACTGGCTGACGGCAGGAGCAGCCAGTCACCTATTTGGAATGCTTTCTCACACCCACCCATTCACACACACACAGACACACATACGCCGATATAAAGAAACAGATTCACGTAGAGTCAAATGGTTCGTTCCACTTTGCATAATGTTCGAAATGATAGCAAGGAAAAGTCGTGCTGCATACAAACACGACGGCGGATGGCTGCGACACATTCGAGAAGTTCATGTATCTATAGATTCCATTACGCCGCTCCATATGCTTGCAAAGTGTCAAGCGAACATATTCAAAATGGAATTAACAGTGGATTTGCCGAAGTGGCGTGAGAGGTTTTTATTTTGTGTCGCACCAAACACGAAACACGAAACACAAGTCATACGTCCGACAATTCCGAGTAACTTTGGCACATTCGAGAGGGACAAAGCCAAAGTGGCAGCAAGTGTTTTGTGATTTATTCGAGTGCAAAGCTGGTGGTGATGCATGGGATTCCCCTACCCAGCACCAAACAGAGCACCCGTATGTTCGAGTATCCTGCGTCATTGATACACTGTGAATGGGGGTCCAATTCTTACATTCTCGTTCGAGTTTTGCTAAACTCTCTTGCGCGTCTCTTGTCCCACAGTCAAAAATGTGTATTGTACAGTAAATAGAACAGTAGTTCAGTGTAACTACGAATGAAAGTCTCCTGATTGGTGTACCCTGTTTATTTTCTTTTCAACGCACGTCCATGAGTGTTGAACATGAAATTGATATTTTTAGTAAGTAGAGATTGTTTGACGCCATCGAAATCGTGCGGCATTCAATGCATTGAAGGCGTGCTAGTTCGCCTGCAAGCAAGCGAAAGGCGTCCACCTGGTCCAAAGGCAGCGCATGCATGCGAATGTACAAAGTGGCGAATGTAACATCTTCTGTAGAACTTCGAGGAGCCACTACATTGTGCACATTGTGTTTTTTGTTCAGGAAACATGGAATTTGTGACATGTTTATTTGATTCCGTTCGATGCGATTCAGTGACTTGAAACGAACCGGCAATGATGCGATTATCCGTAGGCCACTCCGCATGGCCAATGCAATTGTGGTTTGTGGCCCAGCTTCATAAGGACATGTCAACACGCCCTCCACTTCAGTTTAACCCATTTAGTTGGCTGAGCATCGTATTGGGGTTAAGTTGTAGCCCGATTAAGACTCGCAATGCCAACACACACTCCGATGACACTTAGGCATTTGAAATTATGCAAATTGTCTTTAAGATGTGTGCCTTCCTCGTTTGCTGGCAACAAGTAAATGTGTAAGTGCGTGTGTGTGTGTGTGTGAGCGTATGCACTGGCATGTACACGTACATACTCAACTCGCCCAGGAAAAGTGCTGGCGTATGCGATGCTCTTAGCGTTACTGAATGCTCGGCAAGATGGCGAGGCGGGGAAGCGGGGAAGCTGGCAACCCCCGTCCGGTCGTTGTATGATGAATATTATTAATCATACGCCGTGTGTAGAGGCTGTGGGGCCGGCGAGGATGCTTTCAAGGTGTCAATGCGTTGTTCACGTCGAGCTGTGTGTGTGTGTGAGTGTGTGTGTGTGTATAAGACCATTTATCTTAGTTTGCTTCAGGCGAAGACGACGTAGACGGAGAAGGGTTCCCATTTGACCCTTAATGTTTTTGTAATAATAAATCAATGTTTATGTTTTTTATTTTGTTGACGCCATTTACCTTTCGAAGCCCCACCGGCCCCTCCCTGGAATTTATGTAAATATTTTGTGTGGAAGATTTTCTATTTGCATACATCAAATATTTTCATTGCCATTTGGCTCGGACGGACTCCGATAAGTGTATTGGCATTGCCTTTCGGTCTTAAGCTCTGTGAAAAAGGGGCGAAAGTGTTAAACATTTCTGTTATGGTTTGTAATGCGAGTACATTGAGAGCATTAACAATTTAGAAAGGTCCTTGGGTCGGTGCTTAAAATTGATTGATTTCGCTTTCCAACTATTTGTGGGAGTAGGGATTTTGAAACGGAATCGTTCGGTTCTCAATGCATTACATTTGGATGTGAACTTTAGCTCTCGTACGTTCCGTTCAATGAGCCCATCTGAAGAATTTGATGAACGCGCGTGGACGTACCCAAGTGTTACTCCACGAAACACAAGAGCTGAGTTAGGCGGCTTGTGGAAAATGGTAAATGGACCATAAAATAAATGTTCCGGATAGTGGGTGCAAGTAAAAACAGAGTATTGCTTTCCAATGGTTCGATTGCACATGAGTATCTGGGAGATGTTCTTTTTGGAAAATCGAATGACATCAACTTTATCATCGATGAATTAGCAGATCCAATGTATTTCGGATCTTCGCCATCAATAGAAAATCGTTTAATTGTCATTAAAGGTGTTAACGTCTCGCCGTAGAAGCCAATATGGGATAACACAAGCACCGACACCGACAAATGCGTGTCTGACTTTCGCTGCCATTGCGCTTTGTTCAGCGATAGCTTAGGGCATCCCCTGTGCATTTCTTGTTCAGGGCGTTTAATGCAGGACAACAGATGACCAAAAGGGTTTCAGGGATTTGCGTACTTGGCCATTCCTGTTGTTGTAGTCGTTGTTGTTGCTTTGATTATTGTTTTCCTTGAGACGTGTAAGTTACTTGCAGAGACGGAGTCACCCATTAGCTATGGCCGTAGACACGTTGCTGCCGGGCATGCTGCACTGTGCCACTTGCACCAAAATGGAATGTTTAGACAACGCTGTGACAGCCTCCCCTCTCCGACCCTCATTCTCGTTGTGCATGCACCATGCTCGCACACACACACACCCACACACCCACATGACAATGTAGAGCTAGTGTTGCACTTTAGTATGTTGTTGCAACACGGAAACGTGTTAGCTAAACGCGCGCTCTTTTTTCTTGTTTGCTCGTAAGTAATGTGGCAACAATGGCTTTACTCAACATGAAGTTAATGGTTGCACACTTTGTGCAGCCGCTGTTATTGATGTTGTTGTTTCTAATACATCGCGGCTTTCAAGGGTTGCACAGATTTCTGCGATTTCAATTGTGAAAACTGTTGTCGAGTTAATGGAACCGAACGTGCTTTTGTAAGTGGCACCAGCGTATTTCATTTCGTTCGCGTGACCCACATCAATGTACATACATACACCGATATATATATATATATGTAATGATGATGCAGCTGTCTGCTTCCACTCCTTGCTAGAACATTTTGACATCCTGTATTTGTTGAGAGTAATTCCCAATGCTTCCAGCGCTATTCGAATAGAACCAATGAGTGTTGTATTGCTTTTGACTCGGTCGCTGTACTCGCACACTCGTACACACTTTTTCCGTGTGCCGAACGTTAAGTTCTGACTGGGTGCCGAATGAAAATTTTTGGTTCAAACTCGGCTTCGTGTATGATTTTCGTATTGCTAATGTTGTGTGGAAGGACGGGCAAGTGAAGATCAGTGAAGCAATCGCATTGTTCTTGCCAATGGGAGACCCAGGAGTCGTGTCAAGTGAGCGATTCTTAAGTAAAGATCGTACTTTTACTATATTCGGTGAATCTCACGGACACATTCGGGCCGATTCTTGGCTTTACTGACTGGTTTGTTCACTCACTTGTGCACGCTGTGTCGCCTGTCGTTGTGTCACCATCAGTTTCATCGACATTTAATACTTGTTTGTCGTTATTTGTCACGAAAAATTAAGTTGTTACATTTAATGGCATGAATAAAAACAGAACAGCCATTAAACAACGTTAATAAATGTAATACGAGTAGTACAACATCACACTCTCGCACATACGTATACTCTCGCTATAAACACACACTCAAAACACGAACACAACCACACACACACACACACACGTACCATACAAAAACACACCAAGTACACAGAAAAAAAAATCGCATAAAAGTAATTATTTTATCAGAAGGCAGCATGCCAACATCCCTATGAACACACACACACACACACACATTTGTATGTGCATGTCTGTCGGTCGGCGAAGCGGGTTGCTGCAGGGCGCAGTGAATGCGTTTTGGCCTCACTCACTGCCGCACCGACCACTGCCCGTAAACATTAATTACATTTATAATAAATTATGAGATTTCTGATGGGGCTACATTAGACCGTGTCGAACCACAAAGCTGTATCACACTCAGAGAGCGATTCTCCGCGAAATGAACGTAGAATTGAAGCCTGACGCTCTGACGTAATCAAGTTGACAAGTCCTCCAAATTGCCTTTCACATCAAACTTAGTCACCCATCAGTTACGTGGCGAATCTCCGATTTGTGTATTTGATTCGATTATTTATGTTGGTCGCTGTTTCGTTCGTCCTGCAAATATTCTTGACGCGAAACACCCTAACGTACGCAGTATCTCTACGTAGCCCCACTCCTGTCACATGAGCGGATGTGACGTTCTGTGTACTTGGTCGCAATCCGAACAACGCTTTAACTCTGACAATGTCCCAATGTTCAAAAAGAATGTATTTCGGTAAAGTCTGAAGACAGGACGTTTCCCGAGTACACGTCTTAAACGCCTTCGAAGCACATGCCTTGCTAGTTAATTCAAATATCTATACATAACATTCCGACAGCCGTTCACTGGATAGTTCTTACATCAGTCAGAGTTTCATCGGCTTGCAACACTCGGTGGCAAATATGGAGACAATCCGTTTGTTAGCCTGAGTTGGTTCATGAGATCGTCTGGGAGATTTCAGTGGTGGATTTATCTCATCTAGAGAGCAACGCCCACTTTATGAGACAGCATTAGCCGTTTCGAGCTGTTCTGTCCACAGGTAATTCCGAACCGTGATTCTAAGAGTGACAACGTTTGAAAGCGTGACTACCGCAACCCTGGCCCAAGACATTCGTCACTTCAAGCTGAACTATTCGTATGGACTTGTGTACTTCTGAGTCCCCTCCAGTTCCACATAAACATGAAGTGATCGCTCGCTGGCTACATTCACCGACAAAATAAAGAAACACCTGCACTTGTTGCAACTCAACCCTAACTTTCGGGTGACTCAGGGCTTTTCATGGGAATAGCCAACCGTTCGTGCGAAAATTTGGTAGTCACAAAGTTTCTATTTTATTTCTGTTAAATGAAATTCACAACAGTTTTTTACATGCATATGTGCAGGTGTGTGTGTGTGTGTGTAGGCATGAATACATTCACAGTCGACAATGATGAGATCCACTTGTGTATTTTCGCAAATTTTAGGGTGGTACGCAATAGCGACTCATGCTGTACATGGAGTGAACGAGGCATAAATGTTTGCTATCTCTTACACCCGCTGCCACTCCACGCGTGGTTTTTTCCTGCGGAAAATGTACACACACCGACAAGCGAGTGTCACAATAGTCATAACATCAGCGGCAACATTCAAGTGCATTTGAATGCATGACATTTTCGTAACGGTACACAAATGAAAGTTTAACCGGGTGTAAACACACACACACACACACACGCACGCACAGAGCCATAAACAAATTAAAAGCACTTAATGTTGCGAAGCATACGATTATGATGAGTACGAGCTCGGCGGGTCACACAGCCTCGTGTGTGATTGTATCGCAACAACAACTCCACTCTACACGCCATGTTCGGCCATGCTTCCACTGTACGTTAGTTGTGTGCTCCCAAGCTGAAATCATCCATGTGCAATTTCGTAAGCATTCAGGAGAGCATTCTAGACGCATTCCCGTTAGGGTTGCCACCCCACACAGTAAAACTGCTGGTCAACCACCAAAAATATCCCGAATTAAAACAAAATACTGTACAAATAAAAAATGTAATTTGTGCTGTAATATTTTATTTATTTTAATTTCAAACCAAACGCGAAACAAAGCAGTCTTTAAAATTCAGTCGTGTCGTTGCTGAAAATAAACATTTATCTTAATTTTTCTGTACACATATTTGGAGTTTTTGCTAATATTTGTTGATATTGTATTTAGCTGTGCAGTATTTTGTGGATTAGTCAACATACGCGTATTTCCTGAACAAATAATATTGGACAAAGTTCGGGCGAATTCAGGGCAACTGGCAACCCTAATTCCTAATCCCTAATTATTAGACACGCTGATTATTCGGTTAGGGCCTTGTTACTTAAATGCTAATTGCACGTGGGGTATCACTTGATAGTGTTGTTACCTTCAGTTTATGTCGGACATACACGGGATTATCCCTGATACGTCTGTCAGTGATATTGTTAGTATTTGATAGGGCAATCTCCGGATTTAAATGTCAATTGTTTGAAATCAAAACCTAAATCTGCCAAAAATCTAACTATATTTTTGTTTAATTCCATATGATGTTTGGCGTATGTTACGCAAAGGACGTCAATCAGATTTTCTTAAAAATTATAATGAACCAGTAGATGGTTTCCGGCTAAAGTAGGACAACCGTCACAATGTACAAGTGGAAGCGACCACCAACAGTATTTCCACGCTAATTCTTGGGTCGAATCTTATGTTTCTGCGACAACAGTTGCATATCAAAAACCACGCACTGCTACCGCCAGAAATACAGAAGTACCCGTACACCCCCACCCGTTCTTGCGAACGATGTTTTTGCCCCCGCAATCATTTGCAAACATTAACATTTCATTTTCTTAAGTGGGTATGTACACGCTTGTCATTGTTTCGCTTCTAATGGTACGTATGGATGCTGTGGGGTGGGGGGGGGGGTGGATGTTGGATATCTCCTTTGTGCCCCTGCACTACTAATGCAGCCGAATCCTCCTTTGACGACATCTAGCTTATCCAATTTAATGTGGGAGTTGCTGTTGTTTGGACTGCGACGCGGAGGAGGGAGCGCCGGTCGCGTACTTACAGTAATGAGTTTGCAAATTTGCATTATAGAGCAATCTGAAGTGGTGGAATCAATTGTGTACTCGTACTTATGGCACAGTTGTCGACAGTCGACAGACACAGCGCCACGCCAGACAATACTCCCGCCATACAATTTGCCTGGCAGGTTTCTTTCGTTCTGTAGAACGTCTATGCATCGCATTCTGTTGCTCTCTTAAAACTAAAGTCGCAATTAAAATGGGATTACAGTTGTGAGAGCTTCGGTTGATACACATTCTTCCGCAATTTTTTAAACCGTCTAAATTGTACGTGTCATGCAGTGAAATCCTCCATCGTGATTGTCGTCGGCGATAACTTAATGGACCAACAGACAGATACTTTGCAAGCATAGATGAACACACAATGTACGGAGGGGCAGAGGGGCAGAGGGACAGAAACATGTAAAGGTAGACGAACAAACAAACAAATAAACAAACAGACAGACAGACGGACGGACGGACAGACGGATGTGAAGTTGAGGTGCAACTGCCGTGATGCGCCCGTCCGCCGCCCATAAAGCACCGATAAAAGGCTGAGAACCCGTTAACGGTTTTTTGCACACTTCCATCGTTTGTCTTTTGTTAAATGGGAATGCTTGTATGTAGGTGTGTAGGTGTGTACATATTTCTATGCGCTTACAAATGTATCTCTATCAGTGGGAGGACCTCCTCCCCAGCCAGTCACTTTATCTCTACCTTGTACACTTTTTGCACAGTGTACAAATATGTACACTGTCATTGTCAGTTTATAACAAGCAAACAAGCAAACACACACACACACACATAGAGAGCAGATATATATATATATATATGTATATATATTCACACAAGCATGTTTGGATGTAGGTCCATTCTATTGTAGGGCGTATCGAACAATGTCCTACTGGCAACAACGATTCTACTTTCGGTCGTTCTCTGGGATCGCAATAAATAAATCACACTGATTGTACGCCGAGTCACATGACCTGCCGTTCCTCATTCGGGTCATACGAAAATGGGTCACTTTCTTGTTAACTGTACGTACACTCACACAAAGTGTAACACGTGGACCCTAGGTGGCTGTGAACTGAGTTCATGTACGACGTGTGTGTTATGCCCGACCGCCCGTGTGTTGGCTGGCTCGTGCGATAACTTTCGAAGGAATAGACGAATGCCTTTGAAACTTGACGCCCCATGCAAATAAACCAGTCCGGCCACAGTGGGAGTTGAGCAGTAATCTTACTTCGCCCAGTTAATAGTCTGGCCACGCCCCTCCGGGCACCTCCCATGTAATTACATTGTTTCTCTAAAATTCCGACTATTCAACGACAGGGTCTATGAGCGTCACATGTTTTTTTGTATTCGGTGCACCCTAATGTATACATTTACTTTTCGCCTCGATTGAGCTTAACTTTTAAGCCAAAAATTTTGACATAAACAACAGAGACAAAAAACAACACCAGGTGGTGGGAAGAAGCAAGTGAAAGCAGTTGCTTTGATAAATTCGTGGCAAACGATGAATGACGTTTAAGGACTCGCCTGCAATTGCTCGTTATTTGTCGTGTATACTCGTAAACAACAACAAAAAAAATTCAAATCAATAATGCTGAATTTCATAGACAGACCAAATGAGTCATGAAATCTCTTCATTGTCTTCCGGTTTGAAATGAAGTCATTACAATTTTACTAAAGATGGAACAGGAATTACCTAAACAATTAGATGGAAAATAGAATGTAGAAATGGAATGTGGGAAATTGAACACTAGTTTTCGTAGCAACCGGTCTTCTGTTGACCAAATTAACACGTGACTTCTCCCTCAGAGTTTTTCTTTTGCAACCCCTTCGGAAATTCATAAGCATTTACACGATGCCTGTTTAAAAAGAAACATGCGTCCCCGTTTCTGAAGTGTACTCGTCTCTTGTATAAACAATAGAAATTGACAATTTCAGAACAATTAATTTTTTTTTGTGGAAATTTTCAATTAAAAATCAACTTTCCCCACAATTTCCATTTTGTTCAACCTGGATGGCTCCTCCGTTGTTGTACATCTCTGTCGGTATTCCATCTTCAGCCTTTTTAGCTTTTACCTCATTCTGGGTGAAGGAAGACATTCCATTACGCACCATCGTCTGGTCGCGGATTAGAGTCATCGGTAATCTGGAGAACGGTTCTTTGCAAACTCTCGGCATACCCGCTCTTACAAGCGACAAGGTGTCGTATTCGCCTGTTCAGGACCCTTCTCTCAGCCTATGACAATTCCCTGAGTTATAGTAAATTGCTGTACAAATTCCGTGACGATTGTTGAATAATTACGACAGATATAAGTTTTTTGTTTATTATTTAGTGGGCGTGCCGGCGAAAGATCCGACCAGTGTTTTCGATACCCAGCCGTTCTTCACGTGGGCGGTACCCGAAGAGACTTCCAATTTTGCCTCGAAAACATTTGTTCAGATTGTGAAGATAACTAACTCATGCCAAGTTCTAAAGTAATTAGTTAATTCTTGTGCGAATTAGCCAACCAGAGGGACAGACAGGGGGACATGGCTCAAACGTGAATCGAAATACGTAAAAAGAATCTACTTCGATGTTTGGACGATAATACAATTTTACCGGATTGTACAGTATTTTAGTCTATGAAGGACTTGTACCACTAAGTCTCTTCTGAATATTACTTTGAATATTAAACAGAATTTTAAACGGGGTGGTGAAAAGCGTAAAAAGTTCGGAGTACGTCACAGATTTCAGCGCGTAATATAAGTTAGAATCATGAAGGTAATATCAAATTGGCACGCGTAAATTGGCGGCGATTTAAAAAGTAAGAGAGAACTTAATCTCTAAGCCGACTCCGTAACTGCGACTACGACTCCACAGCCCTGCAGACAAGGCACAAGGAAAATATCCACAATTGCACTTTAACTTTTTCCGAATCGTTAGAAAATCACTTGTAGCTAAAACTAACTAACTCTAATGCATACATGCAAATCATGAAATGTCTGTTATACATATTTTCATTGACTGAAAGAAAAAAAAAAAACATTTCGTGATTTGTACAAAGATAATGTTTTTCTCAAAACCATTTGCATGTGCTCGATTTTCGAAATAAATTGTTGTGTTCACACATTTTTTGTTGTTGTAATTGTATGTGATAGTAAATGAAAACCCGTCACACCGAGCAGTTAATGCGCTTGAGGTGTGTCGTACTTATTTCAGGCGACTGCAGAATTATATTATCTCTAAAACAGTCTAGAAAGTCGTATGCATGCATACACATGGTCATATCTATTGTATATTTAGGAATATATAGACAGTTTATTGCACAAAGTGGCCTAATTGTATTTGTGTTCTTTTACTCATTACAGAAAGATCTATTTGTGAGTAAAATCGATCCGGGTTCACCACGCGGCGAACGTAAACTTTCGGCAGCCACTGCCCCATCGATGAAAACAAAGTGGCTGAAAGCAATTAAAAGCCTAAAGCCGGCTTCCGGTTCAGCAGCACAAGCAGACAGGTGAGTGTCTTAAATGTCAAATGCCGCTTGAAACGAAATGTCACGCAGTCCGCGTGCTACATCCCCCCCCCGCCTATAAGCCATAAATATTGGAAACTATTTTGTTAGCGACACATGCCAAAACAGGGCCACGCATGGGCTGTCCATTGCACACGTATTGTGTCAGTGCATTCAGCCCTCCGGCCTACTGGTGGAAATATAGGCACACACCTAGCCAGGCAGATTTCCCGTTCCGGTTAGACTTTTGAATGATGCAACGACCGTCAATAGTATCCGCATCAGAGCCGGGTTAATGCAATTTGACGATGTAACGTTTAACAAAAGTTTTGTTCAAACACACATATTCATGTCCGAAAACGCAACAATACTTTTGTCCTCGTGGAGCATTTAGATAAACCAACCCAATCACTTCCCCCCCACCACACCGTGCCTAACTAGGATTTCAAAAAATCACTTGAATTCTTCAAGACACTGCAATAGCTGACTCTGGCAACACTTATGCCCGCCAGTGTACATTCATATGGATGTGTGTACATGAGGACTTACCTGTACTCCATGGTAAGTTCCTCTCATGTGGAACATATTGTTTGTTCGAGCACAAAAACTGCCGATGACGATGATGGCAATAATATGTTTGTACTCGTATCGTGCAGCGTCATGTCCTTGATATCAGTTTCTGTTGTTGTTGTTGTTGTTGTTGTTTTGTCATCGCCTTTAGTAGGCCAGCAGTTCTATAGAGCAATAATAATAAAAAAAAAAAAAAAAAAAAACATACATACATTCAGTGTTTGCCACTCCATCGTTAGAGTAAACTAAACTGAATATGTTGTGTATACGTTATTACATGCCCATTCCGGAGCCGGAGCTTAGGATGCCGCGCCGTTCCAGCGCAGTTCAGACGCAGTGCAGCAGAGTGAAGAGTATCCACTCAGAACTTGTGCAAGTAATGAAATGTGAAATGTTAGTTTTCCAATAATGATATGTGGAACCAGCGAGTGTCCGATTGCCTACACTGGCTCACAGCTCTGCGAAATTACACCAGCGCCGGAGGAAACGCCCAGATGTAAACATGTGGATTGTGGATTTAATTTAAAAGCTAATGCCAAACACAAGTTGGTCAACAATGGCCAACGCATTGATATACGCCAACTAATATCGAACTAAAGTATTTGGGAACATTCATTCACAAACAGACAGCACTTGTACTGGTTGTTCTCCCGACCTGCCAAAGTATGAGCAGGCTAGGACGAAGCGGTGAAACAGTTTTCCGAATTTCGAGATTCCGACCAAACTGTAGTCTCAACTTTAGCAAATGTCCAATGTTTAGTTGGCAGCCAACGCCCAAACAAACATCAGCTTCGATTCAACCAAGTACATCATTTCCATCAATCCGTACAATAGGATCAACATTGGGATGTAATGGCCAAGTCTTGCACCTAATATTCAACCAATTCTCAATATGGAAGGTACTGTAGATGAACGGAGATATTTACAAAATAATTCACACGTACAAGTTTTAAATGAAGCTAACCAATGCCTGGAGATCTTCACCAGATTTTGGATGATGAGACCAACTACTCCCTCCCATTTGGAATCAGACGTGCGAACATGGGCAACTCTTTCGAAGCTCTTCCAACCTATCAACTGACCGGAACATTGCGGTTACACAAATATTGTACATCGCTCATGTGGTTCATGAGCCCCTTAAGAATTTCTGCTGTCAGACTAAACGGCACGGCTTTATGTTTTTTTTTTCTTTGCATCGAATGCCTCGAGAGGACTGTCGTTGTTACATGTGGCTCAGATCGGACTCGCATTCTTCCATCCCTCGGTGTTAATGGAATGGGTCAATAAATTGAAAATACTCCGAACCTTACCATGGGACTCGGAGTGAACACACCGACATAGGGATTACTATCGTTGACGTAGCTGGAGACTTCACTACTGCATTAATTATGTGCTCCAAAATGAATATGATTTCATGGTTTCATTTACTCTTTTGCTGTCGTTCATGTCGGAAAAACTATCGAAAAAAAAGGAGGAAAAAATACGAAGCACACGTTTCCTTGTAACTCTCAACATAAGTTGCAGCATCATCCACCGTCCGTCCACTCGCTCGTCCATGCGTTCCAGCGAAGGGGCAAAACATGGAATATGCTTTCAAATTTATTAAATATTATGCTTCTCCGCATGGAGTACACTTTTGCGAAGAAGAGAAAACAAAAGGGAACCAGGCAAATCCATTTAATGCTGAAAAAACAGTAATTCAAAAGAATAACTTTTCTAATACTATTCAGTCCTTTCTTTGTGAGAACAAAAATCCGAATTTCTTGATGAGCGTTGGTAGGAGCTTACACCTTAAACTTTTACGTTCGTTCGTTCGTTCGTTCTTGCCCCCGTTGCCTAGAGAAACGAAAAAAGAAAATGTAAACGACGGCAAGGGGTGAGATGGGGCCTCGGAGAACTGAGAGGTTGGCGCGCTCCCCCGTCGAACAAACGGCGCCCGGCAAAATATCTATGTGGGCAGAAAAGTTATGCTTACAGTCAGCAATAAATTTCTATGTAGCTTCGTATGTATACATGGTGTGTATGTGCGGTGTGTGCTTCAAGGTTTCAAAAAAAAAAGCTACAAAAAACCACGGCTAAAAAGCAAAGCTAAATCTTTTAAAGGCCTCTGCCAGTAGAACTGTGACTACTGTAACTGTGTATGTGTAGGTTTGTCGGTATCGGAGTGGCATATTGCTGCCATTCCGGTCGGTTGTCGGCCAGAGTTCGTACAGAGGAACTCCAATCGTTGAGCTTTTAGTTTTAATTAGTCAAAAATGCTCGAAAGTAAAAGGGAAACATTGAAAAAGCTGACACGCCAATCGAATTGTGCGACAGAACAACAACAACAAATTGTACGGCAGACCAACACACGCTATTGTACAAATTAATCACATGTAAAAGTGGGCGTAATTGCGACGCCCACTTGTGGTAAGCGATTGCGTCGCCGCTAGTCCAAGCTGTTTTGAATCACTGCCACAAACGGTGATCAGTTTCCTTACTGATTTGGGACATTTTATTAGATTCGGCGAAACGAACTCGCAACTGTAAAATAAGTTAAAACTTAATAAAAACAACTTCTTTGACTTTTGGGTTTACAGCTAATGTTTGGTCTGAAAGTTGAATTATAAGTGGAAATAAATCGATTCAAGATATTCTTAATGGTGTTTTGAAAATTCACTTTCACGGATATTTCATGCGTCCAGTGGTTTTTATGAAATTGCCATACTGAACCGACCGATATGAACGGGTGCTTTTGTTGACCGGGTTTTGTAAATGTTTTCTTTTTATACAATTTTATACATTGATGGAGTGGGTGGGTTCATATTGATGCAGGTACGAACGTTGTGTGTAAAGATTCCCTTAGGACACCAATTAGGTTAGCAAATCCGTTTCACCCGGTCAGGAATCGCATGGGCTAAAACCATACCCTTCTCTATCCGGATTATTTGGCATCTCTCTTTTAGTAATAACAGTACTTGGGCCACTTTTTGAAGCCGTTGATATTTGAAAACATAAAAGTTGGAAATTGAAATATAAATATAAATATGAATACGAGTTCCGAGGCACTGGCATTGATACAGCTGGCTCAGGAATGGGCAGGCGAGTGCTACACTGAATTCAAAAGCGGTCGAGATGCGATTTAATATTTGCCTGATTCTGGTTGGCCGTCAACTTCGTCAAGTGAAGATAGCCGCTGGTAGTAAATTATCGGGAAACCCCAGGTTTGTAGATACAAAACTATATGTTCCATCATTATCATGCAGCGCCACAAATGCCACCGACCAACCGATTGAAAATTCGATTATCCATTGGCAAAACTGATTTCGAATGACGATATTTTCTGTGTGTTTGACCAATAAATCCCCGTCTTTGGCATACAAAGCAGCTGAATGGTCCGTACATCTGGTTTGTCTGCCATCTTTTCAGTCCGTCATGTGTTCTTGTAGATGTCGTCGTGTTTGGCGACGAACATAAAAGTGTTCGGCGTCACCAGAACATTCGTCAACATATGTATTTGTTATTATTTGCACAAATACACATACAGAATAGTTTCCAAATTATGGTATCCAAATTTAGTAGTTACGCTCAAGCTCAACCATACATATCTCTATTAAATGGCCTCTCTGGTTTATTATTCTTCTCAATTATGTCGACAAAGAGCTGTCACAAGCTTTTTGCCAGCAGAGTGTCACTGAATCAAATACTAATCAAATATATTGTTATGTTGCCATTTACTTTTATTCATTCTCGTCTTAACCATTGTTTCTGTCGCTCCACACTTACCCCGTTCCCGACAATCCCACTCCCCGTTTGAATAACTTCCGCCTTTACAAAATCCACACAAACAATTCTGTTCAAGTTAGTCAACCACCACAACCACGTTCAAATCAAATGTATCACGCCGTTTCAACCGTTCTAACATTAAGGTAACAACAACTACAACAACCACCACCACCAATATTAGCAGCATTCACTGGTAGTGGATTGACTGATTGACAGCTTGCATATGTTGGACACTGCGCTGCATTATCTTATCGATTTGCATAAATAAATGTTTAGTTTTTGATTTTAGTGTGACACCTTTTGATGTACATCCCTTGACACACATGCCCGCATTTCTATGGTCCCATATACCTGGACACTGTCCTGTCCTGTGCCGCATGTTGGTGCGAAAGTCTTCCGTAGTATACACACATTTAGTTTGTAGCGGTCCTAAGCATAACCCCATTATTCCTTTAGACAATCCCATCCTTGGCCAGATATTGTAAGTGCGACTCAACGGTTTAGAATCGAATCTTACATCAATACGACAAACACTAAATAAGACTGAAAGTCACAATATCACATTACTTAAGATGTTCGAGTATTTTATTTGAAACAGTTGCCGCTACTGCCGCAATTGATCTATCTCCAAAAAGTCATAAAAAGCAATCAAATATATAAAATACCAACAATGTGTATGGTTTTAATAAGACTGAAAGCGATGAGACAATAATTACAAAAACGTGCAAGATGTTTGCACTTTCCCTTAACATTCCATGGAGGAACAGACCGGGAACTCCTCTCGAATCAGTGAGCTGTGCGCCATTTAATTTGTATACTCACTGTTTAAAGCCGGCTTTTCTAGAGAAGTTGTACATGGCTTAGAGATTACTCTCTTACTCGTGAAGTCGCCAGCATTTACGTGGCGGAAGCAGCCGTCTACAAAGATTCTTGTACCGTTTAACTACGAAACGCATACATGAATCCATACTTCTGGGACTTGTGTCTTTAGGAAGCAACATTGAACGCCTTTAAATCGGCCATTAAATTACCAAAAAAAAAAGTAGTAATAAGGTTAGCTGAAAAGGCTGTTTTCTTATTTCTTCGGTTCAGCCGGTCAGTGTTTTTCTTCTTCTATTAGCTAGTCAATATAAAAAAACATTTGCTAATACTTTTGGAATGTGTTAGGTTTTTGATTTTCATTTGTTGTTGGCTATTCGTTTTGGAATGTTTTTGGGCTAAATAAAATGTATAAATTCGTGGCTTTGGCTGAAATTGCGTTAGACTTTTAAACTCTGCCCCCACGTCCTAGTTGCACCCGTTGATGGGTGTTCGAATGCATGTGAGAGAGGCAAAAAGGGAAGAACTTTGAAACGAATAAACAGCACAAGCAACACAAAGAAGACGGCGCAAGAAAATTACAAAACTTTTCGCATTGAGAAAGTTGTTTGTTGTGTGTCTTGTTTTGTTGTTTCTCCCCTCATCGGTTCATATACGAGCACAGTGGGATTGAACGTATACAAAAACCGGTGATTAATTTTGACGAGCTTTAAATATATTAAGTTGGGGTGGAGAACACCAAAAGTCTACTTTGACTTTGTACGTTGTCTAGGTTAATCAGAGTTCCATTTGCAATTTACAATTGAAAATTCTAATTTGTAACTTCAGGCGCTCTAAAATAGAAGCTAGAGGATGATGCTAGCTGGGCTAGCCATATATTCGAAGTGTCGAAAAAAGCAGTCAAGTGTTTAGGCTTCTTGAAGCGGGGACCACCTACATCCGGCGCATGGGCTCCAAAGACATCTGTGCAACATCTGTAACAACATACTCTCAACAAAACGCCTCACAAAAGCCAGATCGATCCTAACCAAGGCTTATCTGCAGATGTTAAAAAAAATAGTAGTCTTTCCGTACATCTGCGGAAATCGCTGTATTAGATGATTGTTTCAACTAGTAGGCGAGTAAATGGACATCGTAACTAAATTTGTTCCGGAAAACAGTTTTCTTATGGAAGAAGAAATAAATGCCTCCTAACCGCAAGATAAAGTCAACAGAAATTTACGCAAATTAGATAAAGATAGGAAAAGACAAGAAATGGTCACAAAGGCCAACACTAATGCCGCCAATTTACAATTAAAAAATAGCAAATAGTAATGGCTGGTAACGATGGTAACATGAGGATCGACACATATACATATCTGTAGTAGTACGAGGCATGTAAACAGAATCCCATACATACATTTCGAGAGTTCTCAGAGAAAGCATTGACATGATGCCTTAAAGAATACGTGACATGATCATTTTGGAGCAGTGTGCCCCAATGTGCGGCACTAGTTTCGGTACTAGTGTATCGTTTCGTCAAGATTTATTCTACACACGGAGACATGCACGAAAGCCAACCTCAAAACTAGTGCTTGTAACTTTGCCGCACACAAATACCCCCCTTGCGATTACATTTACACCTCATATTTAGCACACCCACATACACGACACCCCACTCGAAAACGCCCCCCAAACACCCCCCCCCCCCCTTTTGTTTCATTGCAAAAGTGAGAGCTTACACAAAAAACGCACCGAATGTTTATTCCAGTTGGACCGTTAAGTACGTTTTGTGTGGGAAAGGACTTAGCTCGGTGGTGGAACATTTCGTGGCGTTCACATTTGAACTACATGTCAGGACATGGGGGGGGGGGTCCTTGTTCATTTGGGTGGAGGTGTTGGAATTGCGAATTCCCCGTATGGCCACTCACTTGCTATTCAACAAAAAGAAAAACTGCCAACGAACGTATCCTACGATAGCGAGAAGGTGTCAATAAATGTAGATGTGTGATACTCCCAACATCTTTTATGGACATCTCGGATCAACTGTTTTTGATTGTAGAACAGTCAGATGTACGGGATAATGGTTATGGAAGTTTGTCTGTAACTCGCGATGTCAATCCCTGCAATCCCTAATATGCACGAATATCCACATCACATTCACATTCGAGTATCTATCAATTATGTTTGCCTCGCAAAGATGCACCCTCTTGCCGACACCATGCAACCACACTGTGCATTGGATATCCATTTAAACCTCCAGTCCATCCCCATCCTATTGTGTGCCAGCTAAACCATTTAATTATGGATTTCGTCCAGCACAGCCCAATTCTAATTTATTTTATTAATATAAACACATATACACATGTACGTGCATGTACATATGTATGTACATATGTAGACATATTTACAGATATACACGACAACCACAAAATGACCTATTAACTCAAAATTGCACAATGTCGACACCTATTGCATGTGTTACACCCACCCGCCAGCCCGCCTCCCTATCCGTCGTTGCCATCAAAGTACTTGTACATAGAAATTAGTTATTAGACATTTTGTAAAATAGACACATATCGCACTTGCACACGGTTAGCTAAAATGCAAAGAGGCACAAGTAACGCAATACGATAGAGTTTCACCGGTCTCTCCCACCAATGGCTTCGTATAGAAAGTGTGAGACTCATGCAAGTCGGTTATATCTGTACTCTCCGCATATGGAAGCTATCTGTGACGCTCACAAAGCATTGTATTCAATGTCAAAGACGTCGGTCGATATTGCGATCTTCGTCATTAATTTTCCACCAAATAAATCTTTTCCTGTGATATATGAAACTGTTTTGCAAATCCCTTTTTGCACAACGAAGGTCCCAGCACGAATGAGTTTGCATTAGAAAATATGTGTGATTTCTCGGGGATTCGATCGTTTGGCGATAGCTGTTTGTGGAAAATCCCATTGAGATGGGACTGATAACTCACTTCGTATTTACGTCTCCGTAGAGTGGCATTCGGTAGGGTGAAAGTGTGGGATCCGTTCGTTTGCATTTTAGCTATCGTCGTAGGTACATGTGTGGTCGTAGTGCTACGTGATTTTAAGATAAATCAGAAATTTAGCAAATATTTCATAGTAGGGTGTGAGTGTGTGTGTGTGTGTATTGAATAAATATGTACAAGATATCCCGTTGAATGCAATGTATTTGAACGCTGCCCGACCAAGCGTATATCCAATTCCCCACCCTCCACTTTTGGAAGTATTTATATGTGTACAGTTTAGCAATTCAGAAATGCATCAAATAAATTAGAATTTACTTTTATTTATTTATTTTTTCATTTGTATGTTTTTAATTGTTGCATCATAAATGGCCGACTTGTGATGAGCGAGACAGATAGTTGAGTGAAATGTCGCATCTACACAAATAAACATAAAATCAAACATTGCTCGTGCGCCCCGGTAGACGAGTTGGTAGCGTGCTTGTGGGTTCGATTACCACCGGAGGCTTTGGTCTGTCGCTGCATAAATCTAGCCATATGGATCTGTGTCACCCGGTTTACCCTTGAACCCCAAATTGTAATAAAAATATATAAATAATATCTGGGCAAAGGTACGCGTAGTGATACCTTTCCATGTAGTTGTGATATGGACGAACTTGTGGATTATCTCCTTTTGGACGCCCTTCCAAATGTCAGCATCTGGAATTTTTGCGAACTTCTTTACATCGCTTGAGAGAGCATTTCAACTGATTGTAAGATAAACCGGAAGATTTTGGCAAATCTGTCGGTAGTCGGATCGGACGATATAGTTATGCACATTCTTAGATAGGAGCTTCATAGTTCGTGCACGTAGTTTTAGTGTAATTTTGCATGTCGTCGAATTGCGATGTTGGCAGCCAATTGCACGAGTAGGAACGACAACTAGGAATGTCACTACAAGATATGTAAGAAACCACCAGCCTCGGAAGTTCAGGAAAGGATGTGACGTTGGTACTTTATGTCCCAAATGTCAGAGTTGCCATGGACACGTTCCACTTGTGTCCGCAGTTCGATGACAAGTGTGAAATAGTTGGTGGTGCCACTCACAATATATTGACACTACCCACTGCAGCCGCAGAAAGCCAATGTGGCGTAAATAACGAACGAACAGAAATAAACAAGTCAAAGGCCACAAAGGAAGGGAGATTTTTGTAGTGGCATCCTCATCGTGTAGATTAGAGAGAGTGTATCTTTTCGTATTGTCATCATTCATTGTCTTCTTTATTTCTTTCTTTTCCCATACGCTCGAAAGCAGTTACTTTTTCGTTCTTATTCTATTCGTAACTGTAAAGCAAATGCAAATACCTCTGTCCACGCTCAAATCCGTACTAATTTTATTTGTTCTGTCTCTCACACTACTTACCCTTAGACGCAATGGAGCTGCCGGGTCCTCGTCGCAACCGGTACGACCCAACGAGGATGGCAGTCATCACCTACAGGAGTACACCTACAAGAAGATAACCGCCTGTGATGTGTGTTCGCAGATACTCAGAGGTAATTACATTTGAATGAATGTCTTTTAATTAGTTGGGGCCAAAGTGAGATTACACCGATAAATAAATAGAATGGATGGACGGACGGACGGACGGGCGGACGATTGAGGCGTCATTTCCGATGGGGAAATGTGGCCCATGCCGCCCGGCTATCACACTTTCTACGATAAAGACATAACCTCATTCTTTCTGGATGTGGATATAACCGATCTCCAATAAACTGAATGTCACTCTGCGGACAATTGCAATAATTGAATTGTCTGCAACGTGCATTTTCATGTAAACGCAAACAGTCGGGTGTAAATTGACTGATCTATTCCATTTATTCGCAGGTCATACACGTCAAGGTTTACGCTGTCGCATTTGTAAGCTAAACGCTCACGGTGATTGTGCCGCTCAGCTGCCACGATGTCAACCCAAACAGAAACTGTTGCGACGTCAGAAGAGCACTTCGGAATTGGAAAGTCGTGTTGATGTTGACGAAGAAAGTAAGTATGTCGCGTTACACCCTAAACCACACGCTGAACCAACAAGCAACCGCACAACCAAAACTGACACCGAGCCAGCGGCGTCATGTTCAGTCTGGCCGACAAAACATCTCTCTGAACTAGTTTAGCCGGGCTGCACAATCTGGATGGACTGTCAGTGAATCCCTCGCAATATCAACAGATTTTCGTTTGTTTCACAAAGTGTTTTGCCCCCCCCCCCCCCCCCCCACCAACTCAATTCGCTTCTAACACTTTCGTTTTATCGTATTTTGAAATGCATACGGACAAACATACATACAAACATATGCACTTATGCAGTGCATGTGCAAGTGTATGTGTGTAGTTTGTTCTTAATTTATGTGCATTTTAGCTGACACTTACTAATGGTTCCGACCCGACCCGACCCGATCCGATCCGAAATTAATCTAATTACATATTTAATCTAACAAAATCCTTTGAATACAAATGACAATTGCAGCTTAATAACAGATGTACTAATATTGATTAATGTGTTTCCAACACACACACACACACGCATAGAGAGATAGACACAAACTGAGATAGCGAGTTAGAGAGTGGGTGAGAAATAGAAAGCTAGAGATTGGTTGGCAAGGGAAAATGCTCGTATGTAAATATGTATACTCGTATCTCTTCGTAGAGACCATTCAGCGTAGGGTGCAAGCTAGATTTCTCGAACATTTTGTTGTTGTGGCGGAACGATTGTTCTATCGTCGTATTGATCATGTTCTTGATCTCAGACAATTTATAGGAAAACACTAAAAATACAACGAGGTAATTTATGTAGGCAGTCCCAATTCCACATTTCAATAAAGTTTATGAATCGGTGTGCCCATCAATTGGGATTACGTGGAAGTTCTTCGAAATACGTAGACGCCGGATTGTGTCATCGATCGATTGTCAACAAACATCATGTCCACATGCAAATGTTCTTGCCGAATGTAATCACAATCAATTAACGACCTGAGAGATACTAATTTGATAATTGTAATCGCGGTTTTCCGAGTCATTTTACCGGATACATATTGTCGGTTTATATGAGTTACACAACATACGAGTTTATATCGAATGGACGAATCACGAATCAACCATTTCGTTTAGTTTGTCAATGAGAATCTCGCCTAGTGTTACCACTGAAGTCTGTGTTGAACCGAGTTTGTTTCGAATACATTTGAAAGTTGTTCCGGTGCTTTCTTTCGATAACTCTCAATCGAATTCAAATTGGAGCAAACCCATATTAGACTCTACAACCAATCAGCCACCGTGGGAGTTTATTATGCCGCCACTCTCGTATTCTTTCCCATATATCGGTTATCGAGAGTACTAACGTGTTTTGTGTAACAATGCAACGGCACTTGTGTGTTTCGAACTGCGGTGTAATAGAGTTTCGATGTTGTTTGTGAAACATCCGTTCTCTACAAGTTTGCAATCGTACTCGATACAAAATGAGTTTGCAAATATTTTCTGTATGTGTATGAATTAATTTTTCTCCTAAGTACAATTTGTTTTTATGTATGTATATATGCTTGGCCAACCTCAACCCTCAAACCGTTGGCAAATACAGCCCGTCTGGCATGTGCCACCCATTCCAACAAGAAAGTACATTTGTGTACACCTATTTTTAGAAATGGTTCGGCCTTGCCTTTGTTAATTAATTACTTATTAAATAATCACATTCTGTGAGTTCTTGAGCATATAATTGCGAGAAACTGTCTCTACCGTCCAGCATCGAAACTAAAAGATGTCCACAAACATTGCACACAAGAGTTGATGAACGAATACGAGTGGTTGAAAAATTGGACAAGCTTATGTTTGTGAACGGGACAGGGTAATGGATAATTATATTGTCGGCAGTACTTAGACTGTTCCCTTAGCAATCAATCAAAGCTTTAATTAATATTAAAAAAAAAACTTAGAACTTAGAACTTCACGCTCCCATTGGTGTGTGCAATGTGAGTACGTTGTACGTTATACAGGTTTTATTAGCTCAGGACAATGGCCGGATCAAGGGGGCGGCATGGTAGCTCCGAATTGTACACCCACTGACCCACTGAGTCACACCACACCACACCACACCACACCATGGACTGAAGGCTGAAGGGATGGTTGCGTGTGTGTATGGAGTAGCTTCGCGTAGACAAGTGCCAATAGAACTAAAATGGCCATTGATAATATTATTATTTGTATGTATGTTTGTGTGGAATAGTAGACGAGGATAACGACATAGCGATGAAGACAAACACCCCCAATGACGCCACAATGCCACCCACGCAGACGTCATCTATGTCCCCACGGAAATTCCGTCAAAAGACGCCGTTCATCGAACGCATTGCTCAATTAGGTATTGCCAAACAACAAAAAGAACAGATGTTACAATAATTCCAAAAACAATAAGAATATATCAGTATCAGTATCACAAAACAACAACAACAACAACAATTAGATGTATTTCGCTTTTCGATTTATGGCAAACAATAACCAAATAGACGCTAAGGCCGACGATTTATTTGATCGATTTTTTTTTGCTTGCTTCTTAAAGAGTTTTCTGTTGTTTTTCTGTTGTACTTCACTCCAATGCTTAGATTGCTTAGTTTGTCGTATGATATGTACACTCCACCGACTGACTGACACACACACACACATACACGCTGTTTGGACGGACGTCATTATCGAAAGTAATCCATATATGCTCGTACACACACACACACACCTACCTACTGACCTACATGCATACGTACATAACTTCTTTTGTTTTGCCGACCATACAACAATCATGCGATTTTCTGTTAGTGGAGCATGTGATCAATGTACATACAAACATACATGTGGAGGCGTCTACTATCGACCCCACCATCCCCACATACGAGTATTTAGCCGATAATTAGATGTCCATCCATTAAAGATTATAGTCCAAATAAGGAGTTGCGCGAGTGGCTGTGTATCTGAGAGAGAGAGAGAGAGTCTGTGTGTGTGTGTGTGTGATAGTGTGTGTATAGTCTACTTTTAGGAACTTCCATTGAAGTGAATGTGTGTGTGTGTGTAATTGCGTAGATCACATCCACCCGCGCATCCCAACAGTATTCGTTGCAGCATTCGCACAAATACGATTTGGATATTAGTCGTGTTCCGTCAGTAAACAAGTCTGTCAACGGGTATTCTCCATCCTTTTCTGCTTTGTTTCGTTAGATGTCAGCATATAATCATCTCCGCCAGTGTGTATCAAAGTGAACACACGCTCTTAGTGAGTGTGTGAGGACGAAATGAACACAAATGTGTTTGCTTATCTAAATTCTATTATGTAGTATTTGGATTATAAACCACCGATAGATTGGAACGTTTTAAATATTAAATAGCTAAATGGTTCAATATAGTGCCGAAGCACGATCGGGACAATTTTACACGTAGGTTTGGTCACCCTTCGGCAGAATTCCACTGTGGTCAATGTGTAAATATGTATTGAAAGAAAACATCGATAATGGTTCTAGTCTGCCACTTGTCAACCTGGCGAATCGACCAGATGCGATTTTATAACACAGGCTACGGGCAGTTGAACAACTGGCGAACATTGTGGGCAATTTCGGAAACCTGAATTTATTAATGAATTTTTGTATGTTTTTTTTTTTTTTTGTTTTTAAATGTCAAAGAAGTTTAAAAGTAGAGGTTGGTTTATGACTCATGGTCTTAATCGATTCTACCCTAACGACCAAGTACCTGTCACAATGAAAACTCACCGTTGATGAACCTAGTACACATTGAAAAACTTATTTATATACGCACACTTATTTAACTCACCAATATTGTTAACAATATCGTACATATGAAAACACCGTTTATTAACATTTACAATATATATTCTAACAACAACAACAACGATAACAACAACAACAAAACTATTGAAACCATTGGCACACATTGCATAACCAAACCATCAATCCAATTGGATTCATGAAATTCGGCAAAACCCACTTCACCCCGCCCCCCCCTCCAAACCAACTCTCTAAATCGAAAATAAAACAATTCGCCATCACCTTTAACTAAAATGAAATGCACACAACCAAACATCCTCATACTAACCAATTAGAGCTCACCGATATCGATCAAGTTTATCGGGTATTAAAACATGCTGGAGAATTTAAAAACGCCACCACTATTGCAGCTGATAAATCCGTCCAGAATGCTGCCAAAGATGGCCTATCCCAGAGCGACATACCGATTGTGAACGTGCCCGAGTGTCCAGAGCGTTCCGATCGTCCAACAGCCATGGGTGCCGTCGGCTCATCAGCGAGTGCCCGCAGCGGTCGCAGCGGCGTGAGACCGCCCCCGGTGCATATGCCTATACTGGGTGTCCAACTGCAACAACAGGAATTGTCACAGCAATGGTGTGGCGCCATCGCCGGCGTAGGAGGAGGACTTCCTGTGCCCACGCAAGACATTTCTAGTAGTTCAGGTCCGCCATTGCGATTAATTTCAATTTATCTTTATTTCCTACTCCTCCTAAATTGTATCTCTCATTCTGTACACTTAATGATTTCCTCTAAGTATTTTGAAAGTTCTTTCATTATTTCGCTCCCCCTTTCCGTTCGATTTTCCCAAAGACGGAGTTATCGTTACGTCGTTGATCTTCGCTTTTTTGTTTCAGTGGCTTTTGCTTTTGTTCGTCACCTGTCATCTTTTGTGTTCACACTTCCTTACCACTTTGTACTGCCCATTCTCACCTCGATATCCCAACTCAATCTAACCCATATAAAGTTGAAATATAAATCCCACCATCACAGCCACCCACCCAATCCACCACTTTTTTTTTTTAAAAAAAAAAAAGCTCAGCTTTCCCAGCATCAGCATTGTGTTATGATATCTTCTCGATGCAATTGTAGTTGGTAGTTAGCAGATTTGCTGCATTTTTCTGTTTCCATTTTCTTTCGTTTCTATTAACCCAAAAACAAGCTATCACCGACACAAGCTAACACACGTACACACACACACTCTCACACACACGGTACACACAGTCATAGATGATGATGCATGGGCGAGGCGATCGACACATGAGAGATTCGATCTCTTGAACGAGTCCAACGTTTTTGTTCAGATCCAACATGATGCAAATGCCACGATGAATCTCTTGATTGTCTTGATTATTCTTCTCAAACTGATTTGGGTTCCTTCGAAACGGTCTGGCGCATGAACGACTCCAACCGACTTATTTTTGATCTCATTATCTGACAAATCGTGATGCTAAGCCCGGCTTTTCTATTAGACACCCTATCCTGTAGAGTTTTCTTCTGTTCAAAAGTATAACAACAACTCTACCAATGACGGTTCAATCCGTCACAGGCGCGGGACGTTAGCATTGCTCGTTCGAAACCCAAAATTCTCTAAATTTGACACTAATCCGCCGCTCAGAACAAACTCCAATAAACTGAAATCAATTCTCCTCTGTTGATTTACTTATCTGGGGGCGTAGTATACAAATACATACTCGTACATACATACGTACATGTGTGTATTTATATGTATAGATATAA
Organism: Hydrotaea cyrtoneurina; assembly: GCA_958296145.1. Classification (NCBI taxonomy): domain Eukaryota; kingdom Metazoa; phylum Arthropoda; class Insecta; order Diptera; family Muscidae; genus Hydrotaea; species Hydrotaea cyrtoneurina. The sequence goes on from OY282516.1 coordinate 81,026,074, forward strand.
ACAGACACTCGTAGGGATATTTGCAATTCAAAGAACTCGATTAAAGAGACGGTCCTCAAACGTCGATTGCTCTCACTTGTCGTCCTTGTGTATGCTGTAGTTTATCACTTTTTGTTTGTTCGTTCGTTTTCCCTTTTGGGCGAGTTAATTAATTGTATAAGATCGCATTCCAGTCACTTTGTACATTGCAAAGTTTTGTTTCCAATTAATTTTGAATTATTTAGAACTTTAGCTTAGTTCGTTACCATAGAAAAGAACGTAGACTTTGAGTTTTTTTTTTTTGTATCGTTAAAACAGAATTATTTATTTTTAAGTTACAAAATATATACTGACATGGTTGCAATGCTACGCACTGACCAGTATCGACACCCTACACCGCCTTGTGTGCTGATGATCGATACACTGACAAGGATGTGAAATAGACACAACTGTCGATATAAGAGGTTGGGCTGGAAACCGTTTTGTTGCATGCATCCAATTAAATGATCGAAATTCGTATTGCAAATTGCAAGACCACCAGCACCAGTGCTCCGTCCGTCCTCTGTTTGTTTCTGTCGACAATTTGAATCGGTTATAGCAACAATTTGGCCTTAATCAATTTGTCGATTGTCTGTCGGATTGTCAGGTTATTTGGCAAAAGTGCTTTCAACGGATTGAATGCAAGTCACACGTAAAATTTTACAATTCGTACCACTGAGCTCCCACTTGATATGGTACTCTGCCTAGGGGTGGAGTGCACGGTTCTCATTATTCTTGTTCACTTATTCCAAAATTCCGCTAACACTTGTTCACAGTAGATTTCTTTGTACAGCTATGACTCTCAACAAATATTTAGGCCGGTCCAACCCGGTCTCTCAATCAACCATTACCTATCGACCCTGGACTAAATCTGTTTTCTGATATCAGTCACGTACTTTCCGGAAGGGTTCCGAGCCACTGTGCGCCATTCTGCAAATACCAAAAACAAAAGGAACAATAAATGTCCGTTTTTTTTTTGGCGTTTCATGCACTCGGACAACAGAAAACTATTCTTTGTGGTGGTTCATTGGGCTCAAGGCGACACAGCCACAAAATTGGGTGGAACGAGAAAATTAACTGTAATAACACGGACATTAACAAAGCACACAAGTATGAACACCCCACACACACACACACACATGTTTGTGTGCCTGGTCGAGAGCTATTGTTATGTGTGTGTGTGTGCGTGTTTGTATTTATTATGGCCATAACATTTTTCCGGGTAGTCCTTTCATTTCTTTTTTCGATTTTGAATTAAGGGCGCGATGCTATGCGGTCCACTGCGATATGACATTGGTACGACTGTTACATACAAACACACGCACATACATGGTGCCATTTATTAGGTGTTCCGCCCACTTACCAAACGCCTTTGCAACAATTCGCACCGCTGTCATGCTCCCAGCCAATATACGATTCTCCTTCATTGCGAGAGATTAATGGGTCCGAGTATGGAAGACAAAGAGGGGAATCGGCAGCAACCGATACGAGTGTGGTCCATTTCAGTACAAGTCTCAATTATTCACATGTCTACGCAAAACAAACATATGGAAGTGCAGGCACGAATATGTTTTTGGGCATAAGTCATTTGGTTGAATTTTGATTTGGATGGGGTTTTCGCAGACCAAATAGATCCTAAGTGCTACATTGCGAGTAGCAGACTTACAGCTTCTCTATTGAATGTGCTCGACCGTTCGGGGCCGACTTTAAATGATGTCGTCGACAGCTTACTGATTTAAGGCAAGGTTGCCCCCTTGTTCCAGGAATGTTATGTTGTTAATGGAATGTTATCGAAAATATTAAATAAATAAGAAGAATAATGTCAACCAGTGTTATAAACGATGTGAAATAGTTTGCATTGCTTTGAACAGCAATTCAAATGTGGGTTCTGCGTCAGCTCAGCCGACACATACCATTTACGATTCCCCCCCGTAACATTCCTGTGTTTTCCTTGGCCTGGGCGACCGACTGTCAGAAAGGATTTGATCCACACCTAATGGGGAAGTTTCAACTGTTACACCTAAATCAGGTCAAATTAATGTGTCCAAGTGTTTTCTTCCCGGTTGTAAAGTGGACCTGCGGTCTACGGACATTGTCAATTACTTGTCGATGGTGGCAAGCGGTTTAGTGTTGCAGGCAACGGCTACTCTTGAAGTCCATTTCAAAGGGATGTGTGTATGTGTGCACCCTTTCGGATAGCCGCGCGACAAACTCCGGTCTTATGTAATGGCAATAGCGCATTGTGTATATGTATTTATGTAAATGTATTTGTGTGTGCGTGCGTGTGAGAAACGTTGTTTGGCTCCAATTATGTGGTAGCAACAATGGCGACGACGTCTACGAAATCCGCAACAACAACTAGTTGAGGCTAAGAGGACATTTCCACCAACACTTACTGTGAGAGAGTACTCACCTTATGCAGTGGCATAATGCTCAAGTTGCATTTGGAAATTTGCATTTCCTTTTTAGTGAACTTGTACTTAACGAAGGAAGGAAGTCCGAAACAAAGGAAGTCCCCGAACAGAGTACGCAACTCGATATGGAGTACGAACTGAATGAATGCGTCTGCATAGATCTGTAGGTTACTTCGTTTGTTGTCACTGATTGTCACTTATATTCGCTAGACCAGGCTGCGTTAAGGGGGGGAATCACATGGCCAACACCAACCGATAGTTTTTAAATAGATTATCCTACTCCATACAAACATACTGACACACATACATACATATATATGTATATGTATATGTGTGTGAGTGTGCATGTGTGTGTTTGTGTTTTTAAGTCGGCTGATGATAAATCGATTCTTAGTAGATTATCGTCTTATGAATATTCGAGAAATGCCATCGGTGGCGAATATGACAACAGCAGCGTATCTAAGCGGCGGCATAGGTATTAACTATTATGCAACATCGGCAACAATGCTGTGTCCAGCGGGCGCAGCAGCACCAGTCACAGCCACAGCCACAGCCACATCGTCCACAAGTTACGGCCAACAGCAGCACGCACATTACTCGTACCTAGCAAACATTCAGCAGCAGCAACAGCAGTCGCCCGCGCCGGTGCTTCCTGCTGATCCCAGTCTGCGTCGACGTCTCTTTGCCGGCTTCCGTCCAATGTCTGGCTTTGGACGGTCGCGTTCTCGTTCATCTCAGCATCGCTCAATATCATTGCCCGAAAGTAATTACATACATTCAATTTTCTACACTTTTTTCCTGTACTTCTGTTATATGTGTTGTTGACGTCACAACTAAATCGAAGTTGTCGGTTACTCTCACACATTAACATCTACACACACACACACGCACACACACACAGGCACATATACTCAGATCTCCGCACAAGTAAAGCGGGAAGCTCACAATGCCACAGAAACCGAGACAATCACAACAAATGTATCCGAAAAGTACAATCTGTAAATATCTGTATGGTGTTGTCACTCTCACTCTCGGTGTCACTGTCACTGTCATGGTCACTCTGTCGATGTCTATGTTGATATTGATGTCATTCATATTTCTCTCCAAATACTTTTTTCCACCCCTTTCGGCAATTTCTTCGTCTACACTCCCATGTCTGCATCCGCATCGTCCCTGTCTCCTGCAATTATTCCCAGTTGACTGACCGCAGACCGCAGCCAGTCAGACTGGCTCTGGCTAGCTCCGTGATCTTTTTGAACCACCAGTCGCCGTACGTACGCCGTTCACATTACCTTACTGCTCTGCAATGACTGCCTCTTTCAACTTCAATTGCACACTCCAATAAAGGAACATTTCTTGTTTTATGCCACACGCTTCTTCAGTTCGATTGGAGTTGAGTTCGTATTGATATACCCAGCTCATTCGGTTTGAAGTTCCTCTAGATCTGCCATCAAATCATATGGTTCGTCTTTCGAAGACAGTTAAGAGATACGCACAGCGTTATGACGCTGCCACCGAAAATGCAATGAAACGTAACAAATTATCCGGAATTCTACGGGTGAAGCAGATAACCGTCCACCTTGAAATGCGAATTTTCTTGGCCAAATCGTTGTTTGCGATGAAATATTCAAAAATATTGTAGGTACGCATATAATCGTTTCAAAGTTATCGGAAATTCAATTTCAATTTTTTGCTGTTACGTTTCTTTGCATTTTGGGAATACAAGTTCTAGTTGAACATATTTGTACGATTTCACCGAACTACGAGTCCAAATCAATCGAACAGGTCAGACTGGTTCCATCGGTAATGTTGCCAAGGAATGAGTTAACTCGAAAGTGGGCGGCCTCCCCTTTATCCCCTGTGCCTGAACTGACCAAAATGGCGCCTTCTTCGCATCTCTCAGACATTCGGTCATTAACGCGTATGTTAGCTTCCTTGGCATGTCACACATTCTCATTTCTGCTTCTGCTCACGTGAATGACGGCTAGACTAGGAAATGCACAGACATCGGATGGTGACGGTCCTCCTCAATGGTTTCCTATAAATTTACTCGTAAAAAATGTTCTTTTATTTGTTTCCGTGTCCTCGTTTTGTAATTTCTGTTTTCTCTGTGTTTTGCATGGTCTCAGCCTTTTTTGATTCTCAAGAATGAATTTGTGTTTTGATTTTATGTTTTATTCCGCAGTCAGCATTTATTCGATGTCGGTCAGCGGCTCGGATCCTACTGCAGGGTCCTGCAGCTGCACATCTGATCAGTGTCTTTGCCGAAATAAAAACCACAAAAATATATCTTTTTGGCCCAAACACTGTGCTAAATGCAAGCGAATTTCTAGAATCCGAGTAGATGTTGGTTGTATTGTTTCGAATCTAGTGCAGTCACCAATGCGAATTGAAGGTACTTGTTAAGGGGGGGGACGGAGATACAAGAAGGGATCTTGCATTGGAGCTCCGTGCATGGGGCGTAACTGAACTTTCGTATTTCTGTCCTCTGGATTATGTGATCTGTGTAGTATGTATCACCCATGTCATTTCAAAGTGGGTCCTCCAAAGGACGTTCGTCGATGAAGTTTATTAATAAACCTCTTTAAATCATCCTGCTTCGGTTTTGGCCTGAAAGATGAAAACTTTCTGTCACATTGAAATCAATATGATATGAAATCAAATATGTTTTTCACCCATTTGGGTCTGGTACATCCGTATGTGTACAGTACATGCATTTTCACAAAATGCATCGATAAGAAAATAGAAAATTTAGCTGGATTTCCTTTGTTCGGCACACACATTCACTTTTTCGTTAATGAAGACGCTAACAACAGCTCCGATGCTGGGAAGGAACAAAGTCGAGAAAACAATCGACGTTTTAGAAATGCTTTGTAGTTGTTCGGATCCCCCATCTGCAGTACGTACTATTATGGAATGCCGGTGAATGCATTCGGGTGACTGCGGGTTCGGGCGGAGGTAGATGGATTGACTAATTGCAGGATACTTTTTGTTCTCGTCACAATAATCAAGGGAAACAAGAGCATCCTTCATCTACACCAAAGTATGAAAAGGCACAGGCAATTGCTAAGAAAATTGAATTGAATTACGGATCGATCATTTGAATGATGCGGAGCTTAAAATCGCATTCAGTCCATGGGCCGCTTTACGTCGGGCATCATATTGTGGTTGTCCCCCCCACAAGTTACTGTGGTGCCACACAGCAAACTCCTTTGCTGTACGAATCGTGTGTCAAAAGAAATGTGCATCATTTCGTATCCAGTAGTTGCCAAGCACAGAAACTCGTCTCTTTGTGAAACCTCAAATTATAATTATGTGAAGAATATTTGTCACAACAGCACTTTTCTCGTCTTCATCGTTTTCTTCTTTGTCCCATTTTTATTCCTGTGTTATTTCGTTTCGTTTCGTTTTTCTGTCCTTGCTCCTTGTTCTTGTTTTGTGTTCTCATAACAATCATTGTGGGTGGGTGGGTGTGTGTGTGTGTGTACACCTAAGTGGTGCTCCTCACACTTCCGTCGGAGCTCCTATTACTGCAACTGCCTCTGATGATGATGGCGGTGGCGGTGACGGTGATGACGGAGCTGACGGATGTGTTCCTGAGGAGGACACTGTTGTTTGTTTTAAGTGTAGTTTTATGTTTTGTGCATGTCTTTTCTCACATTTCGTGTTGTTTTTGCTAACGGACTGTAAGCCTCGGTTTTCAGTCACCACGAGTCCATACAAATGTACATCATCACAGTGTGTTCCCTACTTTTTTCTATATAGTCTTGAATTAATGAATGATAATGAAGCACACTACAGTTCACGGTTCACATTTCATATATTTTGTTTTTTGAGAGGGCGGAATTGTTCTATTGTAGACAGTATCTGATTTCAACTGAGGCGTGAGGTTATTTTGACAAAGCTTAGACAAATTCAAATGTAAGACAACATGTCATTTACTTACCGCTTACTGTACTGAGCTGTGGATCGTTCTCAAATAATTCTCAAATGAGTGGAAAACAAATTGCAAATGACATGCACTTAAAGTGCTTGGTATCTCTTAGTGATTTACTAACGTCCTCTAATGGGGTAACATGTTTAGTCAGCGTTCTTTTTTTTTTTTTTAGAAAATTGGAAAGGATCCTTCGTCATACAGAACAAACGAAGACGTGTCACGTTTGACAAATTCATGGATGTGACTAAATGTTTACGGGTCGCATTCTGATTTAGCATTTTCAGAACGCAGACAATAAATATCACAAAACGGACGGTTTTTATTTGCCTTCCCAAAGTCGTACATGTCAACCATTTCGCTGTCAAATGTCTTCTTAGTCCAATCTAGTTTCTGGGCCTGCGATATTCTCTCACGCTCATTTCCGTAGGCCAGATATCCTCGCTCTATGTGAGACCCAAATATGTGTGGATTCTGACCCACATTCGATATTTTCATATTCCGTTTCACACAGAGGCCTTGTGGTTCATATGCGCAATGGTGTAGTGTTCCTGAGCCAACAGCTCAAAATCATTCTTGGCTTTCCCTTTTCGAACCACAGGTCTCCGGAGATCAAATGCACTGAGCCTTTTGGCCGTGCATAATAACTGGGCACATTCCGCGTGTCGAATTGTAACAACACCGCCAGAGCGTGGACTGTGTATCGCTGTTCTATAGACATTTTAATGGTATGTCTTTCAGTCGAACTGTTCGTATGTGGAATAATCGTCCAGTCAGTGTGTTTCCCACAAACACTACTCCCTCCATCCAACATCCTTATAACCGAATTAACCAACTTCGTTGTCGCCGCTTACTTAATACTTGGCAATGATATTGTAGAAGATGCGAAAATGCTTTCAAGATGAACATAGAACCCAGCCGAAGTCGGATAGAGAATGACCATCCTCATGCATCCTCATGTGGTGATGTTGTATTCTCTTTACGGACTCCAATCCTCTGTTGACAACGTCCTTAGGATGGATGACTCCGATCTATTCTGGTCATAGTGATGCCAAAAACTGCTTTTACTAACACAAAATGCCAAACGTAGTCAGATGACGTCATCGATTTCCGGCCTCTAACCATTCCCCCCCACCCCCCTTCCCGCTCAACCAAAAACTAGCCAAGCAATCCTGCAACTGCAGTTCCTTTCTGGACGGTTTCATGGCACACCACCAAACTATGCGGTATAATTCCCACCCCATAACGTCAAACTGACGGCTCGCATGCGTTTTAGCCGTAATTACTAATCACGCTCACAGTTTATAACGCCATCATACGCCTCTAACCGAAAACAAACGAAAATGTGCTTGTAATGTTTGCTCTTCAGCGCTGTTCCCCAATGATTGTACACTGGATCTAATGGCATTTTCTCAATGTTCCGTCCACAGTAGTTGCAGGTGACAGGACCAATTTGGCACGCCCATATGGAGAGCCATTAATGCTGAAGAAGACGACACTCGTCAATCGATCGCCAAACAGTGCCACGAATTCGTTGCGGAATATCGACAGCTCATCGATGCCACCCGTTTCCGGCTCAACTGCAAATGGGTCGACCAAGCCCGTACGGAAAGTTCGCTTGAAAACCTAAAAACCAAGGAGTACCCAACCCACGGACAACACCCAGCCCCCAACCCCCCCACCCGCACAAACAAAATGCCGAATGTCAAGCCTCAGTAGTTTATCATTTTAAAATTTAAATGTTAGTCGTACCCATCTATTTTAATGTTCTACCCTGGAAGGACGTCTTAGCTACATAGGAACGCATATGTGCTCACTCACTACTCGACAGGCAGTCTATCGAATCAGTCTGCCACTGAACTTGTTTTCATTCATTTCATTATACGTATTATGTATATCTTGTTATCGTAGTCTCCTATCGTATCGTAATCGAATAAATAAAATGCAAATAAATCCATACAGTTTTGAAATCTCTGCATGCGATTGCTGTCTTCGGCTGCGGAAATTAATCAATAGACATTATGAATTTCGATTTCGATATCGGAAAGCACCAAACCGATCGCAACAATTTATTATATTTATTATATATATCTGTATTCGTGCAGAGAGATTGGTGTACAGATCGATTAGGATTACGATTGCCACTTTATTCTCACCTTCTTCCAGCAGATCGCTAGAGACCAACAGTTTCGGACATCGGACGCGCAAACTAAATTTAAGCATATTTTATATTCAGTTATTCAGTGATGGCAATGTCAGCAGCTGGTGAGCAAATCGGTATACATATTTTCCGATATGTTCATAACAATTTGATCATAAGCGCACTGCACCAGATTTTGGTAACGACCAGGTGGCTTCTCGGACGATAGGAAATCGAGTTACATTTGTACGCGAGTTATATGTGATTTTGAGTGCATCGCTATACGCAAAGGTAGGTCTAGCTCCAAGGTGTTGCAAACATGACCCATGATCCATGGATAGGTCCAAGCCATTCGATAGGACGTGGGGCGGTCCACTCATATCGAAACGTATTGCTATTGGTGTCGGTAATAGCTTCTCTCGATTCATATCGAGGTTTCTCAGTGATCGCTCTATACGAGTTGTTATAAATGGCGTCACATCAAATGAACATATATTGACCGTAGGATTGTCACAAGGTTCTGGTCCCTCTCCCTTTTCTCTATATGTTATTGTCTTTGACGAACTTTTGAGACACTTCGGATTTTTGTTGCTGAAATACTCTCCCACCAACAAATGTCTTTCCTGCCAGCTGCGACAAGACACATGTCAACAAATCCACCTTCCTCCCTTCAAACCCCTAATTTCCTTTCGTTAACACAGCGCATTAGGAAAATTCCAAATAGTAAGTAGTGTACTTCTCTCAACATTATCCGGTTTATACTGGGGTATGCCAGAGAAAGGGGTCAGGCTGTAGGCTATCAAAGAATACATCCAAATTGTTTCGAAGATATTGCGAACAACTGAAACCGCAACGAGCCTCGTAGTCCACAGAAAAAAAATGTTTTCCTAGCCCCTTTGAGATCACGAATAGGAATAAGTTGGAGCCTACTCCGGCCCCAAAGACAACGTCTTAGAGACGAGAAATCCAAGAAATAGAATTGTCGTAATCAACGGACTTTCTCACATGACTGGATACATTTTGTTGTCAGAGGTCGATAACCGACCATAGCAAAAATTTAAAAAACTTATGGCAAAAGTATTGCGGCAAGTATATATGTAAATAAATGAGTACCCACTTCTGGGTGAGGAGTGACTGGGTGCCCCTGGGAGCAGACGCATTTTGTGTAGTCCCAATAGAGTTTACAGTGGACACTTCTGGAGGCGGCAGAGGTGGAAAAGAAAGTTTAACGATTTATGAGTGAGTGTACCCGGAAGTCACCACCAATATACATGAATGCATATGGACAGTGTATGTACATTAGAGCGGGTCAATTTGTTGGGGAAGAAAACAATCAACAAAGCGTATAGCAGAAACGAAAACTACGGGGAAATACTAGGAATTCTTCACCAAGAAGCCATGGGTCGACAAAATGCCTACGTCGAGCAAATCGATTTTGTTCTACAGCCAAACTACTGTTGGTACAAATAAAATGTTGTTGGGGAAATCAAATTACATTTTTTCAAATATCATATACAAATCTGAAAAAAAGTGAAATTGAAAACTACTAACACAAGTAAACTATGAATAATATAAACATTAAATATAAATAAAATAATCCCTCACTCCTCGCCTACAACCTGTTTTTTGCAGAACTTAAAAATGTGTTTTATATCAAAAGTTACAAAAGGGTTTCTGGACATTGGTGTTTCTTCGTTTTTTTTTCGCCGAATTCAATGCTAAAACTGTTTTTCTTTTTTGGTCAAATGTGACATAAATATTTAGTTTCTTTGTAAAATATTCTTAGAAGTTCCCGGAGTTTCCTTTTTTGTTATGTGTTCTGTTGAGTTTTTTTTATTCTCCCACTACAAATGGACCAAATCGATTTGGTTTCTTGGCCGAAAACATGTTTGACCCGCCCTAATGTACATTGTACATCTACAATATCTACTACCCATTCGGATTTATGCATTGTTTTTGGCAAGACACTGCCTACGTACTTTCTACGCAGCCACATATGTACAAACATTGTACACAGATATATGTACGTATGGATACATTGTGTACTTGCATCCGAAAGAATTACGGTTTTTATTTGACCAACAGGTTTCTTTGATTCTTTCTGTACTGACTTGTTCTTTTTTTTTTGTCTTAATTAAATATTTCTAATGAATGCATTCGTTCGGTTTTTTTTCTTGCTTGGTAAAAGTACAAAGCATACAAACATCTATGTAATGTATGTGTGAGTGTCTGTGTGTGTGTGCCTGTGTGCGTGTGTGTGTGCAAGTATTTTAAATATCCTTATATATGGTATGTAAAAGTATCTTCACTAAGTACACATTTATGTCTGTATCCTATTTACTTTTGAATGCAATATGCTTTTCATATCCACTTAACACAAATCCTGACACTCAAACACAAATGCATATTCCACAACAACGGAGACACACAGCCATACAAACATACACACATGCATACATACATACGTCCATGTGTGTGTGTGTGTGGAAGCAACAAGGGAAAATAAGTGTTTCAATGTGCAATTAACTTAGAACGAGAAAATGCACCGAAAGAAAATCAGACTTAATTTCGATGGAATTGTTCGCTCGAACTCAAAGTCGAACGCGATTATCGACAAAAGTGTACGTTTCCAAACAGTTTTCAACTTCATAGCTGTTTGTTGTTGGTCTAAATATATGGACATTTCAGCTGCGAGTTTTTCACCGTTCCACCATCTTCGTCTGACGGCTAAAGGGAGCCAAAATGTTCAGGCCCCAATTGGGTTGCTTGTATTATTGGTTGAGAATTTTTATTTGTTTTGGTTTTGGAAACGTTAACTGGAACGATCGTTACCCGATCGTTGATGGGAGAAGCAACGATTTAAGAAAAACACTCACAGGATCATGTACTCGTACTCGCACGCGTATTCACTCGCTTACATACACACACGCACACACTCTGTCGCACTCACACAAACTCCAACAGCCAGTAAACACGCACACACACATCTAGACACCGAAAATGGGCTTTCGAATGGAGTCAATGCTCTCTCTTTCTTTCTTGTTAAGTGTCACGTTTTGTTTCGTAAGTTTTCATCCAATTTTACCAGTAGATCTGAAGCTATTTTTTTTTTGCTTTTGTGTGTGTGTGTGTGTATGTTTCTTCTTCTTCTTCTTCTTTTTGTTCTCTTCTTGGTATATAACATGTAGTAGTAGTTGGTAGTGCAAACATACATATGTATTTCGTTTCTATTATACAACAATTACATGCAAATACACATACATACATATTTAGTTAAGATGTATGTGTGTGTACTGAAATGGTGCAAAACCGTAAAAATTAACGTTTGTGTTTTTTCATTGGCGACACCTTTTTTCAAACGATAAAAAACACACAAAAAAATGAAAATATTTAAACGACGATCATCACAAAAAAATATATAAAAAAAAACCATCATGCCATCATTCGAAACACTGACAAACACACAAACTGTCGGGCGGATTGGTTCTGAAAAAAAAAAAAAACACCGATTATACCCGAAAAAAGCTCCCCATTCGCCAAGAAGACAAAAGTTGAACTTACGCATGAAATCGTTGAGTTTGGACTCGCCCGAATCATCAGAGTTACATGGACAAATCAGACGTAGACAGCCGCCGGTGCCCGGTCCGTCGGTGGGAGCCGCAAGCAGTTACTATCATGGAGGTTCGGGTGGGCACTTAGAGCACAGTACACCGCCATCCAATAATAGTCGTTTGCATTGTAAGTAGTCTTCCCCTCTATACTCAAAACTAAATTTCTCCACAAAAACAAAAAAAAAAGCGCAAATTACGACACCTATAAACACCTTCAACCGTTCTACATGTGATGTTATACAACTCCTCCTCCACCCCACTCCTCGCATTATCAACTCCACACCACCACCACCACCACCACCACCACCAGCTTTGTGTGGGCGTGCGTGCGTGCGTGCCTGTCTATGTATGTGCCGGCCTCTGCCGCCCCACCTTTTAGCTTGACAAGGCGGATGGAGGGACTGACGAACGGACGGAAACACTTGAACCGTATCAATTCATTTGTCCATTCCTGTAAATACTCATTCATTTTGGTACTGTACATACGTTGTGCATTTGTAACGTAGTAATGCTAGTGTTTTTTTTATTGTACTAAATACATATGCATCTGTTTACATACATACATACATACACATGCACGGCTACAGGCATACACACACATACACATGGATTTGTGTATGTCTTGCCGTTGTTATCGCTTCTACTCCGGTCGTTAAAGTAGTTATGTTTTCCGATTAAACGCTAAATAATTAGATCGTTTGTTTTGTCGATAGGGATTACGCCTAATGACGAAGGTAAACCAGTTCAAGTTCTTGTCGAGTCCCTGCAACATTCTCCGAGCCATGCCCCATGGCGAATTTAACATAACTTGCAATTTGCACGGCCAGGATAAATTCGCTACGGGGAAAGCACATTGAAAAGAACGTCGTCAGACATCCGGATTCTGTCCTAAAACACTTGCACACACGTCAATAATTCCCATTCACAACTCGGCAAAACACTCGCCCTCTCAAATGTTGGCAGGACTCAACGAGAACTGGGAGTACACCGGGTACACGGGATTAAATTGTCATCATTCAGATCGAAACTCCTGACAGACGCATCTTCAACTTTGGACTGGCGGAATTGTTTTCGTCCGTTGCAACCGAATCTATCACTTACATCCCACCCAAGAGACACAAGAACGGTTACTATCCGATCTATTATGCCTAATAAGTCGTATTTGGTTTTGTTTAACGATTCCGAGCATGCAGTGATTTATTTTCATTATATTTTACGTTCTATTTGAAATGCCATCCATCTGTCCCACCACCCTTCCATCCCCTCATGATAACGTCCTCAGCACGCATTGATACTCGTAACTATGTCTTAACTATCCGCACCAAGGTACCAATAATCGGTACATGTTTCTATGAGCACCTGTGCCACCTACATCTGTGTGTATGCACACATACATGCCACACTATTAAAATTGTTTCTTTGATATTTCTACCACAAATGTTGTAGCGCCCTCGAGCCCATCACACCAAGGACGCAAACTTCTGTACGCCAGCCGCGGAATGCGAGGAGGCAGTGTGGATCTACCCGACGAAGTGGAAAAGTCACAATCCTCGGCCAGTACCTCGCCATGTCCCTCCCCAGTAAGACATATTCAGGTATTCCCCCTTAAATTACAATATTCCCAGACTTTGCCATGTGAGAAGAACTGTCACTTGGCCACTGTGAACTGCTTCACTTTTCCCCATTCATTTATCGATTGTCCGACTCCAAGAACACAATTTGATAACTTCCGTTTGTTTTTTTTTTTTTTTTTTTTTTATTCCTTTGTAACGTTTTAGAAATCGCATCGACTGTTGCCCACAAACCTATATGTGATTCTATACAACTTCAAGGCCCGCCATGCCGATGAATTGGATTTAAAGGCCGGCTATAAGGTAAGTTCTTCCCAGTACTGTTGCTCGCCGCAAATGGCAATTTACTGTATCTCCGTAACGCGAGAAAGTGCGCCGATTTCGAATTCTTTGCAATGGTCGCCAAAACCCAAATTGCAAAAATTCATTTCAATAGACAGTTCCAGCAAGGGTGGTCAACATTTCATTTCGAGCGTAGTTTCCTGCAGACGATATTTTCAACTCAGATCAAATAGTATGACATGGGTCTTTACCATCGCCGGATGACAATCGCTGATGATGTGAGAGAATATTCGGATATAAAATCGAGGTTTTCTCAAGAAATGTAGAACGAACGACTTTTTTCAATAGAACGGAAATGATCCAATATCCATGTAAGACGGGAACTCTGTTCGGATAATTCAGCACTTCGTTGCTGATACACGAATTTATTAAGTATTTATTAAACACACAAGGCGGCGACGCAAGCGACTTAACACCTGCGTTATTGTGAATGTCTCAATACCAGACTTTGGAATTTCCCAACCACTTGCTCGACTGGCACAACATTTGAAATCCGCTTACCACTTGCGAACTGCAAGAGTGTGTAAATGTATTGCTGTTAGGTTACTTTGGATTTCAGCTGAATTGGGTTAAATTCGTATGTACATTCAACGACATGTGAGGCATGGTTTTCCGTTGACCCAAAGTATTTAAGGAGAATTAGAAAACATATCAGAACAGCACCGGCACTGTCGTTCCGGCTGGAAAGCTCAAAGGATAACATTGGCAACACACAAGTGTGCGGTTATGTGATAAAACTCATATGATATTGGCAGCAATTTAGCCAAAGTCTAAACAATATTTCGCAGTGGCAAGTGTGTGTTAAACATACACACATCTGTGACATGGACACGGTGGGCCACCATCAATTTGTAGTAGTTTTTTTCTTAACTATTTATTTATAATCGACATTTTAATTCAGCCTACGGCGTACAAGTCGCACGCACAAAACGATGACTCGAAATGTCCTTCCGTCCTTACTTTTGGAAGCGAGTCTCTCTGTGCCAAATCTGACCTAGAACTTGGAAGAAGTCTCCAATCGCAGACATCGCGGGGTAACTTAGGTTGGAGACATACTGTCTAGTAATAGCATTGATCCGGCCTGTATTCAGTTGACATAATGGGTAGCTCTGTACATTGTGACTCAATAGTTTGTCCATTTCAGGTAACTGTTATTGACACTTCGGACCCGGATTGGTGGAAGGGTAAGGTGTTTGGACGCGTTGGCTACTTCCCATCCAAATACTGTGTCCGTTTGAATGCCAATGAAAAGCCGTTACAAGTTACTCACAACTTACAAGTGTCGGATGGCGAGCGTGGCGAAAATATGACACTGCTACGGGATCAGATTGTAATACAGGTAAGTTGAAGCCAGCCAGCAAGCGAATTGTGAGAGCTCTGCGATGTGGGCAGTCAGCGGTGTTCACTAGCGTGAGCTTTCACACCACTGTTTCCATTCGTTACTACATGTCTTTGTTTTCTTCCTCCCGAAAGGCTGGCGACGAGGTAAATGGCATGGTCATGGTTCGTTCAGCCGACAATCGCCAGGGCTATTGCCCGATTAAGTACTTACAAGAAGTGTGACAGCCAGAAGGGATGACAAGCGAACGTGACAAACCGCCTCAGAAATCATCATTGTCCTCCAAATTGGTGGAGAAGACCAATCGCCGAATACGCATCGTCGTCACCGACAGTAACGGAGGCACACAAACGAACTACAGGACTATCGGGGGCCGAGATAAAGTCGAGCCGAAAAACACTAATGTCGATTATAATGGTGATTATGATCTGGCGAAAACGTTAACCTTCTGCTTGGATGGCAGTGGACGCAGTAAAAACGACAAGAATTGGGAAAATTGGGAGCGTATTAGGGAACAGAAGCTGGAGCGCATGAAGAACATATGCTTTGAGAGTTATCGTCGCTCGAAGAAGGACAAAATGCACCTGGCGAAACCGAAACCGCGACAGTTAGATCCGACCTGGTACACGGACAACATTTACTCCAATCGATCGGAAGATTTGGATGATGAATATGTGCCCGATTGCTTGAAATACGGGCGTATTGGGAAACTGCGAAATATACGCGAGAACGATGAGTTATTCGTGGAGAATGAGTTTGCAGGAACTGTGTATGAGAGTGGGGCTGGCGCCGGCACTGGCGGCATTAGGGAGAGACGTGGCGAGGGAGAGGGTTCGGCCGGTTATGGGCTGCAACGGTCGATTAGCTGTAAGGAATTCCATTATCCCAAATCGCAAAGCTGTTCATTTGCCGACAGATCGTACGATGACGGTGTGGGCGTGGGCGTGGGCGTGGGTGTGGGTGTGTCGCCCCCGCCACCTGCCCCGTCTATGCCTGCGATTCCGCACGCTCCCATGACTTCGATACTGAAGAACAAAGCCAACGTGCCAAAATCGTATTCATTTAGTGCTTCGACCAAAACGACCCCCTTCGATGTGATGGACTATGAAGTGCCGCCATCTGTTGGGAAATCACGGCGCGAACGACACGAGGCTTTCCGCAAATCTATGGGTTACCATTGTAGTAATAGCCTGGATGAGGCGGCGCTATCGTGTCCGCAAGAAATGCACCTGTGCTGTGCCCGAGAACATTGCACCAATGCCAAGTGCCTGCTGGATGACATCTACTCGGAGAGTTTTGCGACGGCACCGCGCAGGCCATGGCGAAGGATTGCTCCGTCGTCGTCGTCCACGTCTGGATTTTATGGTGCTGGTGTCAGTGGTGGTAGCAACAGGAACTTGCATGATTTAGACTGGTGGGAGGATCGTAGTAATCATCGTGTGGCAACGGCTTCACGCTACTCGCTGCTCTCAGGCGTCTCGGGATCACAACGTGAGCAGCCTTTGCCGCCGCCACCCACGGTGATTTGTTGTTGTGCCGCCGATGACTATTGCTACCACCGCCAACAACAGTACCTTATGGCCAGATCGTTACAACTGCAACCGCCAGTTGTTCCTCGTTCGCGTTATCACTGCCCCAGCCATCACC
Source organism: Hydrotaea cyrtoneurina (assembly GCA_958296145.1). Taxonomy (NCBI): domain Eukaryota; kingdom Metazoa; phylum Arthropoda; class Insecta; order Diptera; family Muscidae; genus Hydrotaea; species Hydrotaea cyrtoneurina. The sequence continues at coordinate 81,043,090 of OY282516.1, forward strand.
CGGCTGCCGAAGAAGAGGAACACATGCACTGCCGGGCCACGGCTTACGAAACCGACTTGGACCATTTCATACGAGACGAGAGGGAGAGATTACTACAGCAGGACAAGTTCCTGGACGAAGACGAACGGTATCTGTCGTCGGGCGCTCCCAGGCGCAACTACAGCATGTACCGACGTCCGACCCGGAGCAAATCCCTGCTGGAGGTGCAGCCGCCAAGTCGGTATGACGAAGACACCTGCTCCGACACTACGGAAATGGATCTGCAGGACTTCAACATTGATCTAGAGAAATACTGGGAGGAATTGGAGAAACCGCCAAGTCCCGTTGACTTGGACATGCAACGTCGCAACATGCACAGTAACCTCAAGGTGAAGAATGTCAACGTTGGATGTTACAACAATGGGCAACCCATAGATTTGCACGATCGCGAACAGGAGCGCATGATGATTAAGAAGTCTCTCCTCGAAGGCATGCCCTCACCGCCACAAGTCGAACATCCCTCTGCATCGGCCACACTGCCTCCGGACGCAAACAGTGCCTCGAATACATTTCATTTTTTTGAACATGCCGGCTCGCCCCTTCAGCGCACCTTCAACTACGGCCACAAAGTATATCCCGCTGCCGAAACACTCCCTACCTACCAGTACAACAACTTCTATCCCGAAGATGTGCAAACGGAGCAGCCCTCCAGTACTGGCCACCATCCGTCGGCCAGTGGCCACTCGGCCCTCAATCTGATCAACAACATTTTCTCCATTTACAAGCCGAATAAGTACGCTGCTCAGAACTCCCACTACAACAGCGAATCCAAACCCGAGCCGTGCAAGAAAATGAATGTCCCCAGCACACGGCGGCCCCTAGGCGCACCCCATTCTCAATACATGCACTCCATGAAACGGCCCTTGATCGTAAGTACCGACCAACCCCACTTCAAGATAATCCCGGAAAAGACTGGCCTAAAGATTTCGCCGTTCTACAACTACAGCGACGACATCGACGATAAACCACAAGCCCGACTGAAGCTAACCAGTACAGCACGACCGCTGATGCTTCCGCACTGATGGTGCTGGACATTTCCGTGGTATGGGGGTTGCTAGTGCTTACTTCAACGGCTGCTGCTGGTGCATCTGTTGGATCTGCTGCATACGGCGACACCATGGATCGAAAACGTTTCTACTTACAATCCACATCATTCCATAGCGTCATAAGTCTACTCAATCCGCATCGCCTTCCATTGCCAAGAATGAGCCCAAGTCCTCTACTTGACAACTGTTCCCGAGCCTACCGCCCAGTTTCGCCATTACCACTCGAATCCCATCTCTCTTGGCACTAACTTGTACTCCCATGACGTGGGAACATTCTCGAAACTTAGTCCGTGTATTTCGTGCAGTGAATTTGAATGGCGCCCGCGAAGACCCCTAAAGAGACGTTGAACTTGAAATTGAAACATACCACATACCATTGGAAATGACGACCTACTCGTACGATCTATTCTATCTGCTACCTATCCAATTGCATGCAAGTGCAAGAAGACTCGAACACTTGAAATCGAAACAATCGAAACAATCGCACATATGCGATGAACTTCTCGTTGGTTTTGAACTTCAATCCAAATCGAAAGACACCGCGATGCATTTTGTCCTTCCACGTACCAGCGATGACTTCTACAGAACATAAAAACATTGACGCATTGAATCATGCATCGATGGCAAGTGCCAGCGCCAGTGCCGGAGCCGTTGCCAGTGTCAATGCCCACTTTTCGATATCATCAAATAAAAACGCTCAAATTTTCTCCAATTTTTACAACTCAAAAACCCAAAGGATAACGAAAATATTACAAAAATAACAATCAACCGAATAGTATTAATGCATTAAAATACAATAGTATACCTAGTATGTAATAATATACACGAACACACACATACACACACACACACATACAAACATACATAAATTAATATATACGTATATACAGACAGTAAATTAGGACAACTAAATATTTGAAGAATAAGAAAAACATTTCGATTTATTCCAAGTTCCATCTCGTACTAACGATGCCGTGCAGTGCAGTGCAATGCAACAACATTTTTATTCAAGTCCAAAAGGAAAAGAACAAATTTTTCGAGACATTTTTTTCGTACACTTTTTCTATTTTTATACCATCAACAATTTAATGAAAAACAAATTCAAAATCACGATACCACACCATGGCAAACACTCCACATAAAACAATCGACGACACTGTCCTACGTTTCGGCCAGAACAAAATATCGTCCGACGCATCCAACTGGAAATTGTAAATTTGTATGCCTTCACTCTCGGCCTGAAGTGGAATGTCCCCAGCGCTTTGAAAGCCTTTCATAACAATCCCCTTTTTCCATGAACACCCACCCCCCCCCCCCCCAAATCTCTCTATGCGGACAACTCCATACACATAGAAACATAGTCGTTGATGGAGGACCAGGCCGAAAACTTAACAACTCTGAGGTATCGTCTCATTGTTTGTGCGTCATTCGTTTCCCCGAGATCTCCATATTGTCATGATCTTCCATACCAAAAGGTCTGTATCACAGTGCCATCGATTGTCTTTGTCTTCGGACACAATCTTATCTGCTAGCGTTTCGAACTAAATTAATCTCGTCACGCATACAGATACAACTTAGTCGATAGGCGACTCTACACGTACTACTTTTTATGGATTGCAAAAAGGATTTAACTCCTATCCACTCTAATCGTGTTTAAACTCTAATGCATCCATCCACACACATACACACACACACACACACACTAACAAATATGTACATGCATAGTATAGCAAATAAGATTTATTTGGACTCTCCTTATACTTGTGTACGTACCAACGAACAAATTTATAGAAGTAATGCAAATAAACACTGGAAAACCTCCCGCATATACACATACAAAATTTCGTAACGATGTAGCAACAACAACTAACTAAGAAACCAACAAAAAAAAAAACCAAACAGCACTATTATTGTAAACAAAGAATTATGTACTTGAGAGCACAGTTAAATTAATATTTAAAAATTTAAGTTAAAACTACGACACAAATTAAACACACTCACACATACACACACACACACATACAGAGAGACACTATACTCCATGTGGCGTTGGCTGGTTCGTTTTGGGTTTCGAGGTACTGCCCTGACATCCAATCTTAGACCGTGAGATAGTATCGGCCAGAACCAGAAACAGTAATGCAAATCCCATGCATCCACAGTCCATTTCGGAAGATCTACGAAGATCGATTAGACTAGTATGAATACAATGGACTGATGATAAGCCTTCCAGGGTAAACGAAATTCGAACTGACTTTTAATCTCAATCGAATGCGTCGTATATTGTTGAATAGACGCCATGATCTAGGGAGTGCCGTGACTCGAAGCGTACCGCCAACATGGGATCATATCCCAAGAACACGAAAGATTAACATGCGCATGTAAAAAAAAAAACCAACGCTTTTTTATTATCAAACTATAGAACACATAAGAATTTCTAATTGAAACTTATGTATGAAATACACGGGCCTTATTTTTCAAAAAAAAAAAAAAAAAAAAAAAAAACAGAAAAAAAAATATTACAAATGGTAAAGACGAATATCTAACAAGAATAAGAATTTATTTACTAAACAAGAAGAAATCGTGCTTTGTTAAATGAGAGGGACGAAGAAAATACTCTTCTGACATCCGCCGCATTCTAGATGAATTCATATTTTTCGTTTGTCTTTTTTTTTTGTTGAAGTAAATGTAACAATGTGGATGGACAAATGCAGTAGCGAAATACATATGTATATCAGTACATACATACATACGCACACTAGAGCGACTCGCCAAAAAAAAGTATTCGCTGTACCCTCCTACAAATTAACCTTGCACTTTTTTAAGATGGCTTTTTAAATATTTTGGCTCCATTTGGAACCATTTTGGAAAAGGGTTCTATTTTTGCATGTTTTGGAAATTTGAGCGTCTGTTTTATTAACAACACATGTACAATGTGGGTATCATAAGAAAGGCAGAAGAGAAGAAAGAGGGGAAAGGAAAAAAAATGATACTCATATTGCCATGTTTAAAACGTAGAGTTAGCACTCATTGAATTTCTGTCAAAACGCGAACGATGTAGCAGCAATTTACTTAAATCAACTAGATATTGAAATATGATAATTTGCCATTTTTATTACAAACTACTACGAATAGACAATCCTTAGAAATAGGACATAGGTGATTGTTCTTGGACAAATTGTGTATGCCGTTGGACGCCCCATACGATATCCTTTCTTATGATATCCATATTGTATGTGTTGTTAATAAAACAGACGCTCACATTTACAAAACCTGCAAAAATAGACGCTTTTTCAAAATGGCCCAGCTCACGAGATGTCATCTTAAAGAAATATCAAGTTTCATTTTGAGGGGGGTACACCCTGCGCGTATTTTGCTTCCACACAACTTGAGTCGCTCTAACGCACACCCATACACAAGCACGAAGGGTATGTGCAAATGTGTGTGTGTTTGTGTGCGCAAAAGTGTAGAGAATTTTGTAAAGAAACCTTTAGCCGATTGAAGGTAAACAAAGCTTTTTAATGAATAACTTAATTATTTTATAAAGAATATAACGATAATTAGCTTTTTGTGAAATCCTATTTCCCTTTAAAATGCCTTTTTAGTAACAAAAAACAAAACAAAACAAAACCAAATACTTGCAAGCTGAACTTGAAAGACGATTTAGACTTTTATCAATAAGTTTAGAATAAAGCCCCCTCCTCCTCCTCCTCACGCACACCTCCCACACACGCCGCTCTAGCCCCCGCCTACAGAAACAAAACAAACCCAAATGAGTTTGCAGGCGAGGCTATAGACCATCTCCAAACCAGCATCATAACTACATATACATACATATAGTATATACAATGCATAGGATATATACATACAAACATGCATACATACACAAAATACCACACATACATATGTCATAGTTCTTACAATTAACATAATGAGATTTAAGTATAAAAGCCGTTCTTCTGTATTAGAAACGACTCAAGTGTGAACAAACACAATTCAAATGAAAACGCCCTATTCTTATGAATATAAATTTGAAAAAGAACCCCCGGATGGAGTCCTTCCTGGGCACCCACACACACACACACTGGCACACACTCAAACCAAAACAGACCGAGAGTGTGTGTGTATGTGTGTTTGGTGGCAGAGAAACTCCTTCCATTCACGAAATATCACAAGCAAAAGCTAATTATAATTGGCACTTGATGTTAGCGATCGTCCCCGAACCCATGACTCTACCCTCCAGCTGAACGCACACCATCCTGCGAACTTTGCCCCCTTATAAGGAAAAGTACTTAACCATTGATTAAGTGATCTGTAATGTTCGATGGCGAATATTCGACGTGCGTAGCCATTGCAGACCGGCACTGAACAGTCCATTCGGACCAAAATGTTGAGATGCGGCTTTTACCCTGGATCCATAAAATAATTCCATTTCGGTGAACTGCACTCAATGATTGGATTGTGGCTTTAGAGATGATGTTGATTGCGCTGGAAAATGGCAACGTGACGACACACTACTCCTTCGCCAGTCGACCGCGCCGACATCTGAATGTGTGCTGGATTCCAGAGATGGTGTCACCAACAACCAATTGTTTATTGACCGTTCAGTTGGTGCAAAGTAGAGGGTCCCAACACATCTAAAATAAGTGTAGTCCATTTTGCATTTATCACCTGTTACATTTTTACATACATACACACACACACAAACAAACAAACATACATGGATAAGTATTATCTGTACTTTTTCCACATTTTGGTAAAAAGTTTTTAAGTGAATATTGATTTACATACAGCCACACATGTAGATTACACACAACTTACATTTTTAAGACACCCACATACATGCATACAAACAAATAAATTGTTCACAAATGATAAGAACAAAGTCGAAACGAAGAAGTAAAAACAAATAAAGACAACTAGACAATTTTTAGGAAAATTTTTAAAATTAAATATTTTATGTGAGTTTGCGTGAGTGCGTGCGTGCGTGCATGTGAATCCGCCGCCAATGAAAAACAAAAACACAAATCCTTTGTATGTGTACAAATCCTAAAAGTAAATGTTTAAACAAATCGAAATTCAAACCGTTCATTCGTTTTCACACACATACGAAATCAACCAAACCAGTCTACAAACCAACAACAACAAACAAACAATGGCAAATCGCTAAATTAGCTGTATGTAATGACAACAACAATAAATAAAACATATGAATGTACTTAAATAATAACAACAACAAAAACAAATGCAAATGCAAATAACAGAAAACAAACACAAAGCCCTCGTGTTTGCTGTTCATTTAACGAAACAAACGTACATAAGGAATAAAAACATACAAATAAGAATAATAAAATGTTCTACACCCCACAATGCGTCTTCACTTGGGCTGTTCCATAAACCAATTTCTGATTCCAAATCAGTTCCAGCCAACCACAAAAGGTAAGTGTAATCGGACAGTATTCGAATTGCCAGTAAACGCCTTCCAACCTCGGTGCAGTTCATTATTCAAGATAAACAGTTCTGCTGGTATTATGAGACCACTTTCAGACTGGTTTTTGCTAAAACGATTTTGACCCAGACTTGTAGTTTTATATCTGCGAACTAAAACTGGATTTGTTTTATGTTTGTACTGTTCCTAGTCCATTGCAATATCTTGACGGGGTAATGGCAAACAACGCGATGTCCAGTTTGATTGTGTTTTATTATAGAGATTATACATAATTAGTGGCTAGTGGACGTACATACATATAAGTATTCGTTTCGTTTACATCTATTCATTATTACTATTTGATTTGATTTAAATAATATCACATTATCACACATTATGAGTTAACAATTATTTGATTATAAATATTACGATGTTCAAAATCAGTTTCAGTTTCATTCGGATGCTGATTCTCTCCAACTCAAATACGAGCAATCAATGCCACAACAATAAATATGCGAAACCTTAATTTTAATCGTTATTAAATACTCCTGTGCACGTACATACGTTCAATGGATGTATATGGACGCAAGGGACAGGCATTTACCTCATGTCAGTACGTATTTATGTATGTGTGTATGTATGTATGTGTCTATGTACGGCTGTAAAATAATCATAGGGTGAGTGTAAAACAAATAAATAATATGGACTATGTCTATGCCATTATTCTTCATTAAACGTTGTCAGCAGCAACATCAACATCTACAAATAAAATCAAATTTAAAGCAAACGTACGAAACGTATTCTAAGTAGTCAGAGATATGTGCCTTGTCCTTTGGACTCAGTAAGATGCCAAAATAATCTGAATTTCATTGTCTGCCAGGTGCAATTACACTGGGCAACATTTCGATTTTTGAATTCTAATTTTCGTTTTTGTCGGTACTACCATTTTCTGAAATGTGTCTCCATTCATAACAAATCCCACCACACTCACACACACCAACGTTCCAAGGTAGTCATAGTCATTGATGGCTCAACGGTGAATGTATTAATTTCAGATATGTAATTTGTTCTGAATACAGTCTTGTTCTATTGCTAACGTCAGAATATGTTAGTGTGGCCGTTCCAAAGACCATACAGAGGGCAGACGTACCACGTCGTTTTCTGATGCATTAGTTCGGACGCACACTTTAGATGTCAGTAATACGCATGGCACCGTTTCACAGTTTTACAAAGGAGATCAGAGAAAATGCTGACAATGCAAATACACGCCCCCCTTTTGGAACTATTTAGCAAACGACCGTTCCAATTTTCAATTGTAAACTCCGATTCGCCGTTTCTAAGTAAGCATGAGTGGTGTGAGCTTTACAGTGTTGAGATTTTCGGATTCGATTAAAAGGCGTGGATTTTGCCTGAAGTCGTCCAGACAAGTTCAGTAACTGAAGACAGACTGGTCCTTTGGTACATATACATACAAACATACATACATACACCCATACATAATTTATCAAAGAGAAAAGAAATATCATAAGTCGAACAATTTTGTTTCTTGTCTCTAAATGCAATTTGCAATCGATGAACTTTTTTAAAACACAAACGACTTCTTAATGCTAAAAGGTTATTTTTGTTTAGTTTGTTAATAAAAAAAATAAGTCAGTCCTTAAAAAAAAAACGTTTTAAACTGAAATCCGTGTGGGTAGGAGAGAGCAATTACTTAGACACAACCGCAAAAAAGTTGCTTTGGTAATAACATAATGGGCCTGTTCACGAAACGCAGTGTGCCACGGATCGTGAACATCCTTATTATTAATGATAAAAAAAACGGTTAAATTATTAAATGTATGCCTGCTCTACTAAATAGTCAAAGTTAATATGTTGAGGTCTACAGAGATAAAGAGAGAGAGAGAAAGCGAAGAGCATTGATATCCAATCCAATGACGTGCTCAGTTATTGTGTGCCGTGCTACTGCTGGATGCGGCCCTCTCAGCATACGTCCTCGCTGTAGATCTACTACTGGGAGCTGCCGAGGGGGACAGTTGTTGCTGTTGTTGCGCCGCACTTTGGACGTCCAACGAATTGAGTGTATTGCTAGAGGCAGCTTTTTGATTGGGAAATAATACCGAATAGGCGGGAGGTGGATCCAGTTCCTCATAGTTGGGTGGTGCTGCAATTGTGGCGTGGCTGTCTTGTCCCAAGCCCGCTGCACTGGCCGCATTTGCACTCTGTAGGGCTGACTCGCGTTCATTGTTGGCGGCATGCTGGGAAGCGGAAGCTGAAAGTGAACGTATGGTTTGAATGTGATAGCTAAAGCGACAACAGCCAACTGAAGAAGGACAATGAAAGAGAGATTGATAGAGTGATCAAGTGATAGAGAGGGGGATTGTGTTTGAGACGATAGGAATTATCAATTTTGTTCGTTAGGATTTATTACGAGTTTTAAATTTGATTGTGAGGAGAAGCATGAACAAATGAGTGTTAAATGAGAAATGAGAAAACAAAAACATGAGGGATCACATCAATGCTTCGACAAGGCGTAAGTATAACCGCAAACCCAAAACACTTACCCCACAGGCCACAAATAAGCAAAGCCCCGCCACATAATAACATGCCCAGCATCAGGTAACCCCAGGGACCGTACTTGGAGAGATCGGAATTTAAGCCCACTCTTGTGCCATTTCGTCTATGATGATGGCTGCCCAAGAAACTGGTGGCATTGTCCGACTTTCCTATGCTCAAAGTGCTATTGCTGTCCACAGCAATCAGCTCATCTTCCACAGTGCCATTCTGTTGGGTGGGCCGACCTCTATGCACCGCAGTTGTATTATCTCCATTCAGCACATCTGCACCCGGGTCGAAATCTTTGGTGTTTTTTCCTTTCCCTTTCGCTATCGAAGGCACGTCGAAAGCAAATAGATTGCGAAACACCTCCAAAGCCAAATGCTCGAAGATGTCCGATTCCATGGTGGGCGGTACAGGATCTCCCAGGCGACTGCGCTTCCAGCACATGGCGTAATCCTCATCACTGTCATACTCATTGCTGTAGGGACAGTGGCGTATGCCATCGCAAATTAAGTCTTTGGAAATGCATAAAATTGGCTCATCTCTGCAATAGAAAAAATCCAATATTTAATCGCCCGCTCGCACTGACATGTGAGAACCAATTTCTGATAGCAACCAACTGAAACTTGTCATGTGTTTTCCTTACATTGAAACCAGGCAAGTTAACCACCTAAGTCTCAAACCCCAATTCTTTAACTAACGGCCGAATTACATCAATAGCGCGTTGTCCAACCAACCAACTCTCGTACATGTGAGACGCTGAATGCAATCAACATTGAGGTTGTTCCGACTCACAACTTTGTCAGTTTTAAATCGATTACACTTTTGTTTTTATTTATGCATTTACAGCTACACCGTGCTACAGAAATGGCTGCCCATTTGAATATTTAAGAAGAATTTACCCAATTTTCAAGCATTGATGTTTGTTTTTGCTGCGGCACTGGTCACCCTTTCCCAATACGGTCACCATGAGTTTGCTATTCAGTGTCTGATTGCCGTGTTCCCACACAATGCGGACACGTCCATGAAAGAGTCGAACAGGATCCTCCATTTCGGGAGCCGTGTCCTCCAGTTGGCATGGATCGACGCGCCACTGTGGCGTGTGTGGATCATGCGAACTAAACTGAAAAGAGGAAAAACGATCTCATTATTATTTCACTAGTAGTAATTACACCATGCAACAGTACAAATTAACAATAATAATACGATTCTACAGATAAACTTTCAGTTGACCGATCTTGGTAACGACCATACCCAAAACTTTGGAATTCACTGTTATGAAATTCCAATTTCTGTTTCACTTGCATTACAATCCGTATTTAAATCAGTTTTTCTTAAATCAAATAATCTGCTAATTATTTGGCATCCCGCTAGTTCGATGTTCTTGGCAGAGCTTCTTTCACATATAGGAGCGGATCATCATAGTCTCGGTTCAAAATGGCCGATAGTTTTTTTTCTTTCGAAAATTAGAACGAATCGAACCGCATTGGAAAAGTGTTGCCACCTTGTTTGCACAAGTTTCGAGTAGTTTTTATAACATCGAGGCAACGTTCCTCTACAAAACGTAATTTCTTACGGTTTGTTTAATCTTTTGTTCCTGTATACTTATTGAAATAGGCAAATTGCAGAAATATAAACGAGCGTGCAGAAATAAAAGCCGCGCGAGATGCTTTAGGTATTGATTTATTGTTGAATAGGAGGCACGTACGTTCAGGTACAGGTATCGAAATAGTTATATGGTACAGTGTGAAAGTTTGCAATATCCCAAAATACGCGGATCCATTCCCAGAGTTAAAATCTTAAATTACAAAATTATAAGTACAAAGTAAATTTATATTCTAATTTTTAGGTCCAAGGGTAAACCGGGCGACACAGAGCACATGGCTAGGTTTTTGCAGCGCACACGCGGAACGAGGCGAGCACGCTACAAAACCCGCCTACCGGGGCGCTTTGATGCCTCTATGTTTTGTAATGTGCAGCCTTTAACGTATTGTAAATTAAGATTGAAGTTTCTTGACGAATTTTCGGCTTTCAAATGATGCGCTCATGTACGTGTTGGATGACATTGCCAAAGAGCTCATAGACGGTAACTGCGGATGTGAACACGGCCACGACCTTAAAGTTTCTTGGTCGTGGTGTAAATCAGCTCCAAATTGTTTCAATGGATTGGCCCAACAACAAATAAAATAAGGTACGTACATTTGATTTACATAGTTGTCACATTTTCGAAAGTTGCGTATGGAACCGATAATCGCAAATGATTAACTCGAAAATTGATGTACATGGTACAAAGTACTCGAATTTGCCAATGATTACTTTCGAATTGAGATACTCAGCATGGCCCTTAAATTGGTCTACGCGGGGTCCAAACTGCATATAAGCCTAATCGGGCTCTAACCGAACCGATTGTGCGAATATGCCTTCTGTAGAACTTATCGTTACAATCTGATGCTCCGACAAACATATGCACGAACGTTTAGAAGACGAAGAAGAACGTAGTTTATAATCTAGCAAGTATTTTAAAAATCTAAAATTTGAGTAAATTTTTTTTTGTAAAAATAATGTTTGCCACATAATTTGGTGTGTGTATGTTTGTAGAAAATTACTCTTTTTAATTTTGTTGCTTAGTGTTATCGGACATCGAAGCAAACCAGAAAACAGTTGACGTTCCCCCATTGCTGTTGTCTGTCACAAAATCCATCTGATTTCATTCAGAACACATCTATGCATACTGTATGGACGTTTGTATTATACTCACATATACTCACACACTCATACACACATTATTCGGTATACATACATGCGAATAAACACACTTCCATACAAAGATACGATATCGGAATGCGCAAATCACCAACGTTCGGAACGTGACGTGCTATTAATTATTCAAAATATCGCATGGATCAAATGCCCATTCGCTCTCGCTCTCCATCTCCTAATCATCAGTCCCATTAATATTCCAAATTAATGTCAGGAGATTTGAGAATACGGAGTATGCATGCATACAGTAGTAGTTGGATACATACATACATACAAGCGATTGAGGTGTAACAGGGAAGACCCTGTCAAATGCATGAAGAATAATTTGACGAAATATTCGATCGATGTGATCGAAAACTATGTTTCAGAGAATTCCACATGTGTTGGAAAAGTCAACGTTTCAATTGAATGATGTCGAAACACGAAATCCAGTTCAGATCTATGCCTTGTTCAGAATGGCCAAATTGTAGTTGGTCAGTCCATCCGTCAATCCGTTTGTGATATTCAAATCACCCACGTACACCTACACCTACATACACAAAGCTGTCATAATTGTTGTCTCTTGCTGCGGTCCCATAATTACCACCTTAACTACTTTGTGTTCGTATTAATGGATCTGTGTACCCGCCGACTGTCCATGTACGCAATCCGTTGGAATTGTTTTCTTTGTTGACAAGCGCTTATTTGTTGGTACGCAAGTGAACAGGAATCTGGTCAACCTAATTTGCATACAATGGGTCGCAGAACAACGAAACCATAGACAAGTTCGAAAAACAAGTCAATAAAGGTCGTTCGTGTAAGGTCGATGCGAATGACCTCAACTTTTGAGTTGATCGACTTGAACAAACAAGAGTTACTCAAAAGTTGACACATGTACTAAATTTCGCAAGTTACTGCTGAATGATCGCAGCTTCGACAACTACAATTTAAAATTGAATGAGTACGCCTGTCCTGCTTTACAAAATATTGTCAACCGAATCCTGTGTTGTGACTTCTGGCGTGTATGATTTGAAAATGTGCTCATTTGGGAGGCGATGTCAGAATAAATGGAACTTGATGATCATGAATTACAGCCCATTGCTGAAATACAGTTTTTTTAAGTCCCTTGGTTCATGTTTCATATTTCGTTGGGTTGGGCTCGCTATACTGAAGTCATGCTACAGATGGTACTTACTATGCTTAAGGGACAACCGCGGCCGGGTTTTAATGTCGTCGATGCATTAAACTTATCTAGGAGCGTGTGAATTTTGCCGCCGGTCTCCCATTTGTTGTTGGGGGCAACATTTTCCAGGCGTTCCTTGTTTGTACTTGGCGCTGTGGCACGACGGCGGCTACTGTGTTTAGCTGGATGTCTTATTTTTGGCAAGATCAGCCGTATTATGAAGCCATAGTTGGGCGGCGCACTTAGTATCCTTGTACAGGAATGCTGATGTGCCGGTGCTGCTGCTGCTGCTGCTGTATTAAACTCCAAAATGAGACTAGATTCTTTGCCATCGCTCTCGATGAAATGCTCTTCCTGCTGGTTGCAGATGGGTTCGAATGTGGGATTGGCACGAAAGTCGACATCTGTAAAATAATTAAGAAGAACAATCAGTAAATCATGGGCGTACAAGGTGTCACTAGTCAATTCAATATACAAGTATATGTTCCAATAATTCCTAGATCGGACATGGGGTCGCTAAAAATGCATTACATTGCATTTCACCTGTAGCTACATAGTTTATTCCACGCCATGTCCCGTTAGCGGAATCGATTTCTATTGCATTCCAAAGTAATGTTGGGCACTTTCAACCGGATTACCATCTTGGATTACTGGATTACCCTGGAGTAGTGAATAATTGACTACTGCAAGTGTGGGCATCTAAACTAGTTCTGAAAGATAGTTTATCTTCTGTATTACACCATGAAGCGTCCATGCGTTACTTTTTTCATCCTATTCCGCATTACAGCGTAATGCGCCTTGTTTTTTGTTTGATTTCATGCAACATTTCTTGAAACGACCTCAATTACCGTTTCATGAGAAGAAAACAAATGCAAAACACATAATTTATTTTCCAATTTCTTCAACCCATAATCCGATTTTTTTCAATAAACCGAATCGGGGTCTGCAATTGCTGCGAACCTTTGAGAATGAAATAACTAGTATCCCGTTAATGTTTAACCTACACATGTTAAGTGGATTACTAAAATGTCCAATTATTCTCTGGAAAATCGATTCACAACGTCACGTTTTGTAAACTTATCACTTAACAGCCGACACATGTGTCAAATTCAATAAAGAAAAAATCATCAAATTGTTTTGTGCAAATCATGTGTTGTCGTAAAGGGGAGAGCCCGTCACCGGCTGAATAAATGATGTGACGTTATTGCACGCCTTTGTGTGCTGTGACTAAATATAAAATGGACTTGTCAATATCGTCACGTTGTTTTTAAACGTTCTTAAAACACTCTTAGTCTGCGTCATATTCCGAGAATGAGTTTTGCCATGCCAACCTTAAGGATTATCTGCTACATACATGTATAGAGGCTCGCGGAAAAGAAACTCGCTTGTCTTATACACATCTCAAGAATGCCCAAAGAACATAATATCACCATTAGTTGGTATAATCGGTCATTTCACAAAACATGCACCTACCGGCATTATAAACCAGGCCGATTCAAAAATTCCTGATTTGGCTGTTACACACATTTTACAAACTCGCAATCTCCTGGACCACAGTTCAGAATAGCGTACGAGGTTAAATGATTATATGTATGTGGGTTGAACTCAATCGGGTTATTTGTCAGTCATGTTTTGGGAACCCTAAGGGCGAATGACTGAAAGCCTCGATTGCTGAATTTCATCCAATATCTGAAAATGTCTTGAATAAATGAAAATATGTTGCAAACATATTTTCTATTCTATGGCGTTGCAAACGGCGATCTTGTTTGTGAGTTACATATATGACGTTCAGACATAAAGCACACATCTGAGCGATCAATTAAGCAAACTGTATTTGTTTAATTTAAGTTAACCCCTTTGACTTGTTTCGTGCACCGTCACACACATTCTGGCAGTTGTATGTATGTATGCCAGATAGAGCACAATTCACAGTGCGGTAGATGGGATAGCAAACTGTGAAATATCTAAGCACAAACTTGAAAACTTCTACTCAATTGTGTGTAAATTTGATCTTAAAAGGGCACCCAGTGTAGATTTACTCAAGTAAACAACTACTTACTTATTTAAAGTCCTATCAATTTCCAAGCATACTCAAATGTAGCACAATCTACTAAAGCTGAGTAATATTTACTCCTCCATATGAACTAAACGTACCATAATTGATTTGCGTATGTGTTGGAATTGGAGTGGTGGGTGTATTAGTCTCACTTACAGCAATTATGAATTTGCTTGAACTCCAATGATTTGTGTGATATTAAAATGACTTTGCTCCATGACACAGAAATCGCTCGACTGAAGATGTCGTGAAAAACTCAACAATACCCAAACGTGTATGTAGAATGCTTGTTCTTGAGGAAGTTCCTACGAATTTAAATAAAGGGGTTTACAAAAATGCATAGAAACTATGTCAGCTCCGAAGCTCGCAATTCAAGAACAGAGTTCGCTCACGTCGAACTAAAAAAAAACATTGTACAACAGTAAGTACCTGTGCTTCTTTGTCGCGCCGAAACATGGGTAATTGCGAAAACAGATGAAGCTGTGCTGGATGTAATTGAGAGAAAATCCTTCGCAAAGTCTATTGCCCGGTCTGTGTTAACGAGGAGTGTAGACGTCGGACGAACCGTGGGCAGTATGAACTATACACCGACATGAACGTAAATACAGCGCGGGCTGGGCCACGTCGGTCGAATGAATCGAAATCGAAATGGAGAAACTTGTATGGTTAATCGTTTACAGTAACCTGTCCCACCACATCCACTTAAAACGCCAAATGGTCAATGGTGACATATTTTTAAAGTTTGTTTTTATTCATTTTCGAGAATTGAGCTTTTCTTACAATTGTTACAACTTTGCTAGTCGACATAGACTTGTTTCACATTTCTCGCACTTGTGTTCCACCGTGACGCCGTGCACACACGAATTGTTCAAACACACACAAGTACAAAATTAATAAATGAAATGAAAACTATCACCGAAATGTCGGACTAGTCCTGACGGGTCAAGTCAAAACGTCACGACTAATTTCACTGGAACCAAAAATGGTCACAAATCACTGATAGAAGTCAAAGCAAACGACTGCTTCGTAAAGTGGTCCGTGATCCAGTCTAATGTCCAAATGTATCTATGAACAGAAACAACTTCACAAATGTGAACAAACATTTAACTGATACGATTGCAAATGTGTTGGTGCCATTGGGTGGTGGGGGTTCGACAGTGCTTTTCAACAAACTTCTGGCTGCTCGTAAATTGGGGCCAATCAATTGCACACCTACAGTACCGTACGATACCCTCTACGTAGGCACGACTGTCCGTATGTAGAAAATGTGCGGTTCAATCAAATTATAGCAGATTGATTGATGTCTATGTCACGTTCCGCACGTTGTAGGTATGACGATCCAAACTTCGACAATTTAGTTTTAATAGGGTCGACGATCTTGCCGTTGCGATTTCATCGTTTAGCAAACTTTTTATTGGCACAACAAAGCAAAACCCAAAATTCATAGTTAAATACTTGTCGAACTTTGAATTGCGGTGTTAACATCGACTTACAAATTGGGCATGGGTTTTCAAACCATTTCCCTAGATTGACCAATTTAATGTGATACGATCGCTTCTATTTCTTAATCTCGTTTTATATCTTGCAATTATGTATTGTGCTTGACACTATTAGAACGAACAAGGTGCAGTCGGACTGTTCAGAATTGAACATGGATATTCTGTCCAGTCTGTTATCAATTACACAATCTATCGGAAATCATACAGTCCACTCGATACAAACAGAAGTATGAGAATTAAAGATGAACACGTTTTTTATGGTGTTGGGTTTCCTAAGTACCTGTGTATTCAAATGCACGCTCGTGGTGGCGAACAAATAGATACGGAGAAAACGTTCTGCGATAAGAAGAACGGCGCACAAACGCACACACTACGGATATTAATAGAATGTAGGACTCGTGCTCGGTCAGCTTTCTTAACGTGTAAAGAGTCGCCGGAGAATGTTATAATTATGATTCATATTCATATCATTCATAAATACTCTGCCTAAGTCATCAAACATTCAAGAATCGTCTAAAATAAAGTGGACGGTAACATTGTGCCAACGTACGGGCAAGATTCGTAATGCGGGACAGCGTAAGCTTTCATTAGGTACGTATGGCGATGTTGAAGGGTAGGACAAAAAGCACACTGCTTTTCTCACAATTTCAATTGGTAAGTCAAAAACCTTTCCTATATCACTATATGTTACTAAAATTGGCTGTCGTCTATGTGAGACAAACGGTAGCTCGTCTGATCTACATATCACTAGATATCATTTATATAAAGCCACCATACAAATGCAACTCCTAATGAGGAACGTATATTCATGTGGTTAAGTCGACGGATACCTCCAATTTTTGTTCTTACGTTTCGCGTTTCGGTGTAGTCGCCGCGAGAGAGAACCAATATATTCAGATTGATTGATAATGTAAATTACAGTGTGAGGTACTTATTTTACTCAGGCGTATTGACATAGTCCATACCTGTGTAAATCTTTATGTTTGTGCTTAAGACAGATTTGAAATAAATTAGAATTGGTTCTGTATATCTTCTGTTTGTGTGTTTGTTCAAACAGGGCGTGACAACGGTTTCCCTTGTGAAATGTCCATAAAATTAAAATCACCAGTCAAAGTATTGACTCTAATTTTGAATAAATCAAAGCTGGTGTAATCCACCAAAAAGCTCACAGTCCCACATTACAAATCTCTCTCCTAAATCACATGTTTCGTTCTCGCAAAATAAATCGGCAATCATATCTTATCCCATATCACATGATCTGCTCGAGAGAGAGAGATAGAGAGATAGACGTAGTTTTGAGTTTGCTTTGCAGAGTTGATTCATGTCGGTCATAGTCGAACCAAAATCAAAACTGCTTTTTATGCCAGTTCTTGAAACGAACCGAATGGTCGAAAGAAGCATAACCACAAAATGTAAATGAAACGAGTCTCGTAGCTGCTCTATACAATGCGGGCGTCGTTTTGTTGTTTTTCTTTTTGGTTTGAGTGTGAAAAAAAAACCAAAATCCCAAATAAAGAGCGCTCTTAATGGAAAATGTACTCATTAATGGAAGTGCAAAAGAATAGAAAACCTTGAAGACGACGAGCGCACATGACTGAATGGATGGAACTCAATGATTTTTGTTTATTCTTTTTTTTTGTTTTCTTTCACAAAACTGAACTTTGACTTTCAGCCCAAACACAACTTTCTTTTCCCGCAATCTGCTGCCATCTCTGCTCCGCTTCTATGAAAAATAACCACGGAAACGGCGAAAAGCTTAAGGTCAAAACCACAAAACAGTTATGCACCAAATAATAGCACTTGGGGATAATTACAGGCACATACATACACACAAACCAGATAACACACATCACAGACGACTTTGATTTTCGAGAAGGGGAAACGTATTCGTGGCCCGAATGAACGGGCCACATTGCTTTGTTTGTTATTTATTTATATACGATTGTAGCACCGGCTCAATGACATATCTGCGGGCAGAGTCTGCGTTAGACTGGTTTCAACTCGATCCAATTTTAAAGTTAAAAAATTGAACATTGTCGTATTTTCTCGCACCTCAAGACAATGAGCAAATGAATACAACAATCGAATGAGAATTACTCGATTTGTATTTTCCCCCAACCCCCCACAATTTATGCAAACTCACACCTCTCGCCAATGACAAAACCCGTCTACTTTTTGACCACAGCAACAACTGAGTACAACGACACTTTTTGGGCTTCCTGATCTATTTGGCTTAACATCATCAGAATCGAAAACTCAAACATGACCGTGCCAGCATAACGTTGTCACAAAATTGTGGAAAACATACGTGATACAGTTTATTATTTGGAAAATGCACTACTAGAATATCGTCTACGATGGCATTTCCGAAATGTTTCTGAAGAAACATCTCAATGTAACAAAAACAATATCTACCAATTGTGATCAAATCACAATTTTAGAACTCTTCAAATCTATTGAAATTTTGTAAGATTTCAAAAATTATCTACAACACTGAATTTTCCATTGGATTTCTTTCGCTTGGCGGTCAAAAGGTTGAAGGGGTCGTATTTGAAGTTATTGCCAGTGCCAGAATCCACCAAGCTAACCGTAACACCAAGCTCGTGCAGTCTTTATATCATGTTTATTCTGTAATAGCGAAACAACAAACAACGTAATTGTTTCGCGGTTTCCGCTTTATAAACGGGTGAGTGCGTTTTTCCGATGATGTAAATGTGGGTCAATATCTGTTCACAGTACATTTGCTACAAATTCACAAACATCTGAAACTGCTGAACATAAATGATGGTGCACAGTTCTCGTATGTGTGTGGAAAATGGGCCCTTGAATAGCGATGAGATGGGTGCGTGCGTGCGTGCATTCGCTACATTGGAAATAGTAAAACTCTAACGGAACAAGGTCTTGTACTAGTTTTAATAAATAATCATTCAATCGCTCGCGCATTCTTCCAATCACAGTGCCGCGGATCATCGTAAGCATAAATGTACATAAGTGTGTAGGCATGTACATATGTGTGTGATTCATTTGTCGATAAGTACGACCATATAATTCAAACCAAACAATTCAAAAGGCCGACAGGTGTGTGTTTTATACAGAAATGGTTGCAATAGCCTTACCCGGATAGAACAAAATATGCACCCTTATGTATGATTATATCTGGCCCAAGGACAAGAACGTTTTGGGGATTTTTGGGAAGAGGCAGCAAAGTGTTGCCGTTAGAGAAACTTTCTTCCATTATGAATAGAAGTGAAGCGCTACGACAGCTAGCACCCCCCCACTCTTCGCCATAATCTTGATTTCATTTTACACACGACTGCCATTAGACAAACAAAAAGCAAAAGAAAGAAAATTGTCTTAACCGTAAATGATGAGGTAACGATGGCATTGTTGTTGTGCCGGCCAAGCTCTTTTGGAAAAGGAGGAAGACGAAAATAGTGAATAGGAAGACCCACAACAAATGAGGTAAACAGTAATGGCGAAACGAAACATGTTATCGCTCTGCTGAACGCATAAATCGTAAAACTTTATAAATGAGGAGCTGAATATTTACAGCGCATTTTGAACATACACTAGACTAGACTAGACTATCCGTGAAGTAGAATAGAGATGTCATTTGAGATTGCGAGAAATCAAGTTTGGATTTAAGGTGGACCAGATTCCCAAAATCCCTATTCAAAGTTGTCCACATTTTTAGCAGTGGATCTGGTAAAACTCTGCTATTCTTCACATACGCTCTTATTTGTGGTTATTATTGACATAAAACATTTTACTCGAAGTTTATTCATCGAACCGTTTTTAAGAGTTGACAGCTCCTCAAATTTGTCCTGTCACTTTTTTACCGCCACTAAACGGCCACAGAAATTATTTATTTATTTAATAACTACAATACAAAGTAAATTTATCTTGGGATCCAAAGGTGAACCGAGTAAAATACCAAACTGAACGATATATTATTGCTTGAGAAAATGGAATGATAGGAGTTATTTGAACTAAATGTAAAGCCGGCCCCGAACGTCTTATGCTTTCACGAATGCCCATATTTCGGAATGCCCACATTCACTACAAATGTGTACATTAGGACCAGTACATACGTATTTAAGGAATTTCTCCAAACGAGCGTGCTGTACATGATTTAATTTGTATACCGAATGATCGGAACCTATTGATTAAATCCGGATCCGAACGCCTAATGCTTTCATTTGCAGGTGCCACTGCCATTTACGAGGTAAAACGGCCCGAATTACCGAATAAAAAAAATATACATACATAATTCAATCCAAAATTGACAGTACCAATGAAATTTTCAAAAAGAAAACTTATTTTGTTTGTAGAAAGAACCGACCTTGCGTAACATAGGCAAACTCATTTGTTTCGAATGAGAAAGCGAACACATACCTAAATATTTTTTGTAGGAAAGCGAATTAGCCAAAAATGTTTTTGCGAATGCCAATGTTCAAAATGATGCGAATAATTCGCATATGTGAAAGCGAACTTCGTTGCATCCCTAGTACCGACCATTACACGTGGTGTCCGGACGGACATAATTACATGTACATAAGTATGGAGATTTATAAGTGTTTCCCAGTTATCGTCAGGCAAAAGAAACTAGAATTTAGTTCGTTAATTCATCAATTAGCGACGCGTCGGTAAAAATGTTTGCTTTTTGTTGGTATTGACCGTTTGTCTGGCTTACGCTGCTTCTACAACAACGAGTGATCGTTAAAAGGCTGACAGACACACATGCATTTGCAACATGTGTTGCCAACATCTCATCGGTATCGTGTATCGTATCACGTATGTACGTACATCCATGCATACAATAAACAACATTTACTAACGGTCAATTACGGTCACTGATCACTGGAGAAACCTGTTTCGTTTTTGTTATTGCAGTTAAATGATTTACGGCCGATCGGCCGCTTTGCGGTAGAGATGCAAATATGCCGACCAACGTGTCTCCCCTCCCCCCACACACAACAAACAAAGTGGCAACAGTGTTGCCACTGTTGTCTTAATGTAATGCAGGTATGTATGTGTATGCATGTAGTTACATATATGCACGAAATTGAAGTTAAAAATAGAAAATGTGGACAAAAAGTTCAGCTGTTAACTGGTGTCAACCTACTTGTGTAGACCGCAGCACCCGGTATCGATGTTACACTGTTGAATAGACACCAAATACCAATCATCAGACTTAATGTGAACGTTGTTGGGCTAGTGTAGGCGTTGTGCTCTTTGGATTTGGCATGTCTGCGGAGTTTGATAACGTTTTTGGCATTGTTGTTGCTACACATGCACTTTGCGCTGTTAGCAGTTGCAACCATTTTGAATTTCTTTCTTACTTCTGGCAGAGCCAACTCGTTTCAAATCCCGGTTAAATGGGAATTTGACGTTAATGTTTGCGGCGGCGGATCGTATGTCCTCACAGAGACTTGAAGCACTTCAAAAGCATTTCCAGAGCTTTATATTTAAAGATTTTAGACTAACAGAGATCTGAATCATTGAAATTATAACGTGGAACAGCTGGCAAAACACAGACACTTAAAGTGGGTAGCACACACATATAGGAATATGCACGATTATTCACGACACGATGTTTCCACAAACACTCGCACTCACGCTCGCCTTAAAGAAGTTCTGTTCGTAAAAAGATTTCGACGCGTTTTTAATTTTATGCATATTCTCATCACATTGTCCGGCTCGGGCTCGTTTTTGTTCCACCAACGTCGTTTGCACACAGTTAATTAACTAAATAATGAAAATATATTAAAAATAGAACACTCATTTCGAGTTTTGTACGTTTTGCCGTTTTTATTTTTCTTTTTTTTTTGCTTCGCCGCACTCTCTTAATTCACGCGATCTCAACACCGTCTGTGCTCGAGTCTCATAGTAAACTGATCTTCAACTTTTGGTTAATACAATGAAGACATATGGCCGAACGACTGTCTGTCCGCCTGCCTGCCTGTCCTCACTGTGGCGCAGCTGAGCCAAGCCGATCTTGTTGTTGTTTTGAGCTGACAATGTACACGTTTATTTACACACATACGAGTGTTTGGATGTGTACACCTAGTCGTAAGTAGTGCCTGCAGCGTTACCACCTTTTTTTTAAATGCCCAAGTATTCATTCATTACCCCGAAAATACCCTAAGGAAATAGGTTTCATAATACGGAACGGAAAATGAATTTTTCACGCGATTTTGTTTAATATTCATGAGACAGCGGCTTGATTTTCTGGAGAAAAAATACTTATGACGAACATTTTTAATCTTGTCTAAGCACCTTATGTACCTTCCGCAATGTATGTATTCTGTTCCACAGTGTGCAATTTCCTAACCGATAATTTCGCAAAGCAATCATTTATTGCTGATAAAAAATGGCTACTTAAGTGCCAATTTAAGATAACTGCTAAAGAATTAATAGTTTTTAAAATGTAGTTACAGGTTCTATGCTAAAAAGATCTTAAAGATCCACCTGGAAATTCTAGATGGCTGTCATTACTTTTTGGAATGTTCACTACTGTTTCAAAAAAAAAACATATGTACTCTTGGGTCGCGATATATGTATGGACAATGTATAACGTCGACTAAAATGTAGTGAACTTTTTGATCAACAGGAAATTGCTCATATACAGGGATCGGACTTATTTAAACGATCCCCATAATGCGGATAAATTCTGGCAACGCAGCGTTCCAAAATTGTCATGGAAATGATGAAGCAAACAGAAACTTTTGTTACGGGTTATGAAGAGAGTACACATAGTTACCGTATGCACGAGCGCTCTCTTAAATTTTCCAGTGAGAGCAGCGCTACCACTTTACTACAATTGTAGTAGATCTACTACCTTTTCTTCATCCTTAAATTTATGTACGTACATTTTGATTTTGCTACATTTTGTGTACATTCGTGAAAACAAAAAAAAAATCCAGTTATGAATTAGGGCTAGGTAAATTTTTGACAACAGGCTGGAAATATTTGACAACCACAAAACAAACACCAGCGCCGAAGAAGATTGCATAGCACAGACCGAATTGCTGCGGTTGTCGATATATTTTGTGCGGCGGGTTGCCGCCGGTATTTTTCAGTTTATGAATTTCATAAAAGTGTCCCAATCGATTTAAATAAAATAAATTATTTTTTATTTAAAAACAGTTTTCCACAATACACTATTTCCCAGTGTTTGAAAATCTGCTACATTTTAACAAAAAAATGTAGCAGATTTGCTACATTTTCTTCGCCTCAAAGTGGTAGCACTGAGTGAGAGTTAAGTTCAAGAGACATCACTCGCCGAATCCAGGGTTGTGGGATTTCGTTTTTATTCTATCGCCAAATTTGATGTCGCAAATCGCCAAAACATATTTTGTATACCGAAAAGTGGAAATTATTGTTTTCCATGAATAAAAATGTATTTAATTTGAAGTGACATCTAGAGCAGACCTTCCCAAATTGTGGGGCAGGCCCCCAGGGGGTCGTAGTGAGTTTTACGGGGGCGCGAAGGCATTTAAGTTATTCATAATCAACATCAACTGAATGAAATGACATATCATGTTTTTTTTTTATTTGACTAAGTCTCCCTATAATTGCATTGCACAGTGGCACTGTGGGATCGCTTCATACATTTTTGTGCAAAAAATAGAAGGAGTAGTCCGAGATCATTGAAAGTTGGCACCGAGCATTATATTGACTAAATTAAGAAAAAAAATCGGCCACGCCCACCGTCCACCGCCCATACAATCCAAATGGATTTTTCGCATACAATTTTTCCTATCCGGTCAAAAGTGTTCAAATTTGGTACATACAGTTTCTAGAATTAAGAAAAGATGCGTGCCAAGTTTCATCAAAATCGGCCACGCCCACCGCCCATACAGATTATAGATATGATTTTTTTTTTTAATATTTTGTTTATTATTCCACAAAAAACTTTATTTATTCTTCATCTATCATTTCTTTGACTACATCATCACATTCCAAATCCTGTTTGGATGGCTTATGTCTTAGGCTGGTTATAAAAGGGTCTGATGAAACCAGTAAGCGATGAAAAATATCAGTGTTTGTCGCAACTCTACTGCATTTCCTAGAAAACATTAACCCATACTTCCTGTAGTCCTTATTTCTTGCTTCTTCCGCTTCTTCACTTAGCATACCAATAGGAAGAATTGCTGCATCCATGATGTCTTTTCCATGTATAAGTATTTTATGCACGGTGATCGGCATGAAATACCAACCATATTTTTCAACGAACAGTTTTGCCGTATCCCAAGTATAGTTTTTGAACTTTTCCGAATTGATTTTGTGGCCACACGTTATTATTTGTAATATTATTTGTAATTAATTCTAAAAATCATATGGTTTTGTTTTTATTTATCTCTATGCACTGTTTCGCCCGAATTGTTAATTGTTGTTGTTATATTCAATATTCAATAAATAGCTGGCCTAAAATTATGCAATACTTTTTTTGCAAAAATTTAATGAAAATTTGCATGACTTTTACCAGAAATTTCTAGTTTTCTTCCACTTCCGGAAGTTTCCTAAAAATATTTTTTGGTTTAATCGAAAGAAGACATTCCCACCTTTCATTTTATAAAAAGAACGGCTTGGAGGAGAGTGGAGCTACATTTTTTTGTGTCCATTGAAAATCCAAAAAAAAATTTTTTAGCGGCTTACAGATTTGGACATATCTTCCTAACGGTTTATGATATCCCCATGATTTTTTTTTTTTAATTTATAGAGAAATACTATATTTTTAAAATATATTAAAGTCAAATGGCATTATCAAGAAAATTTTACATATATGGACCACTGCATTGCATGAAAATATAAGTCATTTCTTGCTTAGCACCCTTGCAGGGACTTTCCCTCAATTTTTCACAAATAGAATACAATTTTTCGAAAAAACCATAAATGCACATTTCGTATTTAAACAGTTCTCTACAAAACTGCATCTTTAAATTTTTGAAATTCAGTAGTTGAAAAATTGATTTATTGACACCAAAATCCCACAGTGAGTGGTAGCGATAGGACATATGAGTATTGGAAGAAGGAAAGAGCGAGTAGTGTTTTTGTCATTTGACTTGAATTTGAGAATGTCACAGCTGGTAGAATTGCCGGAAGATAATTCCACATACGAATGATGAACGGATGAGAGTCTCATGGATAGTCACGTATCCTTGCTGAGCCAAACAGAAAAGTAAGTCTTCATTCATGAATACCGCCGTTCCACTCACCGAAATACGAACAAATCCTAATTGTGAAAGTCGTCAATCGTGTCCAAAACTCGGTCCCACATTTGGCGAGAAAATGCCACACCTGTCAACCCCGGCCGCATCATTTCAACATCAGTGTTACCCTTGTTTACAGTTCATTCGCCATTCGTTTTGTTCTGTCTCTGCAGAAACGTTCATTTCATCCTTGCTTGCATTTGCCTTTAGTTACGACAGCGGCTTTGCATGAGTCAAAAATACAAAAACAAATTATGATTCATTGCAAATACGGGTGTACACAGTCTCATTTGAACGACTTAACACTTAACCCACTTTCCGTAGTAGACACAGTGAAGCAATTTGGCAACAGGGCTTTATAAAGATACATTGACAAATGCCAAAAGTCATTTGAAGAAAAATAAAAAACTGCGCCGAGATACGAACAGAAATATTTATTTATCCTTGAATGGCATTTTTCTTACTGTTTTCAGTTTTTAGCTCAAGCTCAAGCAAGGTTCCCCGGAGATTCGATCGTCCCTCAAACACGCCGTCGAAGAGTGTTGTTGCCGCAGCATTTTTGTATGTGTATTGTAGGGTATGGCTTACCATGTCCCAGACATCGTAATCTTGTAGTTTGATCCGCCTGACTATGTCGATATAGACTTATAGCCCATTATTCACCTGACGGCGATATTCACCGATCGCATCTGAATTTAACGATTTTTCGATGAATCGTTGTTTCGTGGATTATTCATTATTTCGTAGACGTCGAGCTATCACTTCAAAGTAAATATGTTCATACATATATATTCCGATGTCCACCATAAGAATCAGGTTACTCTGCATTTCTGTATGTATATACAGATTTATATTCATCGTGTCATGTTGTTTCACCATAAATATCTGGTTCACCCATTTTACCAAACTCAATACCTAAGGCCGTCTCATAGGCCAAGCAATGAGCGGCGAGCGGCAAACAAATAAAACACGCCATTTTGCCGCTCATTGCGTGGCCTCGGCCTTAGAGTATATATCTGCCAGACTGTGTAGAGAAGACCCTGGACTCCGTTTCAAGCTGTACATAACTCCGGTATACGTACATTACAATTAGCTCGATAATTGGTTGCAGTCTCTTTTGGAACATGCGAAAGCTGAACAACCGAACAGCCACAGAACACACATATTGTGCATCGCAAAAGCATTGCAGCTGAAGTTGACAGCCGTCGCATTTTAGGCCATAATTTCAACTGTAGACTATATCTGGTTTGGGTTTGGCTGGGATTGTTTTATTCACTCACAACGAAGAGTAAACGTGATCGCTCCGAAGTCTAAAAATAGACGGCGCCCGTTGTGACTTCCAAACAAGTCACACGTACACACATACATATGTACTTATGGATATTTAAAGTTTACATGTATACGTTTGAGCCCACGGGGGTCGTATGACAAGTGTGGTAAATTTCTCAATAAGGTATACATTTCTCAAACTGGTAACATCTAATTTATTATATACATTTTTCAATGCTTTGTTCTGCAATGTTTAGAACTATAGACATACAATTGGGACTACATTCAATCTCATTGGAATGACTAGCGTGTCTCTTGACAGAAGTTGGTCGACAACGATTGGATTCGAATAGAGCTGATAAAGTCGCATATTCATACGAAGACATATTTGAACTCCATTGCAAACAAACCCTCAGACATTCTGGAAAAACTCCTAACGGTGAATACTTCAGAATTCGACCAGACATGTGTGAACAAAATCAGAAAATATTCCTGTGGACAAACCATACAAAGTTAGTTAGGAACTGGTACTACCTATATATATATACATATGTACATGTACTAATGAGTTCAAATTAATAGAAAAAATTGAGTTGTGGTGTTTTCGGTGTCGATATCCGGTAATACTAGTTCAGTTATTGCTTGTCATTGGCAACATTTGAAGTAATTTTGAAAGGTTTTCAACTCCGACTTGTTTTTAAAACAAATGCAGTGCACTTGCGGTAACGTGAACACTGCCTAACGTGAACACGCTTTTTTTACACTAACTACTCTGTAACGTGACAAACTTGAAAGCTCTACAACATGAACCAATTTTATTCAATGCATTCATTGTCATAAAGTGTTAGGCAACACTGAAATCTATGACAATTTCTTTTAAATGTTCGGGGGGTCCCCTTTTAATAGGGTCCGTTAAACTCATACAACCACAACATGAGTTGTGTGAAGAGGCAATTGAAATCTTTGACAAGGGCTTGCAATGGACTGGAGAGACAATGGTGGGCCAAAGTGACATGAATGCACTCAGACGCTTAAGGGAGAAAGCAGTATTCCAGCTACTTGAGAAGAAAAAAGCAGCAGAAAAAGATTATGGACTTCTTTAATGGATACATTTGATATGCTCTTCACACCTGTGGATATTTTTGTGATCTCGTTTTGCTATTTTTTGTGAATTTTCCATAGCCACTGATATTTTTACGATCTCTTTTTTTACTTTTTTTTAAATAAATTAGAATCTATAATTTACTTATGACTATAACAAAAAAAAACTATCACGCTAGAACGTGAATAACGAAATTTAAGGCTATTTTTTCGCTAACGTGAACTCTCTTGGTTTTCATTAGCTCACGTTACCGCGAGTACACTGTACTGGTTAAACGCACGTACTCCCTCTCTTGTAAATGTTTAGCAAAGAACTTGGGACGGCTGCCGTCTGTATGGTCTTTGGTATTTTCTCTGTATGGTCTTTGCCTTAAACATATATAAGCTTTTACAGTTAAGCTTTCATTTAGTTCAGCCGCGAACCGGTGTGAAATGAATTCGAACAGCAAAAATCAGATACACCAAAGCAAAGAGTACATACACTCTTTGATACACCACATCGCGTTCATTTACTTCAATACCCAGCAGGAAAAATGTAAATTATTTAATTTATTTATTTAACATATCGCTCCTTATATACAAAAGCACCACAAGTCAAAATAAGCAAATTATACAGGAGCGTCATTTTTAAAAATAATTGTAATTATTTTATGTTTATTGTAAAAACTATGTGTTTTCGTTTCGGGTGTTTTCGATCATAAAATGACGGCTGTTTTAGCGAAACATGAAAGTTTCATCGTTTAAGAAGCATTTTATGCAAAAAAATTATTTTTGATATTTTTTGAAATGTGTGACTTTTGTATTTAAGGAGCGATATTCCAAAGATTAGACGGGGTAATGCCACTTGACATCTGCAGAACATGGAATGTGTTGTTTCGTCGCATGAGAATTATTAATATAATATTATTATTATTATAATAAAAAAAGGATGCTTTGTACACTAAGCTTCTCATACAGAGGGCAGACGCCCCAAGTCGCTTGCTGAACATTTCCAAGAGAGTATTTGTTTTCAAAATACTACGATCCATTTGTATGGGGGGTTACCACAATTTACTTTCCCATATATTTGTAAAAGAAAAATTGTTTACTTTGTTACTGATTTTGAAACATCAAAATATGAAATCCTTCTGAACAGTGAGCCCTTCGATTTTCATATGTAAATTTAATAAATTTCCAATATTTGTGAAGTTTCGTTTGATCCGGAGTATTATGGGCCACTGTGGAAAGACATGACAATTACGAGACATGGATATTACGAAACAGAGAAAGGTGCTTCGGAAACATTTCTTAAGCGGGCCAAAATGATTTTGTCCACCTGTTATTTTGTGAGAACTATTCAGAGATAAACTGAAGCTCATCGTACAGATAATTAGAAATACCAAATTAATTATATATTTTTATTTTGAATACGTTCAGAGTTTGTTGAATGTTGGATCAATTTGTATCAGTAGTTAGAATTTCATACAGGAATGCGTATCAGTCTTTGTGAACATTTTACATTTTCCCATATATTTCTCCAATACTTACAATGTACATATGTATGTATGTATATGAGGCAATTCTACATCCAGCAGATGTCCTTAATATATAAATCAATGCGAACAATTTTAATTTGTCATCGCAGATATCTATGAATAGTACTGCCGTATAAAAATATGGATTGAGAAAGTGCACGTCATTCGATATAATCCCGAATATAAAATAAGTCATTGGAGCCGTCATTCGTACGTATGGATCGTAGTCGTCCACGTTGCATGGAGTCATTCAGGTACTGCCAGAGACGGCGTGATTGTTCATGCTCGTATGAAACTGAATGATGATTAACAAGTACGTGGTAACGGCCGCAACGATCTGATAAAACAAAAACGATCTGATATAAATCTGTGTACAGTGAATGTTGTCATAATACCGAGGTTATCAGTTTGAAGTTCATGTTGAAAAATCCAGCAGCGGTAAAGCTGTTCTTATGCTGCATCACTTCCATGGAGAATATCTGGACAATTTGGCAAAACTCGGAGGCCATGATACAGTCTGTGTTGATCCGGTGCAATAGTCGGCCCGTAGACGACATCTGTGGAGTAGTAAAGTACATATTGAGAGGCAATATCTGATAATGTTGGAACACTTACTGCGTTGCCTGTCATGCAACAGGTACTGACATTGACAACAATGACGGTGACTTGCACGAGAATCCAGCAAATGATCACCGTCAACTGATAGCTGTTCATGTGCATTGTCTGAGCTATCACAACGGCAAACAGGTTGTACCCCTGGATGGTTATAACGCCGAATGAGGCAGTGGTCAGCAGAAACAAATGCCAGGCGAAGAGTCGCAACAGTAGTTCTACACAATCTGACAAGTTCGCATAGATTCTCAGCAGTTGCTTCAGTATCTCCACCGAGCACTGAGGCTTGGACGATGTTACGGCCAGGACGTTCTGCCTGCTCGTGGGAGGCCACAAGAGGTTGTCGCCGCCATAGCGTGCCAATTCGCCATTGATGACATCGAATTTCGTTTTCAACACAAACATCAAATTGTAAAACTGGAATTCTTTAAAGGTCAGCAGTAGTATCGGGAAGAAGCACACGAACCAGAAACAGCCCGACCAAAAGTTGATACTTTCAGGGCCCGAAAAAATAATGACGCAATTCACCATTGACAGCGAGGCGGTTACCAGGAACACCACCGCGAATTGGACAAACAATTTATTCCGCATACCCGAGTAATTCAGTTCGCGACCCGTAGCCTGCTCCAGTTGATGGTCGATCTTCGATATCCATGAAAGCAAGCGCTGTAACCGATCTAGGTTCATCCACGTATTCAGCACGCCATAGCCACCTAATACGAAGAGAAACACGATTTGGCCCCAAGTGCTAAAGTAGGCTATAACCATATCCTTGTGCAGTTTTTCCAGGTCTTTGGCAGTGCCAATGTGGCAAACACCAACAACAAAACCCACTGAAATCGGTACAACAAATATCAAATGGCTCATGCAGTCGTTTCAAGTTTCAGTAAGCCAACCCACCAGACCACTGCAACTCACTGGGACCACTTACCCAAGTAGATTATGGCTCCCGCAAGAGACCACACGGCCGCCCATACATCCCACACAACAGTACTGCGTTCATTCAAAACGCAAAGTGGGTCCAACAGTATTGGCATGAAGCCAAACAGCTTAAATATTCTCAAAAATGGATACACGACAAAGCCGAAATCGTTGGCGGTGAAATTGTCAAAGAAGTAATGCCGCACTTCCCACAAATAATGCTCGTAGTTGACCATATTCGAAATGGCCCCTATGTTGTCAGCAGGCCAACTAATCAATCATGGCCAGCTGGAGAGCACTGGCACCCAATTAGTATCCTCTTGTCAGTGCTACCATCAGTGTAAAGACATGCGCCGTGCCCGACGCAACAGGCTACAGGGTGGAGTGCCCGCGATACATGGCCACTGCAGATGCCATTCACAACTGGTTAGTCGTGACCCTGTTTCTTCAATACACCCATATGTGCAGTTGTTGTGGATATTTCTATAACGGTTCGGGGTACACTGACAAAATTATACTCCCAAGGAATATATTTGCCATTGAACCACTTCACCAGTTG
Organism: Hydrotaea cyrtoneurina; assembly: GCA_958296145.1. Classification (NCBI taxonomy): domain Eukaryota; kingdom Metazoa; phylum Arthropoda; class Insecta; order Diptera; family Muscidae; genus Hydrotaea; species Hydrotaea cyrtoneurina. The sequence continues at coordinate 81,074,824 of OY282516.1, forward strand.
TCGCCATGGAGGAGATTGTTCTACAGAAGGAGTTGACCAAACACACAAAGGGAAAACGTTGGTGGTGGTGGTCTATCTTTGTATTTCTTTTCCGGATACCAGTATAACCACATCGTCGGAATATGCAACAATCTTTGCGCGAATTCTCAGAGAATGGTATTCACCGCTAGAAGCCACTAGAGCGGAGATAGATGTCCCCCTTGATTTCGGTGAGCCGAGGCTAGAGTTTGATCATGTTCTCAATCCAGCCTACCAACAAGTTTGCTACACCTCTTTTCAATTACCCGATATCGATGAGAATGAACTATTCCCCAAAAGTATCCAATCAAATCAATTCCATTGCAGAGCTATTTCTTTCAGTGTAGTAATTGTCTGTCTGTCACGTGCCACTTTTGTTGTTTTATTTAACTCGATTGTACAAATATTTACAACGACATAAAGTTAATTAAAGTGAGCTAGCTGGCAGCTAGATTCCTTATCAACCCTTCTTCATCCCCATACATATGTACATACATACGTGAACACATGCGTGTGCACATCAACACACACACACTTATTGCTACAGTCGCCGATTGTAGCCGTGAAAAATATTAGTTTTACCGGTCACATTTTGGTGCCGGAATCCCTTAACTGGTTCAAAAGGTCAATTGCATCGTTTTACTATGGACACTTAGGGTTCCTGAATCGTCAAGTGAGGCGACTGCAGACGATTAGTACTTCACTGAGGTGCTCTTCGAGGACAGCAAAGGTGGAATGTCGCTGATGACGGGTGGTACGGCAGGAACGTGTAATTATTTGTCCTATTTCCTTGAGGTCGTTAGCCGATTTCTTTTTTTCTCAACGTTGTGTCGATGTGGTTTATGCCAATAGCGGAAGGTGATTTCGGTCATGACCAAGGTATTATCGAGTGTACCTGTGAAATGGGGGGGGGGGGGGGGCACCACGAGTTGTGCTGGGTAATGAAATTGCTCGGACACAGATCCGCAGGTTTGCATGTATGTTTTGTATAAAAGTTTTATTTACTAAACGTAAGTAATTTAGACATAGTATGTATTTATATAAAAAGTTTCAATATGTACAAATCAAATAATAAAATAGTTTAATAAAAAAATTAACTAACATTATTAGGGTATAACAAACAGTTTTAGAGACATACGACACGCTTTGGAAAACAAAAAAGATTCTATCTAACAATTAGCATGGCCAGTAGGTGCTTTGGCTGCGTTAACGAAAAATATTTGTCCGTAAAACTGTTTATGCGAAATTTACAAGTCTAGGCACAGAGGGAGGGAGGGAGGGAGGGAGGGAGGGAGGGAGGGAGGGAGGGAGGGAGGGAGGGAGGGAGGGAGGGAGGGAGGGAGGGAGGGAGGGAGGGAGGGAGGGAGGGAGGGAGGGAGGGAGGGAGGGAGGGAGGGAGGGAGGGAGGGAGGGAGGGAGGGAGGGAGAGAGAGAGAGAGCGAGCGAGCGTTTATCTGGAGGTCTTTTGGATCATCGATTCGAGGAATGTGGGGTCCAATGTGGAGCCGTGTTGCAAATCTTCTGTGCTGGCGTTTTCTTCTGCCACACTGACGAATTTGCTGGAGAGTTCACCATTTAGTTTGTTGACTTCGCCGGTGGCTATGTCGTACATATAGATCTCCTGGTCCAATAAATTGGTCGGCCTGAAAGAGGGGACAGAGAGGGTACGGTGGTTGGGAAAATTGATTGGCAATCATACTCACTTTGTTACCAACAGCACAACAGACTGTTGTTCGACATCAGTGCGCGATTCCTTTTCGAGCCATCTCTTGAAATTGTCTTTGGTCGGTTTCTTGACCAGAACCTTTATCAAATCGCCGCCTAGGAATTTCACCTCCTTGGTGTCCTCAACGAGAGAACCGTCGGTACCGATTGGAGTGTCGACGGGCGCCAAAACTACGATACTTTGAAGAGATTTAGCCCTCAGTTCCTCGACGTTCGGTTTGGGGAAATTGACAGCATTTATCTTCAATGGCAAATATCGGTTGTACTGGCGTTCGGCCGAATTGGAGTTAGCTGAAGGCTCATTCTGGCCATCGAAGCGCACTACCTTGCCATCGGTTTGTTTTGTATGCGGCACCGAACTGGACTCTTTCACGCGCTCCAGTTCCTTCTCATCTAATGATACTTTATCACCATTAGGTTTGAGTACCGATAGTACCTTTTTCGACTCTGAGATTTGTGCACCGCCACCGGCACCATAGAAGTGTTGCAGATGTTCCGCGGGAAGATTTTCCAAAGCAATGTCGCCAACTTTATCATAATCTAAAACGGAAATGTCAGCGTTACTCAATATTCCGGAGGAAAGCAATTGTTGTCTCAAGTCGTCGGGTACTTCGTCGGGCAGTTGCAGCAATGCCTTTGGGTTGGGGGGGGTTGTAGTGGTGGTTCCCTCACTGGCCGAAGTCGAGGGCAACGAAGGAGAATCCTTGGATGGTATATAGGCATTTTGAGTATTTGATGTCTCTGGCAATTTGCGTTGCTCCAATTCCTTGAAGACATCGGAATGGTAGGTGGACACGCTGAATTGGGTGTTACCAGGTTGAGAAGACGGTTTGCTATCACTTTGAGCTTGCACTTGAGCGGATCCCTGTCTTGGTTGTTGCTGTTGCTGTTGTTGTTGGAAATAGTTGTTGTATTGATCCGGCGATTGATGGATGCTCGTTACAATCTGAGCTGACTGCTGTTGGTTGCCCACGGAGGTGGGGTAGTGGACTGATTGATACTGCTGGTAGACATTGGGCGGCATCGGTGTGACAACCATAATCTTCTGGCCATCTGTCGATTGGACAAACTGTGGTGCTGCGGTTGAGGTGGCCACCTGTTGATGGTGCACTACGTTGGACGAGGTCGTCACAAAATTCGAGAATTGCTGTTGGGCTTGACTTTTCGATGGCCCATTGAAACTGTTCGAATTGATGTATTGGCTTTGTAATTGTTGTTGGGGGGACAGATTGGGTGCGGGTATATCGTGAATAACCTGGTTCTGTGCCTGGTAATGTCCAGGTTGATAGCTGTGCTGTATTGTTTCCGTGATATGTTGCTCAAATTTGGGTATCGACTTCAAGAGTTCAGTTTCCTTGGACGGTTTGATATCCAGCCAACTCAAGCCTGGAGCTGTCCCGGCAGTTGAGGTCTGCCCTTGGTATTTAGTCTGATGTTGCACGGGGCCAGACTGTTGATTCTTATTCTGAGTGTAGTATATGGAACTGGTCTGATAGTTGGACGTTTGGGGATTTAACACCTGTTGATGCTGCTGTTGCTGCTGCTGCTGGTGCTGCTGGTGCTGGGCTGGAGATTGCTGATGTTGTTTGTAGGCCTGAGGTGGTGCTGTGGGAGATTGCACCGTGAATGTGGGCTGCTGAATGAACTGCGGTTGTCTTTGGAACTGATACGGCTTGGAACTGTAATGAGAGTTCTCCAATTTAGCTGCAATCGGTGTTGGTTTGGTTTGAGTGACAGCTGGTGCAGGGGTTGGGCGGAATTTGATAGGTTGGTAGGGTTGAGGAGGTTGTCTAATGGGCAACTCTTGACTTTTAGAGGGTGCGGTGGGAAAGACGATTGGCTGCTTGGGTGGCTGTGTGGGCTTTTGGGGCAAACTGTTGTAGTATTGACCGTTGTTCTGGCTAGACGACTGTTGCGGCTGCTGTTGATAGAACTGATTGTGGTTGACATAATACTGCGATTGCTGCTGTAGTTGTTGCTGAATGTGTTGTTGGATTTGGTTTAGCGGTTTTCGTAGCGGCTGCTGTTGTGGCTGGTGATGGTGTTGGTTGGCTGAACTGTGTGGAGTCGGTCCATTGAATGGAGACTTTTGTTGTGTTGGCGGCTTCTGCTGGTGATAGTTTTGAGAATATTGGACGGATTGGTGCTGAGGTTGGTGCTGGTGTGACTGGTGCTGCTGTTGTTGGGGAGCCCTGAAGTACTGTGTGGCATGCTGGGCGGGCAATTGTTGCTGCGCTGTTGGTTGATATTGGGCGTTGGATGTGGACTGGAAGAAGTTACTGGTGAACGGCGACCGAGCTTGTCCATGGAAATCCTGCCTGGCATTGCCGGGATATTGTGTCTTCAGTCCCGTTTGAGGAACGGGCACAGCCACAACCTGTCGTTGGATACTTTCGGCATCGTGCTCCTCCAAAATATGCCCTCTTTGTGACTTATCCTCCGATCCGAAGGTGACATGTATGCCACTGTTGCTGTGATATTTCTCAGAGTCTGGATGAATGATGGTCCTCAATGTCGTTGACTTAATAGGAGGTAATGGTGTCACGCCATATTCGACAACTTCGTCGTCTTGCTCTTCCTCCTCTTCGGTCTCGTCGTTATTCAGCGAGGCAATCGGGCTCTCCAAATGCAGTTTATTGTTCTCATCCTTCTTGTAGTTCACATAGAACACATGCACTTTCTCCTTCTTCTTTTTCGTTTTCGTTTTTGTGCCAGTCTGCAGAGGATTGGCTTCCGGCAACGTCTCATTGGCATCTTTAATTATGATTTCTATGATGGGTTCCGGTGCTTCAATGTACTGCGGATAGTGACCATAGTTGAAGTTGTACTCTGCGGGATAGTGAGCTGAAAATATGGAAGAGAGAACAATTAAACGCACCAATGCAATGCAGCAATCTACACAAACATACCAAGGCCGTTCGGTCCATTGAAGACTCCAGGTTGTGTGCTGTACGCCGTTCTGGGATCGGGACTGTAGCCCCCTCTTCTGGCGGCTATTTGCGGATACAAATAACCGGCGTTGCCGAAGTCGTACAGTGTACGTTTACCACGATTATCTCCAGGTTTGCTCGATTTTAGCACCTTTGCAGTGCGCCCACTCGTCGACGATGTCACAGGCGCAGCGTTTGTTCCTGTAGCTGCAACGCTTTTATCATCCGCAACGGACGCAACCTTCTTCTCCACTCCACCATTGGATTTGTCGCTTTTGCCCGAGGCGGCAGCTGCTGTTAGGGATATTAAAATCCCAATCAACTAAAACAAACACGCCATTAACATCCATACATATATTTCTGAATAATTGTGCACTAAATAGATTCCCAATAGATTCCCCACCCCCTGTGGACATTCAGTCAGCAGCGTACGCCGCTTGTGACCTCATGTGCCACCACAACGAAAACATTTCCATTTCGAGCACCACCAACTACCGTCGACTATTCGACTCATCACACCTCTGCGTCACTGTCATTAATCACACCGTCAGGTGAAGGCTATCCGGACGCCAACGAACGTAACCAACACCACTAACTAACATTATCTATCAACACGTTTGTTTCATCCTCCATCTCCTCCATTTCCATTCCCGAAATTCAAAACACACCACACAATCGGAAAACAACAATGCGGGTCATCTTACAATTTGATCAGTTTGACCAATTAATTTCCATCAAATTACATTCCATGTTCGTTGTGGTGCAACACAAATGTGAAAGGTGTCTTCACACATCTACACATTTATACCACGACACAATGACTTACTCAATGTCACTTGCGTCAACATGGAAACTCCCATACACAAGTACGTTCAGCAATCAGTTGGTAAAAGTGCAAGGTCATCAGTTATTCCTTCGCCGCGAAGTAAGAGGACGCCCGACCGCCGCCCGAACGCCTTTTTGACAACAGCATTCCACCATAGCCCACACATCTGCTGTCCACCCCTTATCCGTTTCTCAAGACGCCAGCCTCTACTATTTGGATAACGCAACACACATACACACACAACCTAATGGAATTAAAGGGCATGTAAATTGTCAGAGGTTGACCGACACCTCAGAATTAACAATTGTTTCGAGGTCGGAAAAATAGGCCACCTTATAAAGAATCTGGATTAAGTTAAAAAGGACGTAACGAAATTCGACAATTGAAATATTGGAAATGCCTCTGTGTGTAATGGCGAGCAAACTGTGGTAAATAATTCAATCAGGGCTGGCTAATTTGTTGGACTTTCAAAACGTTCGATGAATGTGAATGTGAATTTGTCACCGGTGGTACTTTAGAACGAACTATGAAACCATCTGAAATCCCCAAGTTAACAATGAGTACGGTGCAACTTGGCGCGATTTGAACTGCTCATGGGGCGTTTTTGTTAGGCCCGTATCACGCTATGGCTGATAAATTCAACCGATTACTAGGAAATATGGCACAAAATGTAGGAAAGTTGTTTAAATTTGTCCACAACATCTCGCGGCCCAGATAGTCTGATATTGCCGGACAAATAAATGTCGTCCGATATAGTTTCCCATTTCATCGGCGAATCGCCACATAATGTTAACCCATGTGATTTACGATGCAAACTCATCCAACATATAATTTGTTGGAGGAATATTTATGGGATTGTTGTATAATGGGCATTTGAGTCAAATAGAAGTCGACACACTTTTGTCAATCAATTACGTTGGGTTGTTTTGCATTTTAGGTGGCGGTATGAATCTACAAGTATGCTTGTGTATGTGTGCTTACTCGTACATAATTCGTTTCCATGCGTAAGTCATCGTTGAGCTGTTGCTGGACAGGTGCCAGATGATTTACAAACAAGTGCGGGTGTAGGTGCGAGTACGTTGTAAAGGAATTTCAATTGTTCACATTCAAATTTGGAAGTGGGGGGCGGGGTCCGAGTAGAAGGCAGACACACAACTACTTTCTCCCATTGTTCGCTAAATAAGAGTTCTGCATAAAAGGCCAACAAATGCCGTCGGCGGAAAGCGGAACATTCGACACACTGTTTAATTTGGAAAGATCCTATTTGGGGCAATTCAACTCAGTTCCGAATTTGTTGATAGGCAGTTCGGAATTGTGTATTGATAAAAGAAATAACGTTCATCTCGCCCGTTTGTTCTCAACAGAAAATGTCAGAGATGCCGTAATGCGGCCTGAAGCTGGCCAGGAGTGACACTGGTTGACTCATTGAGTCATTATACCAAATGTGGACATTTTGACCTGTCCGCCTATGTTATGGTCCACAAATACCTTCTTGCCGAATCGTGTGTGAACACAAATGAAATATGAATCCGTGGATTCATCTCGAGCAGTGGATAATTACGAGTATGCAAATCACTTATTTTGTCCAAAAGCCACCGTACGGCTTCGTCTTATATAATTGAAGAAGCAGTGTGCATACTTATAGCCGGCTCACATGGAGGCATGTGATCTTGTTACAAATCTCCTCTTGATCAACAACAACAACATCAAGAGTAGCAGCAACAATATCAAGTTGAATGTGATAATGTTGTTGACGGTGACGTGGTGGTGATGTGCGGTGGGGCGACACGTTCACGATTTCCCGCCATAAACTCATAAAACACAACGAACAGCGAACAGTGGCATCTAATGACACAACACCTGACAAAACAAAGCCAATGAAATGAAATTAAACGAAACAGCAACAACAAAATTATGTCATATGTTCGTAAATGCTTTTACACCTGCTGATTACCGTCACTCGCAGCTCGCAGCTCACAGCTACTCGAAGATGGCACAACTGTCTCTACCTTCGCCTGGGCGGGCAATTTTGCCATAGAAGAGGATTGCTGACGATGCTCATACACGCCGCCACAATCTCAGAATTCTCATGACACTTAATTGGGTTTCGGTTATTCATCGGCAATCTTTCTTCGCCTAACCAACTATTCAATGTTAGGAGGAGTGTTGCGGCGGCGTCTGTCCAGTGGTAGTGGCGCGGTTGACGAAGCATCGCATACGATGCTTCGTGGGCGTTGGCGGGATGGGAGGTAACTGGTTACAACTGAACCACGAATACTGCCATACATTCATACCGAGCTGTACAAATACGAATTATTTAAAGTGTAACAATCGTTTGTGTGAACATTGAGTGAGCAACATATTAATGTGGGCCCACTGACTGATTGTGTACTGTTCGCTGTGTCGTTGGCAAATGCTAAGGATGGCTCTCCCACCCCCAGAAGGTGTCAATCGAGTGCTGTACATGCCACCAGAGGCACACACACACACATACACACACAAAGATCGCGTACAAATGCCACTGAATACAATGTAGTGTTTTGACACTTTCATAACTCCGCAACAGAGTTCACATAATTATTTCTTTATCGCTCAAACTTAATAACAGCCCGTAGAAATTCCATTACAATATTGAGCTCTGACTGCCAGCGCCGCCACAAGAAGGCAGCGACTAATTGGCATCAGTTGCAGCTGACTAACAATAGTATCAGGCCCACTGCCACATTTTCTGAACACTTAAAATCTGAGAAATGAATTAGTTCCAGTTTCTGTGTCAGAAATGATAGTTGGCAATTGTTTCAATGTCGCATTGTAAATATTTACCCATTCTATGACACCATGAGATGTGAATAAAATTCGTTATAGTTGGTCTGCGGTCGGAAACTATGGAAACGTGATGCTCGATATAGAAAAAGTCATTGCAATCATCCCCATCGATCTTATACAAATATTGTAATTGCTTCGATACATTTTTTTTCATCATTCAAGTCACAGAAACAATTGCGATCTCTATCGGGTTCTAGGGCACAAAAGGTGACAGAGGTACATGTATGATAGTCCTTAGTCTCTAACAAAGAAGGTGGATTTGGTTTCCAAATTCCATCATTTAAATGCCGATCAACAAAATTAATCGTTCAACACTTCCTTTCTTGGTTTTTACATGGAAATTGCATAATTTACATGGCTCTCCTCTCCGAGATGACGGCAGCAATATTCGTATATACAAACTTGTTTAAATGGCGAATCGTTTCATGGTTAGTACAAGTTACAAGTTGTTCGCAGGCATGTTGTTGCTGTTGTTTGTGCTACGTGAGATGAAGTCTTCTGCGGCTCACCCGAAGATGTTTTCACTTTATTACACAATGAAATGCCATTTAACACTTTGTTTAAAAGCTGCGAGTGAAATAGAAAATATTCACATGCAAATTATGGCTAATTAAACTGAAGAGGTTGTGTTGTAGTTATTAATCATACCCCTTCCACCCCACGTGCTGGCCGCGCAATCCCCAGTCGTCGTATACATCTCGGTGTATCTGTTGGCAACAAATATAATTGGGTCAGTAGAAAGAAAAGCTGCCGACCAACCGACAGGAAATGTGTCTATTTCCTTTATACTTAATCCTGTGTAATTTCGTGATTATACAAAAATCCAATTGGAACACGCGCCGTAACACCATAATCGGCGATGAGAGTATGTTGCTCGATCAGTCACACGCACACGCCTAACGATACACGTACATGCAAACGAAAGACTTAAGCAAGAAACCTGATACTAGCAAAGACTCCAACTGGAACACACTGAAGAAGCAGAGGGAAACTACTATCCTGTAAACACATTCTGTCGATGTAGTCGACATGAACTCCAGATGATGACACCCGAAAAGAGACAGATAGTACATGGAACTAGATTTGAGTAGGCATGGTAATTTTTCGTACTTAAAATAAGTAAGTAGTTGTTGAATTGAGCTAATTTATAGCGGGTGCCATATGAAGATCAAATTTATTCAATTTGCGTACGTTTACCTTGAATTTAGTATCTTTTTTTTTTAGTGTAGAAGAGCCCGTTGACATTTAACGACATAGCATCATTATGTTAATCTAGAAGAGCGGAAGTAATAAATGACAAAACACGAACCAAACAAACAACCAAACAAAAACCGCCATTGATAGGTCGTCGCCAAAAGCTCATGCTGAAGAAGAAGCAACTGCGCAAAACAAAACTTCATCGTGTTGGCGTTCGCAAACTTCAACACAATTCCAATGAAAACGAAAGTTTTAACCGAATTCGATTACCAAAACGTAAGGTGAGTGTGGTCAGTCTAAAGAGCAGAATACTACGAAGATGAATACCCAACAGAAATCCCCATTAAACAGGGCAGGCATGGATTTCTTTGGGGTTTTGTACGCGCACATTGTCCCGCCGAATCATGTTCGACGTAATTATGATCTGGCCATAATTATCATGCTTATAGTAATGAGCTGGACAGTCTCGACGAGAAGTTACAGTAATGAACGCACACATCTTTCATGCCAGTGAAAAGTAAAAGTGGTCCGACTGGCACTTATCAAAGCAAACGACATTATCAAAAAACAGTCCAATCGAACGACATAGTCGTCGATATTATACACACATATATATGGATATTGATTTTGTTTCGAATCGAATGAATTTTGAATTTTGAATTTTTATTATCATGTCGCAAGCGATCGGCACTAGTCTGATGCGGATGGTGTGAATGCAGTTAACTCAGCCTTATTATACAATTTTAGTGAGACAAGGTCAGCAGTTCGAGCCAAACAAAAACAGCTTCTTGGGTATCTTCCTCATTTCCTACGTTCGAAACACAAGCAAAGTGTTGTCATTTCGAAACTTACTCTGTTGATTTTAATTAAAAGCATACATTATGTAAATTTTGTGTTAATCAGCACAAAGCATTGCATACACACACTCACACGCACACGCTGACCAAAAGTACGAAATCCTCTATACAGCTCATCATTGTTATAAGCGACAAGACTACGGCGTCTTTATACGAAATATTTCACAATGTCATCGAATCTCGAAAAAGCCAAAGCAATTATAAATCATGATCATCACCATCATCATCATCATCGTCATCGTCATTCGAGATTATAAATTTTGTTGCACACACAAACACACACACACTCTGTTTCGGACACGTCCGACAAGTGCTCGCAATGGCATGGACACACCACTATCACTAAACAACAGGCTACAGCTGCATTTTTGTGTGACTTGCAGTTGGACAGTGGGCTCGACACCTGGTTCAACTTGCAAGTCGAAGGGTGGTTCGCAAACTGGGTCGGCTGCCAACTCCTTGGACGAACTGCATTGGTCGACCTTCTGTAACTCAAGTTTTTGAAATGCTGCTGAATATGGTGACGTAACAATTGTAAAGTGTGCGTTGGCTTCCCAAATCAATACAATAAATGCCCTTTAACCTGCAACCAATAAAACCGCCATTCCTTTCCGACTACGACTTGAGCTATTGCATCTCAGAACGGGGCCTACCAATGGCTTTCTTAGGGAGCCCCAACACCGGTCGGCAGCATTTCCAAAACTGACTTGGATGGGAGAGCGAGCGCTTCCACACACCCATTTCGATTGGTACACCTCCTGAAAAGGCCGCAAAACATGGCATTCCCGAAGCCCAGCAAAAGTAGGTCAACCTATGGC